>OU015633.1:10320000-11570000 GCA_907165235.1 Zeuzera pyrina | reverse complement strand
CAACGACACACGCCATTTATTATTGTACCCCTTCTAAAGGCAATACTAGGAAGTCAGAGTATGCTTATGGTATTCCTTCGACGTGATTATGTATTAAAAGTAATCTGTTCACTACAAAAGTTAACGTTCAATGGAAATGTTTTTATTAATTGCCGACTTCTGTTCTTTTATTGATACTGTCTTAGAACCTTGCTGATAAATAGTTTAAAAAAAGTTTATACAAGCTACCAGTTTGTGCAAGTTAATATATTATATACATGAAGCATGCAAGAGTGACTACTATAGAGTTGCCGATTCAATTATAAAATGTGAACACGAAATTATTATCGTAGTTGATATCTGAATGTTTGAGCCTTTGGATTTCAGTCTGTCCAAAGAACCTAATCGTTCCAAAGGCTTGGAATTATAACAGCACACTAATTTGAATAATGAACAATGTTACCCTAGAACCGGTTTGTTCACGCGACCGGTCCCACCAAGGCAGCGAGTTTTACGATCAGGGATGCTGGCCTATAAACGTGAGGCTGAACGTTTTGCAATTACTTCAGATCAGATAGGACGTGTTAAGTAACGTGATATACATTATAGTTATAAGTAAGAATATAAGTAAAGCTTGTATCATGGCGACAGAATATATAGTAGTACTACACCATGGCTGTCACACAATGGTTATGAACCCTTTATTATTACAAAGAATTGAGAGAGCATCCAATCACATCCAAATTTGTAAAATATTTTTTAACTTATTAAATTTTAGAAAACTACACCCTAAATTATCTTGAACATTTGGCAGCGATGCATTTTTCAGCTCCGCACCAACAGGATCAGAAATGATTAAACTATAAATAATTTCGTTTTGAAATAAGTTTTAAAGAGATAACGTTATATAAATTATGAGTTAGTTAAGACTGTAATATTTTGTATGCGTTTCCTAAAGTCCAATATTGGTGAATCATCCTTAAGAACTCATCATTAAGAATTTGAAATTACATATGTATAAATAAAATATTTAAATATAATGTATACTCTACTAATAAATAAATTATGTGCTCGATAATTATAGTAACTTTAAGTTATGATATAGGAAAATATTTAACTCATACTTAAGTATTATTTTGTGTTATTTATTCATAATGAACGAAGGTATATATTATGTTATTGTCTCGGCGCTTTTCAAAACCTTGCGAGTGTCTTATTGCTCCCTTGTATCGCATATATGTTAGTGGTGTATGTATGTAATATTCAGAGAGAGAAGACTCAGTATCTAAATAGGTACGTGAGCATAATGCATTTTGGTAAAGGACGATACCCGGCCTCGCCTATCTCGCTGACAACAAATCCCAAGTATGCCTTCAGTTTATACACTCATTCAATTTAAAATGAAATCAATCTGAATAAGACTTTTAATATATGATAACATGATTTACCGTTATAGTTATTTTCCGGTGAACTTAAATTTGAAATTAATATAAGTATATAATTCAGGAAAAAAAAGGAACCACATTACTACTTAACTGCATCTGCAGGAAATTTTATGTGTGGCCGTTATACACTAAAACTCCTGCGAAGCTCCGTTGTCGAGGAGTTCCGGAATTACCTACGAACGCACCAGTACCTCTCTCGCACAGTGCCAAAGTACTTCCCGAGGGAGACAGTGTCAGAACTCCTTGCACACTTTTTCTAAGACCCGCGTTAAAGAATAAAGCCCACTATCGAGAAGTTATGGATGAGTAAAAGTAGACCTCAATTTAAACCATCACATAAATCGCGTCTGCGGGTAAAACAATGTGAACCACCTTTTTTTTTACTTTTTCTTTTTATACTGCAGTCGGCAGCTAGCCGAATATTACATAAGACCTAGAAATTTTTAAGATTGTCTTCGAACTCTTTTTTTATTATAAAAATAACAGAGCCATGTCTGCACATTAGACATTTATGAAAAACTAATAGGGATGAGCTTTTTAGGATTCTTCGATTCCAAGACAAACTTATTCAGAACTTTTGTCTGTGTATGTGTTTGTTCGAACTTCTCTGAAAAGCTATTGAATGGTTTTCAATGCCTGTTTGAAAGACTAATCCAGGTTGTACTTAATAGGGTAATATCATTGTGCTATCTTTATAGAAGGAGTAAATGGAATATCGAACTCTGTAAGATGATCAATTTCTTTGAGGAAACGAGACGAACCTAGACGAAGGGGCAAAAGCTAATACAAAATAAGAACACGTTAATATATTAAGTAGGTAATGATTGGATCTACTGACATTTTACTAGTTCAGCTGTTCAAAATGTTATGTTTGAATTCATATAACATGTACGAAGATATAAAAAAGTTAAACTTTACTACCTTTCCTGGAAACACTTTTAACTATAAAATATTACAATCACATGGGACTGATAGTTATATCGTTTCTTTAGAAACAGAAAACTAAAAAATAGAATCCCTCTGGAATAGCAACGGTTGGTTAACGGTTCGAGTATTTCATATTCTAAATATAGCAACTATTTTGAACAGGCTATCTATAATATTTTATTTGGTTTTATATCGTCAATATTTATTTATAATATGACCTTGTTTAATCAATTTCATAACGAACTTCCAATATTAACTGTATTTTGTATAATTTTGTCATGAATAAATCTCAGTAGTATGTAACTGTCGCCACTCGCGTTTGTCTGTGTGTTCCATTATAACATCTAAACTTCAAGTGGATTTCGATGCTGTTTTCACCATCACATTAAACATTTAACAAGAACGGTTACATATGTGAATATAATATATTCGCATTTAATCCTACAGAAATAGAGAAATTCACGTTTCGTAATTAAGTTTGCGCGCTAAGCCGTGGCGGGTCGTTAGTTATGTACACATAAAAAGCTGTTGTTTATAACAAAGCGATAAAACTGTGTATCTTTAATGTAGAATATGTTCATAGAATTTATCTATGTAAGTATGTATGTTAGAATCGTATGTTTATGTTCATGTTAACATTTCCAGGAAATCTTACAGCATCTTATTATAAACAAGTTTATCTCATACCAAAATGAGGGGTACTGATTTCGCTTTCACAGAGATAAATAATCCATTATTAGTAAAATTATCATCGACACAAATATACTTATCAGTTAAAGTGGGTTGCGTCTGCGATATGTAAGCATTTAACATTATTTATAACGATCTTATTCTAAATATATTCAACAACTAATATATTTATATACTATAATTATAATTTAAATTAGTAAGTAGGTAGTTTTTATTAGTTGTAAATAAGAGTTAGTAGTAAAAAGAGTGAAAATACCAGTTAAGTAGCAATTTTTATACAATAATTTTCAGTTAATCAATAGCAATATTTCTCTGTAACAAATTTTCAATTTTTAAAATAATCAGTATTTTGTTGTTTTAGTCGTTACCTTTATTATTTTATTTTTATTACTTACACTTTCATATACCTAACATAATTTGAATATTGTGAACATTGTGTGTGACTTCAAACCGCGCTTAGCTAGTATTTTTTTTTATGTCTTAATATTAGATATTTTTAAAATACATTGTTAATTTAGGTCTATTAAAATGCAATTAGTTAAATGGCAACTATTTTAAAAACAATTAGTTAATAACTTCTAATATATTACATATGCATGTATATGTTACAAATAGTCGACTTTAAGGCATTATCCATAGTAAAATGATAACGATTAATAGTGGCGACCAGTGGCGACGACCGGTCACTTTACGTTTACGCGTTTGAGACATGAAGTTAAAATTGTCGAATGACCAGCTGGACGACAAATCAAGTTTTTAGGTTCTTTAACCAAATTTCGTCATGTCCGTCTGTCTTACCGAAAGTCGGTCATTTTACTCAGAGACTATATTGGTGTATCATTGGCACTACATACTTAGTTTGGAAGATAGATGTATTCTATAGCCCGCTATACAATAGTGTAGTGAAATTACCAAATAAATAAAATTAGGGGTGACGTCTCCTTACATGTAACTGAAAGATGAAACATTCCAGCGCATTTAAGAGTATGAGGAATTTTTGGATAGGTCTTCAAAAATGATGTAAAGGCTTTAAAGTGACTTTTTATTTGAGTCAATATTCGGTGATATATGCGTTTCTGAAGTCGTAAAAGATGTGTCCCTCTTTTAACATTTCAAGGTATGAAAATTCTGAAAAATTTCAGTTGGTAGAACTTTCAAAATAAAATCATTAGTTTGAATTATATACATAAGTTTGTGGTGTTATTTTTGTGATATGGGATATTTTCGGTTAAATGCTAAGCGACCGCAGATTAACCCACAGCTTAATTTCTTAACAGATAGAACGATTTGTATGAAATTTTGTAGTTAGATAATATTTTATTTCAAGTTTATTTAGAATAGTTCTTATTCCTGAAACAATTTGTTATCACACAAAATTTGTTTTCCTAGATTATTGATTCTGATATAGATTATTGAAGTACAGTAAGCTAATATTAAGATACTAGTAGGCCGAAATATTCATGCATCGATATTAGCTATTCAAAAGCCGTTCCACAAATCGTTTACGCGATTGGAAGCTCTACTTTCTCGTACCTATAATATCATACTGATTGTTATTAATTAAAACTTACACACAAATTATGAAATAATCATTTTAATTAAAATTCATAATTTTATTTTATGTATATTTTCTCAAAACCCCAATTTTCAGCCAATAACTCATTTTTTCCTCTAATGATACGATACTGATTACGATAGAAGTAACAGAATGTGTTTGTCGCAAATGAATACCTTATATTCTTATACAATATAAAATAAAAATACCTACAGCAGATAGAATAATCCAATTGATAACCTTTTATCACAGCCTATGATGACCCCTTTCTCTGTTCCTGTAGGTATGGTATACATATTTTATAAATAATAATATGATTTGATTATAGATTTATTGATATCCAAATATATAGCATAAATAAAAATTAAGAAAAGCAAACATAGCTACTTATATCATTCTAATTAAATACTAAATGTTTCAGTTAATCGTTGCAACTGTTTTAACCTGGCCAATGGTAATATGCTATGGAGCTTATTTATGTTAAAGAGGAAGAATAAGAGACGCAATTGTAGGACATCGACACAGCTTGACTCGGGAATACTGTCGTCATCTTTCCAGTCGTCGACTCTACAATTAGTCGTCAATTGACCCCGCACGGTCCAGATTGAAGGCGCCACTGTACTCGCCACGCTGTACACTAGTGGACACTGGCCACTGCATCACGTGTTGCCATAAAACAAGTCCTTGGTTATTTTTGCCATCTTCGTTTATGACTATATTCGCCACGCTTTGTTGCGGTTTAAATTAAAAAGCGTACTTGACGGTATTTGGCCATGTTGTGTTCACACGATACAAGTAGTTAAATTGCGTTATTACTCCGTTGATGTATTTGATGTCTTTAACACTTTTTAGGAAAAGGTTATATACCCTAATGTTTAATGCGGCAAGTAGGATAAATGGGTAGTGAAATATAATACTTGACGATATTACTATAGAAGTTTTACTTTACTGACTTCAAAATGGAAAAAAGTAATTTAAGTAGGTATGTATTTATTTACTGCAAATTATTTTATTATGTATTTATCTGGAAAAAAAATAAAACTTCCAGCTAATCTGTGAGGCTAAACGCTTTTAATTTGTACTAAAACAACAACAGGTACCTATGATATGACCAGATTTTCGTACAGTAGGTTCATGATTGGTTGTACCTATTTCGCTTTACTTAATAAATTCCTAACAATAAACTACAAAAATATTACAACCCAAATTAACTGTATTATGATATGGACATCAGTTTTGTTACTGATACATTCAATTACATTCGTCACACACATTTTTTGGAAAACTTATCAATATTAAAAATATTTTTCTCCATTCATATCACAAAACTTCAGTCGTATTTCGAATTATTATGTAAATTCTTCTACAACCGCAATCATCTGGTAAATTAATATTACGCCTCTATGTTCACACTATAATGTAAATTAAAGTTCAGTCTTTAAATAATTAGTAATATTCCTATACTTAGTAGACCTATGTTATTAATAATGATAGTAAATTTCTTACAAATTAATGATTGATTGTAAAATTGTAAATAATTACTCATTATGAAATGTAAATAATAAGTCATTATTGTAATTAAATGAGTCATTATTGTAAATAATGACTAATTATTTATAATTTTGTGAAAATCGTTCATTATTCACAAAATATTATAGTTACAGCCCTGCAAATCAATGTCGCTTGGCTGTAGCCATAATATGACGTCTTGAAGAACCTTACAAATTATGCAACTAAATTGACGTGATACTTATATTTTCAGAACGTTGTCTACTTTAGATTTGCTTGCCTGAGTGATCGGTTGAAATTAACATTGAATCAACGAAGCAGTTAAATAAACGGTTGATTATTATTGGTCTATTACGAACGAACTGTTTTGTTCTTTTGATTTTGCTTGCCTGAGTGATCGGTAGAGGTGAACATAAATTCAAAGAACTAGTTAATATAAACGGTTGATTTTATCAGTCTGTTTTAAAAAAACATCAACGACTCAACTTTAATAGTCAGTTAGCCTGTACAGTTGGCATTACTTCAAATTTTAAAGTTATGGTTATTACGAGGTAGTCGCATACTCTGATAAGTGGCTGGTATGACCACAGAACAAGGTGACTAGTTGGCATACTTGTATTTCGTTGCGACACAATCACTACAATGCGTCAAGTGACTCTCATTTCCTTGCTGACTCTAATTGACTAGGTATTTTATATGTTATGCACAGTTTATTGATTTATTATAGCAATTGAACTAATGAATGTTTTAAGAAAACGCAATATAGTAAGTGTATTTATGGTCGAAAATTATTTTTGGTTTTACTATTTTGTGTTTCTTTTAACATTTAAAATAAATATAATCATTGTTGTTTTGGCGACTTTAAATACTATATTAATAACATGATTAATACTATGATATTGTTAAACACCTACGTGTGTATAAGAAATTATATATTTAATAAGATGTCATTTAATAAAATGATCTACTTTCCTTTCGCATTCCCTTTTCGCTTTAATAGGCTGTAGTAACAGTCATAGCTCCCACTGCTAACAGCAGTACTCTTCTGACAAATAATATAAAGAACAGGGCCATACCATTTCAAGCCAGTGTGTTTTGGTAGAGGTTGACTAGTACTGTGGTCAACCTACTGTTAGTTTTTAACAACTGCTGTCATATTGTCTAGCCGAAATCAAGAACTCAACGAGCCTACCAAACCACGGAGATGCGCGATAAGGATGTCATTAGATCACTTATCCACAAGGCATGCAACGTTTAAACCTCGAAGCCTGACTTAGGAAGCGATATTACATCACGTACCGAAGTTAATGTAGTTGCCGACCGGCCATGGCTGTTTCGGTCAGTATCTGTAGATATCGAATTAGTCGCAAGGATACGACACGGTGTTACCATTGTGGTGGAGACTAGGACAGCGCTCAGCATGCGCTGAAGGAGTGCTCTACCATATGCATGGACTTCCGAACAGTATGGCCAGATCTGCCAAATTGGGCAAGATCTGACCCTGCAAGCGGTAAGCGGTAAGTAAGGCTGCGGTGTTGCTCGCGCGTCATAGGAGGCAACCAAAGGGGCCTTCGTGGTCGCGGCCAATCGGAGAGGGGGCTCCAGTCGTCCATCCATGCGAGTATGCTTCGGCACAGTGTGAAAGTTCCTATACGAAAAGGAGATTTGGTGGGTAAAAACACCACTTAACTCAGTCCCACTCTTAATGATCTAGGTACCTATGCGCAGGTTTTTCATGTGTTACCAAAAAAAAGCATGCTTATGTGCTAAGAGCGCCTTTTTGTACCTGGTAACATTTTATAATTCCAGGAACAGGTATAATTGTAACGATTTGTTATTCAATAGCCCCTAAATAAAGTGTAGTGTTAATGTTATTCAACTGGAATTTTGTTTTTGGTAGTAATTATGTGTAACTTATAAGATGGTAATTTAACAATATCATTAATAAATATACATATTACTGAGATACCAACAAAGCGTTAAATAACGTTAACGTACGTTTTACAAGGATAACAACCTCTCATATTTAACTACAGAGATTCTGAAGTACATTTGCAATCTTAAGATGAGTAATGATGATTCAGGTAGTGCTTCAAAGTAAATATTGAAAAACGAACTTAAAAATACTTAAATCAAAAGACATCAAATTAAATATTTTTCGCAGTACTCGACTATATACATATCTATTCGTACTGTGTTGTAGCAATCTATACGTGTATCGAGTACCGGTTTAATGCGCACGGTTTGGTTATCTTAAAAATGTTCTGTATTAAATCTATATTCGCTTCGAAAAAACTTTTGAAACAAAATAGTAAAAGTAAATAATTCATTATTAAGAGAGTGAGGACATTGTAGAAAACTAAAGTTATCTGAATCCCCTTTAGTCTCTTTTAGATCATTCAGCTCATTCAGTGTACTGCAACTATGACATAAAGCGCACCTTTCACTTAGCGAGTGGCGGAAGCTTTGTTATGTCACTACGGCCCGCAGTGGGCCATCGGCTGACCGTAATGCCGCGGCATACTTACCACGACCCACGAAAACAGCGTTGCGTCAACGACACATGACAACATTGCATAATGTTATTTTTGGGATTTTTAATGGCTGTGCTATAATATTGCATGAGTAGCTCGAACGGCCGATATTCTATGAATAAATTAATTCATTTGTTACAATTTAATAATTAAATTTGAAACTATGTAAAAATGAAAATCTAACAGACCTAGTCCTACAAAAATATTAAATGTCGTTTTGGAATTTATATAGTCGTATTCAACATTATGAATAGTAAAGTACGAAATATCAGTTTGTTCATAAATCCCATAGAGTTTTTGTTCGCACAAGCCAGTTTCTCATTCGAGCTGGTAACTAAAAGTCAACAGAGCGTCAATTTTACATAGTCATTCTTAGTCATCGACATCGGTTGAAAAAATTCATCAATAATTTCGAACAGACATCTATTAACTACAAAGATAATATACAAAATAAATAATCTACTTACACAAAGTAAAATATGATCTAAATTGTTTATCTTTACAAAACACGTACCGTATGAAGAAGTAACTCATGAAATGCTTAAAGTACTGCATCGAATTGCGGTGTAAATGTAACATTAAATAGAATATTTATTGCATGTATATACAATGCATGCAATGAGGAGTTGAGGAGTCTGTAGTTGTATAACAACTAGAGTAAATGTTGAGACGTAATACCTAAGAGAGGTCGTCACGTATTCATCACTATGACACGTTTATTCGGCCAAAACGTTTAGAATATTGTCCGTATCGGATAAACGAAAGCTCGTAGCGGCAAAAAATCAAAAGCACGATGTACACTGAAAGCTTAACTAACGAAAGCAGTATGTCATGAACCCATAGAAATAGGATCTATATTACCTATATTCCGAATTTTATGCCTAAACCGTACTTAGAATTAGAAGTGTGTTAAAACACTTCTAGAGATTTATTAGGTTTCTATTCAGTCGCAAGTACAGCGATAAGCACAATTAAGTGAATATGCATAATGTAGGTATTATGTGTAGGTACATTATTTGTTGTGTAAATTACATGAGGTAATACGTATGTATATAAACTGTAAATATTCATTTTTTAAATATACGTGTACTGTTTCACTTTTAATTTTTGTTTTCATTATTTTATAACCACCAAAATTAAATCTTATCATTCTCTAAACTTTCAGTGTACGTCATCCTTTAAACAAAAAAATACTCACTGAAAATAGCCCGGGCGGCCGAGCGTGGCGACTCAGAATTGGATAGAGCGTGCTCAGCTCCAGTCCAATGCGCAGGAGTTCCGCCGAGTCATCACACTGCTTGTGATGGACCTTGACATAAGGGTAGTACATTTCATAAAATAAACTATGCATTCATATATAATTTTCATAGTAGTTTATTGATGTAAATAAAAGAATAAGGCATGGTTTCATTTTGACTTCAATTATTTTGTATCGTCTTCTGATTGTGTAGCATATGGGACAATCCGATTAAACTCAGGAACAATTTAATTTAGTTAGGTAAAGATGTTATTTGATGTTTGATTTGAAAATAAATAGATAAAACTAAAGTGCTCTAACAGGATAAAGACTTAATTTGTTTAAAAAAATCTGTATAAACTGGTCTTTACGTTTTAATTCGTGCCTAAAGTATTTCAATCACTTTTTGCTTCGACTAAAAATTTTTATGCCTTCGGTTCAATGACGGAATTCATTAAATCGGTGATGTCACTTTACTTACATGATGCTTTTATGCTAAATACACGTAATTTATTACATGACGACTGACGATATATATACATATAAATATAATAATTTGATTGATTATTTTATTTTATTAATATTCTCTATTAATATACTAGTTATGAATAACGTATTGTAATTAGTCCTTTATATTAACAACAATCACGAGATTCTCGGTTAAATTAACCTATGGGACCTATAGGCTGTATGTTCGATGACCTAACCTTAAAGGCATTTCTACAAGTTGTATTTTTTAGACTGCGGGGGCTTATAAACTCAAGTGTAAATCTAATCCAGAGGTTCTTTGAAACCGTGGACGCATGCCAGATGTCTATAATAGTACAGATATACATGTTTCCGATTACCCGTCAAGAGTTTATACATATACAAAAAAAAGTATGCATACGTACTTATAAATATTATCATCATCATATATTAAGCGTACTTTTATTTATCGGATCAAAACAGGCCGAATACTTGTTGTGTGTGTCGATAGCACGTCATGCTTTCTGTTTTATTTAAACAACTAAAACCTGTAATAATTTAGTAACAGTCAAAAAACTGTCATTATTAAATATACACTTATTGTATTCGCAAAATAAATAGAAAAAACCACAGCCATACAACTATACAAAACTGCTGTTTTAAAAATGAAGTGCGCAGTAAAAGATTTCAACGCGCGCAACTATATTCAAAGTTATTTATTAGATCGAGGGGATTTTTATAATTTTTTCTTAAATTTAAAGTTATCTCTTAACAAATCAAAGTCAAAGTCGAAATCAATTTATTCAAGTAAACGTAATTACAAATTATTTTTGAATGTCAATTCTACTTTAGTTCGATTCAAATAAAAAACGTGGACACAGAAGAACCTACATATCGTATCGCAATTAAATATAATAAAATATTTAGCCATTGTAAGCATTTGTATGGACTAAAAAACAGTCAGGTATCATTTTTTCAACATCATTTTATAAAAGGTTAATAAAAATACAATATCAGAAAGCCAGTAAATGCATGTGCAGAAAAGATCCTTTCCAGACTATTTTTTTATCTTCAATAAAATCGTTTATTTTATAGTATGATTATTTAATCAACGTACGTTTTATAACCAATCTATTGTCTGTTAATTGAGTAATTTCTTGAGGAACTTTATTATAAAATAAATAAACTTATATACGGAAACAATATTTAATATCATTTAGTTCACCTAAAACTTCCTCGTTGTTTACTTGAAAATCAGCAACAGTGAGAGTGGAGCAGCAGCGTCTATTGCGCTCGCGCAGCTCCGCGGTTACATCAATGCGCACACACTCGCACTTTCACTGTTAGATAATACGGTCTGTATAACGCCACTGCCTTACTTACACACATACAATAGGAAGTCTTTCAAACGATTAAGCTACAGTCTATGAATGTTTGCGTAAAGTAACTAGAATGTTTTATGTAGCCCGTATGATTTAATATATACAGTGGTGTTTAGTTTGCGTACGGTTAGTAATATAGATGCATGATGAGTATAATTGTAATAATAATAGTTTTGTAATTCATTTATTCAATGAAAATATAGAGTATGTATGCTAATGTGGAGTAGTATCGCAGCAGAATACCTACTTATTAAGTTTAAGTTTGGCATATCCGCATTTAGGATTTGGCCTTCATACAAACGTTGCTTCGTCATTTCATACTTATATAAAATGTTCCGTGGCGTTAAAAATTTAAAATTTGTAACGTAATGATTGAGTAACCAACATATTTATATTATGCTTGAATTTATTTATAATCGCATAAACACTCAATTTTGTACGAAGTGTATTCAATATCGCAATTAAATATAATAAAATATTTAGCCATTGTAAGCAATTGTATGGAATATAAAAAATATTAATAAAATTATAAATTTATATGCCCAAAATGATCCATTTAACTGTTAAAGATTTCGACGTAATTTTTTTTGTTAAAGCTCACTAGACCAGTCACGAACATCGGCAAAAAGTTTTATCTCTGAACCGCAACCTTGATCTTTTGTTAGTGAATTAATTACATTATTGTCAGGTTATCATTGTTACAGTCTTCATATCATATATTACTAATATTACTAAAAATGATGATACAAAGTAATTGATCATTTCATCAAAACATCTAAACCTTCAACAAAATTTAGAAACGGATCCTACTAAAATTATAATATCTATGTAAGATCTTTATGGGCTCATAAAGAAAGTAAATGTATCAATTCAGTAACAAATTTTTATATCCTCATTTTAACTAATGCTATATACTAACATTAACTATTATTTTGTATATTATGCTGGTGTTTACTATTTTGTGCAATTATCTTATTTATCTATTTTTCAGGTATAATGTGGTCGGAGATATCACAAATAAATCTAAGTCTGCAATGCAACATTGCTTCTTATATTGTACACACGAAAATATCGAGGAAGACTTACTCAATTTGGAGAGATATAGAAGAAACGCGCTTTATCATATTATTCGAAATACATTTCGATTACAATAACATGATGTATCGAATGCTAACAAAAAAAACATACTGCTTATATTAATAGGTAAGTTATATCTGTTAAATAGTGTTTTTGAATGAAATGACTAGGTGTAATAAAAAAGTTAGTTAATTGTACAGATTGTTTACATTAAAAAAATGTATCTAATATAATGCGACCTTGATAATTTTGTCTCAATGTACAAGTTTTTCTCAAACTATGTTTTTTTTTTTAATAATTGTGACTGATAGGTATTTTTGACAATAATTTGTGGGACAGTTATTTTGACAACCTTTTTAAAAAAGAATACATATAAATATACATTTTTCAGATCCGTAGTTAAAAATCTTTTATTTATTACCTGACATGATAATCTCAAAAAAAATATATTTTAACATTTTGCAAACAAGCAAGCGAGTCACCTAATGGAAAGTGATCACCGCTGCCCATGGACACCTGCAACGTCCGAGGAATCACGAGTGCGTTGCCAGCCTTTAAGGAAAGAGTAGGCTCGTTTCTTGAAGGTCCCTAAGTAGTAACGGTCTGGGTATACCGCCACTATAAGCTGGTTCCACAAAATTGCCGTACGTGGTAGAAAATGTCGTAAAAACGCACAGTTGTAGACCGCCATCCATCAAGGTGGTGGGCATGTAGGGACAGTCGATTGCGTGACGTACGGTAATGAAATTCATCAGCAGGCAGTACTCCGAACAATTCCTCAGAACATTCCCCATGATAGATGCTGTAAAATATGCTTAGGGACGCAATGTCCCTCCTCTGGGCCAGAGAGTCGAGCCAATCAGAGAGTACCGGATTGTCGATATCCCGAACCGCTCTACATTGTATACGGTCAGAAGGAACTAGTTGTTACTGGGGCGCTCCAGCCCAGAGATGGAAACAGTTTCCATATGAGGCCTAACCTGTGCCTTGTAAAATTGTAAGCGATGGGTTGGGGTGAAATACTGTCCCGCTCTACTGAGCAAACCCAACTTTTTCGAAGGTAATTTAGCTTTACCTTCCAGATGACCGAGAAACTAAACGTCGCTCGAGATATTGACGCCAAGGACTCCAGTAGTCTGCTTGGCATCAAGGGGAGTACTTTCGAAACTGAGAGATACGTCGAAGGGACGTCTTTTTGTGGTGCACGTGCAAACTTGTGTCTTAGAGGGGTTGAATTGGACTAGGTTTAGTCAGCCCCAACTTGAGACATAACTTAACATGTTCTCAATTTCACTCACAAGTTTGTTCTGGTTCTCAATAACGTTTTTCAAAGAAATTTTAGCACGTCCGGTATAAAGTGCATCCCCAGTACTGTCATCCGCATAGCAATGAATTCCGCTAATGTTATGCAGCATATCATTGACATGCAGAAGAAAAAGAGTAGGAGATCGCACACACCCCTGCAGGACACCACCATTAACCTCTACTACGACCTTAATGGTACGCCCAGAGAGCAAGCTGGCAACCCACGTGCGGACTTCTGGGGAAGTCTGTAAGATGGAAACTTGGAAATTACGTGCTGTACCACACCTTATCAAAGACTTACGCTATGTCCAGATTTACTGCCATCTTTTAGACTACTTTACGCATCGCTGGGCGGAGGCAATCGAGAGTAAGGGGGACGCCCTTACTCTCAATTGGCTCCACCCAGAGATGCGTAAAGTAGACTAGAAGATCACCAGCCGAGCGACCACGGCAGAAAGCGTACTGGGGATCACTAATCACCCGAGCTACCCGAGGAGCTGGCAGTTTATCATGGATTCCATTACTTTGGAGAGTAAAGAGGTAATGGCATTGGGCCTATAATTGGACGGATCTGAGCGATCGCCTTCTTTGGGAATTGGGTGCACAAGGGCTGTCTTCCAAGAACACGGGACAACGCCAGTGGTGCAAGAGAGCCGGAAAAGGCGCGTTAGGACCGGTGCCAACTCCAAAGCACACGTCCTTAACACAATTGGGGGATTCCGTCTGGCGGCCCCCTTGAGTTGTGAATATCGAGGAAAAAAAGAGCCTTACTTGATAGCCGTCGGGGTGCGAAGTCAACGGAAGATCCAGTAAGGAGGGTGAATGGTCTTCCATATCTGGAATCCACGTGGGCGCGGTGACCAGTCGCGGTGACCAGTTGGGACAAACCATAGGCCAAAGCTAAGTCGTGGACGGACCTTCTCGCATGATCAATTGTACGCGACCCGAGCCATTCGATGTGGTGAGCATTAAACATAACATAACATAACATAACTTCACGCTGTATCCCCAACGGGGTAGTCAGAGAGGACGGAGCGCCAGGAGTCGCGGTCCTTACACACCTCTTTCGCTTCCTCAAATCTCATCATTCTCCTCACACATTTTCGCCTAGGTATGCGAGTGCTTTTGACATTTCCGTCTGCTAACACTCTGGCTATTTGATCTTCATAAGTCAGCCTTGGTCTTCCTTGGCTTCTTTTACCACTCACTTTTGCTCTGTATATTTTCTTCGTCAGTCTTTCATCACCCATTCTTTCCATGTGCCCGAACCATCTAAGCATTCCTTTCTTCATTTTTACAATAACACTGTTGTGCAACCCTGTCATACTGCGTACTGCGTACACATACTGCGTACAATTTCGACAAAGGGGATCTTTTAAAACGATTTATTTATATAGAAATATACTGCTTCAGCTATGAAAACCGCCACAAAACAATTTCTGCAATTTAATCTGCTATTGTAATGATTTTGCTATTCTAGACTTCTATTTGTGGGAAGCGATGACAAGAATATGACTCATCTAACTTCTGTCATACGATAAGTGTATATACTAAGACAGAATGGAAAAAAAAAGAAGAAGGAGAAACGAAACATTTTAGGTAATAAATAATAATTGTACCGCGGGGTTATTACCTAAAAACTTGCAGACAGCGACAGCCACGCGACACTGCGGGACCGGTGACTAATTGTAATAAAAAATTGATATCATATATCACTTTTCGTGGTAGATTTGGCGCCACTATACAAATTCTTGTTTTGACAATTATATTGAAATGACTTATTATATGAATAACATTCTCTAATCGGTACTACTGATATCGCGCGATATTTGGCTGTTTCATACTGACTGCAAGTCTAAATAAACGTCCAGTTGTATTTACTGACTTCAAAAAAAAGGAGATTATCAATTCGACCCGTATGTGTGTAATATTGTCAGAATTGCACAGTTTTTGTATATGTTAGTCTATACCAGCTTCTAAACATGTGTGCCAAATTTTATAAGTGTATGTGTATAAGTGTAAGTGTATATGTATGTATGTTTGTTCCCGCATATCTCAAAAACTTAAGTCGAATTGCAAAAATTGTTCTTTAGCTGGACTGTGTCTAACTTAATCTAGACTAACTTAAACTAACAACTTAGACTAACTAAGTCCATAGTCCAACTTAGAAAAAACTGGTTCGGTTCAGTAGTTATTGAGATAGAGAGTTAAGTGTGTATCAGTCACTAGGAAAACGTGTCGTTGGCTTAACAGCGTAATTCTGAAACATGTCATTATGCATGTTGTTTTTTTTTTCAATGTTTGCATGCAGTTAGGCTCTAGCCAAACAATCTCGATGAAAATTTCAAAAAGTGGCTTAGCAATTTAAAAAATAACCGTATGATCGTTAGATGGCAACATAATAAAAAAAATTATTATGTAATTAGTTTCAATTAGAACTGAAATTAAAGAAATGAAGAAATAAAAATGTAATTTAAAAGATTGAACCGCCTTCAAAAAAAAATACTGAAAAATACAAAATAACTATGCTTTACTAATCAAAACTCAAGTACAATTAAAATAACTTTTTAAATACGATACACATATCTATATAATTAAATTTTACAGTTATTGAAGTCGGTGCCAAATCAATGTGTAACAACAGAAAGTCTTAGTTTGGTAGACTTGGCACCGACTTCAGTAACTGTCAAATTTAATTATACACATATATGCATCGTATTTAAAAAAATATTTTAATTGTATATACTTGTGTTCGATTAGTAAAGGATAGCTATTGTGTACTTTTCAGCGTTCTTTTTTTGAAGGCGGTTTAATTTTTTAATTTGTTTTACGATGTAGGTACTTTAAAGTAAAGAATACAGAAACCCTGTACAGTAAAACATAGTACTCAAATTTTTGTGTAAGATGATGTTAAAAAAATGATGCATGTATAATTTTGTTCGTTTCTTATCGATTCTTTCTAGTGAGTAGAATTTCCCTGAATCAATATTTGATGTCCAGAAATCAAAAATTGTTCAAGCTTGACATTTTGAATTTTAAATTTCCAAATTCTGCCGCGCAAACTTTGTGACTCCAGACAGGCTCTCCCGTACTACGAAGTGAGGCAAATAAAATAAAATGTAGATGTGTGTGCTGTTTTCAACCGAAATGGTGACCAATCAGCTTATCTGGATAGTAAATGTATGTGCAGGTGAGTCAGCTTGTCTGATTTACCTCACCGTTGCTGTTTGGACGCGGAGTCTAGAGTTATTTATAATGTCTATGTTTTACCGCTTCAAAATTTTTCCACTAGAACCTACTCTATGCAAAAAATAAAAACTGAAGAATCGGACGAAGGATAAGTACGTATATTTATGAGGTAAAATTAATATTAATCAGTTCTCGGTCACAACAATAACAACGGATCAAGGTGTCGATTTGTTAAAAGCTTATAAATATAAAGTGGTATTTCACATGTGCATTCGTCTTGTACATGACTGCATAGATTTTATTACATTTTATCAAATCACAGTTGGTACCTAAGCATGTATTGTGATTGGCAGCGGGTACTACGGGGTCGTCGTACGATAAAATACATTTGTTTATCAACTCAGCGTTATACGCACTCATATGCGTACATACTCGTAATATGTTAAGACAATGTAATCGGCTCTCTAATGACTACACAAACTGTTTACTGGATGGAGCTTTATCTGGCCGTCGACTCTATGACTCACGACGACTGTAATGGTGTAAGAAATGCTAATAATGACAACTTACATTCCGTGCTTCACTTTATGGTTTGCTTTAAACGTTTCTCGTCGCGTCTCAAAAAAGAATTGTCGTAACGAAACCACATCCGAATATAGCTTTGTCACTCGTTGGTTACCCCTTTTTATGATACATTGAAGTACTCTCAATACCAGTAATTTGCGAATAGGCGTTATAAAAAAACAACCCCAGTTTATTCTCCCATGCGGGTCGCGTGCTAGGCGCGTGTCCCACATATTACGCGCATTTAAACATAATAAAAATCTTAAGTCGACACTAGAAGCTTACATATGAACCGTGATGAACTATTTTAATAACAAGATGTATTTCGCAGGGGTTCACCACTCGGTGAGGGAAGGTGTGAAAGATCAAGGCCTTGACGCCGTATTAGGTACATGAAATAACATTTACATAAATAATGATTAACAAAGAGTACACTGGTTGATATTTCTAAACCGGATTTTTAAATCGATTTTATAATGATAACGAATTTATAATAAACATAAAAAGACGGACAAATATTGAATAGTTTCTAGTATCTTTCGCTTTCAATTAACTTGTTTTAATTTAATTAGATGATGTTATATCTAATTATTAGATAAATATTTAGATATTACATGAATAACACGCACGATTGGTCCATTAATAACATTAAAAAAAATACAAAATTGTTTTCCGTTTTGGGCAGTAAGTGAATCCAATTGACTGGGGGTGAGCTTCAACCGTTAAACTGAAACTGACGAACCCTCGCGATTTATATTGAATAATAATAGCAGAAGTATGGTATTATATTACGTGTATATAGTACGTAATACATAAAGTAATTTGTTAAAAAATGCCATGCAATCCAGAAATATATTTTTTCTTGATAATGGTACAAAAGATTGAAATGAATACGTAAATATATAATGTGTCCACATAGACTTAAGGTAATAACCTTAGCATTTTAGATAATAATAAAAGTATAGTTACGTTTATGAGACGAAAAATTGGCTCATCTACGGCTTTCAATTTCATAAGTCATAACTTCATAAGTCAATTATAATCGCAACCCATAACCATAGATAAACAACATTTGTATCGTGTAAAATTTACTTTTAAAAATCTTAATTAGATACTTCTAATTAAGTAGATATGAAGCTTTTAGGACAAATAAAAATAAATATAAAAAATGCGACACGTAATATAAAAATGGAATGAGGTTATGAACTTTTAAAAATAAAAAATAGGCCGATTTATTTGTTCGCAATTAAATGTTCCTTCACTTCGTTATGTATTTCATTCACTACACATGACAGAACCATGTTATTTATCACGTTATTATATTATGACGTAAAGTACAATACGTAAGAATATATGAATGTGTTAAGCAAATACGTAATAAAAGTTTCCTTCTGTTGTAGATTGCTTCCGTAATGCGTAATTGCTTTGTAAACTACGCCCATGTTGCCGGAGTAATACATATTATATACGAATGAAAAACCTTAAAAGGAAGTAATAATCTATTACCGTAATATATCGAGTCAATACCAAAGTTCCAGTCCCAGCATTGCGCTTTTTATACTACGGCTAGCATACCTATTTAATTACTCCTGCAATGTATACTTAAATACTTGGTTTCTTCTTCATTAGCATTTCATTAGAGTAAAAACTATACTAGGTTAAGTAAAAATATCGAATAGTATTGTGCCTTTAGAAATACGTAATCGTGGTTGATTCTTGAACATTATGACCGGATGCTCGAAATACCGTTGTGAGATACCACTTGGACGATAAAAAGTCGACACTTCTATACTGAAGGTATACTCAGAAAAAAAGATGTGCAAGGAAAAATACTCAATTAAACACTATATGTAATTGAATTTACATAAATACTACATATATTTAATTATATATAAAATATATACTATAACACATAATTTAGTAAATGAAAATAAAGCTTTCTTTCGAAGTTCTCTTCAAGTAACCATACTTTTTTTCAAAATATAAAATGAATACTTTTAAAGTAAATGATTTATCGAACATTTTTTATTAAGTTTATCGTTTTCGCTAAGTTATAAAACATTTAAAAAAAACTAATTTTTCGTCGTCCTGTCTTGACTCACATTTTGCTTCACAAATCTCAACCCTGTCTTTACCTCTGAGTCACGCTCTGATCTCGTTCATTACCTGTGACTAAATGCTAAACGCTCATTGTTAAAAATATTCACTATTGTTTTATATTGTATGATGTCAATGCGTATCAATATCCTACTTTTCGTAAGTTCCCACGGCATTAATCAATGTTTCCTATTTTGATTTTTCTATCAAAAACAGATTGATAAATCTTATATTGGTACAAAATAATCAAAATTCAACCGTAATATCAGTATTACAAAGTGTAAAATGCGTTTCGATTTGTTAAGGTACTTTAAAAAAAAACTTTGATATTAAACGAGAAGTACCCGCATATTCTGCCCCATACAGAGATTACCGCTACCCCATATTTAGGGGCGGCAAACCCCACTCATCAACAGTTCAGGAACTCTAGACTGACATGATAAATTCGGTTAACGACCTACGAGTATAATATTAGACATTGATTAAATAAAATAGTTCGTAGTTATTTAAAAGAACAATTAATTATCTGTCCGAACAACTATCAGTTCACAATTGAATTAGTTTACATTATTCTCAAAGTGAAATATTTATACGGAAGCTTGAACCTACGGCACAATTTTTTACTCTTTAAAAAATATAGTATTTGAATAAAAGTTTGTGTCACCATAATAGATATCATCACGAACAAAGACAAAATAGACGAAAATCTTCCTAAATACAATTATGCATGTTTTTATATTTTACATATTAGAAATAGAATATTACAGGTCTTAAGCGAACACATTATGCAGACTATACTGAGATTATAAATAAATCTTTCGGACTTATTTAGGTAGATATTGAAAAAGAGTCGAGTCATTTTGTTCATTTTTATTTTATTATTATTTATTTTTGTTATTCCATATACATTGTTGATTTTAAAAATTTAATATATAGTATGTTAATATTTACAAACTTAAAACTACACATTATCTTAAATAATAAACATATATAGTATCATAAGGTTGACAATTATATTTATAAATAACATTATAATACCTACATACATATGTGGCCCCAAATACATGCAAATGTATGCATGTATCTAGGTATAAACGTATCTACTTATGTATATTTAAAAGACATACGAATTCGATTCGTTACAAAAATATTTCATTCGTTAGATCAGAAGACAACGTTCCTATGGAATTAAAATTATTGTACAATCTTAATAATAGGTATTATACATATATAATCAATATAATCAGTATGTCACTAATAGATGCAATACCACCCGATCGATTGATCTCTTATGGATTATGTTCGACTCGCATTACTGGAAAGATTAGACAATAGTTTGAACAATTTTCGATTTAGAAAATAGTCACTGCGAAGCGAGATAGGATTCAAGTAACATTTAAATATTTGTTAAATGCTAAATTACATGTTTACGTATGCCTTATTTTTAAAATCGTTACGAAAATTCAATTAGGAAAGATAGGCAAAAAATACCATAAAAAAATGACGGTTTCTATTATTTTAGTAATTTAATACTGGCGTAGCTGAGAACGTAGTACGATACATATGTATATAAATTATATACTTACACCTTATCAAACATGACGATTATTAATTATTAGCGACCTGCCCCCTGCCGATTCCTCGGTGCTGGTGATTCGGTGCTGGTTAGGTGGCCGAATTCTATCTCTGGTATATCCTGAGGATGCTTTGTTGAGAGTCGAAACACGTGTCGATTGGTAATTTTTAGAGTTTGAGCGGAAGATAGCTAGACATTTTAGGAATTTATCAAATGCGATGGATTTCCGCAAAGTAACAACTGAATCTATACAATATATTACTTAAAATTCCATATTAACTACTAATAAACTTATTTATTTTCAAAATGAAATATTTTATTATTATTAGTATAAAAAAACCAAAAAACGTAATACATATGTACTTATGTAAATACTTATGTAGGTACGTACCTACTTCATTTCATGTGATTTCGATGACTTATAAATAAGTCTGTGGATTTCGATCCATATGAAAATTAATCAAACTTAATAAATATAAAACGCACAAAAACTATTTCTTACATACGGAACAATATAATTAACACTACTGTATATCCTACGTAAAACAATTAAATGTAACTTTAACGTTACAATTTGTAAAGCAAACGCCACGCTGCTTATCTCAGCGAAATCAATATGGTAATTGCGGTACCCACCGACGACCAGTAATAAAACAACTATAGGGAAACTCGACACGAAGTACCCGCATAAGTGTTATTAGCGGTGCGCCAATTTAGCTACACCTCCCCTCGCGTCGACTATTTTAAACCAAGGGGTATCGCTTGCGATTAATGTGGATAAAAATAAAACATTTTCAAATAATAATTACGTTTAAATCCATTTATTTTTATTCAAGTTAATCCTAGGAACTAGGAAGTAAACTTTACTACAAGTTATTTTATAAAATAAAATCTATCTCTGATTCAGAAAAATCATACACTGAGAAATTTCGATAAGTATTGGGTTTAATTTTTCGATATCATATGATTTCACAATTAGACTTATTGTAGAACCGAAAACTTCGAATCCTTTATTCCCGAAAGTTTATATGGAGAAGAAGTGCAGAAAGCTAAAAATTTTTATGTAATGTGTGTTATATACAAATACATTAAATTATATTAAATAAAACACTCGTTGTTCATACTGTCAATGTCAAAAAGACTATCAATGTCAAACTCATAAGAATTTGCGATCATATAGCCTCCTTAGATCAATCGATCGCACAGAGTAGGGATTGTCGCCAAAGAGTTTTTATTATAAGTTTATATTTATATTTACGGTCAAATTTCGACCACCGGGCGACCTCTAGTTATATCCACTATTATATTAAACGAGCAATATTTGCATATAATATATATTTGATATCGCTTTCTCGAAAATGGCTGTAGCGATTTTGATGAAATTTACAATACAAGGGTTGAGGTGGGCGAGAAATCGATTTAGCTAGGTCTTAATTCTGGGAAAATCGTTCTCTCCGTCTTTCACACTCTTAAAACTTCTAAGCTCTAAACTTCTAAACGTTTGTAATATCGCACCAGAGTTTACCTTCTCAATGACACAGTGACTGAGTATAGGTCTACCACGCCGAAGTCCGAAAAAATGTGTCTTAAGTTCAGTTTGCAACAAGTACCTATTAAAACACATATCATTTTAATAATGTACTTATAAGGAAATAAAATGAAAAATAATGATAAAAGCATAGACTTCAAGACTTAAGACAGCCTGTCCCGTACTACGAAGTGAGGCGAATAACATCAGATAAAATATAGATGTGTGGGTGCTGTTGTCCAACGAAATGGTGACCGACCAGCCTATCTGATAATAAATGTGTGTCGTATGTACAGGTGAGTCAGGTTATCTGATTTAGCTCACCGTTGCTGCTCGGACACGGCGTCTGGCTTTGGAGTTATTTATAAAGTCTATAGCTAAAAGTCATAGAGAAAATTCTGTTATTTATTTTCCTGAACGATGAATTTAATGTTAAGTTTCATGGACTTCCTTTATTTTAAGATACTATGTTATTTATACAAGCAGTATTTGTATATTTGTAATTGCTGTCTCCAAAACGGCTCAACGATTTCGATAGGGATTTACGGTGGCGAGAAATCGATCTAGCTAGGTCTCAATTCCGGGAAAATTCGTTTTCTCTATGTTTCATACACTTAAAACTTCTAAACTCTTCTAATTTCACAACAGAATTTACTTTTTCAATAGAAATGGCTAAAGCGTATTTCTACCACGCTGAAATGCGTGGGTTCGAATCCTGCAATGTAGTCAGACTTTTTATTTTTTTTAAAAGACACCGAGTAAAATATCTAAAACGGGAAATTTAACGCGATTACCTTTTATTTTGGTTTGACGTTTCGACCGAGTTGCATCGGCCGTGGTCTCAACCAAACTGACTGAAAAACCGTTTTAGATAATTTATAATTCAACGCGAAAGTTTAAAAGTTTACGCCGAGTAAAGCTCGGTCGCCCAGGTACTTAATTAATAATTACACATAATTTACTATAAAAGTAACCAAAGTATGTCGATTTGCCACGGACACAGTAGGCCGCGCCGATAGGCCATGATTTCGCTATTTAAAGTCAAACCAATCAATTTATTACAATAAACCTAATTACAAAGTATTTTGAATATCAATTGAATGGAAAAATGTACACAGCCGAATCGACAAAACACTTAATAAGGTCTCATTTTTCAACGTCACACAACACAGTATTTGAAAAGCCATCAAATAAATGCATGCACGGAGAAAATTATTCATGAAATCTTTTATTTTACATAAGTAAATATTACAATATTCCAATAAGTACTATAAATTTGATAACAAGGTTATTTCTTTTATGTTAGTTGAGTGAGTTCTTGAGAAACCTTATTAGCTATGTTCTATATTATAAACTATCTTTATTATAAAATGTATGAAAACGAAAACAGTTACCTACACCAAAAATGACCTAATTAACTTTTGAAATTTTTGGGATTAACTAGTAGGTATGTACCTATATCATGACCTCAGGTTTCTATAACATTCGCCATTCTTTTGAAAGCAGATCTAATGGTTTTCTCGTATTATTTATAATATATTTTTATAATATTTAAGGAGTGCTAAAAATCGATTTCTTTAACCCATTCATTCCCAAGGATAGAAAAAGTTAAATTATAGTAATGAAACTTCGCATTATGGTTAAAAATACAATTATCGAAGTAGTTATACTGAAAAAATATCGAAACATTACCTTCAATAGTTTACATATAATGTTGCGTATACGCAACTTTGGGAATACCGGTAAACAAAATGTAAGATAACGTGTATGTAAGTGTAGGTACTTGACATTTCTTCATTTCTTACATATGTATATTGTCGTACTTCGACACTGTCAGCACCTTCTTCTAGACTTACTTTATTCTTCTGTGATTATATGTGTGTCCAACATTACCAATTGTTATTTCCGATGGCAGTGCATTCTTGAATGGGAGTCCTTGTCTTGACTTTGAAGTATTTTGTGGACCTGTATTACTTGATGTACCTTCAGATGTACCTTCACTTTCCTGAATGTTTGTTTCCTCGATTTTCTCATGAAAATGTCATCTGTGACTACATAGGATTTGAACTCTAACTGGGTCATCTTTTGTTCATTTACTAAACTGTACATTTTCCACGAGTCACTATACAGATACTGTAGTTCACTGTAACACTGGCTATCAAATGTATGAAAAATGGCCATCACTCACTCGAATCCTACTATTTGCAATTCCATTATCGTGGAGACCTACAACTCCCATGTACTTGTTATATTCTGTAATAACTAGAGGTTGATGAATATTTGTCATCCTCTTTTCTGTTGTGATATTTTACAGATATCTACTATTCTTTTTAGTTTGGAATTATTAGTTGCTACAGTGGCAACAGAATTGTCATTCCATCTCACTAAAAGAATTCTCCAAGCCATAATAAAACAGAAATACCAAGCATGTAACAGTTTTTGTTTAATTTTATAATAATAGCTTACTGCACTATACACTGTAGTTAGAAATGTTCCAAGAGACTAATAAAATGTGAAGAATAATGAGTAACACACAAGAGTACTTCTATGCCATGACCAATTAATATCAACTACTTGAAAACAGTTATGCGATGAATGTAAACTCGAGTACTCCCATGCAAAGTCAAAGGTGAATATAAACTAATGGGTATTTTATTAAAAAGTGATTTTGTTATTACAATCCAAACATTAGTGAAACTATATTTATGGTTAAAGCGAAATAATTACATGTCATTATTTTTTTATTGTATTATCAAGTGCGAGGAGTAAAATTGCGATTTTCTGCCATATTTAGACGTTATTGGTGATAAGAATAACGTAATTAAATAAAATTATTATTCTAAAATTTCAGGGGTAATTAACTTCTAAATATAGATATAGTTTGAGTGACCCTAGTAATTTATCTGCGAAAAAAAATAAAATGTTAAATGTTGCGTTTACGCAACGATGGGAATGAATGGGTTAAAACGATCTCTCAGCACAGTACTCATGTGCTCTCAGCGACTCCTGTGCGTTCATGCTATAACTGATACATATTGCTCATAGGCTTTATACTTAATTTATATTTTAAACTCTATTAATTGTATTATTATAAAGTCTATGGTACTGCTTTTATAGGTATTATCAGATACCTTTCTCTTCCTTAAAATCACTCACACGAGTCACACTCCGCGCCAAGTTAAACAATGTTTAAAGAACTAGTGAATACTTGTGCAGAGAAGATCTTTGCAATTTCTGAATCAGATCTTTTTGACAATATGTGAGGAAGGAGTTGCTTAAAATCACCAAATAGAACTTTCTTAATAATATTAAATCTTTCTTAACAAATGCATTAAATGAATCATTATTCTAAACAGTGACATTTAATCTTTTCATTATAATGTATTAATGCTGAAACAATACAATTGTTAATGTAGACGTCCTTGTCGTTTGGTTATTTGGATATTTCCTGTATAGATATAGCTTTATAGTGTTTGCTTAGGTATAACTATATCCAATTGTGTTTTACTATTTTTATGCAAATTATATATACCTACTACATATGTGCATAAATAGTGCCTTAGAAGCGTAATAAATATGATCACAGTATTTTATTTTGGATAATTAACCTTATCTTTATTTAATGAATTAGGAGTCATCTTTGAGTGAAATTCCTGTAATAAGCGCTTCAATTTTAAAATCGTAAATTACAGACATATACATACATATGTATTTTATATTTTGCCCTATTGTGTAGCATATTATAGGCTGCATGGCATAACTAATTCTGCTAATAGCTTATGACTTTTATTTATCATGGTAATTTATTTTATTTAATATTTATTGTGATATTATTGTGGTAATGTAATATAATTTACATTATAAATATTATTACCACCTTATCTTAATCAACATTATGTACATCAAATAAATATTGGCATCAGAGAAGTAGTGTCCTATTTGGTAGTTGTTTACTATTATTAGAGTTTAAATTTTAAACAAATAACATAAATATCATACAATACATATTTATCTATGTACGCCTATATTAATATTATTTTATACTACTTATATAATATATGGGCATACGCGTGCAGTTTTACGTAATAATATAGTATAGTCTCATAATGCTTTGTAAGTTCATAACGAGAGTGTTATTAATTCAATATTAGTTAATTTGCGTACGTCAAAAGTAGGTACAAGTCACGTCACGTAAACAAAGGGCCGTCGCTCAGCCGCGGGCGACCACCGCTGAGCTTTCCGAGAATGTCCGGACGCATATTTAACTTGTACCTACAAATCTTAGTCCACATTTAACTCGCTACTTAGAGCTAAAATAATCTCCTTCATTTTTCACAAATCAGTACCCTAATATACATAAACCTACCTCTTGTTATTTGTATTAAAGGTACTATGTATATTATATTATACCCATGTATACGTGTTAATAACTACAATTATTGATGAATAAGTATTCTCAAATTAAAAATAATATGTGCGCAGATTGAGTAAAAGAACCCCAAAACTGAAACATTCGTAAGTCGGGTAGGTCGATGTAAACCGACCTGGTGAATTCACCGGAATTCACCTACTTGTTACGTCATTCTATGGTTTTCGTGCACTTTGTGTAGGTAGGTTTTATTTATAGTCAAAATTTCAGATCATGGGCGTGGGTTAGAAGCATGCAATAATAACGAATAAAAATGGCAAATAATACTGATGGAGTAACATATCTCATATGTAGATAAGAACATATTTATATCACTTTAAATTAAGTATTATTTTTAAATAAAACGAAAAATTCGAACTATAAAAATAAATTCGTTTAGGGTGCCGTGTTTCCCGTTAAATTTTTACTTATCTTTACTCTCTGCTTAAAATAATAGGTACCTACATAATATTCTGTTTTAATAATGATACAAAAATTGAAAGGTGATTTGTTTTAATGTAAAAAAAAATACATGACATTTTTCTCATACATTTAAGTTTTTACCGCACTGCATTTAAAATTTTTACACACAATACATGCATACATTTTTTTTATATACGTAAGCAGAAGGATAATACAAAGACTAATTTCTTGTCGTAATTAATCGGGTTTCAGGACTTTTCGTAATGTATGAGATAATATAAACATTTGTACATCTCTAAAGAAGACTGAAATATCACTCAAAATCCAATTATTGGCGGGTGTAAAACAAAATATGCTACTAGATGAAATGAATATATTAGGAAAAATACTTTATAGTGTCTAATTGTAACCCTCTTGAATTATTGTCTTCATTCATTTTGTTACGTATCTTTCTATATTATTATCTTTGCTGCCATCATATTCTGCTTGTAATTTCTGTAAGACGACGTAATTTTTATTATTCATTCCATATGACACAAAGTGGTTTTCGGCTTTATGGTAATAAAAAATAATGTAAAACTCAAAAATGACAATAGCGTGTAATCTAGATTTGTAACTTCACAATTAATTTGCTTTTGTATCCGGACTTATTGCTAATCGTGGTTTCTAAGCTTTCTCCTGCCATTGTTTATTTGACTGAAACTTGATTGTTTACTAAACTACACTTGAATAATTTTTTAAAAAGATAAAATCGAACGTAACAATTGATAGAACGTACACAAACCGGAACAAACTGTGTGTGAATAAATATGAAAGTAAGTCTCTTATTGAACCGAACTTTAAGCTAATGTATGGTAATGTTCAATAAGTTATCGTTAAGTAGGTATTCTGTTTGTACCTATAAGTCAAAGATAATTTCGATGTTGTCATTTTACTTGAATGTAATATATAATAAACTTAATGAAATAAAAGACGGATCTGGCATTTTCCTATTAAATGAAATAAAAGTGTAGAAGTCTACCCTCTGGGACCTGAGGCATGTGTGGGCTAGCAACAGTCAAAATTGAGTCACAGACTCACAGTCTCACAGACCTTTTTGTTCATATGAATGTAGGTGCATAGTATATACTATATTATACACAATTAATATGTATGTAGTATGTATGTTTCTATGTACCATGTACAAACTCATACAGGATTGTTTTGTGGGACAAACAAATGATAGGTACTATCATTTTTAAATCGTTGTAATGAAATGTATCGACATGGACACAATTTTAGCATTCTCATTGGTTACTTAGTATTTTCTATTATATTAAAAATATCTTTATCATAACAGGAAATAACTAAACATAAATAATACAATTAAATTATATAACTATGTAATATTGATTATATTATTTAAAATTCTGCATATTTCCTGCTTCTTTGTCGCTCTGTGACCAATATTCCATATTATACCTACATTGATATCGCTGCATAGGGGTACACAGCTAAGCTCCTGTTAATGTGAATTCTACACGAATGTAGTTAAGGTTGAAAGCGCATTGTGCTATTATAATTTTAAGTTAGCGTGGCTATATCAGCAACGAGAAGCCGGGGAAGAGGTCGAGGCTATCTGCTGATAACAACTGAACGTTGAGTTGACTGAGCCCAAACGACAAACTCTCGTCGGTAGATACCAAGGACTGTCAATAACACGTATCGCTGTTTACTTTTGGTATTAGCAATAAAAAATCGGCCAAACAGAGATCGTTGTTTGAGCATCGCATGAGTATGTAAGCAATAACGCACATAGAGTATTATTATTATATTTACATAATATCGAAATCCTAAATGCGATTCTCAATGGAGTAATACATAAAATTGGAAAAATATTTATAACCTAAAAATCTATTACAAAATATTTAGAAAACTAGAAATTCTTGATTTGTGCGTCGCCATTATTGCAACAATTATATCGTAATATACGTCCTATTACATGTTACAATTACATGTAGTACAATACTATTACATGTTACAATTTATTGTAACATAATAATACTAAATTCTACTTTATTATTTCTTTTATTAAATTCCAAATCCGTGATAGTACGTGTGATGACGTGTGATTTAATGAATAGCTGTTGCTTTTAAGCAATAATACAAAGTAAGAAACAAAAAAATCTGCATGCAAAATGGTCTATCCGTTTGAGATCGACGATGCTACAGAAAAACATAGTAGACAGATCACAAATATAATTTCTTCGTAGAGACAAACAGATTAGAAGTGGGCGTCAAAGTTATAACACGCCTCTTTTCCATTGGGGACGGACAAGTGGTCATGCGGTCCGATGGATGGACGGACAAACAGCCAGACAGACAGTGATTAGACATTATGAAACTATAAGGACTCCTACATGCACGAAGTTGTGAGCTTATGTCCGCCACAATGACGTTTTAAGTACTCTATGCTTAAATACACATAATACCTATTTATATACGTATATATAAATGTCAGTGCAAATAGTAAAAGGCACTCATTTCACTGCACTAAGGAAAAGTGCGTCTTCCGGTTTGAAAGAAACGCGTGCTAATGGCACATCGGGGCCGACACTGCAGTGCGTGAGACTATGGCGTCTGGTGCACTAGCATTTCTCCGACGGATCGTTTGCCATTACTAAATTTCCCAATTCCCTAATTACTATTACTAAGAGTGTTCCGTCTTTTGCACATTAACTTTGTCACAACGTGGTATTTTATTCACTAGATTTCGCATATGATGAATTCCTATTATCTTTTGCTATTTTCCGCTCAAACTCCACTGCACGGGTCCGCACTCGCACGCACTCGCACTGCACTCCTCCGCTGCACTAGAATTTCTTCGACGGATCGTTTGCCATTATTCAATTTTCAATTACCTACCTAATTATTGTTACTAAGAGTGTTCTGTCGTTTGCACGTTTTGGCATAGTTAGGCACAACGTGGTATTTTATTTAGTAATTTTCGCATAGCTGATTCACAAGAGCACGAACTGTGAAATCCCTATCTATGTATTTTCCGTCATATTATGTACTATGTATAAAAGGTACATTTACGTATATATACATATAAATGTATATGTAGATATAACCTAACCTCATCCAGGAAATTCACTGAAAAATTTTCACGTGAACGAAGTCGCGGGTACACTATATATGTACAATGTACACATTGTACATACATCATACATACACAAAAATAAATAAAAATCATATTAAACCTTCATTGATATTAATACATTTCGTAAGTAAATAAATGTCAAAATGTATTTATGTAAGGTACATCATGGGTATTTCCTACCTGTATGTATTTTGTTATGACATTATGATATTAAGTAGGTATATTTAAATAATGAGTTAGTGAATGCATAAACATTGTCATACATCCTGTGACCCACGAAACAACGTAAATAACTTGAATACTACCTCCCTTATACTATATTATAAACCAAAATAAATCTACATAATTACATTAAATAACAAAATGTAGTTTCATAATGAAATATTGCACATTAGCCTCCTCCTTTTGGCGTCTCCACGTATAACTGATATGTATAAATAAAATGTAAATGTTGTTCGTTAGTTCGATCATCATCGAAATACGGCTGGACCGATTCGGCTATTTTTTTTTAATGTTTGAATAGTCTGAATCAAGTTTTTAGGGAAAGAAAAATTGGAAATGTTTCCTGGAAAATTGAAAAATTCTGAAAAAACTGAAAGTGCTTTTGTCAATGAGTTTTTTGGATGAACTCAAGACCTTTACTCACGATTCGAACTTTATAAAACGATCACAAATTTTATTTAAACAATCACAAGAGGTCTCGTCTGACGGGTCAGCTAGTTGTTAAATAAAAAATAATCGTAGACTAAGGGCGTAATTAGGACAGAGCAAAATTGGTCCTCTCGAATTCTTGCTTAGCGTCACTTCGCAGGAGGACATGGAACCAAACAACGACATCGGTTTATTATTTGTAAATACGAATACGATATATTAACTGTAGATGGAGCACAATAATTTTTACCATAGATTATTTATTTTTAGACGTACAAGCATCAAGTACACACTCCATTTTTTTCTACATAACTAGCGACCCGACCCGACTTCACCCGGGTTGAGTATGTAATATGTAGCCTATTTCCATCCGGAACAATATATCTTTGAAATGGGGAAAGAATTATTCTAAAAGGTGCAGTGGTTCCGGAGATTACGCTCTACATATAAACGAACTAACAAAATTCGCTCTCTTTCTCTTTATACAGATATTATATATTAAAGTACAGATGTAGCTTTAGAGCCATACTAGCTGTACCCGCGACTTCGTCTGAGCGGAAAATTTTTCGTGATTTTCCTGGATTAGGTCAGATTATGTGCACATGTACATAGTACGTTCAAGGTTTATTTTTGAAAAAAGTCTTCGCCTAGTCTACGTCGGTCTCCGGGCACATACTATCTCTGTTCCAAACATCATAATTGATTCAGCGGTTCAGCATTTCTAGGGATAAATAATAGCATAGATTATAAATAGAAGATAGATATTCAAGATGTATTTGTACCGTCTCATTTATAAAGATACTAACATACTCGAATGTATAAAATTCTATGTAATACGAGTATAAGTTCTATCTATCTGTCTTCTATGCTACTAAAAATCTCTAGCGTCTGTCTGTAATTATAATTTTACTATCAAATTTTGTGACAGATAGTCATTTCATGACTCACTGACTCCGATTCTACCATTTTAAAAATGTTTGTCTGTCTGTCTGTATGTCCTTTTTTTATAGTTTGACACCTAGGAACGGACATAGGCTACTTTTGATCAAAAAACTACCCCTAGGGAAGCAAAAAGAGGGATAAAACTTTTTTGTCAAAGTCTACTCCTGAAGGGGTGAAAAGAGGGAGACACTTTATATGGGAAATGCTAAACCGCTAAACCGATTAAGATGAAATTTGGTACAGAAGTAGTCTTTTTTAATTAAAAAACAGGCTACTTTTTTGGAACAAAGTTCTTTAACGCGGCTTGTGATAGGTGCGAGTGGGTGGAAATCGTCACGTAAGGAAATAGCGTCGCGCGGCGCTAGGTTCGTTGGCTCTATACATAGATTCACATTGATATTTCTGTCTCTTTCTATTTATTTTTTGTTTTTGTTTTAAGTCATACGTGAGATTTATTGGTCTCATTATTGCAATAAAGTTTTGAGAAATGGAAACTGCAGCTAAGGAACTGCGTTCCTGACGAGGGTCCCTCAATCGCACACGTTTTTTTGTCAAGTCTACCCCTAAAGAGGTGGAAAGGGGGATGAAATTTTGTATGGGAAAAGATAAACCGCTGAACCGACTATAATGAAATTAGGTACAGAAATAGCATGTGCCCGAAATCAAATGTAGGCTACTTTGCATTTCAATAATTGCCATGTGGTTTTTGTACAAGTGATGTCATCAGAATTTCAATATGGCGGATGTTCCATAATAGGAAATAACTTTTTTATTATCAAATGAAATGGAATACGCTAGGAAAGGTTTCTGTATATGTGACGTCATCATAAATCCAATATAGCGGATGCTCCATAATAGGAAATAAGTTTTTTTCTTAAATGCCAACAATATGGGTATCAAATAAAATGGAATTTGCAGAGAAAGGTTTCTCTATACGTCACAATGTTCCATAATAGGAAATAACTTTTTTTGTTCAACACCAACAATATGGGTATCTAATAGAATGGGATACACAGGAGGTTTATGTGTATATGACGTTATCATAAATCCAATATGTCGGATGCGCCATAACCTAATATATAAAAATAAACGTTTGTTTGTTCGTTTGTTCGTATTTTATGCAAGGCAGGCTGTTGAAGGTGTTGTCGATGTCGAAGCTCACCGCTAAGGCCACTCTGCCCTGGATTGACAGTGCCCGGACGTAAAGAATTGTGTCCACTGTCGAACAATCTGCGAAAAATAACTGGTTATCCAACAAGTCGAGGCCTTCGCATTCAAATACTCGCTGAGATAGGAGGCTATTATTTTTTCGAACAACTTGTCGGCGTTATCCAGCAGCCATATGTGTCGGTACGCTAAAGAAGACTCTGCAGGCTGTCCCTTCTTTCTTAAAAGGACCATCCTTTCCTCCTTCCAACCTGAAATAAACAGGCTCCCACGGAGACCTAGCCTGTCCCCGAAAACGAGGTGCCGCACGGCTCGGTCCAGCTTCTTTTCGGTCACTCCCAGCTTGTCACACCAAATGATATGGTCCAGAGGCATATCTGGGGTGTACGGAAACTACGATCTGACCTGGGTCCAACGTTTAAAATTAATGTGTATTTAATGCAGTGATAAATGGTTGAGTGACGAATATTGTGCAAAGTAGAATGCAATTGTCATTCATTTCGTATATCTCGGTTCAAAAGCAATTTTATTTTTATTATTTTATTTCTTATTATTTAAAATATATCATTGTAAAAACATAACAATAATAAATACTACTACTTAGTTTCATATTTCAAATGTTATGAATTTTAATGAATCATTATTACTTCTAACATTTATAAACATTATTACCATATTGTGGTACTGTATATAGGTATTTAGAAGCAGAAACTTTAACACTGTATACGAGAATTAATTTCAGTATCTAAGCTTAGTTTTATAATACGATGTAACACAAAGACAGAAAAAAAGTGTTCACTTTTACTTTCATTGCGACTGCGCCGTCAACACTTCCCTCCCAAAAGAAGGAGGGATAAGTAATGTTGTGTTCATCTCTTTTTGTTTATTTAATAGCCTGATCTAACTGTCTCTTTCCAACTTCCCTTTATTAACATCCATAGCCAGTTATACTCGCTTAGTCATCACAGGTCAGAGATAGTGGTTTGAAATGTCATTGCAATAGTTTTCAATAACTAACGACGCATTTAAATTTTTTATTCATACGTAACTAGTAGTCAGGTACCTATTAAATCTATTGTACTAATCATTAGAGACGCAACTTTAGTTTCACCTTGATGGAAAATGTTATTAATGACTTCAAACATTTAATAAGGGCTTGTAAGTGAAGTTTATGAGTCATATTTTGTATACATCTATCCAACACTGTGATTACTTTGTTATTGAGATAAGAACGTAATTCTCCTAAGAGCATTTGCATAAGCAATACATAAATGTAAAGGATATTTCCTTGTAGGCAATGCATAATTTTACGCATAACAATACACCCTATTATACAAGTAGGTGTGTAGTGTCTAGCGTGTACTTTGTAAATTACACATAAACAATAGGAAAGCAATGAGAATCTATGATTTGGGCATTCTTATCACGAGAACACTCTCTCGGGTAAATTTTATAAAGGAATAACATATCGGCGAAAGGAAAATTCGCTGGTTAGTACAAAATTAGAATGTCGTATACACAAATTACAGATGTACTATCCTCACGCTGTATCCCTAACAAGGTAGACTGCCGCTATACTAATCTGAAATTAGAATAGTGAAAATTGCGTAATTAATAAGCAGTCTGTGTACTACTTAGGTTCATACGTTCAAGTTGTACAAGTATGAGAACATAATATAGTAATATTATAGGTACATAGGCACATGGAAATAAACCTACTGTAGGTATAATATGTATTTAATATAAAGTTTATATTTATTTGTAATACATTACATATAAATATATCATACGTCACTATTAAAATGTAAAACTATTTAAATTCTAAGTAACAAACGTAAAAAATTAATTAAGTATGTACATATATATATTTGCAGAAAGATAAGCTTATTAATTGAGTAAATAATTTTAGAGTTGAAGGTCTGTGTCTGTACCTTTTAATTTCGGATGGAATTCTATAGGTATATGAATAGTCTAATAAGAAAAGCAATACGAAAAATGTTTGGATGAGCGAAAAGCGATTACGAGACAAAGAAATTCATTTTCGAAAAATCTCATGTTCAAGGCACCTCGTGTTCCGAACCTGTCCCTATCGTTCGTAATTTGGTTCTTATCCATTTTTCGGTGGATTTTTAAAAGAGTTGCTGAGTTCAACATCGATGAATTTTAAGTTTCACGCCAGTATTCTTCGTCCTGAATTTATTAAAGTATCGCTAATAAAAGCTGTATAGCACCGAAGATTTTTAACATATACTTACATGTTATATAAAGAAGATGGACTGCATATGAATACTGGAAAGAGGATATAGGTATGACAACAAAATAAAATTAATGAAGTAGAAACAACATAATTACTATCAGACGTAAACAAAATCATCTTTTCAAATGCGTTTCTCCCACATCAAATACATGTAATAAAATATGAACACAATCAATCTTGTAGATTGACAAAAAATAAAATATCATTAAAATTACATTAATTCAAATATTTACCATACTGTTCACAAGCGTTGATTACAAATCTACGAGTATAACTTTGTTCACAAGCACGTCGTTGCATTCACTGCTATAGGGCACCACTACCGTACTATCGCCTGTCCCCTTGCGTAGTACTATTCGCTTTTGACAGCAATCCCACTGTCCATAGTTACCACCAAGAAGACCGTGTCATATAGTAAATGAAGTTCGTATCCGGCTCGAAGGACCATGTACAATTCGCCCATAACAACTCAGCTCAGACTAGTGCATAAATGAAACAACTAATCGAATGACGATTTGGTAAGTAAAAAACACACAATATATATATAGTAGATGTGCAATGTATGTATACTATATATGAACATATTCTACGTATTTGTAGTTTGTTATAAGGTGAAACACGTGACCGTAATTATACTATTTTTTCTATTTGATTCCCCTTCCTGTGCAGTAATACATAAAAATTTTTTGAAATATCGATTATGAGGGCCCGCATCTTTATCAGTCGATTATGTAAATAGAGAATTCTTATCAAGTCACGTCAACGAAATACGGAAACTTGAAGATACATAACATAATCAGGATTAAAATATTTACCTGCATGTAAGAAATACAAATAATGTCAGTATGGATTATTAAGTAAATTCATATTTTAAATAAAGGAGTGAACAGTATAGCACCTAACACCAATTAAATAATAATGCAATGTGATATTACATTTCATTCATTTTATGAAACTATATATGTATAAATAATAATCAATAGTTATTATACTATTTATTATTATTTATACATATAAATAAAATGGAAATGTCTGTCTGACATATAAATAAATTGAGTGTCTGTCTGTGATTTCGAAATAAAGGTATCTTGCACGTAACCAAAATTTAAACAAGCTTTTTTAAAATGTTTGTCTGTTTATTTATCCGGGCTAATCTCCGAAACAGTTGAACAGAATTTGACGAGGCTTTCATTGGCTAGACTTTTCAGAGAGTAATCTAGGCTATTTTTCATAGCGGAAAATACCAAATTTAACGCGGGTGAAACCACGCGTCACGGTTAGTTTATTAAATATAAATTAAATATACGTACCGCATTAATGTAATGTCTGTTTTCGGAAATAGAATAGACATAGTCTTTATACATAAACATCTATACTAATATTCTAGAGGTAAACTTTGTTTGTTTGTATGTAATGCATAAACTCAAAAACTACTCAACCGATTCAAAAATTCTTTCACATATAGAAAGCTACATTATCAGCGAGTAACACGGGCTGTAATTTATTTTCCGAAAAATGTCTGCCCGTGCGAAGCCGGGGCAGGTCGTTAGTATAACACATAATCGTCGGTGTGTCTGTTAGTAATCGTGTAACTTATGTCGTTAATTTATTGAAACTTTGTTTATTTTCTTACTTCTTACTCTATCAGCAATGTGAAATTCCGTCCTAGTTGTTACCGCTAGTTAGCGCTGTCGTCGGGCAACCAGCGAATATCGGTCTTCTGTAGAAAAACTTCTTATGTTCTCATTACAAGGATATAGCTAAATTATATAATATCTATGTTAATAGTTCTATATTTACATTAACAAAAAGTTCATACATACGTTAATATTTACAAACTTAAAACTACACATTATCTTAAATAATAAACTTCCTCAAAGTTGCCACTTAGAAAGCTGTCATTGCTTACTGCCCAGCAGACTGGCAGCATTGCCACTTTGAATAGCCAAACTGATTCGTTGGCAGAATAAGCTGCCAGCCCGGCGGTCTCCCGAAGCCTCGTCCAGTCTCTTACAAATATCAGAAACCAGTCGATGGGCTTCGGGGGCCCAGGGACCCAAAGTTTCGACTGTAAAGGGCGTAATTATGAAACTCTCAGAGAGAGTCGCATACTTACGCCGCTTCAAGTTCTCGACAGTGCTAGCCGCGGCACCTGCTGACTTGGAAGTCGCCGGCACATGGGAAACAGCAAGTGTATCGACACAAGTGGCATCCCACACCAGCGATCTTCCAAGTTTCCAAGGAATGAACATCAAACCATCTGGTCTCCTGCCGTCGTTGCGTGCAATACCTACAGGCTCTAAGACTGCAGGAATGCCAGCGGCGACAAGAGCCCGCCGAATGACGTCATTCAAGGCAGCATGTCGTGACATGCGGGCCGCACTACGTAAACAGGATAAGCCGTGGTGACCTAGTACATCGAAGAGATCACTACAGCGGCAACGGTGAGGAAGGTTAGTCCTGGCCCCCAGACGAAGGGATACTATGAGAGAAAGTGTGATATTATCTATCAAGGTTCCTAAGTTTTTTGAAGGCATTACCTTCAACCAGTGTCCTGACTCCTTCTAAGAAACAGCCAGGAGGCAAGACCGATCTTTTTAGGTACTACAAGAATCTAAAAGTTGTAAATAAACATTTTTGCATAAAGGCTCATCCCAATGTTTCTGAGAAAAGATCGAGGTAGGCAGGTTAGTACTCGGACAAACACTTAACCAAGCATTTCGAGCATCAGTCAAGCACGGCACCTCAACCGATCCTAAGGAAGGGGAATAACAGATAGGAAAAGGTTTTCCGTGCCGTAGGCTGACGAAAGAAAAGCCGGTAGTGACACACTCGAGATTTTGCCTTTGCCCAGGCCTCCATAACAGATAGGAAGTGTGACTTGATTCCAGACCCTGTCATCAACAAAGGAGCAATTAATTATTTTAGATAATGTTTTTTTGAGAATAGTGTCTACAGGTTTTAAAAGCGTTTGAAATTTAAAAAGCTGAGAACAGCGAAGAGCATATGTAAATTTTGGAACAAAAACGCAAAAGCGGACAATGAGGAGAGCCATGTAGGAATTAATTTTGAAAACTTTGTCTGAAGACTGGCTAATTTTTGTATTTGATCATCGATAAAGCAAGCTATTCTTTTGACAAGACTTTATTATTTGGTGCCAGATTGTTAAATTTATTAATTATTTCATTATCTATGTTTAAATATTATTTTTTACCAAATCCAAATCGTTAGAGATAGGTGCTTTAACAAGTGATCAAAAATGTCATTGTTTTCTGACTTTTCTTTCCACATAATTATTCAACATAGAGAAACAAGTAAATTATTTGTTTTATCGTTCTGTAACCAGAACAACAGGAAAATTTTCATTCGATCATTTCTGATTTATCGCAATATGGATTCTATAAAACAGACTACGAAATGTGAGTTAGCAAACACAACCTGAATAGGTATATATGAAAATCAGCGCCGACGCTTATAAATGACAATCGAAAATTATACAGCGACAACGCAATCTTACTTCTGTTCTAAATTTCAGATTAGTAACGGCCGTGTTACATTCGTTTCATACTTATCACGATGCGTATTGCAAAACTTTTAAACTAAGACGTAGATTACCTTCTTCATAATTGAGACTCGTACACTTTGTCATACGTATCTTTACAAATCAAAAGTTGCTAACAATTTAAATTTTCTTAACAAGATCTTCATGGTATAAGATACATACATACATACATATCTTGACGCTGTATCCCTTATGAGGTAGTCAGGTAATTCATAACAGTAAGATAATTCATAATAAAATAATATATTATATGTAAGTACTATTCAAGTTTTTATAACGATATACATGGTTGAACAACTGTTTTTTCACTGTTTGGTTAATTCGGTAATAATTTTATTCTATTTTATGTATTTATTTATGGTCTTAATAACTGAAAAGGATAGATAATAATTTACATATTCATAAATTCTTGCTGAGTAACGTATTTGCATGAATAGGAATTATCATAAAGCCGAAAAAAACTCAAAGAATAATGGATATTGTCCCTTGGACAACCGAAAGTGCTTTGTCTCCAGGATAACTGCTAGAGTAAAGAAATAAATTGAAATAGGTATTTTTAAAACTTAATTTATTATATGGATAGGATGGACATTCGATTTATGATAAATACAATGTTTATATATGAAACGAATATGTTATTACATTTTCCGAGTAATTTTGGTCAGGAATTCAGAGACAGCAGTGAGAAAAAAAATAGTAACAAAAAACAGAAGAAACAGAAAATAATAAAAGCATTTTCACTTTTCAGTAACATTGAACTCGTAAGTTTCGTATTTCTTTTACTAATTTTTAATCATTGAATTGCCGTGGAGCACTTGTCATTGCCATTTCTTACAAATACAGTAAACACAGATAAAATTTATTGATCCAGAACTCTAAATATAAATTATCTTGTTTTTATTTCCTGCTACGTAAAAGTAACACAATATTGTTAAAGTTGACATTTAAATATAACATAAAGTAGTAAGTACAGTCTTTTTGGAGTCGATAACAATTTTCTATAAAAATAACTTTTTTTTTTAATTAAACCGACTTCAAAATAAAAGCACTGAAGAGTACAAAATTATTATTACTATTCTTTACTAAATCAAGTTCAAAAAACAACTTTATAAAAACGATATAAATACCTATATAATTAAATTCGACAATTATCGAAATCGGTGCCAAGCCTACCGAACTAATGCCTACCTGAAGACTTGGCACTAACTTATGCAGTTTTTAAGTTTTGTACTTGAATTTTAATTAGTAAAGAATTATCTTACACTTTTCAGTGTTTTAATTTTGAAGGCGGTTCGATTTTTTTCTTAAAAAGTTATTAACCTAATTTTAATTTTGGGTGGCCTTGTCCTAAATCTAACTTATCTAATGTATGTACGTCTACAATTATTTTATAAATATTATGTTATAGATGAAATGAAAATGGGAGCGTTTCGAAGCTATACTGAACACAAAATGCAATAAGAATCATTGAAATCGGTTGCAAGCCATTTTTTTTAATAAGTCGTTTAAAAAAAGAAAAAGATTTTTTGTTGATTGCTAAGTTTAAGAAGTTTAATAACATATTTTTTCTTTTTGCCGGACTACGGCGAAGCAACAAAAGGAGCTGTTATGACTTTAGCGACGTATGTATGCTATGTATGTATGTGTGTATGCTATTCTATGTATGTATGCTATGTATGTATCTATGTATGTGTGTATGTTTATATGTTTTACAGAGCGACACCACTCGGTATCGTTAGATTCATCTTAAATATGCGCGTAACACAGGTTATATATGTTCTTTATTGAAAAATTCAATATAGCCTCTGTAATACGACGTAAAGTCAAAGGCTAAAAAAAAAGTAATCAGACCGCTATGTTTATCTGCCCCTATTTATTGGGAATCAAATTCAAGAACCCGAAAACGCCATTACAAAAAATTTACCAATATAATATGGTGAAATAATCTAAATACAAAACAATGTTTTTCAAGTAAAAAAAGTAAATTTAATTAAAATTTTGAATCTAAAACTCGAAACGTAGTTAAAGCTCTGACCAAATAAAAAAAAAATTATTTAGTCTGAGGTTAATAAAAACTTGCAAACAATACGAAATATAATTTCTCGAACTTTGCCTTTGCTTTCTCTTGCCTATGGCCCCTGTCTATACCTATGAATTCAAGAAGTCAGTTATTTTATCTTGTTTGATAATTTTTATTAGCTGTGTAATCGGCACCTAGTCTTACAACTAATTTATAATTTTAATTAAAGGTATTATATGTTTTTAAATAAGAGTTAAAAACTACCGAGAATAGCTACTGTAAATATAATAATAAAATAAGACTGGACATTAATTTATTAGGTAAGCAGTGTCATAATCTAGCAAACGTACGAGTAGCGAAGATGATTAAATGTTTCAGAACCTAACGCAAATGAAACCGGTGATTGGTAACAAGCCAAGGTCAATTACCCCACGCACTTTACCATCACCATCACTTCCTCATTGGCAACCAGAGCGGGCCTTAAGCAATTGCCTCTCACCAGAATTAGGCTCCCGGTTACAACACTCCAGTAAAATTAAACAGCTTAAATTATTTATTTGCATTCTCTTGATCAGTCGAATAGTGTATGGTTATAATATTACCACCATACTTACCACCCCACGTAGTACATCATACATATACTGACATATGATACATACCTATATATGTACATGGCAATATTTTGTAAAAGGATACATTTAAAATTTATATAAATAAATAACTATAAAAACGTTTTTATCACTTTAAAAATGTATTGTCATACATACAAATAGTGTTACCACTTCATTAAAAATATACTAACTTAAAAATAGTATAACGACGCTAGAAAATAATTATAGTTTATTGCCTATAAAAATCTTGAAACAATGTTAAATTATAGTTTTTATTATTAAAACACAATTCCGTATATATGTATATTGTTTTCTCATACTACCAACTTGCGACGGCTTCGCCCGGTTGAGATGTTGAATGTTTGTAACATCAAGTTTTTTTTAAGATTTTCATACAAAATTACCATCCAAATTTCCGGCTTTTCCAATGTATTTTCCCAACATTTTCTTTCATACAAACCTTGTCCTGACAATTACGAACACGACAAAAAAAACACCATTCTCAAGTCATGATCTTTCATACATACATGCGGCCATTACTTTTTATTTATATAGATAACTTCGTCTGTAGTCCTGACTAATTCATGTTATTCATATCACAGTACAAGTAACCATACAGTATTCTATCTTCATACAAACGCTCCCAAACGACGCGCTCGAAATCTCGGCATTTCTCGGCATACGACAGTCGCGAGTCCGCCGCGGTTGTCGTCGGACGCTATGAGACGCTCCCGCGCATTTACTGACTAAAAATTATGTCAATCAAGTTTAGGAACATAATGTTCAGTGTATGGATGTTTGAATACATCTACCGAAACCGGAAATATTTCTCTGTTGCTAATTTGTAGGAAATATATTATCATAATGATCTAGTTCATTTATTGCTGATTTTTAATTATACTACACATAAAATGCATTTTTTTTGTCCATTTCCACCATACTAACTCACAAACTTTTGAAACTAGATATAAAATACTAGTAGAATTATATAAATAAAAACGTATTAAATTTGCAATAATATAAAATGAAAAGATAATATGACAATTTAATATTATCAAATACGTAACTCAAGAAAAACATTCAGTCCAAGTCAGTAGCCCTATTGCGTGTTTACGTACCGAGCGACCGTAGGTAATTATCTCTAGGACTTTGCCGAGATAGAATACTGTATGCTTACTTGTACTGTGTTCATATTATCTCAGTTTTAACCTACAAAGAAATAGTGTGAAAACTATTAACTTTAAATGCGCAGGTAACAGTTCGAATAACTAATTAAAGCACTCGCATAATTCGATAAGATCTGTGTCGCGTACATAATACATATCTTTCCAATGAACGTACCTATTCTTAGTTTAAAATGATGAGTTGTATATCAGAGTTGCCACCCGCCCCGCGGGATTATTACCTAAAAATTTACAGACCATTGCAGATCATTCCGCGACCGGTGGCTAATTGTAATAAAAAAATGGTATAATGTATGACGATTGCGTATCTATTATTCTATGACCGTAAAATGCACTTTTTCGGTAGATTACATTACACCAATTTTCGTTTTGACAGCAGATATCGAGCGATATTTGGCTGTCGCATGCTGACTGCATGTTGCGATAATGTTACTCCAGTTTACTGCTATTTCGACTATGCTGTTCCGCGCCCCGACGACGAAATAATTTTCTCCTGATTTACAATAACACACAATTGATTAATCTGTTTTAGCGTACATCCTTTAAACGCTTATTTTGAGCGAGTATCTATTTTCTCAAAAGACCACAGGTTAATTACTTACTTTACTGCACATGGTTATCGTATAATATGTCAGTCAAATGATCTAACGTTAGAAATGGTTGTACTAAAAATTTAATAAATGCCGTAAAGCAGATTTTGTGCAACTTAAATATATGTAAATATGTCTGTCTTGCTAAAAAAATTATAAATAAATATCAAAACAACATAAAAAATATAAAATATTTAAGGCAAAAGATGCCATAAATAAATAACATAAAATACAAAGGCGTTTAATTTTTGCTTTAGGTGGTCCGAATCGTTTAGATCAGCCATTCCCAAAGTGGGCGATAACGCCCCCTTGTGGGCGCTGCAGGCCTAAAGGGGGTCGGTAAGAGACCCAGAAAAAAAATGGGGGCGTTGTGTAGAGGCCTGGGGGGTGATTTGTAATTTCATTTAGCTAGGAGGCATCTTAGACAAGGACTGCATGAGCTCTCGACTCAGTAGACAAAATAAGTTTGGGAACCAGTGGTTTAGATAGTCTCGATTTTTTTTCGTAAAGATGGCGACACTGATGATTACACTGATGAAGTTACTTATTATTGAACCTACTTATTATTGAAACTGTTGCTATGCTAGTGTTGAAAGCATTAAACACTTATTCGTAAAAATAGTAATAAATCAAAAACTTGTGACAATTATTATGTTATTAATAAATGCTGTTACGATCCTTCTTTATGGGATAGGTTAATAGCATAACAAATTAGTACCTACGGTAGACACATCCTTACATCACGGATTTACGATCGTTTGCAGTTAATGCATGTAGACAAAATTAAGACAGTGATTTCACTGTACTGCACAAATAATATAAAATAAATATACCACATCAAAGCCAAACTATTAGAAGATTATTCATCCAAACAGCAGTCAAAGAAACCTTTGTTCCTTTAGTTTCAAAAAACGCTTATTGGATACCTCGATAATATAGCCTAGCCTCGATATTGCCAGTAGCTTTAAAACCTAGTTTTTAAATGTTTCCTATAAAATGTTTCAATTGTATCGAATTGTGGAATACGGAAAGAATAAGCGAACGAATTGCACCTTTATATTATTATAAAGAATATCTGCAGATATTCAACCTCATATTATAGAAATCACTAATTGGAGTTAACTAGTTATGCATCTAATAAAAAAGATTAGCATAAACAACTCGGCAGTCAAGCTCGTATAACAGCTGCGCAATGAAATTCAAGGCTGGAACTAGGTGTCGAGTTGTCCAAGCTTGATAAACTAGGAACTGAACATAATTCTAATCGCATGTACGTACTTGCTTACCTGCGCACCTCGTGTTACAGGTTCCAATGCCTACGTGTAATATCGCCTTTGTAGACGCAAGTGTTTCGAATGTGTATCAGGACACGTGACTATATTATGGAAGTACCAGTAATATCATCACAATAATGCATATTACATTGATTATATGCCTAAAAATATTATTGTAATTTTTTTAAAATGATATTGATATCTTAATCAAACATGAACAGTGAACACTAAACAGGCGTTTTTGGTTAGTCATTTTTTTCTACGACGAAGAAGTCGATAGCATAAAATATTTGTAGCGTACGTTATTGTAATAGGTAATCAATTATTCACTAAAAACTAATTTTAAAAAGTCTATATTGTTTAACTTCATAAAACAAAGCGTATAGGGGCCGGATGTTTGTTGAAACAAAGTTCAACGAAAATAACTTTTGGTGATCCCAATGTTATGTTCTTTGTTTCATAACAAAAAGATTACTGCCACAAAACTGTTTAAAAATTGGACAAGTGCGAGTCCGACTCGCGTATAGAGTTTACGTATGATTTTTATAAAACAATAAATTTTTAAATTTAATTCTTGGAGATCTATGTGACCTAGGCTTTTCGTTTTATTTTTCCTGCAAAAATTTAGGCGAGGTTTTATAATTTCTAATGGGAGGGGGAATGGTTAAGTCAGTTCGAGTGTCCAATTTGCTTCTTCTTTGATTGTCCTATGAAATATTTTAAAATGTGTAGGTAGGTTAGATATTATGTTACTTTGGCAAATTTCAAGATTGTATTAACATAATTAAAGTTTCTTAGAAAATAAATATGTGTGACAGACGGACGCATGTCTAGTCTTATAAGAGTTCCATTTTCCTTGTTTTACAGTACGAAACCCTAAAAATTGTTTTCATAATTCATAAAAACTACTACTAATTTCATAAAAACTTGCAAATATCAGCATTACAATTTTTTTACTGCTATTTCTATTCAATACATAATGTTAATATTTGACCTAAACATTAATTTGGTATTCAAAAAGTTAATTACATACAAACAAAACAAAATCAAGAATAATTTATTCATTTTACCGTCACTCGGTTAATATAATCAAAAGTTATTATCAGATGTCATCTAAAATGTGTGATATAAGCTCATTTAAAATGATACCAAATAACTTGAGCGTTAAAAATTTCAGTTCAAGATTAATTTTATAATATGGAATTTGCTGTAAATTAACAGTTTTAATTCTTTTTTAATGATATCTTTCCTTCATATGACAGGTGAGACACGACCGGTAGAACTATTTATGCCTTCAATGGCAAACGTTTGAAATATCGCAAAAAATATCGATTCGTATTCAGCTAGTGTATAGAGTACGCAATACGCATATTGCGTAGATGTATATCTGAATTAACATTTAAATTGTATCTTATGAACAAAGAGGTATTTTTATAAAGTTAGTTCAAGGTTTCGACTGCCGGAGGATTGATTTAATCTTCTTCATGTCAGACAATGCGAGTTTAAAATCGATCCTGGCAATACTACATATAAAAATATTTGTCAATAACACACAACACCCTGACATTGCTAAAAACACGTTTTTTTATTACCAGCATGTAAAATTTACTACCGCATACATCGTTGACTTGTGTTGTCGTACAAGTCACTTTTTTCATACCCGCAAGGAGTTTACAATCTTTAGTCATTAGAGTTATTAAAATAGATATAGTTTTACCACCATGTACTTATATGTAAATTTCATCGTCTTAAATTACCGCACCTACAGACAGTACAGACTACCATAGAGCATGGGCACAGTGGACGCTATACGCCATATTAGATATTACACACAATAAAAATAAGTAGGTATATACATAATATAATGTAAATGTTGTGATATACAAAGTTCCCACTTGTAGAGGATATAGTAAACGTGATTTATCATTGTCTAGTATAGCTAATAAATAATAAGATACTCGAAAATAATAAGGTGCTCGTAGCTTTTTTTTGGTAAAGCAGGAAAAAGCTCAACACAGGTATCCAGGCCCATTGGGGTAGAGACTAGGTTATATAGAGGTTTTATTGAAACTCCTACGGTTATCGTCTTTGGCGCGTCAGGAGGATATTACCTAACAATTTGCAGACAGCAACAGCTACGCGATCATCGCGCGACCGATGACTAATTGTAACAAAAAAATGGGTATAATTTATGACGATTGCGTGTCTATTGCGTCATGACCATAAAATGCACTTTTCACGGTAGATTTAGCGGCACTGTACAAATTACATTAAACAAATTCTCGTTTTGACAGCAGATATCGCGTGATATTTGGCTGTCGCATACTTTAGGTAATAAGTGTGCGTCTACTACGGAACGCACCCCGAAGGAGTGAAATTTGAGACTGCATACAAAGACGAGTTTATCTCTGAATGTCTCCTCCAGCTAAACGTATCTACAGTGCTGCTTTTATTGTTACTTATACTTTGTTATCGTGGATTTCAGTCTTATACTTTCAGCTCTTTTTTATAAATATAATGTAATTAAATCTAGTTTTTCAAAAAATATAATCCGTATTTAAATCTATGCAGTAATTTTTCAGTGAACCTTGAACAAATACGCCAACTTACAATCAAAAGAATATAGAGAAACAAACACACTGAGAGAAAGAAAATGTTATTAATAGATTTATATTATATGGAATTAAAAGAGAAATGTCGAAAGCCATTTTATCCCAGTCTTTTTAAATAGAATACCTTCAATGTACAAACATGGCTCTATAACTGTATTATTTCTTGCATATTATTATTTTATTCTTTGCAAATTTATTATTTTTATTTAGTATATCTACAAACTTTATTAACTATATGTACACTTAACGTGTGTACTTGTTAAACTTTATACTAGGTTCACTTATCGTGCACACTTACGTGTATACTTAATAAAGTCTATAGAAATCGTGGTGGAATGATGTTCCAATTTTCAGGTTCACGACTTAACAACAATTTTATCCAAGTATTCCTACCACAGGTTTTAAAAAGAACCAGTTCAACGAACGTATTATACAGTTGTAATTCACTAATTAATTTAACATCATTTTTCGTTTAAAAAACCGTTTTTGTATAAGCGAAAAGCGATGTACTACTTACTAGGTATTAGTATATATTTACTTAATCAAAAGCATTTTGATGCATGTATGCATAATAAATATCTATGTAGCTTATATTTCACGTTTTAACGTTAGAGAGTCGTTAATATGAACGATAATTAATTATTGTAGCTACTCTCAAATAACACTCCTAAAGAGCGAAATCGTATTTCTTTTACTCAAGTAAAACATTAATATGTTCACGTATGAATACAAAATGTATCTATATAATTTCGGCTTTGCTTAGCGACCACCGCCATAAAACAATAACGTGCATTACGAAGCACGAGTTTGTAGATATTTATATGGAATACAATTTCAACTTACTGCACTGCGCACAAACTTCTCTATTGATACTAACATTAATTAGAATTTAAAAAAAAAATAGGTATCTTTGACATCGTGTCATTTATCTTTTCCTAAGAGCACTTCTGTTCATCAATTTAAAAGATTAAACTTGTTTACTGAACACATTTGATCATTGCCGTCTTACAAAAAGCTCACAACAAACTAAGTGAACTCACGGGAATCACAATAAAAACTTAATTTTTGCTACTTGTTCACAAACTTCCTCATTTTTTGCATAAATAATGAACACAATATAGAAGATTACAGTACGATGAAGTATAATCGAATATCCGGGTCACGGTTTACGTATTGTGGTTATTAACGACTCGTTAGTAAGGGAAATGCTATATATAATCAAAACATATTGTAATTTTTATATACGTGCATTTATTTTTAACGGAAATGAATAAAATATGCCATTAACTAAACAGCACACTTTAAGGATAAATTTAGACGTTATAATATTGCAATTAACGTTCGACTTTAGTAGTAGCTAATCAGAATGCTTTTATATTTAGCTACCGATCTCCGTTTCCGTTTTTAGTTTTTACACATCTCTTTCATTACATCTCTGTTTAAATAAATATAAAGTGCTAAAATTTTCTTTTATTAAAAGAAGTGAGAAATAGAGACTGGACATGCACAGAATACTAAAATTTACATCGAACAATAAATATGTGTTTTTCTGACTTTTTGATTCCTTTTTTTATGCTCCAATTACGAAAAGTTTTATTAAAACATTTACATTGTATCCTGCAAACGAATCTATAAAAACCTGAAGATATTTGTGTATACAAAATAAAAGTAACTCTTTGTTACAACGCTCCTATATAAAGTATGCTATTACTTAAATATAGTTTTCTAGCCGATAATATTATTAAGGACGGAACTAATCAGATATTACAATATTTATAATTTATAGAGCTCAAAAAATTTGACATGAGTTACAATAACGATAACATTCAGTTAGCTCATTTCCTGTGAATCAATATAGTAAATACCTATGTGCCACATAAGGATAAGGTTACATAAAATACGTTATAATACATAGCATGTTCGATCAATCACCTATGAACTAAACCATAAATCGTTCATGCAACATGATCGTAACGCAACGTAACTAACCACCGCTCATAAAGAGTAGAATGCAACCAAGTACCTACAAATACTAAGGTGACTGTTGACTCAGTTTGCTGCAAAGAATAAAGGTACCTACTGTAAGGAAATACTGAATGGAATAAGAAATAATCCTGATTTCCTCGGATATTACTTATCAGAAGTTCATATTGAATACGAAATATTATTCTAATCATTAATAATATTATAATCAAGCGAAATCACTAAATATGTACTTACACTTCCACACTTAACACACAGTAAACTTTCATTGTCATGTTTGGTGGTAAGTATTTATAACCAATAAAATATTGTGCCTTTTTCTCAGTTTTAACAAATAATAAATAAAGATTAGGTACATTATCATTTCATGTCTTGTTTGTTAAAAGCGATTTCTTTGAAAGCTATTTGACATAACTATTTTAATTCCTTCTAAAGGTCTCGGAAAACTACTTACGATTTAAAACTGATCTGGCGTTACACGCGGAGAGCGATTTATTCAATTAACGACATGTTACATGGTATAAATATAACAAAAAAGTAGCTAATAATTAATGCCAATGCGAGATATCATTTTGTTACAATATACATATATGTAGAGGCGTTTATGTTTTGAAATATCTACAAATGAGTTATTTTTGCAAAACTTCTTTATTTTTCATATTATTGTTGGACGAATGATATTCCCCATTTCCACCATTCCTTCAATAGTTAATAGTTTCGCAAGAAAAAATCTGGAAAAGTAAATTTTGTAACTAAGCTATAATTAATGTATTTAATCATTGTTCTGTAACTAATCAGGGCCAGGGCACAGCTTCTTGCGCTTAGCTTGTAACTAATCAGGGTAATTATTAGCTTGTTGCGCATTTATTTAAATGTATGAAATGTTAAAACGTAAATATTCATAAAATATGTGTAGATGAATATCCTTTTTAGCTAATTACATCTATTTTAGTGTTTCATTTGGTTTCATGCCATAACATGAAAAAAATAAAATACAAATTATCTGTCTGTCTATCATGGTCTATTACAATTTATTGTTTTTCTATTTAACGTGAATAGCCTTTTGGAGTCCAAAAAGAGAAAAGAACTTAAAAAATTGAGTTTAAATAGAAAGTAAAAAAGGATTTTGGGGTCGTTGTATGAGGTAATAAATGTAAGCTCTTTAAATTCGAATTCAAAAATGTATGATGCGTTACCTTGTGTTTTTAACAACTATTTAAAAATTGCGGTTTCTTCATCTTATCTCCAAATCGCTTAGAAAAATCTGAAAAAATTATGAACATTGAGAATAAGCAGATTGAAGGAAAGTTCATTACGATACAACTATGTTCGGCCATTTCTAGGGTTCCGTAGCCAAATGGCAAAATACAGAACCCTTATAATTTCGTCCTGCCCATCGTCCGCATGTCACAGCCCAGAGACACCTTACTCGGGAACTAAAGATATTATCGGTAGGGATAGTACTACCTTCTCATATATGGTAATGTACATACGTGGAGGTTAGAGCATTCTATGAATCGCTGAACAATGACGTAGTGAAATTATGTAAATATAAAATTAAGGGTGGCACTGACACTATTACCACAGTACAAGTAAGCTATTACATACCTATATGTATCTGTCCGATGGATGAAACAAAAATCCAGTACACACATGTGTGCAGGGTATTTTCACATAGGTTTTCGAAAATTACTTTTTTATTGAACTGTTATAACTAATTAATGAGATATGCGTTTCAAAAGTCGTAAAAAGTATGTCCTCCTGACTCCTACAACTATTCAACTAGGGAGTGAAAAATTCTGAAAAAATTAAGGTAGCAGAACTTAAAAACGTTTTCGACGAAAAATGGTTTGAATTAGATATGTTGTAAAATCTTTAAAATATTATCAGTTACACGCTATTTCGAGTACTGTGATCGCAGAAATAACTTTGTATTTCGATGTCTGAGAAACAATATGAAATACAAAGTTACTACTGTCAGCGATTAAACGAATTTTGTACATCTCGACTACCGAACCCTTCCGTTTTTTCTAAACAAAAATAAAATTGGTAAACTTTGTTTTGCGGTGGGTAACAAAAATACAGAACACCAATCGCTCTAGTATGCACCATAGTTATTTTCTGTTTGTAGCAAAATTCTACACAATTCTGATGTTGTAAAAGAATAGTGATTGTAATTGAAATTTACTTAATACTACTTGATAATATACATTTTAAAATGAAACCGTCAGTTGCATTATATTATATTGGTATTAACCATTCATATTGGCAGAATTTCGTCTGATTCCTCACCAAACTGGTTCTTCGACCGTAACGCCCGCAAGTCTGCCTCACCCGACAACTCTGTTGCACAAAAAATAAAATACAAAAAATATTGTATCAAATTGCAAATACATGTATTATAAAGAATACACATATACATAATGTGCTTTACGTTCCATATTTCAAAAGTATTTGAGGCTATTATTTCTATAATTATTATTGTATAGATAATAGTTTATTTAGAAGTAATATAATCTTCTTGTAAGATTGGATAATAAAAGTAGTTAGAATTAATGCATTGACAAGGGTTAATTAAAAGTACTAATATATATTTACGTACTTATAGTACTTATAAATTAAAATTATATGCATATATTAATGTTGTCAATTAAAAGCACTTAATAAATTAAAATTATATACATATACTTATTAATGTTTTGGTTGAGTGATTTTTATGCTAGGTATTTTCGATTATTTAATTAACTAGCTATTATTTTTCAGCTTTTTAAATTCATAATAAATGTAACTTAACATAAAAATGTTACATTAAAATGTACGAAATGAAACTACTACCACATGTATAAAGTAACTTAAAAGTTGAACATAAGAAAAGAATAGTATAAGTAATAAATAAGTAATATATTGTAGTAGTGGATAAGCTAAAAAAACTGTAATTAGGAAAAGATCAAAAGTTGTAAAATGTCTCTGACACCTAAGTTAGGGGAAGCAGAAATAAGAAAAAAGAAGAAAAAAAAACTACTACCATAGCTACTTTCAAAATTAAAAAATATTTTAATTTTAATATTGTGACGTGTTCTATTTCGCGTGAACAATTTCATTAGTCCAATACAACGTGTTTATCGGCAACAATCACAACTCACTACCTGTGTAAAATGTATTATTATCAGAGAATACATCCTCTTAATTTTTATTTAGATGTTGTTTTGTAGTTATGTTTTTCATTTTATTTTCATTCACTTGTTCTGTCCATATTGATTTATTTGGATATAAATAACTATTTCGTTATATTGCACTTTATTATTGTTACTCAAAGAAACACTGTATACTGGATACCTACCACCACTACAACTGCTTCGCCTTCTAAGTTTTTTTACTATCTTTTTTCATTCTTTTAGGACAGTCATTGGTTTTTGTCAATGGAAAATTCAGTTGGCAAGTACGTTCCAAGAGAAATTTAGTAGACCTTGTCTTTGTCCCTGTTTCTACCTTACAGGTAGCGTAGCTAAAGATTACATCAGCTGTGTAACACGGTGTAAAACACGTCGTATCGTCTTACAAAGCTATAGCTGTAGTTCTTCGTTGACATATCGTTGTGAAGAACGTGCTCAGAAGTCTAAAGTTTAAGTTGTACGTAACAGAATATATTCGATGTATTTCTGTTAGTAATACAATACTCGCTTATTTCTAAACTTAAAACCATCAAGCCTTACTCATACGGCATTGAAATGTGAACAATAGGTAACATTGGTTACTCAAGACGTCGAGACGATCTATAGATCAGTATCTAAGTCTTATTATGCATGCCAAACTTAACCGTCTGTGTGTTCTTTAGAATATTTAAATACGTTTTCTGAACAATATCCTATGTACGTCTATTTGAATGATTACAATTAAAGTTCTAAGCTATATAAATCAAATGAGACAATAGATGTGACCAACGACTCTTTTTTTTTAACATTTTTTTGCAAACCACGCCCACGGCTTTGAAGTTAAATGTAAATAAATAATATGACAGAAGACATTCGAAACATTCGAATTGCAAAATAAAAAAGCGTTATTCAAGATTTCAAGATGATGTTTACAATATAAATAATTTCCGTAAAACAGATGATGTGACGATATTTAAGGTTTTCTGGTATTCTAGTACAGCTATAATAATAACTTTTCTAATAAGGTGCTCAATGTTGTATATGTACTATATGCAGTAAGTACATGCGCATTGACCGTATTATTTTTGAAACGGTCGATCAATTAAATTAAGTAACTTTTTATGCATTTCCTTCCAAAATTCGAAAACATCTGTGCGCGAGACCTACTCGCACTTGGCCATTTTTTTTCAATTTTGATGTAAAACACAGGGAACACAAAGTGATTTCACAAAAATTGTTTCAGTTACTTTTATTGCTCTTCAAAACGGAAGAGATTGAACACGTTTGTCTGATATTGGTTATGACATACATAGATAACTTTATTGTTATCATTGTATTGCCTATTGCTCCAATTTTTTTGTTTTTATTAACAGCGTTGCGTTGCATTGGCAATCGAAGTTAGTAATTCATAATTCGTGTGACAATATTGTATTTAATTATTCAATATCTCTTAAGGTACCTAGTTACCTAATGAGCAATTGAACAACTACATTTTTAGCTTAAAAGATTATGTCTAACGCCTCTCTGTATTAAATTTTTAAACTTTCACGGCTTCTTCTTACAAGATTTATTCACGGGTCTTTGTCGCGTTTATACTTTAAGGCTAAATACCTATTCTATCCCGACGTTTTCAATTATAATGTAAAACATAGGGAACACAAAGTGATTTCACAAAAAGTGTTTCAGTTACTTTTATTGCTTTTCAAAACGGAAAAGATTTAACGTCTGTCTGATATTGATTATGACATCGGCCTCTCTGTATTCGTTGTGTGTACCTTTTGCATCTCTAAATAGTACATAGCAAATTCGCAGTCCACATTAGACTGTATTAGCTTCACAACAATTAGCCACCTATGGTAATTTTTTACCATTTTAATAACAACGGCTTAGAAAAAACATTAGTTATAATCTAAAATTGGAAAATATAAAATTGGTCGTAATCCATTTTTTTTTGTAATATACCTACAGCTACTATAATGTCCACTAGCACAGAATAGACGATAGTACTTCCACTAGCATAGTTTTACAAACGGCTAGTACGTATTTAGCAAATACTATGAAATTCGAAATGAAATATTTGCAAGCAATCATAAATCGGCACAATGTGTGAAGGAGAACTTATTTGTGTCTATGTGTTTTATTTCTTGTCTTTGGTTTACGTTCAAATTGCATCACTCGACTATTTGGAAAACGGTAGGTACTAGTATGTAGGTACTGTAGCTATTGTACAACTATTGTACTGTCATGAACTCTCTTACAATTGACGGTATTATAGAAAATTTACAAGTGTTTACAAGTAATTTTCTTTCTTTACATAAAATATCTTCACAAACATGTTTCATATTAAATTTTTTACTGTTCCTATGAATCACAATATACTTAAGAATAACGAAATTACACTCAATTTCTTTGCATTACATGAATCATTTCATTTCTTTGAATTCATGACATCCTGGTTGAAGGAGATGTATATCCGAAATAGCGGTTCAAAATGTTATCAAATCACGTCACGAAGATATCGATATTTCTAGTCCATGGTCTGTCGGAGTTGCAGACATTATTCAGAGTTGCATTACGAAAACTTCAATGTACACAATCCATAGCCAGCTGATGTGGTGTTTACGCAAACAACCGTATTGACTTTCCTGTTTAACGACTCCGCTTAGATTGTGGTTCAGGCACGTATTTAGTTTTACAATGCGTCTTTATTCAATAACAATGTGATAATAATTGAGAATTCTACACAGCTCATTGCACTGTTGCCATTTTGACGAATGACCTTTGAGGTCGTTGACATTGTACTTGGAATTGCGTTTAACAGTGCAATTGCATTGACAGTATGTACCTTAGTTATTCAAATACAAGGCAATGTTTTGAAATCTATAAAGACACTAATCAATAGATTGTAGTCTATAATACTCATTACCTACCTGTATAAATAATTACACGGTCTGGCCATAATACTGTTACAATAAAAAAACAATAACAACACATTTGAATTTGTAACCTGACATTCTCATATGAATATTCATAGTGTTTTCTCATTTTCGCGCCAATTTTTGTTAAATATTCTTGTGATATTAAAATGGAATGGGGTGATAAAGAGAACCGAATTGCTGCGATAGCAATACACAAAGTAGGTATGGAACCAAATGCAATTTTTGACCTTCCACTTAGTATTAGTAGATTACCATCCCGTTGGTATTAGTCGAATGTTTGTACACCGTTCTATTGACAGGTACAATGAAATGTCCTCTGTTTGTGACAGAAAAAGGTCTAGCCGTTCACGTAGTATTCGTACTAAAAAGGCAATCAAAGAAGTGAAGAAAAGAATCTGAAGAAATCCTGTCCGAAAGCAAAAGATTTTATCTAGGGAATTGAATATATACCCAGAACCATGTCGCGAAATTTAAAAGGTTACTTAATACTTGCAGCTTAGAAGATACTGGTTTTTACTTAACCGATAATTTAGCAATGAATAGGGCGGTAAAATCAAAACAAGTTCTTAGGCGGTACGCAAAGGGAGGTTTTGTTTATTTATTTTATACACAATAAATTTTTAAATTAACAAACAATAAATACTTCTAGACCCATAACACTCAATAAATATTTACATGTAAGTAAAACGAAAATGCACAACTTGTAATTAAGTACTTCGTGCTCTAGTGCCCACACTAGATCAGAGAAAAATTTTATTTACTGACGAGAACATTTTTAATATCGAGCAACATTTTAATAAGCAGAATGACTGAGTTTATGCTCAAAGCTCTAGAGAAGCTTCTCAATTAGTCAGTAAGAGCATAAAAGTACAACGTGAGTATTATCCGGCTTCGGAATACAAGGTAGTAAAAGCCTCTTAACAATATCATATTACATAACTAAGAATTATTCTTTCAGCAAGACTCGGCACCGGGTCATAAAGCTTTATTCACACAAGCGCGGCTGGAAAGAAATGTTTGTGATTTCATCAGAGCTGAAGACTGCCCGTCATTTAGTCCCCATATTAATCCACTTGTTTATGATTTATGGCTTCTTTTAGAGAATATAGCAGGTTCTAAACGCCAGGATAATTTGGAGTCCTAAAAACATTCCATAAGATTGGCAGTGGCGAATTTCCGCATGGAGAAAGTGCGTGTTTCAATAAATAATTGGCCGCAACGTTTAAACTTTTAAAGGATTGTATAAGACCATTGGGAATCATTTGAATGAGCTTCATGTTTTTAAAATACTATTATTAATGTATAAACTAACGCACACTGCAGTAATCAACGTTTTATTTAATAGAAACAAACGATGTCTTCCTTGTAACAATACTTATAGGAAGACGGTATATTTATTAAGAACGCAATTTTACACGCGAAATTAATTAAATATTTAAAGTTGCAAGTTATGAAGGTATTATTTGTACGTCTTGCTGTATCAGAAATAATACTGATTATAGAAAAAATAAGTCTGTGCGAATAGTCATACACATTCACCCCATTACTGCACCCCCTCACCCCATAAGTAGACCCGATGTTAGGATTGTAAGATGCGTACAAGTTGTGAAAGTGAATGTTTAAAAATATTCATTAGTTTACCAACTAAAGTTTATACCAACGACCTTATAGACCGAACGCATTAAAGCCATATCTAAAAGGTAGGTGGTATTCAAAACAGGCACAAGGCGATTTTAGAAAAGATAGGGATTGTAAGGATCAGGCTTTCTCGCTCTGCATAATCGCGGGAAGTTTCTGGCTATAAAACACAAAGTTTTCTACGCTTTAGTAGATTTAAAAAAATAATTTGATAGAGTAGTGTGAAAGAAACTGTGGTCTTATTCCTGAAAATGGCGTGGAGGACCCCTTACTGCAGGCTCTGCTGTCATTATATCGTGGCCACATAGCCTTTATAGGGATAGATAGTGGTATGTCGCCCTAGTTCGAGGTTTATCCTGATGTTACTGCGTGATGTTTACTGGCTATTCCTGCTGTATTTGGACAATTGCCTAACATTGCAAAACATGATACAGTGTTAAATTATATTTTATGCTCTGACAATGTCGCGCTTCTGACACTCGGAAGCAGCATTACAAATCCTAGTCATATGCACGCATGAAAGAAGAAAGTGAAATGAAAGGGTCGAATACGAAGGTGTTAAAACTAAAGTTCTGATGTTTAAAGGAGAAGACGTGCAGATGAAGGATGAAATATAAGTAAACAGAATGCCTAGAATAAGTGAGTTAAATTGTAAATCGGGGGAGTGTTCTTGTGTGTTCGAGGGATGGAAGATGTGAGCTGGATGTGACGAGGCAGGTTACAGCTGCCTATAAAGTTTTGTTCTGCCCGCACTAGTTCCCAGTGTGAATATATCAAAATCTCCCAAAATGGGCATCCACATTACGGTATTGGTGTCAGTTTTACTGTGTAATAGTGAGGCCTGGAGATGCTCGAAATCGAGAGAAACTAAGAAGAATGTAGTGGAAATGAAAGATAGTATTAGATGGTTCGTATACAAAGAGATAAAGAGTGATGAATGAACAATTAGCGAAGAAAACCTACAAAGCGAATGTAAGCGGTAGTTTCTACTACCATTTAGATTTCGGTAGATATAGGTTGGCTCTGTAGGTCAAGAAAGACCAAGGCTGACTTAAGATATTCAATTAACCATAGTGCTGGCTGACGGAAGTATCAAAAGCACTAGCATACCTCGGCAAAAGTATGTGAGGAAACTGATAAGATTTGAGGAGGCGACAGAAGGAAAGAACCGTAATGCTTGGCCCTCTATCCCCTCTGACAACCACATTATGGAGCGTTATACCCCAGTGAGTGTTTTTTTTTCAGTGCATGTTGCAAATAAATTATTATCATAATTTTAAAACCATGATTTATCGATTACTGGTACAGTTCTCTTTTACATAACCATGAAGCTTCCAAATACATAAATAAAAATGTCAATTTCACCAAACATTCAGATATACGTGAATTTTTTAATGTGTGATATCAAAGTCACTATCAAAATATTACTGTTTATTGAATAGTGTTTATTGAATATTGGTAAATATTGCGCTTAAACACATTCAAAAATAGTTATTTTCGGTCAGTCAGTAAAATTTAAAACTGTTACGAAATTATCTTAATTTTATGAAATAACTGTACACTGTGTAACTGTAGGTGGGAATTATAATATTTTGGTTCACTCGTCCATTCTCATAACGTTGCATTACTATCGCCAGATACGTCCCTGTATCTCGCGAAGCAGGCACCTGGAGACCGGTCCCACTCGTTCTGCAAGCCCACGCAACGCCCGCCTTTGGCCTCTACCACGACATCTGACACCGCTATCAAACCATGAAATACATCGTAACATGTTTACACAGCATCGGTCAAGACAATAATTTCCATTGATGAGCAGATGCTTTTACAAAACAGAAATCCTAGTATCTGTCTTGAAAGCGTTCTATGTTAAAAACAATACATTAACCGTCATTTTTCTAAAACATTACTCATAACAATTAGTTATCAAACTATTTGTATCTTAACGTAGTAAGTATTTTTCCTTGAAACGCATAAGTTTACTTATATAAATTTATACCCCACCTAATTAGACTACTAACGGGCTTATTGATAATAATATGTACACTTAATATCAAATTTAGGACTACCAACACTGCCCAACGCTTTAGGTTTGACCCGGGATTTACGGATTTGACCCTGAACTTACGACGGTGGATCGTGCATATCAGGGACTTACATTACAACTAGATACGTGTATGTTGTAATTATATGTCTTGAACTAAAAACAAGATTTAAAAAATCATTCTGGTTCCAGTAACAGTAACAAATAAATTTTTGTTGTCGAGTACTTAATCCCGTTAATTATAATTTGTGTAAATATTTACAAACTTAAAACTAAACATTATCCTTATAAACATCCTCAAAGTTGCCGCTTAGAAAGCTGTTATTGCTTAGAACAGGGGTTCCCAAACTTATTTTGTCTACTGCCCACTTTGAGAATAAATTTTTTAACGCCCCCATTTTTTCACCTACTGAAAAACCACTATAACTTCAAATTAAATTAATTAATTATTGTGAGCTATATTAGCGGAGATTAAACATTAATTCCAAACGAGACTTTTACTATAACCCGCAAGAGTTAACATGAAACCTGAGCGCAGTAGGTAATACACAACGGCGCTCAGGTCTCAAGTTAACTCTTACGGGCTACACCTGCCAATGAGAATGATTATTGAAACGCAACTTTATAGTATTCAAACAGAGTATCTTTTATTCAAAATAAAACAAATATAATCGATCCTTATATAAAAACTAATGTGAAGGATGAATCTGATGCTGTTTAATAAGTTTGTTGATATCAGGTTCCAATTTACTCAAGAACAGTCGCAAGTCGCCACGTTTGGTAACATGCAAACGATTTCTCTTTTTAGTAAGCAGTGTTGCCACAGCACTAAATCCACGTTCACACACATATGACGATGGGAATGTTATCAAGAATCGCTGAACGATTGACCACAATCCAGGGTACAATTGCGGGATCGCTTTTTTAGCCAAAATTCTTGGTAACCATTTTTGAACTTGATTTTTATTTCCTCGTTTGTTGTCAATTCTATAAGTTCTTCCAGCTGAGGTGACATTGCTGTGTTGACATTTGAAAACGGATTCAACACCCAGTCTGGTATTTCCAAGTTCAAAATGTCCTGGTATCGTTCGGTGAAGTCAATGTGGAGGTTTTCCAAATGTTGGCAGTAGGCAAACAATTCGTCGTTACTGCATGATACTGAGAAATTCGGAAAATTGTGAAACTCACGTCTGCCCATATTCTTTTTGTGTAGAAGCAGTTTCGCTGCGAAAGCAGCAACGACGTTTTTTGTTTTAATTAAATTTAGTTCATCGCCTTGCAGTTGGAGATTCATGTCGTTGAACAATTTATACAGGTATGTCATGTAAGCTATATCATTCTTTGATGTAATGAGCTTGTTGTGCAATTCTGTATCTTTAGTTTCCAAGAACTCTATAACAGAGTCAAACAGGTTGTAAAATCGAGTCAGACAATTGCCTCTTGATAGCCAACGAACTTCAGTATGAAACAACAAACGGTTGAAATCCTCGTCAAAGCTGATGAAATAATCTATCATTCAAAGAGCTGTTGCGGATTTTATTGACTGCTTCGATGACATATTGCAGTGATTGAAATAGTCGTTCACTTAAGTTTCTAGCAACCAAATGTTGTCTATGAATAACGCAATGTACAGCAAGGACATCTGGAATTTTATTTTTTAAGTACGCTATGAAGCCTTTATGGCACCCTGTCATAGCCGGAGCGCCATCCGTAGCAACTGATATAATATTTTTCAAGGAAATCTCTTTCTCATCACAAAACTTTCCCAATGTATTGAATATGGTTTCGCCTTTTGTATCGGTCTCTAAATTTCTAGCAAAGAATAGTTCTTCACATATTTTCTCATCTTTAATAAACCTCACGTAAGACAGCAACAATGCTTCATTAGTTGGTAAAGTGGACTCATCGAGCTGAATTGAGAATTGACTTGTCCTCAGGTGATCACACAATGATCCTTCAATGTTTTCAGCCATTTCATCAATTCGTCTTTGCACAGAATTATTACTCAAAGGAATTTTTCGGATAATATCTGCGGCTGGTTTATGAAGCACAGTAGTTATTACTTCCTTTATTGCTGGCAAAATTAACTCTTCTCCGATGTTATGTGGTTTACCTTTTTGAGCAATTAACAAAGAGATATTGTACGAAGCTCGAAGTCCGTCGTCATCTTGCTTAGCAGCCGCCGAAAATAGTTTTGCTACACTTGGCTGAGTATTATGCTTCTTCTCTAGGTCTTGAAAATATGCTACATTCTTGTCTTTCTTATCTGGATGCATTTTATTCAAATGATCTTGCAGTCTTGAAGGCTTCATTGCTTCATTCGAAAATGTTTTTAGACATAGAAGACACAAAGGCGACGACGGGTTTGTCGGATTTTCAATGAATCCGAATTTAATATATTCCGCACAGTATTGCCGTCTCTTCTTTTTTACTTCCGACATTGTTTTGTTTTGAGAAATTCGTAAGTAAGTGTTGAATTTAAGTACTGCTCATCTATTGCGCGCGAAACCGCAAATGAAAATAAAATAAATATTACGTTGTTTATATAGGATTGCATAAGCAGCACGCACCGACAGGAATAAAACAAACATGCATAAACTCGTTTATCTCATTCGACGCTCAATCGTACTCAACAAGTCAGAACAAGTATTCTATGAACCAGCCGATTGATACAGGAATGCACAACTCGGGTTATTTAACAAAAACTTGTTAAAACATGATTACCCGCGGTCTATTCTATTATCTACGAAAATTACCTATCTGGGAGTACTAATAACTATTAAAATGCGAAAGTGTGTCTGTTGCCTTTTTATTTGTTTGTTTGTGTCTACTTTCATTTCGAAACGGAACGACCGATTGACATGATTTTTATTTTGTATATTCAATAAAACAGGACAGATATATGAACTACGCGGAGAGAAATATCGAACCGAGTTTGAGCAATCTTTTAATTAACATTAGTTGATGTTCACAAGTTGTAGTTGAGAGTCGAGAGCTCATGCAGTCGTTGTCTAAGATGCCTCCTAGCTAAATGAAATTACAAATCACCCCCCAGGCCTCTACACAACGCCCCCATTTTTTTCCTGGGTCTCTTACCGCCCCCCTTTAGGCCTGCAGCGCCCACAAGGGGGCGTTATCGCCCACTTTGGGAAAGGCTGGCTTAGAGTGCCGAGCAGATTGGCACCATTACCTCTATCAATAGCCAAACTGACTCGTTTGCGGAAGAAGCTGCCAGCCCGGCGGTCTCCCGAAGACTTGAAGTCTGTCTTTGTCTGTCTTGTCTTCCCGAAGTCTTTTTGGTTTCTGATATTTGAAAGAGACTGGCTCAGAAATATCAGAAACCGAAAAGACAGACTCAAATATAACAAAAAAATATCGAAGTAACTAAGTCGCATGATAGATTTAAGAGGTGTTATTTAAATTTTATAAAGTATTTTCTATAGAATCAATAGAGATTTTCTTTAATTTTTGAGTTAACAACCTGTTTATTTAGTTACTGCACCGTTGAGTTAAATCTAAAAAAAAATTATTCCATTATTGCTATCCTGACTAGATACCTATGATTTTTATAGCAGAGTAGGATGTTGAACCTAGTTAATATACCTATGTGTATTCATTAATACAATGTTTATTTGGATACACATAAATTATAAATAGAATTTTTATATTCGACCATAAAATGAAAAAAAAAACACCGTCTGTCTGCCACCTAAAACAAAACACATACTACACAAACAGATACGTACACATCTCTCTCACACATAATTAGCCTACTCGTGTAGAAGTAGGTAATAAAGTCAGTTTTACTACACTAAATGTAATGTACATACATTCACATGAATTACATACGTACATTCACATATTACAATCCACATGAATTACGTACATACGTTTATGAATTAAAATTATTGTAAACATCTTAACAAAAATCTGTTAAGTATATGTAATTATTTCACATTCCATTTTATTTACTAATTATACATTAATAAATTATTATCGGGTCTATTATACTGAAACAGTGAATAGAATTCGAAATTCGAAATAAAATTTAACGTGAAATGAAATAATTCCTTATAAACATTACAGATTTGGCACCAGTCTTTCAAGCAATTTGCATCTGTTTTTCAGTGAAGCATGAATAATCAACACAAAACAACAAAACTCCGAAAAAGGTTTCTATAGAAATAAGAGAAACCTAAAAAGCCTTTCCCGGAAATTTTTTCAAACATATCTTTCATGTACCTACATGAAGGACATGACCCTCTTACAGTCTGTTATAATATAAGCATAGAAAAGAAAAAATTGTATGGAGGCGACGGATTTGCAAGTTACCCAGAAACACGAAAGTAATTACATGCACTTAGTAATAATTTAATTTATATCATAGAAAGTAAAGATGTACAGATATTTATATTTTCATATTTGAGTTTTAATAATTGTATATTTTATACTATAATTATATTTATTATATATACTATAACTTTTAATAATATATATATATATATATATATCGGAACTGAAAAAAATTGCATCGATATGGAGCGACGATATCATTTGACACGAGAAGAGATCATGAGAGCCGTCGGAATGTTGCAAGCTGGTTCCAGGCAACGTACTGTGGCTGTCGCTCTTGGCACTACACAGAGCGTCATAAGCCGTATCTGGACACACTATCGTATCACGGGCAGCGCGACCGAGCGACATAGAGGACGATCTCGCATCGCCACTCGCAGACAGGACCGGTACATCCAAAATATTGCTCGACGGAATCGTACTATGACCGCCATGATGTTGGCTATACGAGGCTCCACAGCTCTTTAGGCTTGCTGATAAGAGATCAAACCATTTGAAATCGTTTACGTGAAGTGAGTCTGCGTTCCCGAAGGCCGCTGAGAGTTCTGCCTATAGCACCCTGCAATCGTAGGGCCCGTTTACAATGGGCTCGCGAACACAGAAATTGGGACGAAGAAGACTGGCGTTGTGTTTGCTTTTCCGATGAATCTCATTTCGGTATGAGGCCGGATACAAGACTTACTCGAGTTTGGAGGACCTCTGGACGTCAAGAACATTTGAAATTTTTTCAGGAAGTTCATTCATATGGAGGGGGAACAATAATGGTTTGGGCCGGTATTACGATCGGTGGAAGAACCGATCTCATTTGGATCAGGGGCAACCTCAAGGCTCAGATTTATGCGGAGAGGATTGTTTCAGACGTGATAATCCCTCTGCGAAGCCGGTTGGATGATTCGTTTCGACTTCACACGTCCACACACGGCTAGAGTCGTAACATGCGCTCTTGCCGACGTTCGTATTAACGTTCTGCCGTGGCCTGTTCAATCACCAGACCTCCACCCAATTGAGCACGCATGGGATATGCTTCAAAGAAGAGCTTTGCCGAGTATGGATGCCATGCATACTCCACAACAACTTTTTGACTTGTTAGAAAGAATGTGCGCGGCCATTCCTCAAAGTGATTTTTATGACCTGATTTTAAGCATGTCAAATCGCTGTGATTGTGTAATTCGTGTCAATGGTGGAAACACAGATTATTAATTTTTTTATCTTTACAATAAAAATTTGAAAAATCCTCATTTTTGCCTTTTTTTTTGTTTAATTGACGACATTAACTTAGGTTAATTTCCCACAATTTGCAAAAATTGTAATTTTTCTTAATTTTTACAAAATATTAGGATAAGTTATTAACTTAAACATAGGAATTCAAGTAAGAAGCCAGTCTAGAAGACTAGATTTGATAAATATTAATTGGATAATTTTTTATAGTTAAAAATATACTTGATCCCTAAACACTTTTGATGTGTATAGATTATTCCAAAATTTAAATTACATATTTATGTCAAATATTTCGTTTTTGGGTAACTGCATTCGTTTTTATAATAAAGTTCCTCAAGAAGTTACTCGATTAACAGAAAATAGATTTATGCAATATAAATTGTATGATTATACAATCATGCTATAATATGAATGATTTAGTTGGAGACAAAACAATTTAGTCTGGAAATGATCTTCTTTGCACATGCATTTACTGGCTTTCTGAATATTGTATTTTAATAAACCTTTTGTAAAATGGTGTTGAAAAAATGATACCTGACTGAGTTTCTTGTCGGTTCTTCTCAGTGTCCAGATTTTCTCTTTGAACCGAACGAAAGTAGATCTGACGTTCAAAAATAACTTGTAATTGAGTTTACTTGAATAAATTGATTTGACTTCAACTTTGAAACTAGCTGACTTCACGTGCGCGGAAAATTTTTTCGAGGCTTTCCCGGATTAGGTTAGATTACATCTAATCATGTAATATATCTACATTGTACAAACATTGTTTTTGAAAAAAAGCCTAGCCTACGTCTGTCTCCAGGCACATAATAATATTTGCTTCAGCGGTTTAGCATTTCCCATTCAAAGTTTCCGATTTAGATTTTCTATAAAATAAGTCCTATTTATTTTCTAGACAATCTACCCCTAAATAGGTAAAAAGGGGGATGATACTTTGTATAGGAAATGCTAAACCGCTGAACTGATTATGTTGAAATTTGGCATGCAGATATTTTGACATCAGAGAACGGATATAGGCTGCTTTTTTATCAAAATTCTATCCCTAAGGGTAATACAACGGGGATGGAACTTCGAATGGAAAATACTAAACCGTTGAAGCAATTATGATTAAATCTGATACAGAGATAGTATTTGGAATATACACCGGAGACAGACGCAGACTAGGCTTTTTTGCGGAATCACATGTTCTTACTACATACCAATTTTCTACAAGATCGATCAAGCCAGTCTTGAGTTCTAAAAGGACACAGACAGACAGACAGATAGACAAAAATTTAAAAAATGGTAGAATCGAAGTCAGTCAGTCATAAAATGACTATCACAAAATTTGAAATTAAAATTGTAATTACAGACAGACACTACAGAATTATATAGTAGTATAGATAAATGCATTAAGTTAGGCCCTTTTAAGACATCCTACAGACTAAAGTTAACATACATAAGTAGATACTCATTAATTTATATTAGCATTTTTGCAATATAAAACAAATAACTTTAACATTATATAACAAATTGTCCTTTTAGTATTGTCATTATTTTTATATAACAAAAATATATTTATTTTTATATTGTATGTGGCAGTAAATAGTCCATTAAATTATAACTGTTCAATCCTTATCTCTTAATCCTGTACTTATACTAGTTAATACATTTTCACAAGTTAATCTTCTAGATAAAATAAATCAAAGATAATTTGCGTGTGCACTATATGTTTGGACACATAAGCCGGTAGAAGACTTCCGGAAGTGACGCGACCTTCCGTCTGTTTGATTTCCGCTCGGAAGCGTCCAGCTTCCTGACTCGCGTCGGAACAAGGCCGATGAGACGTTCTGCTTATAGTACACATCATAGATTACAAAAATGGTTCCTGCATATCTCTATAGAAAGAATTTTCGTTATAAGCAAACCCGGAAGGAAAGAAACCGCGACCACAGGAACTCATTAAAACATTTTTTCATATTATGTTAGAATAATAATGTAACACTAATAAATTAAACGCTTTTGTAATCAAACTAATCGGTGTGCATTTAAACTTAGCGTAAGTTATCACTATTATAACACCGCTGCGGGACCATACAGTTATGCATATCCAGACTTCATGTCGTTTTAGGATCTATATTTTGGAAGGAAGACACGCTAGGGACAAGACTACGTACCAATGGGCCATTACAGAGCAAACCTATAAAATACATAAATCAATAAAATCGCATTTATTTGCTTTTAAAATTACATAATTAGTCGTTTGAAATATAGGTAACATAGATAATCCTCTTTTTATATGGTATTATAAGGCCTAATATAGGTATAATTTTAATATATAGGTACTACACGTAAAACTTAAATTTTTAATAACATTCGCGATGAGCTGAGTTAGTTGATTTTTTATTTGTTTTTATACACCAACATCGCCGCGGGAACTAAAATATAGTCAATGTTACTCAGGGATAATGTGACTTTCTAATAGTGAAATAAAGTTTAGTAGTTTCAGTAGTTCTAAACATTACATATAATACAAACTTATTACTTTGGATTATTATTTCTGTTGTTCATTTGAACTATATTTCCCGATTTTGAATTTAATGCAAAAGATATGCGGAATCTGTTTTTTTATCGCAAGCAAAATAAATAATTTAACCATCCAGGCTTTCTTTGGTAGATTCACTTTTGAAGTCCGTGGAGTTTATCTTTTTATTACGTCTATGGCCTTTAATCTTGGTTAGATTTTCAATTGATGTGCAGGTAAGCAATTTTCATTACAATATTTAATAAGAAATACTAGTCTTCGACACAATTCATAATTACAGCCAAACAATGATAAACAACATTCTCATTTCGGTTTTGCATAATAAGAAAGGTTACTAGGTTCAAAAACATCTTGCCTTCATCTTGCATAACTTCTTACAACAACTACATTATTAGGTAAGTATTAACTTTTGCAAATAGCGTATTTTGTTAAAAAGAATACATTATTAATTAAATTTGTCTAATAACAATAATTTAAATTACCTTAAGCAATGACAGCTTTCCAAGCTGCAATTTTGAGGAAGTCTATTATTTAAGATAATATGTAGTTTTAAGTTTGTAAATATTAACGTATGTATGTACTTTTTGTTATTATAAAGAACACATAATTTAAATAGTTATTGTAAATCATCATTCACAATAAACTTATAATTATAGGGCTTAAGGTCGAAGCTTACCAGGTTCCTAATACTAGACAGATCCGCTAAACTCAAATCTAGCAAACAGTCTTTCAGAAAATTTATGTTTACAAAAATGGCATGTGGCTACACTTAACTTTCATGTTTATGAACTGATATATAATAAAAGTAAAATTGTATTGAGGACCACGTCATTAAAATCTTACGATTTACGAATGTATATCATAACCAATACAAAATACGTCATATTTTCCTCCACTGCGCGGTCTGTGACGCACACTAATATTTATTTTATCAAATATTTCTGGTAAATCGTGAAACACGACGCAATTATGGCGCAAAACTTAAAGAGTTCATTGAACTTTTCAATTGCAATTTTTCAATATTAACTTCATTAATATTTACAAACTTAAAACTACTTTTAAGTTTGTAAATATTAATTTGTCATTAATAAAGGTCTATTTATATTAACTTCATTACTTAATTACTAGTTTAATATGTATATAATAAATCTTCGTTATCTGTCTAAATAAAATATTATATGCTATGGAAGAAATAAAAATAAATACTTAAGTGCAAAACATAATTGGCGTTTATGTTTCATGTTTACATAAAACAAAAAATATCAAGAGAAAAGACATTATTACAGACTTTGTTCAATTGAGTTTGCAGGCAAAATCGTGAAACAGAAATTTCACAAGAAGTTGCAAAATGGATAGAGACTTTCGTGAAACAAACTCATAACTAATTCACAGGAGCGTAATATCTCGCGGTCGTTTCTCGGACATTCCGCTTGGGAAATCTTCGTCGGAGTTTTAACAGTTTTCCGCAAACATTACTGAGCTATTTTTATAATAACTGGTCGCACTAAGTGTAGATCAAGTTAATACTTATTACCAGCCAAACAGGAAACCTTAGTGTAATATGATGATTTCATATTAAAATGAAGTTCGTGTTTATCTTATTAAAACTTAAGGCCCAGATTTTAAATTTGTAAACAACTTGTAGATGGGTTCCTACAATTATTTTATGAATCACAGGTATAAGGTCAAAACTTTGACGCTCTTACCAGGACAATTCACCTACAACACCTACTTCGCGACAGTTCATTAAACAGTTTTTTTTATTTGTGGTGAAATATTTTTATGAGCATGTGTAGAAAATAGAAATAAATATTATACCTTTGCAATGTATAAATATGTATTATAATAATAATTTATATATACATACTGCAAAGTTGTATAATGATTAGACTTTTGACTTCCCTGAGCATTCACGTAGACTTACAATTAGTGTTTTTAAACATCAATAAGACAAATAAAACATGAGAATTTTGCCAATAAACTACTAAAATATATTTGACTAAAGTAGCAGTCGAAACGACCAGATAAGACACGCGTTTGCCACATCCTTATTCCAAGGACGGTCAGCTCGACTCGGCGGCGGACGGCGGTGAATCCACAACAAAATGCTAATTCGTTTGCTACAGTGAATACCTTATGTGGACTAAAAAACTGCCATAACTACATATTTTAGAGTTTGCCAATGTGGCTAAAATATTAAAGAAAATTTTGAAGTATTTATAACATTTAAATCTAATTAATAGGTATATTATAACACGTAAGTATTGGTTTATGTTATGTATAGATGCATTTACTTTTAAGTAACTTGGACCCAATACCTACAAAGCTACGTGTTATACATAGTGTATTACATGACAACACATGTCAATATTTTGCTTACAGGCCACTTAAAGATGTAATGACATAACTACATACTACTTTCATACATATTTTTGCGCAATTTCCCTTTGAGGATGGACACGACATCAAAATTCTACCTTGACGCTATTTTTAACAAGTATTTTGGAGTACACATAGTAAAATGGAACGAGAACTATCTAATTCCAAAAAACAAAACCTGACGGATAATACCCTACTAAGTTATCGTACTCTGTTTTTAAATACATCTAATAGAACAAAATCGTTATGAAATGGTTATGAATGACTTGACTTTACGAAAGTATGTGGAATGTTTACTATAAAATTTAATCCACTTAATACCATCTGACTCGACTGAGAGAAAGATAAACAAGGCTTGGAGTGAATTAAGCCGTTCGTTGGCAACAAATGAGCCTAACATCCGCCAAAAATAAAGTCCTTGACCTTCGTATTCGGAGTTTATCTTTAAAAATAAGAGTAGCCATGAACTTCTCACAAAGTAAGTGCGAGTACATTGCTCGTACTCGGAGGAAACTCGTTGTCGCGGGCTTGTCGGCCTTCAGTGGTTCACGAACAAGGCCCCTTTGTGCTAGGTACCTCTGTAAGATCTCAAAGAAGCATGAATTCAAACACATGTGCTTAAACATAATTAAAAAAGAACATAAATAAAAATAGAGGGAGAAACTACAAGTAAGCTAGATAAGGTAAGTGAGAACTATTATGCATTCGTAAGCGCTAGGGTTACTATTTTGCAATTATTATAAAATGGATTTATTAAAAATTTCAAACGTCAATCAGTGTTTGAAAAATAGCAGTACGATAACAAGAAAATTTTATTGAATTAATAATTACTTTTTAGTTGAAGAGGGATACGTCTATCTTTTATTACTTTTAAATATAGATTCCAACCTTTGTTCGCAATTTAATGACTCTAGAGCACGCGTGGAGTTCTGAATAAAACAACTACTGTTACATACGAGTAGGTTTTCCAACAATTTTTATCAATAACTATTGACTCGTTGATGGAGTGGTTTAATGCATTTGCCTTTCAACCTGAGGATTCCGAGCTTCAAACAAATTTGGGAAACGAACTTCTAAATTATACTGTATGCTCCTTGAGTTTTTGTCTGATACCTGTAATACAAGCTTTATGCTTTAATTTGGTCACATAAGTGGTGTTATTACTTAGAGATTAATAATAATAATAATTAATACTAATTAATAATAATAATGGATCTATAATATTCACTGAGGAAATACCACGACGCAGAAACGGACGATTTAAGCCGATATGACAAACTAGATTAGAGTAAAAATTAGATCTGAGAAAAAAAATAGGCAGAGAAACGCAATATATTAACGGGAAACGAAGTAGAAAATTGTGTAAAAAAGTTAAGGATATCTTAGAGGTATATAAGGTACAGTCAAGCCATGAAAATTGTAATACACAATTTATACAATTTCTAGAAACATTAAAACAAAAACTTGCAGTAACAACCAGTAGAATAAACGGATACAAGATTTGTACACTCCGAAGACACAAAACAACCAGTTCACTAACAATGAAGAACAGTTTTACCGTACGTTAAAAGCCAACATGACCAATCATAACGACAGTGAAAACACTGCTCTTAGTATTGTACCTTCACCGGAGGAATTTCGACAATGATGGGTCCGAATAGGGAAGAATCCCATTGGATATAATACTGAAGCTGAATTGATAGTGTCTGAGAACAGGAAGAATATACACGTACAGCAAACAGAATTTGATTGCGTCTCTATAGATATTTTTCCAGAAGTGATTGCAAAAGCACATAATTGGAAACCCTCTGGCACAGACCACATACATAATTTTTGGTACAAAAAGTTAACTTATATTCATCCATTTTTGTAAAACTGAGCGGCTAGACAAGTGGCAAACGCTTCGTGTAATCGAAACGCTTGCTGACGTTATTGCTCGTCAAAAGTGCCACCTGGCTACGTTTTAAACGGCGGTTTTCACACGACTTTACGTTCCGTTTCATGTATAAAAGAGATACTAACGTTTGACTACCAATTTAAAATTCGTTCCGCTAGATTACGTAGTATTCGTCATTCTATTCTACTAGCGTTTACGACAATTGAGCCACTTGCCTAGGCCCCCTGGTGTAAATAATTACGAATGGTTAGAGTGCTAATTTCACATCCGATGGCGACGTGCGACTGTGATCTGTGAGTGGCGTTGACTGTTGGACTACGGGCAGTCAGCAGTCTGATGTAATGCTTCCGAACAGCAGTAAGAATAGTTGGGCGGCCACTATGAGGTCGATCAGCCAAGTTACCCGTGCTCTGGTACCTCTGCAACGTGGTTACAATACAAGTTTGAGAGATAGAGACTCTGTGCGCTATTTCTCTTTCAGAGAATCCGTCTTTACTCAAAATTATTATTCTTGCTACCAAAACATCCGATAATCCTCGTGCCATTTTGAAATTAAAACCAGTAACAACGTTTACATACACCGACTAAAATATATGGGCGTCCAAGCAAAAAGGGTCCAGTGGTCGGCATTTAGTTTCCGAGATATACTACTCTGTCAAGAAAGTACCGGGAAAAGATTAATAATACACGAAATGTTAGTTACTCATCCAAATTTATTTTATCACCTTCAAAGTATGCTCCTTCAGAAACGTACACTTACGCCAACTAATGATCCAATCATCAATACATTTTTTAAACGCTTTTTCAAGAATTGAGTTCAGTGCTCGCCGCGAATTCTCCTTTATGTCTTCTACCGAATGAAAACGGGTGCCACAAAGTGGTAATTTGAGTTTAGGAAAAAGAAAGAAGTCGGCTGGAGCAATATCTGGTGAATAAGGTGGTTGCTCGATGGTATTTGTTGAATTTTTGGTCAAAAATTCGTTCACAATGATGGCCTTGTGCGAAGGCGCATTATCGTGGTGCAAAATCCAAGAATTTTCTTTCCATAAATCTGGCCTTTTTCGTCGAATTTGCTCTCTTCAACGCCGCATAACGCCCAAATAATATTCTTTATTTACCGTCTGACCTTCCGGCAAGAATTCCGAGCACAACACCGCGATAGTTAAAGAAAACAGTCAACATGACTTTGACTTTTGATCGACTTTGGCGTGGTTTTTTCGGTTCGGTTCAGTTGGAAGGCGCCACTCCGAAGCTTGTTGACTAGTTTGCATGTCAAACTCGTAAACCCACGTCTCGTCACCAGTAACAATACGTTTCATGAATGTTGGGTCAGAATTGACTCGTTCTAGCATGTCCTCAGCGACTCTTATGCGATTGTGTTTTTGAAGAAAATTTAGGTCTTTTGGGACTAGCCGAGCGGCAACATGTTTCATACCCAAGTGATTATTTAAAATGGTACGGATCGACTCGTGAGACACAGAAAGTTCGGCGGCTATCTTTCTCAAACTTGAATGAGCATTTTCAGTCACTATTTCCTTCACTTTTGCGATGTTAACTTCAGTTGCAGATGTTGATGGCCTACCAGAGCGAGGCAAATCTTCCATCACATCTCGACCGCTTTTGAACGCTTTGTACCACTCATAAGCACATGTTTTTGATAAAGTCGATTCACCGTAAGCCTTCTGTAACATTTTCAGTGACTCCGAACATGAAATTCCATTGGCGATGCAAAATTTAAGACAAACCTTTTGTTCGATGTTTTTGTCTATTATGAAATTCGCAATATACACTAGAATGATATAACTACAAACAGCACTGTATTTAATCTAAATAACAGATGCAACTCAAACTCCGCGCCAAAATGGAAAACAGTTGTGCCAATCTAACAACAACAAAAAAAAACAAAAAATTGAATTTGGAACCATAAACAAATCATCCATTCCCGATACTTTCTTGACTGAATGTACGCAGTTTTGTAAAGTTGGGTAAAAAAATGGCATTTCGCGATTTTGATTTATTAATAATTGATGCTCAATTATCTACAAGTTCATAATAGTAAATGACTTTATACGATGTTTCTCAGTAGAAACAAACAAGTAGAAGTGTGTTTTTATTCAATCAAACTTTAAAAATGCTTTTTCTCAAAACAAGCTTTTTCAGTTTCAACTTTAAATGACTGATAAAAAAATATACGTCAGTTTTGTTGAATTTTTTTTTAATCCTTATTATTAATTGACTATTCGACTTTTTGGCGAGAACGGGAGAGGTGAGGTGGCGTTTTATTTGGATTTTCTATTTTTTACATTTTTGGGAATTTTAAAGTACAAAAGTGATGGTATATTGTGTTTTAAAATTCTGTATAAGTGAAAAGAATAGAGTAAGTCTAAATAAACATGTGTCGCTGAAGTTCTCGCGCTCTTCTTGGAAGAGCGCGAGAGTCCTTTATAACTTCAGTAAAGCCTACTATCACTTTACTGGAGGTGTTTTACAATAACGATTCTACTTGTTATAATACAATACGTGACATTGACAAATGCGCAAATGCGCAAATCTATGCGCCATGCCACGAAGAAAGGAGAAAAAAAAATGAGTATTCTAAATTCTGAATGTAGTTTTAACCACTACTGGACCCTTTTTACTTGGACGCCCACATACCTTGCTGGTAGAAACAAGAATAAGCGTCAAAAAGCATTGACTTCATTTTGATATGAAAAACAAGAGAAATTTTACGATATTTTTATTTTTTTGTTTTAATTACATATTTTTAAACAAAGAATAAATGCTTAAAAATAAAATTCAAAAATCTTCAACATAAAATATATAATCTTAATTTTTTCAAGTGAACGTTGTACTTTACGCTAGTAACAATTTAATCTACCGTATACTTGTAATGTACAAACAAAAATGTTTTTTTTGCAACGTAGGTAGCCAATGAGATGGATTGAGAAAGCGTAATAATATTTCTCGCAATCATATTAAAATCCCAAAGTGTGTGCAAGACGACTGGTATTCCTAAAACCAATGTGGGAGTATTGCAATACCAATTCGTTTACCCGAAATGAGGGGTGACTTGACTATGATTTGTTATTGAATATTTGTTTTAAATTAGGGAATTCGAGTTATATTTACTGTTTACTGTTGTGCATTTACTGTTTATGTAAAATGTTTTACCTTTTTCTTACAGAGTATTACTAATAAATATAAATTGGGTTGTCACACCAGATATCTATATAGAAATAAGTAAAGACAAAACAGTTCGGTGTCTCTTTCTTCTCTGTTTGTCGACTGTTTTTTTTTGTTTACTAAAGTTTTTTTTTGTTTAAAAAAGATTTTCGAGACAATTATATTAATACGTGAAGCGAAAACTTCAGATCCCTTTTAAATAACATCGCGTGCACGGAGGAGTGTGAGATTTGGCATAGTTTTAAGTTCATACTGCTAATGTTAGAATCAATGTCAAACTCATAATAGTTTATGATCATAATACATATGTAACCTCCTTGGATTAAATCTTGGACTAATCAAACAGTCGCACGGAGTAGTTTACGTTTACGGTCGAATTTCGACCACCGGGCGACCTCTAGTGACAATATAACAGTTCTACATATGTTTAGTCGGTACTCTATTGGTGGGTATAAAAAATCTTAAAAGACCATGGACAGTGCCCTAATTTAATTTTTGTTTAAACTATTGCCCACCAATAATTAAATTTTGAGTAATTTTTCAGTTTCCTTAAGAAATATATAAAATCTTTAATAAGTACGTTATTTTATACATTAGAATAAAATAAAGCTTGCTAACGATAATGATAACTTGGTCTATTGAAAGATAGGCACCTACTTTATCACTATTATTAAGTACGATCAAACGTTAAAATGTAAACATTTTTTGGACAAGTTTGTTTGTTTAAAAAAGTTTGGAACGCTGTTCGGTAAAAAGTAAAACATGTAAACATTTTAATTTAAAAACAAATCACTTTCCAATGTGTATCATATTAGATATATCATATTATAGGATACCAATTTGACGATGAAGAGTCGACACCTCTACTACAGCTATAAACTCTGAAAAAACATACAGGAAAGAAAATTAATCAACTAAATACTCCATCTAATGGAATTTACAAAAACACTATATTTAATTAGAAATAAAATATACAGTTTAATATCCGAAACAGTTTCATTTCAAAGTTCTCGTTGATCTGAGCGATACCTATACGTTTTTACGATTAAATGCTTTATTGACTATACTATGGAATTAAATGATTTATCAATTACATTTTTTAATAAGTTTATCATTTTGGAACGTTTTAAAAACCCATTGTGAGCCTTCATTCTGCTTTATGAATCTCTACCCTATTACTTCACCTCTGTGTTATTTTTCAATTCGTTCATTATCTGGAAATCTCTGGTCTTAATGCATAATAATATTAGAGTACTATAACAAATACAATGTAAAATTGGGTAAAAAAAATTCGAATATGGCATCACTGAACAAACTCTTGTCTAGTGACTTTTTGGCGGGAACGGGAGAAGTGAAGTTGTCATTTTTATTTAGATTTTCTATTTTTTCATTTTTACATTTTTACATTTTTGGGAATTTTAAAGTACAAACAGTGATAGTGTGTTTTAAAGTTCTGTGTAAGTAAAAAGAATGGAGGAGATCCAAATAAACATGTGTAGCTGAAGTTTTCTAACTCTTCCAAGAAGTCCTTTTTTAACTTCAGTAAAGCCTACTATCACTTTACTGGAGGAGTGTTAGGGACAGCTAATGTTTCTCTAGAAGTCTTTAATATTTCGACTGAAGGACTACATTGTCCATAGTCAAGAATAAATTAAAATAAAAAAAAAAAAAAAATCTTGTCTAGTTTTAATTTTAGTTTTATTTTGAAAAATAATTATTTAAGTAGAATTATGTTTAAGGTGTGATTTGTAACTCCATCGGTTTTATTTGCGTTATTTAATCTAATTTTGTATGTTTCTGAGCTAGAATCTGACATATTGGGCGTAAATACGAAATGCACGAAAATCATGTGAATTATGTGACCGCCGTTGTTAGAATGACGAGACGAGTAAGTCTAACATCCTAAGCACTGACTTAGGAATGCTTCACTTTTCGGTTCTGTTGCTCTATCTATGTATTTTTTTATCTAAGGTTACAAAGAATGAAACAATTCATTCAATAAATAGTTAAATCCATAAATCAAAATATGTATCATAATCAAATCCAGTCAGTTGTTCTATGCTTCAGACAAAACTTCAGACAGAACGTCGAACAAAACTATGAAGACAATTTTTTATTGGTATATAACAACGATATATATAAGTATTGTTTCCATTAGTTGACTTAATAATAATAAAGAGGTATAACGGTGAATGCAAAAGTGCTCAAACCCATTTTATTTTATTACTTTTTCAGCGGTTTGACGATTAAAGATCGTTTTTTATTAGTAACTTCTTGGAATCTTGCGGCACCAATTAACCCTGAACATCTCTGAGAACAGCGACTCTTTGTTTCTGGTCAAAAATTTGGCACGTTCCAGCTATTTTGTACAATCTGATAATGTCACGGATGTGCTAAATATATAAAAAAAAAGCCTCATGTGGACGAGTTTTATGTTTGGACATAATTCATGAGATATATTTTAATCATTCCCAGATACGCTACGTTTAATAAAATATTTATATGCAATTAGTTTTTGTAATTATTTGTAAGTGCGGATGTTATGATATTATGATATTGTACATAAGTATGACAAATAATGAAATTAATTAAATCATAATAATTACATAGATTCTTTGACGCCACTTCTTATTCAGGATAATTTATGATGGAACGCAAGTCGCGGTAAGATCGAACCAGACAAGATGGAACCTGATAGTGACAGGTTACTGGCTCATCGATCCTGTAGTCCGAGCTAGCGAAAATGGCTACGATGTTCCCCGCCTGTCGTAAGAGTCGATTCGATCGCGATCGCAGTGGGGATGTCGTCCATCCATGCAACCCTGAAAAGGTCCACAACGCTTGTGATGCGCACTGTCATGGTACTGCGAGTGTGCAGGGGGGGTTGTCATTGTCGTCGTCCCTCCCCAGAAGTGCTTGGACACAGCACGAGAGGAAGATACCTTCTGTAGGTGTCGGAGCCCTTCAACAACGCGCCGAAGACGACCACCGCAGGACTTTTAATGAGTAAGCCACTCATAAATCAATTTCTATCACAGGAGGCCGATATCTTGTGTTCAAGTTAATCCTGGTAACCAAAAAAAAGGTTGCTAGTTCATCGTCTATAACAGTTCTTTTTAACACACTCAGGATCTTAACCGACTGTACAACCTGAACGGCAAGTTAAACAGCTAGGACGGAAAATTAAACATTGACTCATTATAAAATACAAGTTATTACTCATTTATTAATTACTTTAACTTTTTTGTCGTAACCTATACAAGATAATAGTTTATTTTTCAATATTTTGCAATATAACTTGTATGTGTTGAAAAATTAATTTCATTTAGCACTTACAAGCCAATTTGAAAAATGACATATTAGAGTCATCAATGTAAAAACCTTGTAACTCTATAGTATAAGACGTCAAAAAGTTTATTAAACTGCATCTCGTTGTTAGTGCCTCCTGACCGTACCTATATAGCACAGCTTAATTAATTTACTAACGTACCTATAGTATTAAGTGCTAAATGTATAGTACTTACTTACAAAGTGAGACTAATGTCTTAAATTTTATTATTATTATATATGGGTGATTTCCGTGCCTTCGCACATTTCAAGAGTTGCCATCAAACAACGCCGCGAGCAGCAGGACCAGTTTTTAGGCCTTTTTTGTTTTAAATGGCCACTTTAAATGACCACCGACAAAAACCATCACTATGCAAGAGATTTTAGTTAGACATTACTCTTAAAAAATTACGTGTAATCTGAGAGCTAAATCATGATTAATCTTGAATTAACGTTGTAAATTGGTAAATAACATCGAATGTAGCCATTTGCATAAAACGTCAATAACATATAACGGTGCAAAATAAACTTGTAATAATATTGTTAACATCATTGTCTTTAAGTAGGTGATTAGTGCGTATAAGTTATAAATCAGTGGTATAAGTAATGTCTGCTAATTTTACATTGTATAAGTAGATTGAAGCATATGAGGTTATATCACATTTATGCCAAGTATGTCAATAACTTCTAAGTTTTAAACTACAGTTTATAATTGCTCAATAGCTCATTATTCACTAAATCTTTATTTAACGTTCTATGTAATGCTCTTATCTTCTGCTCTTATATTTGAAAGATCACTTGAGATCGGCTCGATCGATGATTTTTTTCATTGTTTGTCAGGACGGGGTTACGAAAGCACGAAAGAAAATTTTGGAAAAATCCACCAATCCAAAGTCGGGAATTTCAGAAACCCGGGCGATGCCCGGAACGAACAGTTAGTAATGTATATTGTATTATATTATATATATTGAGGGGGGCGAGAAATCGATCTAGCTAGGTCACAATTCTAGGAGAAATCGTTTTCTCCGTCTTTCGCACACTACCAAAAATGACATCAAGACCTATAGATTGGTATTCGTGATCGCCTGATATTCAGGATATATAATATATATATATATATATGTGCGCACGTGTGTATATATATATAGGTATGTACAGTATAATGGACGGAGTCATAATTAGTTGCCGCTCTTACCACCGTGTGTCAAACGAATTTCCCTGTTTCTTTCTATCTCATTGAGCGTAAACACGAGTAAAACAGTTAGCTATAGTAACTATGCCTACCTCGCACTGTCAGTATATTTCATGTCAGCTTATGAGACGATCATGAAGTAATTATTTGCAAAATACTCATCAATCTTAAGTGTGACAAAAATTAAAAAAATATGTCATTTTCAGCTGTGCATCATTGTACTGTAAACCTTCAACAGCCACACACATTAGTAAGAATCTAAAAAGTCAGTCAACAAAAAAAGGAAACTTTAAGGACACGTGTTTAGAACAAATTTTCTGTTCATTGTGATTCTTGGTCCGAGATATAAGTACACGTAGTGTATAATATCTTTCTTCCGTGAAACTATCATTCTCGTGGTTATATGGAAGAAATTTCTATTACATATTAGCTGTACCCTTTGCTCAAATTCTCTATTGTATATGTATTTGTTCTTGTGTATGTTGTGTTCAATAAATACTTAAATAAAACTAACAGATACACAGCTAAAAAAACTACATTCGCTATACTTTGTTAAAAGACGTGCGTCATTTCATAAAACTAATCTAAGTCAGTTTGAATATGTTACGTGTGAACAAAGACTAGGTACGTTAAAACATAAGAACTATTTAGAATAATATAATTGTCTCTTCCTCATGACATGCGGATGCAAACAAGGTCGTCCACTCTTCCTGGATCATAATCATTGTTTCCTACTTCGGCACCCACGACTTAACTAACAAATATTGTTTCGAATATAGTAGCAAATATGTACTAAGAAATGAATACACAATAATTAATTGCACACAAAAGCTAATTAATTTATTTTATTAACATTCGATTACAATAACATTATAATTCATAATGTTTACACGTCAAAACAGACGTTATAATAAAATATTTGTATTTTTAAGGTAATCAAATCTTACCTGTTAGTCTAATTTCAAATTTCGTTAATAGCTGTAAATAAAAAGATAACCTCTAGGCTTAATAAGAATTATTTATTTAGTCTTTATTATTCTCTGTTTATATATAATTCTGACGAAGTCGGTTCCTTGACATTTTCGAGACAATTTAACGCCGCCTACGCTCTTCATAAATAATTTAAATATATCTAAAGAAATGTAAATATGCAAAATGCAGCTGCACTTTTATAATTCGTGGTTTAGAGAACAAAGAAGGTGGTAAAAATTATAAAGTAATTATATCCTAAATTGAAAAGATATTACCTATTTAATGGAATGGAACTAAAATATTGATAAAATTATCAATAGTTAAGTATACCATAAATAAATACCTGTATCATGGAGGAGAAGGCAAAAGAAATATGGAAGGCCGGCGCAACTTGACTCTCCGACCTCTCTGATTATCCCGATACGGATACAGCGTGAAGATATGTATGTACGTATATCATAAATATGTATATAGTATACGAACTTATAGGACAGAAATACTAAGAAAGAAAAAGGACAGAAATACTAAGAAAGAAAAAGGACAGAAATACTAAGAAAGAAAAAGGACAGAAATACTAAGAAAGAAAAGAACTAAGAGACTAAATGAAGCTGGAATTATATGTTTCAATAGTATAGGTAAATGTTTTGTGTTATTAAACTGAAAATACAATATCAAGTTTCATTCATAAAATACAATAGTCTAGGTACCTACCTTTAAATGTTTCTATAGTTATTTAATAACGTCTGGAGTAAGACAATGCGACGAGTGACGGGACGCGTTTAGGGAAGTGCGTGACCAGCCTCCCAACTTGCGGTTGTAAATAGAGTTGAGCCATTGTTTTACTTTATACTAAATGTTGTCGATAACTTCAGTATATAATATGAACTTCATACTATCGTTATCCTTATCCTTGTTGTGTGTATTTTATACAGGAAAACATTTTTATAGGTTTTAAGAACTACACTCCTGTTATACTGATATTATTTTGGTTAACCGAATGAAATTGTAAAAGACTATTATAGATTAATAATACATGGAGCATATTTCATGAGTTGCAAGGATTTAATAACTATCGAAATATCGAGTACAACTTAAGTAGAAAGCCCATCACTTTAGCGGTGAACCTCACGCGACCGGCATACTGTAAAAGTGCATTGTACTTACACCTCTTGGAAATTACACTGCATCATCTAACACACCATTTACATACAAGCAACAAGCTTTACTCACAGCACTTTATGTAATGTCATATAATGAGTCATATATTTAAGAGTCGGAAAATAATTCTAATTTTACAAATCTATATTCCTAATCCACATGAATTAAGAAAAAATTACCTGCATTGTAATCGATTTAATAGTAAAATCTAATAAGTTCATACAAATATGTGGTGTGATTTAAGGAAACTTAAAAAGTAAATAAGTACTAGGTATTTTTCAAAAACGTCTCCAATGTACCGATTACATTTCTGTAACCTTTTTATAACTGTAGCTACAGATATCATTACCTATCTTATAAGATATGTGGATAAATAACGCCTTACAAATTTACAACCAGTAACATTAGATTTATACTATTACTAAAATGTTCTATGGGCTATGGGTCGATGGTATGGGTCAAATCTCAAATGTATTGTCATAAACTGCGTTTACAAATAAATGTAAACGAAGCAATCATTTTCGGAGTTATTCTTTATCAAAAATACGCGAGCGACTTTTCATTATGTATGCAAGTCTCGTCTTTCGTCGACTTCTTCTGTGGAAGAAACAAAGGTAGAATACTAGGTAGACATTACACGAGTAAAAAATATGCCAGGATACTTTGGCTATTTATAAAAAAACTAACGCACACACAACACGTAGAAATATTATCTTTTGTCAATATAACAGTTAGGTACTTACATCGAATGATTATTTATTTATCAGTATTTTAGATACAATTATGGTATATAGTACAAGAGAGATAATAGAAAAACAGGTTATCAATTGATTCTTTTTATTTAAATTACTACTAGCTATGCGTGCGATAAAATTCGCGTAGTCTTTTTTAATTTACAAACCCGGGTCTTACTTTTGTAAATAAAAGAATTCATAATAAATATTTCGAATATCGTAGATAAAAGACAATAGATACAGTATAAAAAGAAATTAAAACAAACTATTTTAAATAAATACATATTAATAATAACAATCGATCCTCGGGTACCGTTATATTAAAATCAGTACCTGGGCTACCGAGCTTTACTTGGTGTCTTAAAAAAAAAATACGCTCTAGCCAAGGTATTACTAAGAAGGTAAACTCTGAAATCAGAAGAATTTAGAGTTCAGAAGATTTAAGTGTTTGAAAACAGAAAAAACAAATTATCTCCGAGTTGGACCCTAGGCTAGATCGATTTTCGACCATAGTAAAGCTCTATTATATTATTAAAGCTCTATTATATATGATAATAGTAGATTAATAATAATTAACAAAAGAGATAATCAATTTCCACTATGTCAATTGTATTTATTAAAAAAAATTACTTTTAAATTATATTTTAAAAGGGATTCGTTTAAGCCATTTTGATTACGGAACAAGTGTCGGTCCAATATTTTTTTCAAATTCAGTATATAAAATGTTACATAGATTTTCAATAATACATTTTAAATAGGTACATGGCATATTCATGCATTGCGGGATGGCATGCGATTGAATAGAAGCAAAATTCATAATAAGAAAAAGTATAATGTATAGTACCTATACAAAATATATAAAACAGCCCGTCAATCCTTAGTAGAGTTGACAGTAACCTCTATATATATTTATTAAAAAATGGTACATCATAAAATATCTGCAAATAAAATAAAAATATTTAACCTTCAGATCGTAATGGCTCTACCACCCCTGTAATAAGGATGACGTAATGATATATTTACAGTAATGGTATACAGTAATGACAGAATATATTAGAGATTGTTGAGTTACCGTATAATGTATCGTATTCAGTAACTGAGGACCTTACAGTCTCTTCAAACACCGCTGTCAGCATTTAATTACTAAGTTATAAACTATCTATCTGTGGTTTTTCACGGAAGCTAGAAAAACAAACAGACAATCACAAAAATAAACAAAAGTTTTGACAATGAAAACGTTTTGTATTCAGAAAAACCTAAAAAGCCTATTCCGACCAATAATCTTGTACATATAAAATCGTTAATTTCGATCACTTTTGTTTAAATATCTTCAATGTACTGATACCGCTCCACCGTACTTTCGTGATACATATACATTTGTACGTATGTATGTAGATATAGATAGATTCAACAGCATAATAATGTGAATTATAGATTAAAAAGATAAATATTTATGTAACATTAAAAGCTTTCAAAATCGAAATGAATGCTGTGATTTCACTCAATTTGGTAAGTATTGCCAATTTTGTTTCATATTCCTCATTTGATTCAGACAGTGAGCCAAACCACGTAGGTAGCTACGATACAAAAGAAATCAAAAAGATCCGCATAAATACGTGACTACATTTTATAAATTGGAATTTAATTATATTTAGTGGGTACTTATACATATTGTGTCCGTTAGACAAGCTAAGCGTATTATTTTCATGCATAATTGTGAATGTGATAGAGAAAATAACTTATGAAATAACTACGCATAATTTTTAGTACAAATTTTCTTATAGCTCTTCAGGTACCATAAAGAGATTTCCTAAATTTCAATATGTATCTTAAACAATAAAAACTAAAAAAATTTTTAATGGCAAAAGCAATTTACCGTCTCAAGTTATAAAAAATTACGGCTTTATTTATAATGGACCATTCATTACGAAGTGCAACAAATCTGCTAAGAATTAGAAATTGAACACCAAAATGACAAGTTGTTGTTAAAAAGGGACCTTTGAAATTCTGTTGTCACCATACCGAAGCAATACGTTTATTTTTTTGTTTGCGCCGTCAACCCCACTCACTTCAATAACAAAACGAAGATTTTAGTGCTGGACCTTTGTGCTACATGCTACATATTACGTAATTTTGTCGACATTTAAAATCAATATTTTTTTACATGACTCACATCTTATGTATTTTATACACGTTACGTAGATACACCTATATCTGAATATTATATTATATAAGCACAGACCAACGGACAAAACTCCATTAAAGCGATACAAATCTATCATAAAGAGAGAGAGAGAGAGCAGATTTTGTAAGTTTATTAAATTTATATGTATGTGCAGGGTAACCTCCGAGACTATTGCACCTATTTAAATAATTCTTTCACCTAGATAGCCATAGACATAGGCTATGTATTATGTATGTATTCAACCCGGGCGAAGTCGGGACGGGCCGCATGTACTTATACTATAATTAAGTTTGATAGTTATAGGAGTCGGTGCCAAATCGATAAACTATTACAGAAAATCTCTAATAAATTTTGGTAGACTTGACACGATGGCTTGGCATCGACTTCAGTAACTGTCAATTCTAAATATATAGGTTGTATTTGTATCGAATTAATGAAGTTATTTTTGTCCTTAAGTTTTGATTAGGGAAGGATAATTATTTTGTATTTTTCACTGTTTTCAAGTCAGTTTAATTTTTTTTTAATGTTATATCCCGAAAAAATATGAAATCCCGGTGAATTTGCGACATACTACCTTTGACTTTATAATCATACCGCTCGTATAATAATAAAAATCAAAGTTATCGATGAACAAAATTCAATTGGTCACGTCACTGATCTGTTGAGAGTAAACTCATAAGTGTAGGCAGCGTTTTGGTTTAGGTCAGGTGCCAGTGCCACACTCACTCTGCACGTGTATCACCATAACGTTTACATACACACACACACACACACCACATCGAGAGATCCCTTAACAGCATCACAACTGAGACACAAATCACAAAAAAAGTTACGCTTACGTATGTGTACCGTACGAAATTATTTAACTTAAATTTCTAATAGGCATATGTAGGAATATTTCCCTTTTTCGAAACAAAATAAATGAACCTGAATGCATACATGAACTACAATCAAAGAATCCACATTTTTTTCTTACGCTATGCCTAAACCATTTAAAATCCATACTTAAATATTTAGAAAGATATAATTGATATCAATCTCACCAATTTCGCACTCTATAAAACTTACTACCTACTATCTTTTAAAAATTAATTTGAACAATATTTTTTATTACAAACACCTCTACTCGTACCTATTATACTTATTTAGTTTTAAGTTTTCTCTTGTTTTCGCAGACAACTGTGTATATATATATTACACAGTTTAATATATTAATTAAAAGGACAAGGCATTTAGAGTTTTAGGCAGTCAGCAATGAGCAAGAGCTGATAGGTGAAGGTAAAGACGACAAAGACCAATGCAAGATGATATTAACATACACAAACAAATAAGCGTCTTTTGTATATGGTAATTATTGTTATTAGCATGTAAAAATTTTTTTTCATGTGGCAATCATAATTTTATATTAACCTGAGTTATCATCTTTACGTGTCCAATCTGCCCATATTTATGTACATATGTAACTACTTAAATAAAACATTTTAGTTTGTAGAAATTACCTTTTATTTACTCAGTACCGGAATCCAAACAACTGTGTCTAAATTTTTTATGTAAATTCGAAAAAGCTTGAAATGATTTGCAAATAGTAGACGTAATAAAATCTAAGCTTTCTATCATATTACATGTATTTATTGGCAGGTAGGAAACGATTTTATAGTAATTATCACAGATAATTTTGCTACTTTTGCTTCACCAGTTGTGCAATAAAAATATTTTTAATATTACATTTGTAAATTCATCGTTCATATTAAAATTGTAAAGATTATATTAAAAGGAGAATGATATTTCGAGGGAGCAAAAAGCAGTTAAGCAGGTGCACCCGCACTGTACGTGAAACTTGATGATATCTTACAACCGTGTATGTATCGTGAATGTAGTGATTTTTGTCTATGCGTGTGTTCAAAAGCGATCTAGTTCACTGACTGATACGGATGCGTGCCTCATTTACCTCTAATTAGGCATTGAGAATAACATCGAGATAAAACGTTTTTCGTGTTAGTATGAGTTACACAATACGTTACGAATGGTTTGGTGGATCTAGGAGGGATCAGCCCACCAAAAAACTGATATTGATTATAATGTGATCGTTTTTTTATGACTTAACTTACATTAACTTAACGACATGCATCATCCCTTTCAATGTTCATTTCATTACTCAATTACGCTGTTCAATTAGCGTCAAGCCGTCACTCTTGAAGCCCTAGGCGTGAAAAAGCAACACGAAGACGCAGGAGGCAAAATATTACCAAATTATTCTGACCTCTGTGATCCTATATATCTACTTTGTACAAGCTCTATAAAATGAATCATTTTTAATTGGTTAATGCCACATGGCGTATCGGGGGGGTGAACGGGGAGCAGCGGCGTGGGAACGTTGCAGACGCACATATGGACCGCAGCTTTGTCTTCCACAACACATATTACGTGACATATTAATAATATTTTAGTTAATACAGTCTACTAAGTACCGATCTCATAATTATCGGGTTTGGAATATTCAGATTAAATCATAGCTAAAAATAGCCGTAAATTTTGAAGTGTAAATATAATTACGTCTAATTATGTAAAATGAAGTTTTATTTTTTTGGGACCATCCACAATTAAACAATTCCAATGAAACCCGTGATTTCCATCTCGCACTTACTATAAAACGCGCATATTTTAAATATAGCCCTTAGACGTCAGACAGTCACGAGATAACACATATAACATCGTCCACATAATTCTAAATTAATATACTATGTAGGTTTTTATTTTTCAGCCCTATAACTTGGACCCAAGAGTAAGGCTTCACCCTCCACCTTTGGAGGCGACTAGAGGGGCTTCGTGATCGCGGCTGATCGGAATGGAGCTCTGGATTGCCTCTCCATGCGACTGTGGTGGAACGCGCTGTCGTGACACTGAGAAGGTATAGGGGGCTCTGTAACTGCGTCCAGACGGTCCAGATATAGCTTTAGTTACTTAACTGTGGAGCATAGATTGGGGCAGTTCGTTGGCGAGTCACCGGGGCATTGCGGTGACTCAAATCGATGGGCGAGGGTCTGGCTTGAGAGCTGTTTCCAATATGTTTTGAAGGAATAGAAAGAAGAAGAGGAAAGGTTCAGCCAGACGAACAGACGGGAATAATGAAAATGTAAGGGTTCCATTTTTTGCCATTTGGCTACAGAACCCTAAGTTGGTATTCGTATGTACTTTTAAAAAGCAATTCTTTCAAGTCTAATATTTTGTCGAAATAGGTAAACTAAAGCTACATAAAAATGTTTTTGTTAACGTCACATTTTTTTTGTTTACTACCCGTACTTTATCTCAGTTTCCTAGAAAAAATGCAAAACGAACACGTTGTCCAGAATTGTTTCTACAATGTGACTTCTAGTTGGCAAATCACCTTTCCACGTCAAATGTCTATGAACAAAGTCAGGTTCAAGGTAAAATATTTTGAATGATCACCTACCGCACTGGCGGTAGTCCAAAACAATTTGGAATTTTACTGTGTATTTGACCTGTTGTTAACTTTGGAAGTTAATATGTACCTACATAACATTCGTATATGCTTTGTGAAATCATCGTCGATTGGATGTGAATCGCATTAGGTATACATATGTATATACTCTTTATATATGTTATTATGTATTATATTATGTATTATGTGGTTACAGCATTTGTGTAATGCATTTTATGTAGGTCGTACTTGTTAGAAATTGATTCATCATAATGTCATATAACTGTATGTCTAATGCCGGTCCCAGACGAGTGTAAAAAACCTTTGCAAAAATGCGCAAAAATTATGTGTATTTAGTCCCACACATAGATTTTCCATGATCTTCACACATGTCTGGAGCCACCATCACATAGTTCTTTCTGACATTAATATTTCATATCATTGGACTTAAGACCTCATTTATTAGTACGACAGAGAATTACTGATATTATAAACTTAAAATCCATACTTGCTGGAAAGTCTAAGCTCTTAATTTTAAACCGTATTTAATATCACTTATAAAATATAAAATTTATATTATACTTAACTTGAGTTAACTATAACTTAACTTAAGAGTTAACTTAAGTTGATTATCAGCCAAAGGATTTTATTATGCAGAATGTATACGTAATCACATGATCATTTTATATGTACATTGTACATATATAGGTACCTACCCTAAATAGATATAAGCAATTATTTTATATTTTATAAAATTATTTTATATAATTTGTAGAAAGTTAGACTTTAAACCATTGGTTACGATACCTAGGTAGTTCAGAATATTAACTCGATCTAACAAACTCAAACAAACGAATATAAATGTGCAGTGTTATAACACGGATAAGTTATGTAGATAATATAATGATATATTTTTGATCTATAGAGTAACTGTATTTACTTACGGTACGGAAACGCAGAATTGCAGCATTACTAACTATTCAGTGGAGTTGGCCAGCTGCAATAATAGCTAGCGCACTTGCACTTTCAATTCACTGTAGTCTAATATACCCACGACACACACATGGTCGGTCAACGCCCTGAACCTATGCCAATGCCAACGATCCTGGCTGCCAATAACGCAGTTAATTGTCTGTTAAGAGGAAACCCACATTAAACTATTGTTTCAAAGAAAGGCCAGTTACTTAAGTATACACTATACCTTGATACACTTTTGTTTATTAAAGTCAAGTTTAAAATCTGTTTTTGTAAAATTTAAATTAGTAATTAGTAACATGGTTCTTATTTAAGTAAGATATTATATACTGTATCCTGTTGTACATGTACCTATATTCAGAGTATATTCGGAGTTCTCATGTTGGGATTTACAAAAAAAAGCTAATTTACACCTCGACGTTTAGTATTACTCCTATATCCTATGATTATAAATTGTATAGTTTAATTATTAGGTATTCAGTACTGTTTTTCACACGTACTTATTTAATAGTTATAATTATATTACCTACTATCGTAAACATTTATCTTAAACAAAGATGTTTCTTATATTATGTCTATTTTTTACAAAAATAACAGATGTTGCTGAAAATATGGATGTAACAAAAAGACAGGAGAACCTAACGCGATACTTGTTTCTATGTTCAAATTTTTGGAATGAACTACTAATAGGGTATTTACCTCATCAACAAGGAATATATTTTTGTTTATTTTCATTTGATTTTTTATAATCATATAAAAAATTAATAACATATATTTTTAGCAAATAAACTAAGGGAGTTTGTTTTTTTTAGAAAGATGTATGATCGACATATTTTTACTCACACATACATTATATTTTACTCGAGTAAAAAGTTAAAACTCAATGATTCGCAAGACAAGGCAAAACTAAAAACTTTTGTAAATTATAGAAAAAATCCTTCTTAAACTTATGTCTTCATACTAAAAAAATTGTAATAAAAATAAAACTTATTAAACCGAAAGCTGAAACCAGACTAGACTATCTACGTAGTTAATAAAAACTTGTAAACTATATCATATAAATACAACGATTTTATAATATACGAAGGTATGTATATCATAAATGTAGATAAAATCTTAAATTCATTACCGGTGTAGAGATTAAACAATAAAATGCATTAAGCAATAAATAACATAATTTAAGTACAACTAAATAATAACAACAGGTAGGTACAGTTTAATAATAAAACAAAGTTATCTAACTCACCAGCTCCATACATAATGTTCGAAAGTGGACGCATTAATAACTTTGTCGTCAATACCAACCCTTAATAATGTGATGATTTCTGACTTTTTATTATATGTAGCAACTTTTAGCTTACTAAGTCACCTGGAAATATTCGAAACTGATAGGTCAGTCAGTGATAAAAATAGTGATTTTCGGACGTCATTTTCTCGTCAATGGAAGAGATTTTTGTTGAGAGATTTGTAATTAAAAGAAGGTCTTACTAAGTTACTACACACGCAATTGCAAGTGTGTAAGTGAAACAAATTTTAAGTTATGAGAAGACGGGGGGGTCCAAAATGAACCGACATGGTTCTAATAATATAACTGTGAATAACCCACGGCCGGTGTATCGCCCTTTTACTTGCGAACTCGGCCGACAAAAAGCTATAGCTTATAGGCTGACTAAAAAATTGTGAGTGGGATCGAAGACTACGACTTATTAGGTACAATTACATTAGTATTTACAAGACACTTCTTAAGTGTATGTAAGATAAATATTTAAATATTTCATCAAGATACACTTCTAAACGTGCGTATAGAATTAGAAATCTCAGTCCTTCAGCAAACTAGGTTAGCGAATAACGCAGAAAGCGTATTGCGTTGATACGACTGAACAAGTTGACCACTTTCATTATTTATGCAATCTTGGACACTTCAAAAGTAAGTTGGTAAACAATATTAATAGAAGCAACATAAAATTACAGTTAGGATGAGAAATCGCGAAAGACGCGGAAGGGTCCCGATTATTTGGCTCCTTGCCCATACTGCTGTATGTAGGTAGCAGAATATAACGTGGCATTGGGCCAGCCAGGGTCAGGAGCGAACGATGCACTCACTGCCTCACATTCAATCATTCGCAGATCATATACATCGCTTTTAAAAGAAAGAAAAAAGTATTTTGCCCAAATATCAATGTATTAAAATCACTGGCAAGTAGGTACTGCCATTTCAATTCAAAACTAAAAAATTAGAAATATTTTCATTGCAGAAGATATATAATATAGAAAAATAATAAAGAAAATAAGGAAAAAATATTCCATTCTTAGAATTTTCCATGTAAATAAAGCGTTTTATCACGCAAATTTAACTCATTTCGAATGCTATTGATGTTGTAACATGAATTATTAACAATAGTGATAACTATATACTAACCTGTTTTAAAAAGAATTGTTCGAGTGTGACCCGCGCAAAGAGGGTTCCTTACATGTGTACGATATTTGTAAAATAATAATAATGTTTCGAACTCATTATATTCTGATTTCTGACCTACGGTTTTCATTAAGTATATTTTTCCTGTAATCTTTAGGTATTTATTTATATTCCCTGAAGTTTTTTAGTTTTTAAGTTCAGTAAATTAGACGATAAGGCGGAAACGGTCGCTTCAAGTACCTACCTACCTAATATGTTCTCTCATATTTCTACAATGATTTTTGAAAACGTTAACTGGAGTAGCATACACCATAACGTCGATTTATTACTGCTAAACAAGTTTGTACCTACGTCACACAATTTCTAAGAAAATCGAATGTTACGGACGTACTTATGAATGAGATTATTATACCGTTTTTCCTTTTCAGATATATACGGAACCCCAAAAACATTTATAATTATTATTATTAAAGTAACCATAATAACAAATTAACATAATATCGTTAATTTTCTTTTAGATACAGTGCTTACTGCTTATTACAGAAAAATAGTGATTCAGTATATTTTCATCGAGGTCAACATTATTCTTCAGGTTCATCTTTATTATCTGTTTTTATCATCATTTGTTGTCCTGGTATAAGTTTTTACTCATCAGATGACATACTTATCTTCTAAATAACTGCATAACAATGACAACACTGAATAGTGAATAAATTATACTTACACCTTAGGCACAGATACTTTTATCACTATTATTAGTAGCGACTATGCTGTGGAGTTTCCATACGTCACTACATTATAACAAAATAAAAGTTAAAAGGTAAAAATAGACTCCATTTGTTACAATTTCAATTTGATATTAATTGAAAACTCTAACCGCAGTGGGTTTTTGAGTTTTTGTATTTAATTACATATCAACAAATAATATCAGTTAAATAGACTCATTATGAAGCCTAGACTTTTCGCTTTAAGGTTTGTTTACAAACCCACGGAACTTTTTTGTCGGAATGGAATATTACTATACCTTCACTATGAACCACAAAAAATACTTTTATGCAAGATCATCAAGTTAATATTATCTCTAACGCCCGAAACTGTCACTTTAGTGGATAAGATAAAGTAAAGAGCTATCTGGTGTCCCAAGGGACAAAGAGCAAGAAGACATAATATTTAGAAAATATGGCTTTAAAAAAAACTTTAAAAAATTTTTGTTATTGTATGGAACAGCAGGTAGTAACGTAGTCTGCCATTCCATTAGTAAAAAAAAATTGCCTGACAATATACTCTATTAAACAAAGACGTTTGAGTTCTGAGACAACGACTCGCTAACATTAACAGCAACGGTCACCAAACACGTGTCCATAAAAATATTTATTTAGGCGAACTCGTAAAACATTAAATACGCTGGCAGGATGTGCTTTTGAATATTCAAGGTTGTTAAGTTTATTTAAATTTTGTATAATTTTTGCCAAATGTCGTGGTCATCGTGTCACTGAATTAAATACTACCGGTGTCGGTGTCCAACTATAAAATGAACCAATGTGTGTTTACTATATGTAAAGATTCGATTAATTAAACTCTATATGAAAATCTTAAAATATGCAGACCCCTTTTTAAACTTAAAATAATATAGTTATTTTAATTTTTGAAGTAAAAGTTTTATGAAGTATTTTCCGCCGTCAGACCTACCTGCAGAGGTTTATAAAAAAAACAGAAGTTACCAGCAAGAAGAATCTTCAAGAACCTGAGTGAAAGTAACAAAGGCGAGGAAAACTAATATTCCGCAATAGTTTTTTTTTTAAATCTTAAAATATGTATTTCTATACAAGTTTGCCAATACACATGTTCGTTCGCATAAAGCTATATTTTCAAATACCTACCTATAGTTAAAGTGGAACCGCGTAGAACGTAGTGCGTTGTATACGTTTATTTAGTTCATTTGCAGACGTCTCGCAGCGCTGGCCAGTTTCCAGAAGTACACGGAAATAGCAGATTTGTCGATGTCATTGTACTAGCCCCTACGATCTCATGCGTCTACCCTTTCTAAAGAATTGAAAAGTCAACAGGTGCATCGTGACTTCACACGTTGACAGTGGCACATAACAGAAATGGGATAAATTAACACGCAGAAAAATCGTTAGAGCAAAGCCAAAGTAGGTCCCCTTCGAAAAATCATGTGCTCAACGTTTTTTCAATCTACCTTATCTACGAATAAGCTATATTAACCGAACAATATACATTGGGACTTTATTGTTTATAGTTACTAATAGCTGTTCCTGTCCACGTTGGCACACGTTGAGCATACGACCATTTACATTATATAGATATTATTATATAAAAACATGCGCGTATTCAAATGCAACGTTGTGTCAAAGTTCAACTCAATCGACTGACTAGTTTTCAAGTTTTGCAACTTTGTATATATTATACAGATTATTTATGATTTGTTTCATTAATTGAAATTTTAGGTAAATTAAGAGCTCCATTTAAATAACTTATTATTATGATATTATTAAATCGGTTAATCAATTCTCTCACTGAAATGTAATCGATACAAAATTAAGCATTTGATTAAAATAAAAATAAAAAATTGAAAAGCTCTTTATTATACAAATGTCATTAACTTTTAAGTCTATATTAACTCTAGAATTTTCATTTTACAGCCTAAATGTATTGAAGTAAGTACCAAGTTAAAGTAACTACAAAAATTACATAAATTATAAATAGAACAAACACTTATCCATGGGTTAAAATTGAACCTGCATTCATCCAGACAGGCCTTAGAGCTTGTGTTTAAGATGCGGAACAAACACGCTTTATCTAAAAGGCGAAGTTCCATCACAGAGAGCATTAAAAAATGGTAGACCAACAAAAACCGGGACGATCGTTCGCCCAACCCTTTTATTTCATTCGTCCGTTCTCTTTTTACTTTTATTCTAAAAATATCGCATTCACGAACCAATTTCGAAAGGAAACGTGATTCTGTTCAAGGTCAGATGAATTAGTATTCGGTGTGGAGTGTTCGCGTTTGACCGGACGCAAAAAGTCGTTAATATGCTCCTTGTCGACTTTTTACTGATGTTGATTAGAATTGCTTGTAGTCAGCTTGTATGTAGTCGCCCTGTCTGCTACGAATTACACAATTCATCCAACTTTTAAGCGAAAATAACTCTGTAATTAACGAATATCGTGGGTACTTTAGAAAATTTCCTGAACTACATCTCATTTCTCTATTTATATTTACGTTATTTTATTAAGGAAATATGTACGATTATTTTATATATGTAAGATATACTGGTGCATACTGTACACATTAGTCTTAGTATTATAGAGGTTGCCCATTGAAGTATAATTTTATAACTCAGTGAGGTTGGTCGTGGGCAGTTTTGGCAGAATGTAATTGCAAAAACAATTACAATTAAAACCAAGATGGCATATATTTCATTTTATATTCTATTGTATTTTAATAAACCATTTGTAATTGTAATTGTTTGCCTATAAAATGTTCACATAATTACATTTTACAATTACAATTTCTAATTGTAATTGTTTTTACAATTACATTTTGCCCAACACTGCCCGTGGGTAGGCCGAAGCGATAGTCTACAATTGATGTAGAAATACCTATAGAAGGCATTACTTTCAATAGCTATCTGTGGCACTAAAAATCGTTAATACAATACATATAAATTGTTATTTAAAAAAATAATAGTAAGTGATTTGTATCTTTCGACTAAGTTGCTCGTTTTAGGACCACAATAATAAATCACAATATATATCCACTATAATATTATAGGGTTCATTTTAAATACAGTAATACCCCGAACTTATGCGATAGGTGGGACCGAGCGATAACCGCGTAAGTCGAATTCGCGTAAGTCGGGGTATAATTTCGCATATAAATAAACATAAATTATTTTTAATTGGGACCGGAAGCTAAAGAAAATAATAATTTATATAAAAAATGTTTAATAAAATCTTAGATTACTTTAAGGTTACATTCCAAAGATAAAGTTTTTCTTTTCTTTTTTGATACAGAAGAATCAGTTTTACTTCGTTTGGATGATATTAGTAGTCTTTCAAGTCTTCGTAGATATAAAATAAAAAACACGGTATAAAAATGTAATAACAAACACGCACTAGAAATAAATATTATGTACATAATACAAATTAAATTGTAGCTATTCGTTGATTCCGCGCGACAAGTCCGAACATGTAAGTACATTAACTGAGTAATAGTGTGGGGGGCAGTGAGTCTATAATCGATAATCGAGAGTTGTGTGACCCCAAACAAAAGACGAATCGACGAGATTTGAAAATCGCGTAACTCCGGATTCGCATAAGTCGGGGTAACGTAAGTCGAGGTATTACTGTACTATTAACCTCTTAGTATTTTGTTCTTAACATTATCCCCAATAACTTTTGTTCTACGACTTTTAATAATTCATAACTTTTTCTTTCCTACAAAAATAAAAATACATTAAATGTTTCTGAAAATGGCACTTACTCTACCTGGTCGCTAAAGCGGCACACGCACAGCGGCGCGCGGGGGGGCGGCACGGCGCTGAAGCCCGGTGCGCTTGCACTGTACCATTGGAAATACGCACAGAGTAATTAAGTTTCAGACAGTAAAAGAAAACTTAACAAATATTTATTGAGGAACGTATTAAGTGTTAAAAAAAAGCCGTACAACAAAAGTTGTTAGGTATGATGACAAAAATTTTGCAGTAAGAGGTTATTGTACTTTATAATTATTCTCGTATACATACATATCCTCACGCTGTATCCTTTTCGGAGTAGTCAGAGAGGACAGAGCGCTAAGTATCGCGGTCTTTACATAATTCTTTCGCCTCCTCAATCCTTATCATTATTTGTACACACTTTCGCCTAGGTTTACGAGTGCTTTTAACATTTCCGTCAGCTAACACTCTGGCTAATGGCTATATGATCCTCATAAATCAGCCTTGGTCTTCCAAATAGGCTTCTGCTACCACACACTTTCGCTCTGTAGATTTTCTTCGTCAATCTTTCAATGTGCCCGAGCCATCTCTAAGCATTCCTTTCTTCATTTTTACAATAATATTGTCATCCAACTCCGTCATACTGTGTATTCTTTCATTACCCGAATCAAAGAAAATGTAGAAAAGAAGGCCGACTCCCGCCTCATGCGTAATCGAATTGCCTACTCTCGGCCAGATACGTACGTACGTATTGTTGTGTTGGTTGTGAGATGTGATGACCATCTCGTTTAGTTACACTACATTTAATACATAATGTTAGTTCCACATTAATTTTAATCGCATAAATTACCCACATGTGATATTATGTAACATTTTGGTAACAAGAAAGAGGGTAGAATGGATTTCCTGCGTGTAGTGGGGCTGCATAAAAGCCTGATTTTGGTCTTGTAAGAGTTCAGTTGTCGAGCAGTTGTCGAATAGTCAAGAACATAATAGTTGTGATGAAGAATTGATAGGGTGTTCATAGTGATCAGTGCTTCTGTTACATTTCATATTTAACAATAATAATAAAAAATAAAGCACACGGATAAGTTTTTTGTGTTTGTTACATTTCTTGTAGTTATGTTGAAGAACGATAAATAACTGCGTTCGAATGACTAAGATTATGTGGACATTTAAGAACATTATAATACGTTCGTTTATAATGCGATTAGACATTGGGATGCATTTAACGGCACTTCAAAATAAAATTGGTAAAAATATGGACGAAATTGCTATGAATTGCTAATAAAAAATATAATGTCACACAATAAAATTTTACTCCTTCATTAAATAGATATTAGCTTTAAAAAATTTTAAGACGCTGCAAAATAATTATTAGCAATAAAAAGCAATCATTTGAAATAATAGATTGTGCTATGTAAAATAACATTTTCCTTAAAAACTAAATAAATAAACTTGAAGCTCTTATCCTGACAATGCCGACACATCTGGCGCAGTGAATGGAGTTAGCGGAGTATTATATTCTTTGATGGAGTTGGTGCAATTGCGCGACGTCTAAGAGCTCAAACGCACTAGCGGCTGGCCGTGATGCGGCGTGCCGTTGCGGTTGGCCGCACTTCAATTTTTACATGAAACCGCTTGATACCAACGCACTGACTTGCGGACAGCCGTCAACCGCTCCGGTTGTCTTGGAGCTGCGGTGGGCCGCACCGGTTGAATATAGCGGCGCACCGCACCCCCTCCACGCACTCGGCGCGGTTAGCCGCAAGCGCTTCCCGCGCTCCGCTACCGGCCAGTCAATCGCTAGACATTGTATCCAGCGCATGCGTGTCATGGATTTTGATACAGAAAAGTTCATTTTAGAGATAGTTAGTTTTATTTCTTCTACGTCCATCATGTCCAACATTTCTAGAAGCACTGACGACGAAATGCGGCGGACCGCTACAGAACCGAGACGATACGGTTAGCTGGAATGCGGCGTGCCGTTGCGGCAGACCGTATATACTGCAGCCAACCGCAACGGCACGCCGCGTCACGGCCAGCCGCTAGTGTGTTTGAGCTCTAACTCCTGGAATTAACTTGGAAATACACCTACTAGTATACATAAGTATACATGTAGGTACCAACTGCAAAAGATGAAAAGGATGGCAGGATATAGAGATGTTTCAAGATTAAATTTCTCGACTTCAACTATCTGCTTAGAGTGCGGACTCCTCCTACAATACTGCCTCTGGAAATAACTCGCAAATACACCTACTAGTTTATATAAGGTTGCTATATTTAGATATACCAACAGCAAAAGATGCAAAAAGATGGAGGATTATAGAGATGTTACGAGATTAAATTTCTCGACTTCAACTATCTCTTTAGAGTGCGGACTCCCAATACTGCTCTTGGATATAACTCAGAAATACAGCTGCTAGTACGACGGCTGCTATTTATGTATCCGGAACTGGCCAGTTACAGAAAAATATTAAAAAAGTAATTATAACATTTAAAAATGGAACTCTTTGGCTGAAGAATGCAATTTGTTTCATGTAGCTGTCATTTGTTTATCCTTTGTGGCGTCATTTTGACAATTGCGAGTCTTTACCATCGTAGATTTAAGTCGTGAAAATTTTCGTGCTATGATTTATTACGATTTTCGGCGAGGGCTAACTCAGAAACAGTGCATCGATCAACTCACTTCGACTTTTGGGGACGAAGCACCATTGAAAACTACTGTGTATCTCTGGTTTAGTGAGTTTAATCGTGGGCGGTCTGTGCTCACGGCCGAAGTTAAAGAAGGTCGCCCTAAATCGGTTGTTGTACCTCAAAATATTGATGCTGTGCGGGAACTAATAATGCAAGATCGTCATGTTACATATCGCGAGATAGAGGCGTCTCTGGGCATGAGTATGACGAGTATATATAAAATATTACACGAATATTTAGCTGTAAAAAAAATTTGTTCACGTTGGATTCCACACAACTTGAGAATTGACCAAAAACGGGCTCGTGTCGATTGGTGTGAAAAAATGTTACAAAAGTACAATCAGGGTGCGTCAAAAGCTGTCTATAATCTTGGATTTATGCGTATGATCCTGAAACTAACAACAATCAACGGTTTGGGTGTTCCAAGATGAGTCGAACCCAATAAAAGTCATTCGTTCAAAAAGCACTTTGAAGCAAATGGTCGCTTGTTTTTTGGTATAAATAGACATGTAGCTACAATGCCACTAGAGGATCGTAAAGCGGTTAATTCTGAATGGTACACGACCATTTGTTTGTCAGAAGTCTTTGAAGAAATAAGAAGAACAACCGACAACGCAGAATCTTTCTTCATCATGACAATGCTAGCTGCCACACATCGGCCGAAACAACTCGATATTTGGAAGATTAAAAGATCGAATTAACGGGTCATCTGCCGTACAGCCCCGACTTGGCCCCCAACGACTTCTATTTATTCCCAATCGTGAAGAATAAATTACGTGGTCAACGTTTTTCGAGCCGTGAAGAGGCTGTTGATGCGTTCAAAATGCATGTTTTGGAGATACCTCAATCCGAATGGAAAAAGTGCTACGAAAATTGGTTCCAACGCATGTAAAAGTGCATCAATCATCATGGGGAATATTTTGAAAAGCAATAAAACTTTAATAAATGTATGTTAATGTAAATATATATGTTTGTTTCACTTTGTTATTCCGGATACATAAATAGCAGCCCTCGTATATATAACATTGCTATATGTAGATATACTAACAGCAAAAGATGAAAAGAGACGGGGGATAATAGAGATGTTTCGAGATTACATTTCTCGACTTCAACTCTCTTTAGAGTGCGGACTCCTTTTTCAATACTGCTCCATGTATAAAACGGGTTCCGATCTGGCGATCTCAATCACAGAAACAATCTAAACCGTAGCCTGCATTTGTCCTCACGATTTCCTCCCAAGCATTTATTATCACCATTACACCACATTAAAGTTTCAGTGATTGAAGTTGTAACCAAAATTTTATTGTGAAAACTGTTAATTTTGAAGTTTACCATTGATTCTTTTATAGCAAAGACCATTAATTTTGAAGATGTGTTTTATATCAAAAGAAGCAAATTTATAGAGAAAACCGTCAGTTTCAAATATTGAGATTTGTAGATAAAATTACTAATTCTGTAGATTCGTTATATATATCCTTTAGACATTTTCGTATTTGCGACGATGGGAAGAACGAATTAAAGACAAACCGAAGAGGTCGCATGATTGCATCGCATGCGGACCTTTAGTGGCGCTACAATATTTAACCATAATATTCAATAGTACCACGGCGCGCGCGTATTAGCGCGCACATATACAAACCGCGTACGATAGCTTTCTATGAAGACCTCCTACTGTTATGTTTACACTGTGCCCGAATTGTTCATTACTTATTTTGTCTGAAAGGGTGACACCGCACATATTTCTAAGAGATCGCATTTCTACTACATTTATCGTACTTTCACATGATTTCGGGCATATCCAGGACTCATTACCGTACATTAGTGTTGGTACTAACAGCGTAGGTATATGTATAATATAGAATTTGTTTAATAATACATATTCTATTAGAATGGAATGTGGAAAGCATTCATTAGACATGTACCTATATATACATATTGGCATGTAAATAAAGCTTTATAGAAAAAAAGAATGAATCACCGAGTTCATTCAACAATAAATAATTATACTACCTACCTATCTATATTTGCTATTTTTCAGAGCTGGAGAGATCACTAAATTAATAAGTACCGTGCATAAATACGGCATAACAAAAGCAAAGAAAAAAGGACTGAACCACAGAGGAAAATTTCAGGAAATATTTTCATAAATCATATTTTTTTCTTGAATATAAGTATTTAACGAATAACCTTCGCTGGTCATTATAGTTGAGATTACATTACAGGTTGTACTTAGTTCCGCTGCAACTAATGAATTGAGATATTTAAATGGTAGGTATGTAATGTTATTGTTATTGTCGTACCGCGTGATGAAATAGCCGGCTTCAAGGGATAACCTCAAAGTTAGGGTGACGGACAGAGACCGTAGGGGAGCGCGCAGCTCAATGTTATCGCGCACGCGCCTCAAAACGGAGGCGAGCCTCCAGCTGCACAAAGCACGCGACGATCGCGATGTCGCGTAACGACTCCCAATACTGAAGAACTGCAAAACACATTCACACCACCACAACACTTCTTCATCCGTAATAATATGTGATAAGAGCGCGCGTCACGACGTAAGCGTAGTGTTTTTAAACGTGATTTAGCATCCGACAACATGTATAAAACTGTAAGGCACGGCGAGAATAGTCTTCAGTACACCATCCTACCTCAAACGGAGGAAGTGCTCAATAATAGTGGCTTGAAGGGTAAAGGTCGGGATTATAGCCCCTCGATTCATGTTCGACGTTCAAGAAGGAAGTCTACAGTGAAATATGTGTTCTTGTTATTATTTGGAATAATAGTAGCACTGGCACTTGCCTCTATTCCACTTTATATAATGAACGGAGCTCTATATGCACGTAGAAATCAGCAAGATCATCATGAAGTGATTACTACCGCTCCCCTTACACCAGCGGGACGTGAGTTAGTGAAATCACGTAAAAAAGAACTTAAGATTACTCAAGATATTATATCGACTTTGAAGACTGAAATGGATTCGAGCACAAGTACAACTACTACGTCAACTACCACAGCTTCTACTACGGTTTCGTCAACGGTGACTAGTGAAAGGGCAACTACTCCACCTTGGACTATGCCAGCTTTGAGATCTTGGAAGGGAACCACATCTTCCACAACTATTCCACCGTTGCCAACGGAAAATATTGCAGTCCCACTAATGGGTACACCATCCAGTAGTTTTCGTTTATTCGATCAAAACTTGTCGATAAAGCCCTGGGAGAAGGATATTATAATAAGACCTACCGTCACTGCAGAACCGATAGCGCTAAGAAATGTGTTCAAATATTATTCTCGTTCGTTGTTACCTTCAGAAAGAACAATCACATCAAACCCAAAAGTATTTGATGATGTATTGATTACAACTAAATCTACAACAACACGAACTCCAGTGACAACAGAATTTACTACAACCAGCGAAAAATCAAAGTTAAAAGATCTGAAGGACACTATGTTGTCTGTGGATGATGATGATGAATTTAAAGAATCATTGGAAGTGGACGAAGTATTTTCATTGCCACCTCTGCAAACCGACTCAGCTTCAGCTTCAGGTGTAGATTCTGACGAGGTGACGGTATCAAAAGCTGGTGACAATGGATGGTATGGTGATAGATGGCCATTCGTTGATGCGTCATCTTACTTCCAATGGACGGTAAGTAATGAAACGCTACTACGTAACTACCTACGTGATCGATACATTGACTGACTTGAATAATTTCTTCGCCGGGATCGTATAAGTTATTATATACCTATTTCCATATTTCTAATCGTTACAATTCTAAGATATTATTACTACATTTAAATGTGTATAAACAACAATCAGAAAATACTTTATCTTGTTATTAACATATTTTGTTTATATAAATAATATCTATAGGTACACGTACATACCTTTACTGGATAAAATATTTGAAGTCAATGACATTCAATTATTATTTTACATTTACATTAAATATCATTGTTTAAAATAATTATTCTATGTAGTAGATACCTACGTCATGGGCCTACCTACTTTTTAGTAATGTAAATAAATTACCAATTTACGAGTTATTGTACATTTCTGTTGTCGCTATTGATTTGTAAGTCGGTATATAGAGTATATACGAACAAACTACGACTACCTCGTTTGAATGATCATTGAGCAATAATAACTAAGTATATTAGATTTTACTCCGATAACTATTTTTCTCAATCAGTACATAGGTAACAGAGAATTAATAATCTAAACAATTTCAGTCTTTTTTGATAGAAGATACATATATGTGTACGTATCAAAATGAGATACAATAGGTACTTACATTCATAAAAACCTTCAGAAATGAAAAACAAATAGGGAGTTTTTTGGCGGGATTTTATTAGAAACAGTTGGGCGTTTATTTTAATTATTTGCTCATTGTTTCTAGTAGATATTATCATACAATAAAATTGGCGTAGTTTTGCGTCCCAAGTATCCACACTGTTTTGCGATATGTGGAATTGTTAAAATAAATGCTTAGTAGTGTGACGTTGAGATTTTTTTAGTGGCTTAGTCTGACTCAGCGAATCCTACTAGAAAGACTGGCTCAATATATTTGCCGCCAGAAACTCCAAGAAACATTGACATGTGTTACGTAGACATTCCAATGAAAAATATGAAAAATGTACGTCGTTAATTACCGAAGACATCGGCTGTATGGCCCTTTGCCCTTTCTCTCTACGGTGAAACCTATCTAAATAAACTGAAAAAAATAGACGAAATAAAAATGGTACAATATTATGTATTTAATAATACTAAATATATATATATACAATGTTTGAAGCTCGACTTATTTTTCCAGGGTTATTCACCGGGAGATAATTTGTTACTGCCGCTGCTAGTGGCAGCTCTATCTTCGGTGGCTCTGGTGCTGCTCCTGGCTCTTGCGGTCAGACGTCGCAAGAGATCCCAAATAGCGTCACAACACATTGGGGTATGTTTCAGAATTACGACAGAAATAATTTAAATGAATTTTCTAATAATAACCCGTTCAGAAATGTCGATCAATAGTTCTATAGAGGGGCGTAAAAGAAGATTACGAATAATGAAGCAGCCAAAATAAGGAAGTAATATGAGTCATATATATGCACACGTTTAATTCACAATTAGCTGATGCCATTTCGTTTGTAGAACAAATCTTCGCATGAACTTTATTTCTATTGCACGTATATATAATATACATATATTATCACACTTATTTATACCCAATTACACTCAATGCTTCACTAATTCAATAGGCGACGTGGAATTCTCCATTTTCTTATGTTTTATTATTTTCTTCTACGAGTTTAAAAGAAGAAAAATTATAGAATATACCTTCCCGCATAGTTTGTAGAAGTCGCTCTAAGAATAGGGCCCAAAGGTTTGATGCACTGTCTCTATACAAGATATCACAAATAAGATGTTGAAGGCATTTCAAGATATCATTGTCACTTACATTTTGTTTATTGTACGAAGAATGAGTGAAAAACGACTGATGAAAAAATTCTATAGAGCAGAAAAGGAAGAACAAAGGCCGACTTATAAAAATCAAATAGCCAGAGTGTTAGCTGATGGAAATGTTAAGAGCACTCGCATACTTTAGCAAAACTGTGTAAGGAGAATGATGAGATTTGAGAAAGTGAAAAAAGTATAAGGAGCGTGACGCTTGACGATCAGCCCACTCTGCCTACCTCGTTAGGGATACAGCATGAAGATCTGAAAATATGTATTTATGTAATAACTATATGTGAACAATGATCAGCGAAGTTGATTCATTCGACATTCATTAAAGACTAGCGGCTCGTCCCAACTTCATTCGAGTTAGCTGCGCGGTCGTACCCAGACTGGGTCTGGCTAATTTATTACACCATGGGGGGTCATGACTCGACCCCCTCCCACTCTTGGACCGCCACTGACATAGCCTATGTTCATCTTGGAATAATATACCTTTCAAATAGTGAAAGAATTTTTCAAATACGTCCAGTGGTTCCGGAGATTACCCTCCACATATAAACGAACTTACGAAATTCGCTCTCTTTTTAATATTAGTAAGTATAGAAATTAAAATTATTTATCATAAAAAGGCACAATACTTACAAATACAGTCCGTGATTAAGACCATCATCAAAATGTGACACATGTATACGTAGTAATTTTACATTTTCATTGACATGTTGTGTATGACCTATGTTTGACCTATATCATTTTATATTGTTTAAACTTTAGTTGAAGGGATGAGTAAATACGAAAGGGTATTAATGTACCTATAACCCATGACAACGAAAAACTTGCGTTCTACGACTTCACCAAAAGTCAATCCATTCAAACGACAAAAGTTCTAGTGTAACACCTCAAAGTTAAAAAAAATAAAGGGAAGGGCAACCCTAATATCAGCATTTTTACGTTGCTAGTAAGCCTATGGAATATAGGGCACAATGATAGGGTTGTACATTTTTTCCTATTAAACGAATGTTTTTTTTTTTGTATGGAAGACAAAAATTATTACATGTTCAATATAACAATCAACAGTGACACGTTAAAATCCTGGTGGATTTACAGCCGCTTTCAAAACCTTGTATAAATCTGTAGCGTCTGTCTGTAATTACAAATTACTGTCAAATTACTGTCATAGTCATTTTATGACTTCGATTCTACTTTTCAAATTTTTATCTGTCTGTCTGTATGTCCTTTTATAAATAACTCAAGAACGGCTTGGGCGATCTTGATGAAAATTGGTATATAGTAAGAACATGTGATTGTGCAGACCGGAGATGGGATAAAATTTGATGTGGTGATAGACTTTTTATCAAAAATATATAGGCTGCTATGTTATCAAAAATCTATCCCTGAAAGGGTGAAAAGCGGGATGTTGTACGGGAAGTGCTAAACCGCTGAACTGATAATGATGTGGCATATCTCTATATCTCCATATAGGCTATTTTTTTATCGAAAACCTACCCATTAGGCGGTAAAAAAGGCGATGAAATTTTGAATGGAAAATTCTAAACCGCCGAATCAATAATTAATTATGAAATTTGGTACAGAGCTACAGCAATTGTATGCGCCCGGAGGTAGGCGTAGGCTTTTTTCATAACACAATCTTTGTACACATATACATGCACATGTAATTTAACTTAATCCGGGAAAGCCGCGAAAAATATTTCCGCGCAGACGAAGTCGCGGGTAAATATAAATGCTCAATCGATCGGATTTCCTTAACTACCTACTGCTGTTTCCTTACTGCTTTCCGATTTCTGTATCCATATATAACTACACTTATGTGTAGGAAAATATGTTTAATAATATAATCAATAATTATGTAATCGATAGCATTTGTTCCAGAAGTTGACTGCTGACTTACAAGCAGACGACAACACTAATCTACTGACTGCTGAGAACCCCGAGGAAGCTGAGGAGTAAAATTCACTCTGTTCCGCTTTAAGCTTATTCAAGACTCCATTTCTTAAAATTCCTGGTGTGTGTTCGAACTTTATGTTCTTTTTAAATGTAAGTAGGTATCTTTAAGTAAATGTTCTACACAGGCGTCACTGGACTTTTCTCTGAGATGTGGTGTGTATTGTGCTAGCTATATTCATTTATTAATGTATAGTTTGAAGAGTCCATTAAAACAAAGTCCATTAAAAATATGACCTTCCAGTCTCGATTGTACATCAGGAATTTTAACTACGCACCTTGTAATATTTTAGCGGTAGTTTCTCTGATGCAAGCAACATTAGGACATCTATGTATGTTCGTCTTCTATACCAATCATATTTCAGACTTTCAGTGCCTATTGTTTGTATATAATGTACGATTTGGTAGATCTTGGTATGCGGTTTTTAACATCAACATTTCTACTGCTGACTTTAAACATGCCAAATATTTTAAACTTTATTTTTATGGCTGTAAAGTGTTTTTTGTCATCAGTTTTTATGTTGAAATTACAGATTGCAACAATGTAGGTTGAAGATTACCCTGTTCAGAGATACGATATAATATTTATATATATTTTGTAATTAATAAGGAATCGATTTTAAATTACATACATAAGTGAGTACGAGTCAAATGCCAAAGTTTGTACTTAATTTCTGTTACAAATTTAAGTACATACCTATATTTTCTAGGTATTTACTTGATGTCATTTGTCGTGATTAGTAGGTATGTATTTTTTGTAACTAGATTATCATCGACTTAAATGTAGTACATAAATCATGAGCTTGTTAGTCATTATTGCAATAAACATAACTACAAATACATATTGTCTTCTTTGCATGCAAATGTAGGTGATCTTCATAAAGAAAGTTATATCATATCTCTGAAGTTTTCGACTGTTTGACTCGTCAGTATTAAGTAAACCCTGTGGTATTAAATCTATATAAGCATATTTATTTTTATGTAGTCAGAAGTTAGATTAAGATGAAATATCAATGTTTGTGTACTTAATATGACTCTATGTTTAGTCGCTTTCAAATCACATACTAACTTTCTTATTTGTATTGAAATCATTTTAATATAGATATAAGACTGATATAGGATTGAGTTACGTTCTCAACGCGTAGAGGAAAAGTAACAATGTGTTAAATACTATTTTTTATAACGGCACTATTTCTTTTAAGTTTATTTTTCTTTGTGTACTAATTACTATGTAAAATGTAATTCATGTTATTCAATATTATACGTAATAACAAGTATAAAATCCAATGCGAAGGGAAGGTGGAGAAGACGTCGTTTAGTTCGTAAATCGTGTGATACTTCAGTGAACATCAAAATGTATCTTGACCATAGAAAAAGCGTTATAGGGCAACTATTGCACAATGGATTTTTATATTTCACGTCTTGTGTGAGATTGAATTAAAGTTAAGCAATTGAAGATTTGGATGTCATTTAATGTTGATCATACCAGAAAAAGTTTTCTCAGTATATCCATCAGCATCAATTTACTTAGTAATATGAAAGCAATTTAAGTTTCAATTAGCTTCATTTGCCTCGAGTTTGTTTATACTGCTGTCGGCAACGATCATGTACATACTTACCATAATTGATGAAATAAATTGTGTTTTGCCACCTATTTTTCCCTTTATTTATGCACCTAAAAGTGATGCGACCATACTGAACTACGACGAAAAAAACGCTTATAGTTAAAAAATCGGTAATTGATTTACTTATACTCACTCTATAACAAAGTAATCAGATGAATATAAACTTTTAAAACTTTCGACTTGCAATATAAAATATCTGAAACGGGAAATTTAACGCGATTACCTTTTATTTTGGCTTGACGTTTCAGTCGAGTTGCATCGGCCGTGGTCTCAAGCAAACTCAACTCAAACAAAGTTCAAAGTTTGCTTGAGACCACGGCCGATGCAACTCTATCGAAACGTCAAGCCAAAATAAAAAGTAATTGCGTTAAATTTCCCGTTTCAGATATTTAATCGATGAATGTTTCAAGAGTTTGACAATTTAGAAAATCCATCTCTAATTCATCAAAACAAAAATGCCGAATCTATATACTACTATTATAAGTTTGTACTACATGTTTCGTTTCTTATTTTTCATATGTATAGAAAATACACAAACTTAGAAGGGGTATTTATAAATTACGTCACACGTTAATGAAGAGGGAAGACGTCAACAAAGGGTGACAAGGGGGGATGAGTCATAAGCTCCTTGAGGTCACACGTATAAATCTAAATTATTAAATATTCCAAACTTCAACTCGAACATAAAACTTAAAAATATTATCAACTCTATCAGTATTATTTTCACTTTGAGATATGCCCACCGAAGCAAACGGGTACTGTTAGTTATTAGTAAACTATCTTGTAGAACGAACGTCAACATGTTCCAGAATCAAAGTGAGGTCAAGGCATGGGTGCCCAAAAAGCGCCTTTTAAATTTTTAACACGAAACTACTGTCCCTGATTAAAGCGAGGAGGATGAAATTGAACGAATAGAGTTGAGGCTGTGTAGAGGCGGAATGCAGTTGTGTGCCATTTTATCATTTGATTTTATTCCTTTTTTCGATAGCAATAGGAGTCAAGGAGTTTGCATTATAACTTTTATTTCTGTTATGGAACTGTTTTAACTCTACACCGCACCGACTTTGCAATGTCTGGCCTTAAATCCAAACTATTGTGGTAAATTAACATAAATTAATAACACAAAAATTAATTAATACAACATATATTGGTTTTTAATTTATACATTAATATGGAGAAGATATTAACATCACAAAAAAGGTGTTTTCATAAAGTTTGCGTTATAACGAAAAAATGCAAGCAAGCTGTTCATGTCTGTAACTATTATATTTGCTATATCGTAGTATTAGAAAACTAAGGAGTAACAAAATTCTAGCTTAATATAATTAAGGCCATCTTTCAGAGAGGGACACACTAAGTGCGACGATAATAAAAATACTAACATAGATATATAACCATCATTAATCATTATTAATATTATATTAAACTATGTATTTACACTGAACTGTATTCTAACAGCCTATATACATCCCACTATTGGGCTCAGAACTCAGATTCCTTCTCACAAAGGAGGCGAGAAGGGGCGGGGCCATTCCGGAGGTGGTTTGGTGAAACTTGCGATTGGAAACACTATTGTCAATTTTTAAGCCATCTATTCACTGGGTGTGCGACAACAGCGCTAACTAGCTAAGGGCAGAATGGCATTGCTTACAAAACTTGGACACAACTAGTTGTAGTATTATTACTAGTTACATTATAAAGAATCAATCACATTTCGCTGACAGACAATGTTTGTTCGCTCCCATAAAGTTTTATTGACCAAGTCATTTGCTGCGTTTGTTAAATTTCTCCACACCATGTACTTTGCACCCAGCAATTAAGGCCCCTGGCACCCATGTAACATGGAAACGCCCAATATGGATACCACCAGCTAACCACCCACTAGATCGGGCCCTCCACTATACGACTACGCACAACTTTGCCTCACATCAACGATTATAGTAAACACCGAAACACTATTACGCTACAAGCGTCTCAATATTATAGAAGCCTTCTTAAAGACAAGATTATAATATCGTAATACACTTGAAATTATAAAAAACAAATATGTATTTTATATGCTTTGTGAATATAAAAGAAATTTGGCTTTTTAGATAATAATAAAAAATATTGTTTTATTAAACAGAAAGGTGATTTTAAAATTCATCATAATATGAAAACACGTACATTAAGAATTATTTAATCACCTTAAATCTCAGATTAAATTTCTATTATTAGCAGGAAGAGATGTAATATTATTTAAAACGATAGAGAAAATTTTGTTATTATCGAAAAAAAAGGTAGTTCGTGTAGCAAAACATTGTAAACAGATTTGAAACCATCTCATTTGCTATCTAAAAGGTAATATTATATTTGCTTTGCTAGATAAATACCAAACGACTTTATATAGTAATTTGGTATTGTTACACGATTACCATTTTTTTTTTATTAACAAGGCTCAGAACCAGTTTTTAAAACACACAGTATCGGTTATTATATTGAATAATGAGTACTTTTCTCAAAATTTTAACCTTTTTACTTTTTGAAAATAAAGATTGTGTTCATGGCATTATTTTACGCTAGTAAACTAATTAATCTGTGGTATTATGTTACTGCAAAGTATGTTATTGTAGTATTTCTGTAAAAAGAGAATGTGCTAGAAGTAAGGAATTCAAAGACATACAAACTGGTTCTAACCGTTATAAACCGGTTTTAACCGGTATGAAACCATTAAGAAATTGAACTATTATATTCTACGGTACCTTTAAAATGGACACAAAAGACCTGTTTATTAGTTCGTCGTATCGGTTCGTAATATCGGTGTCATGGTTTCGACTTAAATATTAACAATCTCTGGCAATTTACTGTTGCTGGGGGTTCGGCGGCCTGAGTATCCTGGCAAGGACATGTCTCCCCCCCACCAGCTTCAGTTGCTGCCCGTCCATGAGCACGCTGCGAACCGCGCCCACGCCACTAGACGTCGCCACCACTGCGCCTGCGCCGGTCTGCCGATCAATCCACGTTCAATGCTTAATACCATACCGTATCAAACTTATACAACTGAACTTATCCAGGTGGATCCATCTTATAAAAGTAAGTTTTTAGCTTGACAAAGACAGATTATGTATTTGGACTATCAAACGTAAGGTGCAGATGGATACGACATGGCGTGGTATAATATTATCATTCTTCATAGAGTTAAGTACGACCAGTTGTAAAAGTGTATGGTTTACACATACACATATCTTTACGCTGCATCCTCCACAGGATAGTGGGAGGACGGAGCGCCAAGCGTCGCGGGCCTTACATACTTCTTTCACTTCCTCAAATCGAATCATTCTCTTCACACATTTTCGCCTAGGTATGCGAATGCTTTTGATATGTACGTCGGCTAAAACTCTGGCTATTTGATCTTCATAAGTCAGCCTTGGTCTTCCTTGGCTTCTTTTACCACTCGCTTTCGCTCTGTAGGTAAATTTCGTCAATCCTTCATCACTCATTCTTTCTATGTGCCGGAACCATCTAAACATTCCTTTCTTAATTTTTACAATAACACAGTCGTGCAACCCTGGAAACTACGTATCTCTTTATTGCTTATTTTGTCCGCAAGAGTGTATGGTTTATACATCTACGGTCTACTTTAAACCACTTAAACAAATGGACAACTTTTAGCGGTGCAAAATATGTGCTCTTCTTAAAGGTGATAAAAAAATAATTGGTTAAACTTTATCTCCCATAATCAGAGCCAATCGTCTGTAATATAGCAAAACAGATAATACATATACTTAACAGTATACATAACGGGGCAGTAAGAGAGGATCGCGGTCCTTACATACTCCTTTCGTGTCCTCTAATCTCGTCATTCGTCGCATACACTTTCGCCTAGGTATGCGCCAAGTCGCCTAGTTGCTTCTGATATTTCCGTCAGCAAACACTATTTGATACTAATAAGTCAGCCTTGGTCTTCCTTGAATTCTGCTACCAATTACTGTCGCTTTTTCTTTCTATGAGATAATGATAGTGTGAAACCAAACGCTGCCTTTCTCAGTTTTCTCAAGCCAAAAACCTATTATAAATATACCGCTAAGACAAGTTCATTATTATATGTGCATAGGTTAGTGGTTAATATCAATGAATACTGAATTTAAAAGTTTACTGTATCCACTAGATACCATATTGTCTTGCATCAAAGCTACGAATCTGTGTTATAATAATTGTATTTCTCTTACAAATTAAAAATGGCTATTAGTGCATACATTGCGAAGTAACATTCCGAAGTTTTACATCATCACCATCATATCAGCCGAAAGATGTCCACTGCTGGACAAAGTTTTACATAATTTATTACAATTAGTCTCGTTATTGCCAAAAAGTGTAATAGTTATTAAGTCCGTCAGTTAGTTCATACGTATAAGAGAAATAGAGAACTCTGACATTACGATCAATGTAAGAAATTCTGGTTGGCCAAGATACTTTGTAAACCATTTAGAATTTAGATCGATAATGTAATGACATCTACCACATTTATTAAAATTTTATCGATAGAAGGCGCTGAAACGAAATGACTACAACAAAATACAACTTCAAGAACTTTATTGGAGATGATTATCTATTTTTGAAATGTTAGATTTTGATAAAAATATGATTTCTTGTAAGTAAAAAAGGAATCTTAATATTGTCACTTCATCCACTTTAAATCAAATCCATGTTACATAATACAAAAATCTATTAGTCAAATTAAGTAATAACTGATAAAATCGATGTAATCTAACTACGTGTTTTCAATTAATTGTTGAACTGCATTATATGAATTGAATATTGTATTCCTATATTAGTTTTAGTTCACATGCAAGCCCTAAAAGATCCTAAGTAATATACATGCATACCTTGACCAATGAACAAAATCCCTATCGATTTAAAAACTTCGTAGAGTGCAAGTGAATTAATTTTTCTTGCAGCAAACCATTTTTAAATCGACAGCTATTAGAACATAAAATAGTCCACACCACTCCATTCGAAACCAAACCAGATTCTTTACATGCATACTGTCAAAAGTCACCTGTTGAATTTTAATTCCCTGCGGAAGTTTTACTTGTTGTATTGGATTCACCTAAAATGTAATGACACATTACTACATAATGTATTTGTAAAATAATTAGTACTATATTCTTAAACATTGAATATAAAAAATGACAAGTGATTTTCTTAAAATTAGCAAAGTGTAAGGATAGAAATGCGATTTGGGACCGTACATCAAATTTATCTTAGTTATCAAATAAAATTGTATTTTCATTACCTACCAAATATCTCGTAAATTCCACACTTTAGAATATGTAGCTTAACTGTTTACGTATGCATCCCCAATTACAGTTCAGATTCCTTTGAATGTGTAAATTACTATTACATTTTTATTTGATAAGCATAAGAAACAGTACCAGTTTGGTTGATATTATGACTTTACTTTGAAAGTTAGAAAACATTGTTAAAAATAAACTCACCTGGTGCAATTTTAATACTGGTGTAGCTGGAGTGGTCGTTGTAATAGCTTGACCTGTGTGCGAAATATTTTAAACGTTATTGTACTAATTAATGTATACATGCTGAAATAGTGATTTTCAAGCAAATGTTAAAGCAAATGCTTCATGATAAATAGTCTGTGTATAAATCTGTATTCGTCTCCATTCCTTTTAAGCGAATCCACGTGGATATACGTTTTTAACGATTTAACATAATATCTCTATTATGTACTAATGTTATTAAATTAAGCCTAGAATAAAACGGAGGAACTGACCGCGCAGTGCAACAGATTGTTTTTAATGTGTTTATGCATGAAAATATGTGCCTGTGTGGCTGTATTCACGCACACATTATAGTAATGCATTGTGAATAAAAAACTGTGCTGCTTTGGATAACACAACGCAATCTACGCCTCAGTGTGTCTAACAGCTTGCAGTATAAAAGATCTAAAGTTAGAATAAGTATATATTTGATTTAAAAAAAGGAAAGCTCATAGTAATGTGATCTTATCAATTATCACGGTTTTAATATAACCCAACCAATTTAATTTAGTTATAAAATTAAACGAAATAATAATACAATAATAACAAACAATTACCAATATTGCTAATAACTATAGTCTGCGATGATGCAGCTCCTCCAGCCGATGTCACTCTAATAGCTGTTCCATCACTTTGCTGAAAAAAATTAGAAGTTATGAAAATTATTTCAATGAGAGAAACCAAAGAGATGAACTCTAAAACACTTGAACGATAGACATAATATGGGCACGACAACCAACTTTGAATACTTAAGAGTACTTTGAGATAATTCCATGTGGTAACCCTTTACAGGATTCCATGAACAAAGTTATCTACTTATCTATAATATTTTATAACTAAAATAGTAACATAATTAATATAAGTTTTTTGATTCCTCGAATCCAAAACAAAAACTTTTAAAACTTTGGTATTCGTTGGAGATCATTGAATATAAAATTCAAAGAAATGTAATGATAGACCAGTAAGCCCTAGATAATAATTATGAAGGCACTCGTAATTGCGATTGCACTGCACTGTGATGCCATTGCACTCTCCCAAGGTAGTCGTTTGGGCCGCCATATCAAACCAAGGAATTATTTATTGGCCTTTATTTTTTTAAGGATAAGCAGAGACGGACTCAAACTGTAAATTCATAACGCTATTGCCATATGATAAGAACTTATTTGACAAGTGCGATGCCGAACCAGACTGGCTATTACAGAAACGTATTTCTTTAACAAGATGGAGCGACTTCCGATGTCATGAACGACGCTTGATGCCCTTCGCGAATTATTCCCGGGAAGAATCATTAGTCGCCGAGGCGAGATTTAATGGCCACCTAAGAGTCCAGATCTAACCCCTGCAGACTGTTTTTATGGGGCTATCTGAGCAGTAAAGCTTTTAATGTATTACCGCAAAATTTATCGGAATTGAAGCAAAGAAGTGATTCTTTGCTTCAATTGAATTAATAATAATAATAATACTCGGACATTTCACACAGCGCCATCTAGTCCCAAAGTAAGCAGCACAGCGCTTGTGTTATGGGTACTAGACAACTGATATACTACTTATATACTTTTCTTTTGTAAATAAATACATATTATACATCAACACCCCGACTCGGGCGGGAATCGAACCCGCAACCCCCGTTTACTTTTCCGACACGCTTAGCCGCTGCGCCACGGAGGTCGGCAATTGAAGAAATCAATGCGATTCCGCGCGCAATACTGCGTCGTTGATTGAAAATTTTAGCTCCAGGTTTAATGAGTGTGAAGAAGTTAATGGCGGTTATTTAAAAATGGTTGTTTACCAAAAATAAAATTTCAGTTTTCACTCTTTGATTTGATGTTAAATTTATTACAATTAAGCAAACTTTAGTCTTTTTATTTTACATTTTAAAAATGAACTTATTTCTGAGACACTCTTTATTTAAAAATCGACCACGCCCACAGCTCTCGCCACTCAGCTCTCGAGTATTGAACGTATAATAATATAATTTCGATGTGGCCAATTGAATCACAGCACGCTGTCCCGCGCGCCACAATATTTTGCCTGATTTATTTTCGTTATAAAATTACTCAAAGCATCATCGATGGTCTAATCTGTAAATATAATGCAGTGCAAAAAAAAACAAAGCGAAAAAGTATGTATATTGCCTAACTTTTAATTCAGTAGAGTGATTTGACGATTCAATGTGTTAAAGTTCTAAATAATGTGGCCAGCTAAAATAGTGTTGTCAAGTGATAGAACTGAGTCGATATCGATCAACTAAATGTATCGACTAGTCTAACATATAATTCATTTATTTTGGTGCTGACATGGTCTTGTAGCGTATTTCGTAATGTATTATGTAATTAGAATACACAAACGTCACATTTTATTTTTCTTTTTTTAATATTCTACCCACTCCTTTTTGTACAAATATTTTTGACGGTACCGCTATCTCATGAAAGGAATGATCCAAAAAGGAGACTTCATACGGATAACGCCCCGGACCAAACGATAAAAACTAATAGTAATGAAGTCGACATAGGAGGGCATTACTTTTTAAAAAATTACAAAAATTGGTTACACTGGAAACATCAAATCACTCAATCAAATTAAAAGATGGACTATAGATACTTTTTTACATACATACATATCTTCACGCTGTATTTCTTACGAGTATCAGCGTACTTTTTTCGCTTCCTCAAATCTCATCATTCTCCTCAAACATTTTCGCCTAGGTATGCGAGTGCTACAGAGCAAAAGCACAGTATAAATATAACAGTAGGATGACTTGATAGAAAGCTAGCGTGCGCGGTTTGTTTGTATGTGTTCGCGCTAATACGCACGCGTCGAGGCACGCACACAACGGTAACATAGTGGGCGAATGTGAGTAATTATTGTAACGCCAGATCGCACGCGTCGCAAACGCGCGACCCGCTTCCATTAGTCTTTAATTCCTTTCCACATCGACGCAAATACAAACATGTCTAAATTGCTTAAACGAACGTATTATAATGTACTTAGATACCTAAATAATTTTAGTTATTCGAATTCAGAGTTATCATTCATCGACATAACTTTAAGAAATTAAATTTAGCAAACATGAAAACTTATCTAAATAATACAGTAGTAATAGTATAACTAAACCAGATGCTCTCCGCATCTCGCACCCAACGAAACAACCCTACGTATCAAGGCCGAGAGTAGCCAATTTCGTTACGCATGCGGCGGGAGTCGGCCTTCTTTACTACATAATCTCTAGCGAAAGTGAATGGTAGAAGAAGTCAAGGAAGACCAAGCCTGACTTACGAAGATCCAATAGTCAGAGTGTTAGTCGACGGAAATGTTAAAAGCACTTGCATACCTAGATACTTTTTTCCTTCTGAATCCGTTCCTTGTGATACTTGTTCCGTACCTGCAGAATGTAGTTGGCGTGCGGCTTGGCCAGCAGCAGCGGGCGCGCCAGCCGCGCAGGGCTCACCACGCGCACCGCCGGCAGCCGCGCGCCGGACACGCCCACCGCGCCCACCGCGCCCGCCACGCCCGCCACGCTCTCCAGCGACACCATCTGACCCTGCCCCGCACACGGCATACACGGTACACTACACTGGGGGGACCGAGCTACACATTTTCGAGATCAGAAATCCCGGAACCAATCAAGGACGGCATTGCAGTAGCGGCGCGCTATGATGGCAGTTTTGACATATTACAATAGTGACGTGAAATGTCAATTTATTATCGAAAAAAATACAATGAAATGCGAGTCGCATCTATAAGTTTTTGGATTTATAACTAGTATTGCAAGTAGTAACTGATTAAAAAGTTTAATAAAACAAAAATATAAATGTTTGCTTAATATATTTGAATGAACTGAATATTGGTTTAAAAATGAATATAAACTTTATTTCCACACAAGAAACAAATTCGTACAGAAAAAGACAGATGCCACAAAGAAAAGATGCTACAAAAGGCCATATTTAATGAAATTCGTCCATACTGCTACTTTCACTGTCGTCGCTGCTATCATCCCTACATTATTTATAAGTTCATTTTCTAACGGACAAACGTCAAAACAGCCATCAAAGCGTGCCGCTACTATAGTACTTTTTAGATTTAATTCGGATCCACTCGCGGTTCCGTTGCCACTAAATGATTCTTTGACATCTATCTAACAACTTTTGTGACCTGAATCACTCGTGACGCATTAGTATGGTGATTGAGTAAAGATGATACGATTATATTGATCATTCAGCTCGCGGTTCTGTTCAGTTTGTAACTGAATTTCACCGGAAAGAATGCGACGATCCCACCTGCTAGGTAACGAGGAACAAAAAAAATTTGTTAGTTGCGTGACGCATGGATATTTCGATTTTAAAAGCAGCAAGAATATAATTACTATATTTCAATTAACATAAAGTGCGATTTAGTTTTGTGAGCAATTATCTTTGTTTCAACATCTGCACGTACGTACAGCAGTGCTAGTGAATCAAACAGGTCAAAAACTATAATCTTTTCTCAACCATTTTTTCGCAATATTGCTTCGTTGGCTCGAATCATGGATCTCTATAAACTATGTAAAGATTTCATCAATCGTGATCAACACAGGTCTATCACCTACTCATTGTCTAAAACACGGAGTAACACCTTTGCATAGCGCGCATCACGTTCGATTACGTAATTATCATTATAATACATAACATAATATGTATTTAACAATACAACTGTAGATACGTTGGAATTAAGTAGGTAGTACTATTACATTTTTTGGTAGTTACTTCAGTGGTTTTCTCTTTGAATACAGTTAGACGGCTATTCGATGCCGCCAATGGCGACCAAAACTAAAGACCCGGCCGGCATTACGCAATTTTTCTTCGGAGTAGATGAGAAATTGAAGGAATCGCTCCGTAAGTGGTTTAGAATTGGTTTAGAATTATTTAATTTTATTTAATCTTGGCTACTACTCGACTACAATTCAGAATTTTATTAATAAAAAATTATATCCTACATCACATATTTTCGGTAGATCTAGAAGATTCTTTAAATAATTTTAACGTAAGGTTTGTACCTTGTTTTAATGACGTTTATAAACATAAGGAACACGTTACTTCTTAGTTTTGCTCCTTTTGGCGAGTTATGCAATAAATTTCAACGACTGCAATTATTTTCTTAATCTACATCCCCCGGTTGGGGCAAATGATTGATAATATTATGTACCTGAGCATTAGTCAACAATTTGGCGACAATTGGCTGTGTTGGTTTTTCTACAGGAGCTTGAGTTCGGATGACTTGAGTAGTCGACTTCGGTGTCTGCTGAGTCAGTTGCACGGTCTGACCACTCGCCAACTGCAGTGTCTGACCAGTTGAAAGCTGAACAGTTTGACCACTAGACAGCTGCAATGTTTGCCCACTCGATAACTGGACGGTTTGACCGCCAGCTAGCTGTACAGTTTGACCGCCTATTTGGACCGTTTGAGATCCTAATTGCACACTTTGCCCGCTCGGTACTGATACGTTTTGGCCACTAGATAATTGCACGTTTTGCCCGCCTAATTGAACCGTCTGGACGTTTCCACTCGCCAATTGAACAGTTTGCCCACTCGATAATTGTACACTGGGTGTTGGAATCACGTTCTGACTAGCAACTTGAACACTTTGTCCACTTGGGAGTTTTACTGTATGCCCGGTCAGCTGAACGCTCTGTCCAGCTAACTGAACACTCTGACCGCCTATCTGGACAGTATGTCCAGACAATTGCACTGTTGATACAGGTATTTGCACTGTAGGTTGAACAGTTTGCGTTGTTTTGATTGTGGGCGATAACTGCTGAGGTCGTGGACTAGGAACCTTCACTTGTGCAGTAGACACGGCTCTGACTGCTTGAACAGCTTGAGGCGTAGCTAACTGAACTGTTTGGCCGCTTGGCAATCGAACACTGTGTGTAGGCAACTGTAATGAAGACAACTGAAGCGTATGTCCTGACGCTAGCTGTACTGCCTGTCCACCGGGCAAATGAACTGTCTGATTGGTAGCTAATTGAAGAGTGCGACCCCCTGCTAGCTGAACGGTTCGAGTAGATATTGCTGGTGTCACTACTGTAGGCACGCTGCTCACGACTGTCGTAGCACACGATGTGCTCTGGAAAAATAAGGTAATAATATGTAAACAGTAAATGTGGCCATAAGACTTAATGATAGGAGAAAAATTAAAACGACTTCAAAACAAAAACACTGTAAAGTAAAAAATAATTATTCGTTACTAATCAAAACTAAAGCATAAAATTACAATACCTATACCTATATATTATAATTAAGAGAGTTACTGAAGTCGATGCAAAGCCTATGTTAGACTTTTTGTTGTTGTTTATTGGTTTGGCACCCACTTCAATAACTGTTTATAATTACATAGGCGTTTGTATCGTATTCATAGTTATTTCTCAACTTAAATTTTGATTAGTAAAGGATAATTATTTTGTACTTTTCAGTGCTTTAAGTTTGAATTTTATTAAATTTTTTTCTTAAAAATGTATTTATTTTGCGTTTTTGAGTGACCTTATCCAAAATAAATGTCTAGGGTAGGTCTACAACTAAGCTTTCTACCAATATTAAATGAAAGAATCATCAAAGTTATATAAAGTATTGAGAAGTTCTTATGTTAAAGCAGTACTCCTGATCACTCATCAGATTTTAACTTAAGATCTCAAATTTCTATGGGATCATAGACCCTTATCAACAAAAATAATTGAAAAATACTAATAACCTATTAGCATTTTACTCTCAATATTATCCCCAATAATTTTTGTTCTTTAACTTATAATAATTCATAACTTTTTTTTTTCATACAAAAATACATTAAATGTTTCTGAAAATCGCACCTATTCTACCTGGGGCTGCAGTCCCGACATAGCGATTATTTTCGTAAACTACCGATCGATAAAAATAACGAAAAAAAATCGCTTGCCTTAACGATAAACACGAACACTTTGCGAGCTGTCAAATTTGATCGTAAAAACATTATCAGCTATCGTAAAGTTGACAGTTAGATTCGATATGATTCCAATCACAATCGATAGTTTTAATGTAGAGACTTTCAAAAATCGTTAAAAATTAATCGTTATGACTTATCAACCGAAATCGATCGTAAAGCAATCGCTATCTATGTCGAGACTGCGGGGGCTAAAGCTAAAGCGAGGGAGGCGGTGAGGTGCCGGAGGCGGTGAGGTGCCGTGAGCCGTGCGCTTGCACTTTACAATTAGAAATACGTATACAGAGTAATTACGTTTCAGACACTACAACAAAACTTAAAAAATTTTTTTAGGAGAAAATATTAAGTCGGAAAACAAAAGTTGTTAGGTATGATGACAGGAATTTTGCACTAAGAGGTTATCAGTATTTTTCAATTATCCCTGTATAAAAAAGGCAAAAAAAATACAGACGAATTGAGAACCTGTTGTTTTAAAGTCGATTAAAAATGAATGTGAATAACTCGATCTAATTCTTTTATTTTTTACTTCTCTCTTACCTGCGCTATTGTTGTAACGGATGTCGTATTCGGTACAGTACGCTTCTTCGATGTCGCAATCGTACCTGACAAAAATATATCATTTTTATATGTAATACATAAGTACTTTTTTGTAAACCACATATTAGATTGTGTAAATTACCAATAACTATACAACGTAGTTTCTCAAACAATTGTATGATAATTATAAATATAAAATAAATGGGTGAATAATTCATTGACGAAAAACTTACTGAAATTATTGTTCTGAATTTAAGGCAAAGAGAAAAAGTATTGAATAGCATTATTTTTGGTAATAAAATTACTTAATTCGTTGAGGTAAAATTGCTTGTTGTAAATAGATAAAAATAACTATAAAATACAATAACAACTATGTACAATTACTATGAAATTAGAATATATTTATAAAATATCAAATTTTTAAATGAAATATAAATAGAACAGAGTGTGAAGCAATTTTATACAAGTTTAAAATCATCAACATCAAATACTAATAATCTTTTAAGCAATTGTAAAAAGCCTGCAATAGGATCACGCAATATTTTATTGGTGTAGGCACAGATTAATTAGTTTACTAACGTAAAGTGTAGGTATGTACAATGTACATTACAGTAATAAAAAAATATTATGACTATTGACAAATTGTTATCTATTGGGGCTGTACAAGCTCAAAATTATTCAATGCTAAGGTGAGTATTTTTCCCCAGTTTCGGAGTGAGCGAGCAAAGTTGGACGGAGCTAGGTCCTATGTTGCCTAAGCCTCGATGACTTGTAGCAAATAAAGGGCATGTGACAAAACAAGTATGTCTCTATTTCAGCCACATTAAGTATTCTTCTTATGGTTTTGGTGCTGACTTTTACTTGCCAAACTTCCTGGAACTGAGTTCTGAGTTCAGAAGAAGTTTAAGTACAATTTCTCACCACAACAATAAATCTTAAAGTTGAGTATATCTTCTATAAATTCTCTGGGCTACAAAACGAATTTTTAACAAGCTTTTTAAAAAAATATTGATAATGCACTAAAACGACGCGGGTTAGTTCTTTCCACAAGTTACACCCTGCAATAAAGAATAAATATATTACTCTGAGATTATTCACATTAGAAATTACATTTAATTTCACTTTTAATATTATTTTTACTACTATCATGTATAACCCTGATAATATTGCAATCCAGTGGAGAGATAACGTTAAATAGTTATGACTATATTTTCATTTTATTATAAATAACGCATGTATTATTGCAAGCCATTTCTTCAACAAATTTAATTATGATTTCCTACATGACTATTTCAATCGCAATAATAATACTATATTATTTGTTTAGCCTCTGGAACACTTATCAATACTGGAAAAGAAAAGGGATAATTGGGCCAAAGCCATTACCCCTGGTGGGGAACTATGGGTTAGTCATATTTAAAATGAAAACTGAAGCTGAGCTGCTTCAAAAACTTTATGAAGAGTATCCCAATGAGAAATGTATTGGAATATACCAAGGTACGATACCACTTTTATTACTGAGAGATTTAACAATGACAAAACAAGTGCTAATAAAAGATTTTCATATATTTCCTGACAAATTCTCTAGCATACTTGAAGCAAAATTCGACAAAAACATATTAACCACAAACGGTGAAACCTGGCGTATATTAAGACCATATATGTCGTCATTATTCACAAATTCAAAACTCAACAAGTTACTACCTCTGATGACAAAAAATTTAAATGTAATCTTGGAACATCTAGAAAACACAATACAGAAGAAAGAGGAAAATGATGTCAAAATATGCGAAATATTAAAAAAATTGCATACGAGAACCATTACTAGCACATTACTAGGTCGCAAATATTACTGTGATTTATCATCTAATTATAAAGTGGAAGAAAATTCAGAACAGATTTTTATAGGTTTCACAATAACATTAGTACATATGTTACAAATGATATTTCCTTACGTCTTAAATATTTTGGAACCAATATTAAATCATTGCTTTGATAAAGCATACAAATTTTTTAAAGATATGATTATACCTGCAATGTATGACGATGTAAATAATAGAACTGAATTCATGAATAGTTTAATGAATTTAAAAGAAAAAGGTAGAATAAAAACAACAGATAAAAATGGCAAAATCCTAGAAATGGACATTGACGACGATGTCGTTATTCAACAAAGTGTCATAACTATTTTAGCTGCGAATGAGGGTCTTTCAAGTATTACGTCGTTAATGATCTACCAAATGACACTTAATGATGTCGTATTGAAAAATGCTTATACCGAGGTTACAAGTGTTTTAAATAGACACAATGGCCAATTAACATTAGAGAGCATAAATGAAATGAGATATTTGGAAATGGTTTTTTATGAAACATTGAGAGTACATCCCACTAATCATTTTATTGATCGTGTGTGTATATCAAATTATAAATTTAACAACATAAATCTAAAAATAGACAAGGGTATGCGAATATTACTATCAATACATGGACTGCATAAAGACCCTAAATACTTTCCAAATCCAAAAATGTTTGATCCCGAGAGATTTTCGCCTGTAAACAAAGCAAAAATTCCACAATGTGCGTACTTGGCGTTTGGAGATGGACCTCGCCATTGTACAGGTTAGTTAACCAAATTATGAAGACAACGCCCAAGTTACAGAAGATCCATTAAAATTCTTCTTCTTCCATTCAAATAAAGTTAATGTTTTATTGATGATCATGCTCTAACTTTTGACACCAATAATTATAATTTTTAATGAAGCATTGACTTTAATCGATATTCCTGCAAATGGGTGAAAATTAGTACAAAGAATAACATAAGTTCTGCTTTGTCCCAAATTGAGGTTCCCTTTAATTGGATAGCAAAAATTGAATATTAATAATTATAAATACTGAGCAAACTTTTCAACACAAAGTTACGATTAATTTAATTTAATTGACAGTAAATATTGGGTCCTTACATATGAAATTAGCGTTTTGTCGTACTGACCACTTTGATCTGAAATATCTCCTCTTTGGTTCTTCACACTCACAAGTAACTCAAACACTCACAAGTAACTTTTTCTGAGTCAATTTTCGTTTAGGGCAGTATTTGGCTGGGTCTCCAGGGTTCAGCCATTGCGACGAGCGCTTCCGATTATCGTACAGTATCCACTTTTCATCACAAGTAATGATTCGATTTAAAATCCCTTCATTATTGTGTCGGTTGAGCAAAGTAACACAGCAGTCGACGCGCGTTTGCAAGTTCGATTCACTCAATTAATGAGGTACCCATCGTTCAAGTTTATTTACTTTCCCGATTTGCTTCAAGTGGATTAATACAGTTTTGTCACTTACTCCGAAGCCTGCAGCTATCTCTGAAGTGCTTTGTGATGGATCCGTTTCCACAATAGCCTTTAATTCTTCACTTTCCACTTTGGTCTCCGGCCGTCCACGGGGTTGGTTCTGAAGGTCGAAATTTCCAGAACGAAAACGTTGAAACCAAAAACGTACCGTGCTTTCTTTTGCGACACCAGCGCCGTACACATCTTTATCCTTCGAGCTGTTTCTGCAGCACTGGTGCCACGGTAGAACTCGTACTCGTAAATATACCGATATTTCATGTTTTCCATTGTGCGGTAATAAGCAACGCCAAAGAAAAAAATAATGAGGAAAAAAACAAATATGACTGTTTTCAAAACTCAAATGTACCAGCTAAATGAATTTATAAATTTGAATTTGGAATTCTTAACCAAAGAGGAGATATTTCAGATCAAAGTGGTCAGTACGATAAAACGCTAATTTCATATGTAAGGACCCAATACCTAGGGAGTGCGTTTTCGAAGGGTGGAAGATGTGAGTTGGATGTGGAGAGACGGGTAACAGCTGGCAATAAAGTGAATGGTGCTGTGTCCGCATTAGTAGGCAGTGTGAATATATCTATATCAGCCAAAATGGCCATACATAATGCGGTATTGGTACCAATTTAATTGTACGGTATTGAGGCCGGGATATGCCCGAAATTGAGTAAAAGTAAGATAAATGCAGTAGAAATCTCTTAGAAATATGTGCGGTGTCATCCTTTTGAACAAAATAAGCAATGAAGAGATACGCGATATGACAGAGTTGCACGACAGTGTTATTATAAAAATGAAGAAAGAAATACTTAGATGGTTCGGGCACATAGAAAGAATGAGTGATGAAAGACTGACGAAGAAAATCTACAGAGCGAAAGCACGTGGTAAAAGAAGCTAAGGAAGACCAAGCCTGATTTATCAAGATCAAATAGCCAGAGTGTTAGCCGACGGAAGTGTCAAAAGCACTCGCACACCTCGGCGAAATTGTGTGAATAGAATAATGAGATTTGAGGAACCGAACAAAAGCATGTAAGGACCGCGACGCTTGGCGCTCCGTCCTCTCTGACTACCCCATTATTGATACACCGTGAAGATATGTTTTTATGGTTTTTTTTTGAGAAAGTTTAGTAAAGACCTATCTGTGAGACAGACATAACACTTCTATTTTGGATAATAATAAAATTATAATTCCAGGTAAACGTTTAGCAAAGCTTGTTGTAATGATGACTGTTGCTATCATTTTGAATAAATTTAAAATATCATTATCGGAGAAGAACACTGGTAAGATCGTTTATGATCCATACAGAATTCGTGCTGTGAAACCTTTAAATGAAATATGGATAAAAATACAACACAAAGACAACAAATGGCAATCTAATAAAAATTTATGTATATAAGCCTATAAGCAAATATAACGAATAATTATAAAATTATTTTATCCATACTTACTTTTTTTATTAAGTAATTTATATCTTATTATTTTCAATATTTTTGTATGTATTTAATTCCATTTTTAGTAAATAATTACCTAATAAGATTGTTTATGTTACTTTAAACTTAAAGTAATGAATCACTAGATGTTTAGAATGTAACAGATTTTTCTATTATGTTTATTTTAAGACTGTATTGTCTTAGGAGAAAAAATAATTTTAATCATACAATTTTTATATAATAGCCCATGTCCTATCCATGATTTTTAAATTATATCGTATAAGAGAACTGATGTGATGGATAACGGTTCACTTTTTCTCTTCCATTATAAAATAAGTAAGCTACACTTTTAAAAATATCATGCATTTTAATTATCATTGGCCGTAATGACTAAAATACAAACATTAATATTATAATATAAATTTTATTGCAAAGTAATAAAGCTTGTTATTGAATAGACAACATATACATATGTTTACGTATTCAAAATCATTCCTCACTCTGGGGACCGACGATGAATTCGTGATGAAGTATGCACGAACACGCAATTAAGATTACCACAAATCAAAGTTACAAAGAGATATTACCGCAAATCTTTCCATTCAAATATTTTACATGTCGCTATATTTTGTAATTTATTTGTCAAATACACAATTCAGTCACACGCTGTATAGAAGCATCCATACTAAGGCTGATCATACATTAGCTACTATTGCGTGAGCTATGTGATTGCATAGGCTACCGTTCCGTCGCTTAAGCTACTGAGCGAATATCTAGCAACTATCTTGCTGTTCGGACGTCCATTATGTGGTTTGAGCGACCGACCGGCAGCATAAGTAGCTAAATTTACTTAATTGCTTCATTATACATATCGCGCACTTTTATCGATATCTGCCTTTGGATGGATTGCATAACATTGTTCGACTTCTTTTGAAAAATCAGCTGCTGTCATGATCGGTCGTACACGTGTCTGTAAACTGTCGAGATGTGACCGCTAATCGCGTTTTCTACAATTGCTCAAGCGATAGTAGCCAATGTGTGGTCAGCCCATGAAGTACTTCACCTATAGAGCGCAAATGTCACTTATTTTGTTTGAAAACAATTTACGTCTAAACACTGCTGCGGTTACTGCGCGCCGATTAGTCAGTGCAAAATCGAACAAAATCTGTATACACGTGCGTATGAATAAACTGAGATAAGGTAATAGAGCTTACACCTTCGATCACAAATAAAGAACTAGATTCACAATCTACTGTAAAATCTAATCAAATTATTGTCCGAATTGACGTATATATTTTTAATATCGTATAGTATTATCGGTAATATTGTGTTAATCTAAAGTAGACCTTTCTGTCAAATCATAAGGTTATAAAAGCTCGTAACGATTCTTGCATGACATTGATTCGAAGTTTGTTAAGAATAATATTGAAAATGCAATCTTACGTCTCGTGCGTAAAGTATAATTCACATAATCTATTTGCATTGCTATTTACGTCATTTTGATCTATTACGTGAAAGTGACAAGAATAAGACCATATATTGTCGGGCAATATTTAAAAATATTGATTACGAATTTAATAAAAAAAATGTCACGTAACGTTATTACTATAACGAAATAATAAACACATAAATAATATTATTTAATTATTAACCGAAAATAAGAATTTGTCTTTTTTACCGTTTTGGATGTGTTGTTTTTTCAAGGTTTGAGGAGCACTTTGAGATGTTCGCTGTTAGCGTTTTCGAATACTACTAATACAGAGTACATTTGAGTGCACATTTGGTTCGGACATTTTTGGAGTGTTGATTGTTGTAGTTTTTTATTTGTGATTGCAGGATTGCACCAATGTGAAAGCGCATACATACACGCCATCGAGCAATTTAATTGAAGGTCCAGATTAACTTGACCCGTAATAAAAAGAATGTAAATTTAAAAATTGTATATTTGCTGTTACTCATTGATGAAATGAGATTGTGTCTGTTTTATAGTTTAATTTATTGTTATTTTTGCAATACCACCGAATAGAACGGTAACATATTATATAAGTATATACAAATCTTCGAAATATAGGGAGATGTACACACAGGTCCAGTATTAGTTATGTACTGTTTTAAAGCGAGTGAGAGTTGATATAAGTTAGTGTCAAAAAACTGAGCAATGGTGAGTAGGATGGTCCGATATTAGGTTAAGTGCTCTATAGGTCAGCCTCATAAACTTAGTATATACTGGCATATAGACGTACAACAAGTAAGAGTAAGAATGCTCTTTCTTTTATCTTTTATGATAGTGCAACCAGTAGGAAAAGAACAGCGAACGGGACGCTATTGTAACCCGTTTTGAAAGACAGATCGTCACAAGTCGTCACGCTGTAGAGAACGCTGTTGACTTATTTTATTATTTTGTGTTATTCCTGTTTTATTTCAAAGAAGTACTATATTTTTCAATAACGGTTACGTGTTCTGTATGTGATTGTGATATTACATATCGCAATAATCAATGGGAATCATTCATTTCATAGGTGACAACGACAAATTAAAAATCGTCGCGCATCGAGCTCTATGTTCCTCTATACGCCAGTATATACTAAGTTTATAGTCAGCCTTATCAGAGTAGCCCGGGCCCATACCTTGGTGCATGAGTGCCTGCGGCGATATGAGCGACTTGCCGGCGGCCGGCACGGCCGGGCTCAACACGCGCAAAACGCCGCGTCGTGCTCCGCCGCCCGCCGCCGGCCGCAGCAGGAGGGAACGTGCGCCCGCGCCCGCCGTCGCCGTCGCCACCGTCCCCGGCCCTGCCCCCGTCGCCATCGCTTGCCCCTGCCCCTGCACTTGCGCTTGACCCGCCTGCGTACGCGTTGTGACACAACACAGAATATTCTTAAATCATAACAGGATTGTGTTGATAATATAATTCAAAAATAACGCTCCTATATGATGAGTTATAGTAACCTAACCTAAGTTGAATACAAAAAATGAAAGTTAAGTTGAATGTTCACACCTAGCTTGCCTCCAACTCAACCAATATAAGTGCGCAAAAGCTGAAATGAAAGAGCTCGTTCCAGCGAGTGTTCTTACACCAAAACGAACCGCGTACCTCAATTAAAACCGGAGATATAGAAAATGAAAGCTATGAAAACATAAGAAATGTACAGGAGGTGTTTGAGTATAATTTGAGAAGGGTAACAGTTAGGTGATTTCCAATGCTTCCAATTTGTGCAACAATACCTTTCATTAAAAAAAATTTAAGCACATCGGTTGGATGGAACAGCCGGACGGATTCGTAATATATTGTTATAACCAAAAGTAAGATTTATTAAAAAAATATACACGGGATGAGAGATTCATTTTGCTAGTAACTAGAAATCACTAAAAGGAAGATCTAATAACTCTTAAGAACAGAAAACAATCACGAATTAACAATCGAGAGCAGGTGTTCTTCGTTTGGTGTCTGGAGCAAAAGTGATATGCTCTCGCGTCGACAATAGTTAGCGGCGCCTCGCCTTCCGGGTGAACGTCTAAATGCCATCTGTCAATCCTTCATTGATTTCGCATCCCTTTCTATTAAAAGTCCATCTCTTTTACTTTTATTGAGATAAATAGAGATCTTTCTTTAACAATATGTTATATTTTTTTAATATATACATACATACATCTTCACGACGTATCCCCACCGGAGTAGTCAGAGAGGACGGAGACTTACACACATACTTCTTTCGCTTCCTCAAATCGTTTTTAATATATAGATAAATAAATACGGCAGACAATACACACCAATTATCTGGTCTCAAACTAGGACATTCCCTGTGCTATGAGAACCAGACGAGGACTACTAGGGGCGTTCCTAGTACACCCAGACCCGAGACAATCAGAAAAGTTTGTTTCCTCAATTCGAGGTCGTCATAAAGGTTCAAATATTTTTTTATACAACATTTATTCTTACAGGATTAAGCCTACATCTACATTTTTGAGTTTACTCCTTAAAAGTCGATTTTCATATACAGCGTGTTTTTATCATGTTTTTAACATACGTTGTATTGTTTAATATTTTTCGAAAAATATTTATTCATATCTAATATCAACTAATGTCTATTTATGGACTGTATTGAATTCAATCACTGACCAATCAACGCAGCGTAGACTGCGTCGAAATTAAAAAAAAATATCAATGATCTACTACCGCACCGTTTATACTAGACCTATAACTGGCCGGGCGGAAGAAAAAGAAATATAGACAGATTATGTCAGAAAATAACATAGACCGTACATTCTAGTTCAGTTTCTTAGTTTGGTTATTTTCGCAATAACTTTTACATTTACAAATGTCCAATATATCGAAATGATGAGAACGTTAGCGCGGTGTGCTGACAATGTCAGATTAGGATACAGACGTTTCCATGAAGAGTTTGATGTGTTAGTATCACATAGGACAATGTTAGTTGCAACGCAGCGATTACGAGACCATGGCACCTTCACACCACCGAGTTCTATGGACAGAGGAGATGCTGGATCCGATATTCGTCTAAAAGATATAATACTCGATTATTTATGTGATTATCCTGATACAAGTCCACGGGAAAGTGCTCGATTATTCACTTGCAATCACGATTTTGTGTGGAAAATCTAGAGGGATGATGATCAACATCTTTGCCATTTCCGAGGGTGTTAAGAGCTAAATGCATTGGATTTTGTATCGCGTATGGTGTTTTTGAAATGGTTTTTAGAATATTGGACTAGAAATATTTTATGGATTTAGTTGTGATTTATTTAACCAAATAATCGACACAAGTCCGCACATTTTTATCCTTATGAGACGGCCGAGGTTCCTTTCAAGCACCAGTTTTCACTTAACGTGTGTGGGCAAGTATCATTGGATCACATCTCCTCGGAACCATATTTTTGTCACGACTAACTGGCGACGACAAATTTTGCCCCAGTTGCTCGATGACATACCGCGGAACGCAATCAGAGATATGTACTTTCGACATAATGGTGCACCCTACGCATTTTCAGCGGAATGTGAGAAGGAATTTGGACAATGCTTATGCTGACCGATAGACTGGCCGCGAGGGCCCTGTGCAGTAGCCTGCAAAGTCATCAGATATAATGCTACTGGATCTTTTTATATGAGGCCATATTAATTAAAATAGTGTATGACAGTGGCAGTGCACCGACAAATGTGATGAACGTACGAAATAGAGTGGACATGGCATTTTCCGCAGTGAAAAAGTCACTGAAGTGCTCAACAAACTGAACCGCCACACTAAAATGTGTGTACAACAATGTGGTAGACGTTTTGAACACATCATTTCCCACCTGGAAAATCGTGCCTTGTAAAAATAGTAGGTTTCAAATATCATTACTAGGTAGTAACTATACGGATTTAAATCTTCATTAAGTTTATTCCATAAATTAACAGAAATGAAATAACTTATGGTAAAAAATAAATTATTTTGTATGTAATACATTATAAATAGGCAGCCGCGCATGCTCGTATGGTCCTTATCAGGCACAACTCGCTTAACTAAGACTTAGGAATCGTAAGGGACAGTAAAATTAAAAACGCAAATAACTTTAAATTTTTTAAATAGGTAAAATAAATTAATTATTTCTCAAAACGAATTGTATAGTCAAAAAATAGTTGAAGTGTATAAGATTTTGTGCTATTTCATTTACATGTGGTATAGTCTGCTTAGATGGCGAGCGAAAAAGAGTGTTAACAAAAAGTGAAAATAAATAAATATGTACCTTAATTTGAGTTTGATGGACTGTATTAATAACACAAGCTGATTGTAACACAGAGGGTGTCGATGTTGTTTGTAGTTGGTGAACCGTAGCCGCAGAAGCAGTTGATGCTTGTGATAAACATGTTACCTGATAAAACACAACAATTATAATATAGTATAACCCTGTTTGGGATACAGCGTGAAGATATATATGTAATTATAGTACAGTACTAAAAATAAAATAATTAAGTACAATAATAATTACAGGAAACTCTTCAGACAAAGATGATAATTTAGTAACTGACTTCAAATAATTATACGTTTTCAATTAAATTAAAAAAATATTAAGAAACAAACACATACCACAGTTGGTATTTCAGTCTTCTGTAATAATGGCCTTTGTTTTATCAAAGGTGATTTATGGGGCGTTGTTACCACAGTTGGCGATAATTTAGGCACTTGAGTTACAATGTGAGCATTAATTTGTTTTGTGGATGGTGGAGTTGATATAGTTTGCTTGACTGAATGAGTTTGCTTAGTCTGAATTACAGTCTTTGCTGATTGAGTGACCGTTTTAGTTGACAGTGTCACTGTTTTAGTCGAGTGAGGGGCTTTCACTAAATTGGTTTGCTTAGACTGAACCGCTGCTGTTTGTCTAGGAACACTCTGTTTCGTCAACTGTGCTAAAGCAGTCGCCTGTTTTGTCGATTGAGCCATAAGTGTAGGCTGCTTAATCGTTTGAGCCAAAACGGTAGGTTTAGATGGTTGAGTAGTTTGAATTGATTGCTTAGCTGGCTGCATAAGGGCGACTTTGGTTTTGGTCGTTTGCGTTACAATCGCCTGTTTCGTGGGCTGAGTTATCTGGTTAGCTTGTTTCACTGATTGAGCCATTAGGCTGGTTTGCTTCGCTTGTGCAGTAGTTTGTTTTGCTTGTGCAGCAGTTTGCTTCACTTGCGCAGCGGTTTGTTTGGCTTGAGTGTTCTTAGGTTTCTGGGGGGGTGTGGCTACAAGTTTTCCTTTAGGCTTGTTCTGTGCAACTTGCGGTTGCTTGGCTTGCGCCTGCGCCTGTGCTTGCGTGGCCTGCATGAGTAGCTGTGCGGAGGACAGGTGTGGAGAGGCGGAGGGTATAGCGAGACTGTCATCCACGTCCACATCGCTATCTGAACCGTTGTCGATAACTTCTTCCACACTGGCTACGTCCAGATCCATCTGACAATAATGATTTAGAGACATTACAATAGTTAGGTCACTGCATACACATTTAAGATTTATATATTAGTATTGGTAGTAACTTTGGTTTCGATATCTAGTATACATATTTGGACCAAAATAACCCAACACTGATTATATTTACAGAAAATAGTTTTTTATCTACATATTATATTATACATAAGATTTCGACTGGTTGCTGCTTAAAAACCGTGATTCGTATTAAAATTATTTTAATTAACTGAAACCCCTTTCAGAAGTATAAACTTTTAAACTTTCGCACTGCATTATAAAATGTATCTAAAAAGGGAAAATTTAACGCGATTACCTTTTGCCAGTTTGACAGTTTGCTTGAGACCACGGCCGATGCAACTCGGTCGAAACGTGAAGCCCCAAAATAAAAAGGTAATCGCGTTAAATTTTTCGTTTTAGATACACTTTAAGAAGTATTGTATCAAAGTCGAATGTACCAGTTCAATATTTTACCAAATTCGAAAAGAACTTGTACAGAAAATAACAGTTTCGAAACACAGCCAAGCAATATTTTTCAAACTCGTTTTACGGTAAAATTCTATAATTACAATATACTGGCCAGTGAATCACTTCATTTATGTATTTCACGATGTATGTAATACATACGGCAGACAGCGGACTTTGTGGCTGTGGATCGTACGAAGCAGCGCGGGGCGTAGGAGGGGGCAGCGCGGGCGGCGGGCCGGACACGGAAACGGCAGCAGCTGCGGATGTCTTGCCTCCTCGACTGCGGCTTGATGTGCTCTTCGACCATTCTTCTTCACTCCTAGCCACATACATTAATATTAAATAACAACTAGAATGCGTAAAATATTATATATGGGAACATTTTAATTTTTAGATATCAATAGTATTTAAATTGATTTTGATTATTATATCTGATATGTCGAATAGCCCAATATACAGGGAAGCTTCTCCTGGGGAAGTTTTTTATAAAAACAATTGAAGAAATTTTATAATAGAACTTACCTATTTCGATGTAAGTAAGTCCATATAGCGGTTCTCTGATCATATTTGACAACTGGGTCGCGTTTGGCAGAGTGTAATCTATCTAATACAGATGACAAGGCAGCTAACAGTGCTTGATCGTTACATGTGGACGATATCCACTGCGACATTCTATAACACACAACAGACGTGATTGAATTATTATATTTTGAGATACAATAATCGGCTGCTGAAAGACGGCAAATATGCATAGCGTAATGATGAAATAACTGAAAGTTATAGGGATGTTTAAATGGATTACAGATTTGATAAGAAATAAAAAAATGGAGTAATAATAAGACATTCATAGAGTAATCTAATACTATTTATTATATTTTCTTTCTAACAAACTCGATCAAGGTAACCAATGTGATCCCTGTCAATCACATGTTCGTAACAGATATAGACATGACAGACATGCTTAACGCTATGTTTGGCTTTACTTTTTTTTTTCTTTCTTTATGGCATGGCGCACAGTTTAGCATTTGCCAATGTCACGTATTAAAAAGTAGAATCAGAATCACAAGTAAATATTAGTTTTTTCCCATCGTAAAACTCCTCCAGTAAAGTGATAGTAAGATTTACTGAAGTTATAAAAGACTTCTTGGAAGAGCGCGAGAACTTCAGCTACAAATGTTTATTTACCTACCTACTCCATTCTTTTCACTTATACAGAACTTTAAAAAACAATATACTATCACTTTTGTACTTTAAAACACCCAAAAATTTTAAAAATAGAAAATCACAATAAAATGGCAACCTCACTTCTCCCGTTCCCGCCAAAAAGTCTTGGCGTTACTTGAGCTCGTTGAGCGGAGCGATGTACGTACATACTTGAGGTCGTTGGATGGAGCGATGTACATACATATTTGAGCTCGTTGGGCGGAGCGATGTACATACATACTTGAGCTCGCTGGGCGGAGTGGTGTACGTACATAATTGAGGTAGCTGGACGTGGGCGGAGCGGTGGTGGTGTACGTACTTGAGCAGGGTGAGCACGTCGTGCCTGGTGCCCTCGCCGTTGGGCAGGCGCGCCAGCGCGTCACGCACGAGCGCCGCGAAGCTGGCGGGCCGCGGCCGCTCGCCCGCCAGCAGCGCGCCGCCCGCGCCCGCGCCCCCCGCGCCCGCGCCCCCCGCGCCCGCCGCGCCGCGCCCCACCGGGCCCACCACCGACCGGTACCTAAACACACTATATGTATAAAACGAGGCCGACTCCCGCCTCGCGCGTAACGGACTCTACGCTGACTGAGCCCGACACCACTCAATCGGCGTAGAGTCCAGCTGACTGTCCGTGGGGATTTTTTGGCCTATAAGAATACAAAAAAAAATTCGCGCGTAACGGAATTGTCTACAATCGGACGGATACGTAGACTTGTACATAGTGAGACGCTAACAGCACGTCGTTTAATTATACATATATATTATACATATTATAGCTTAGCGCTCCATCCTCTCTGACTACCCCGTTGGGGATACAGCGTGAAGATATGTATGTATATACATATTATGTATAATACATATGCATAAGTTTATAATAATAAAAACAATGCACGCGAATATGTTTTTCATGTTTGTTTTTAATTTCTTGTAAGTTATGTTGAAAAACGATAGCACTGAATTGGAATAACTGTTATTTAGGCACCCAAAGATATTACAATATGTTTACTTATACCATTTAAACATTTTTGTATTTGTGACGATATGATGAACGACCGAATGATCATGGTCGCGACTAATCGCTGTTACGGTGTGACCCCAACTGGCGCTACAATAATCACCCATAATGTCCCTTAATATTTCCGTTGTGTGCGTGCCACAGCGCGTGCTTATTAGCGTGCGCTCATACAAATCGCGTATGCTAGCTATGAAGATATCATCCTACTAATATTATAAATGTGAAAGTTTGTGAGGATGGATGTATGGATAAATGGATGTTTGTGACTCTTTCACGCAAAACTACGGAACGGATTTTGATGAAACTTTACAATAATATAGCTTATACATCAGAATAACACATAGACATAGGCTATATATGCGACGTCATCGTAAATCCAATATGGCGGATGTTCCATTATAGAAAATAACTTTTTGTTGAACACCAACAATATAGGTATCAAATGAAAAGGAATACGCAAGGGAAGGTTAATGTGACGTCATCCTAAATCCAATATGGCGATTGTTCTATAATAGGATTTTTTTTGTTTATTGTACACCAACAATATGTGTATCAAATGAAATGGAATACGCAGGGGAAGTTTTCTGTATGTGTGACGTCAGCATGAATCGAATATGGCGGATGTTCCATAATAGAAAATAACTTTTTTGTTCAACGCCAACAAATACGGGTATCGAATGAAATGGAATACGCAGGGGAAGTTTCTATATATGTGACGTCATCCAATATGGCGGATGTTCCATAATAGGAAATTATTATTTTTTCAACACCAACAATATGGATATCAAATGCAATAGAATACGCAGGGGAAGGTTTCTGTGTATGTGACGTCTTATAAATCCAATATGACGTATGCTCTGCGATAGAAAGTAACTTTTTCAATACCTCCAACAATTACCTATATTGTTGGAGGTCTTGAAAAAGTTACTTAACCTCTCGGATACTCGTAACCTCTGTATAACTCGGAGAGGTCACGAAAAAGTTTTCCACGCGGACGAAGTCGCGGGTACAGCTAATACAGTTGTATGTGAACCGTGACCACACGCGATACGCTTCGCTCAACGCTATACGTGATTAAACATATCTTACATTATAAGATATGTTTAATCAAATTTATAACTTATAAAATTATATTTTTTTACACTTATAATTTTCAAATATTTTTCAAATATGCACCCAATTGTCAATGAATTTTCAGTTAACAAATTATTCATACCCATGCTGAATGTATGTGAAAGGCTTCCCAGCTGATGCAAATCGTCGTCGCTCCTGACTTCTAAATTCTGTGATTTCCGTTTGAGTCGGCGCACGTATCACCCAAGATGTTGGGTATCTGTATAAATAATGAGAAACATTTTGTAGTAATAGTCGTGAAAATATTAGTAAGTCCGCACCAGTTGAAAGAGAAATTGACATTGTTGTGAAAATTATGTATTAAATTACAATAATGTACCTTGGAAACATTACTATAATTCTATGATGTACGGCTGTACAACATAGTTTGCAACATATCCTAAGTAGAAATAGACAAAATACTGTTAAATACATACTTATATTTGTTTTGCTAACGCTTACTCTATGGCCTTTTTGTGCATAGCTTTCAGTTAAACCACTAATTTAAGGGCTTATCAGATTTTGTCGCCGGTAAGAAAAATTAAGCAGTTTTTAGCAGGATCAGAAGTTTAAATACAATGTAATTTATAACTAACGCATCACTATCTAAGGTCAAATTTGCAAACTTATCATTTGCTTTGGTGTCATTTTCATTCTACAGTCTACATCTGATTGTATAAATTAATATAAGCCTTATTGGTTTCATAGTTACAGGCAACAAATCTTTGAAGTGGTACATGAATCAAATTCCTTGACTGTACATGTGCATAGTATGTTTAAAGATTATTTTTGAACAAAAGTACGTCTGTCTCCGGGAACATACTATCTCTGTACCAAACACCACAATTGCTTCAGCGATTCAGCATTTCCCATTCAAAGTTTAATCCCTCTTTTCCACCCACCTTAGGAGTAGTTTAGCCTATGTCCGTTCCCAGGTGTCAAACTATATTCATGCTACATCATAATCAGTTCAACGGTTTAGCATTTCCCGTACAAAGTTTCGTCCCACTCTCTCCCGACCCCCTTTTCACAGATTTTTGATAAAAAAGGTAGCCTATGTATTTTTGATAAAATACCATTATCATTATCAAGATTTAGACTTTCCCATACAAAGTTTCATCCCCCTTTTCGCACTCTTAGGGGTAGATTTTTGATAATTTTGAAGAAAAGCAGCCTTTGTCCCTACGTCCGTACTCTGATGTCAAACAAGCTCCCTATCAAATTTCATCAAAATCGGTTCAGCACTTTACATCTCCCTCACAAAATTTCATCCCCCTTTTCACCCCTTTAGAAGTAGATTTTCTAAAAATAAGTAGCGCAATCATTTGCGCACAAATCATTTGCGCAATGACTTGTTCTTACTACATACTAATTTTCATCAAGATCAGCCGTTCTTGAATTATAAAAGGACAGACAGACAGACAGACAAAAATTTTAAAAATGGTAGAATTGAAGTCAATGAGTCATAAAATAACTATCTATCACAAAATTTGACAGTAAAATTATAATTACAGACAGACGCTAGAGATTTGACGACCTCCGTGGCGCAACGGTTAAGCGCATCGGAAAGTAAACGGGGGTAGCGGGTTCGATTCCCGCCTCGAGCCTGGGTATTTATGTATAATATGTATGTATTTACAAAAGAAAAGTATATAAGTAGTATATCAGTTGTCTAGTACCCATAACACAAGCGCTGTGCTGCTTAGTATGGGACTAGATGGCGCTGTGTGAAATGTCTGAATACATTATTATTTTTATTATTATTATTATTTATAGTAGTATAGACTAGCTGTAACCGCGACTTCGTTTACGCGGAAATTTTGTTGTTGTTTTTGTGGCTTTCCCGGATTAGATTAGATTACATGTACATGTATATACGTACAAAGATTGTTTTTGAAAAAAGTTTAGCCTACATCCGTCTCCTGGCACATACTACCTCTGTACCAAATTTAATTACAATTTGTTCAGTGGTTTAGCATTTCCCGTTCAAAGTAAAAATCTACCCCTAAGAATATGAAAAGGGGGATGAAAAGGGGGGGAGGGGGGTGAAAATCTCTATGCCAAATTTTGCCGTAATCGGTTCAGCGGTTTAGCATTTCTCATACAAAGTTTCATCCCCCCTATCACCCCTTTAGGGTAGACTTTCTAAAAAATAAGTAGCTTAACTTGTGCGCAATCACATGTTCTTACTACATACCAATTTTCATCAATATCGGTCAAGCCGTTCTTTAGTTACAAGAGGACATACTCACAGACACAGACACAAAAAAATTTAAAATGGTAGAATCGAAGTCAGTGAGTCATAAAACGACTATTTATCACAAAATTTGACAAAAAAAATTTTAATTACAGACAGGCGCTATAGATTTATGCAGTAGTATAGATAGATAGATGTATGGTTCTACAGTACCTCGGCGGCGGTGGCTCGGAGACGGGTGGCGGTGGCGAGGCAGCCCGCAGCCAACGCTCGCACAACCGCCCAAGTATTGCGTCGCAATCGCGGCCGGCTCCGATCCATTGGTACATCTGCATTTTTATAAATACGACTAGTATAATACTAGCCAGTCCAATGATTAGCTCTTAAGTCTACTATCCATGGAGGTATAGCTTAATAGATGCGTATTCGTCATTATACGCTTAGTGTACACCTGCTTGCTGCTACAGAACTACGACTTTGTTGACGGAGCAGAAATATTTTTTGGCAATAGTAGCGCAGTGATTTCAATTCTAGTAAGTAGTCTTATGGCCGATTTCGCTAGTGAAAATTTCATCGTTAGCGGACCCCTGTCCGGTTTTACGGGTTCACTAAGTATTAAAGGACTTTGATGATATCGGACATTACTCATTCTATGACTCATAAATGATTTAAATACACTATCAACTGATAATTTTTTTGCAGCTACGAACAGTCCTCAATAGATATTTCTGTAGGAAGACGACGCTAATAGATATGCTCATTTGACTTCAAAAGAATTATCACAAATAAAAGAAAATGTACTCTCGCAATACGCTTTTTGGACAAGCTTTAGTATATCAAGCAGCACATGTTAAATGGCGTATTTTAAAGCATCTTTGAAGCTATACCTCCATGGACAGTAGCTCTAGATTCATAATATCTGTATACCACTTTTATCTATAGTCCAAGTTTTAATTCGGTAAAGTGATATCACATATTCAAGGTAACCAGTTCTAGCAATTTTTTTAAATAGTGATGTACCCCTATGTATTAGCAATATTTTTTGTAGCAATAAGTGGGTAAAATAGTAAAAAATGAAAAATAAACTATGACATTTACATATTCCAATTATTTAGTACATTATTGAAATAGCGACGGTACAGTGACATGTAAGCAGAAAATTAAAGAATTAAATGTTAAGAATAGTCGATCGATTTACTTTGAATCGGTATAGACTCGATTCTATTACTTGACGACATTATTTTATTATTTAAAACTTTCACACATTGAAACGTCAAATCACTCTATCGAATTAAAAGTTAACTCTCCAAATAATAAACAATAGGTAGATTTTAATTATCCCCATCATGTATTTTCCTATTCAATTGCTGGAATCTTCTTTAAGTTTATTTTAATTATCATGTTTCTGTGATTATCATTTTTACGGGACGTTGGCAATATTCGCCGCAATCGCGATGGTGCCATTCAATTAAAGAAGAAAAACAAGACAATATAGTGTTTTAATTGATATTACTTCTTTATTACCAAGAACAAAATTATAATGTTTTATTAACAAAACGAAATACAATTACATATTATTATTTATTATTATTATTTATTATTATTATTATTTTATTCTTTATTGTACACCTTATTCCAAATACAGATAAAAAACATACAAGAAAATAACAAAAATTACTATTTTGGCAATACAATTGGCAGTCTTATCGCTCTCGGCGATTTCTTCCAGACAACCTTAGGATGGAAAACGCGCAAGAAAAAATAAAAACTAGGTAGTATGTGGTATAAATACTATATTGATAAATATCGTCATAAATATACTTAATATGTAAAAATAATGTATACCAAAATATATAATGCAATAATACATACAAAACAATATATAAATACGAGATAAATAAATACATACCATAAGTACACATATACTTATATAAATATAAAATACATATGGTACACATACATGCAAGTAGAATATATACATTTTATTATATACTAATAAAGAACATTAAAGAGATAGATAGTGTTCCTTCAGATGTTTTTTAAACACTTGCAATGATTGCGATTGTCTAATGGTCACAGGTAGTGCGTTCCATAATCTAACAGCTTGCACTGTGAACGATTCATCGACAAATCGCGTAGAATGTATCGGCATTTCGACTTTTAAGTTTTCTGAGGATCTCAAGAATCCTGAACACACAACACACATGTTGTGTAGAAACTGGAAACGTCTTTTGAGATAAATGGGAGTATGAGGATTGAATAATATATTGTATATAAAAAGAGAATATGAGTATCCCGGCGAAGGCGTATAGGTAACCATTTGAACTTTAAACGATAATCTGAAACATGATCATACTTGTATTTACGTAATCCAAATATGAATCTAATACAAACATTCTGAAGTCGCTCAAGCTTGTTAAATTGGTCTTTGGTGAGATCTAGATAGCTGGCATCGGCATAGTCAAGAATAGGAAGAAGTGATTGAGACAGTGCAATTTTCGTGGATGTAGGCAAGAAGTTGCGTAATCTTCGCAAAGATCCTACTGACTTAAACAACTTGCGGCTTACAGTCTGCATTTGAGTACCCCAAGACAAACAATTATCGATGAAAACACCTAGATCCCTTACTTTGTCACTGTACGGAACAACCTCACCACCGCAACAAATAGGAGGAAGCTGTGACCACTTGATCTGTGATATCATTCTGGAACTACCAACAACAATGGCTTGAGTTTTAGAAGGATTGATCTTCATTTCATATTACGTACAATAAGTTTCCATTTCATTTCAATTTGTTGATAATGTTAAATAAAGATGTTATTTTATTTGTCTTAGAAATCTACATTAATTACGTCTCACATTGAATAGGAGAGAATGGGTCCACAAAATGCATAACTGGGATAACCAACTAGATTTAAATCTAGAATATTAGTTTAAAACTCACCTGGGTTTCTGGTATAAACTGCAAATATGGAACAAAATCATCAGGATGAGGTCCCCTTTCACCAGATAAAAAATCTAAAGCAGAATCCAATTCTGCACACCAGTCATCTGACACTGTATAAAAACAATAGTTGGATTACATTAAACAATGTTTAAATTCCAGGCCATAAGAAATGTAGGTGTGGTGCATAAAGCATGTAGGACTTATCATACGTAAAAGTTAAAAGTCAAATCAATTTATTCAAGTAAACCCAATTACAAGTTATTTTTGACATCAAATCTAATTTAGTTCCGTTCAAATAGAAAACCTGGACACTGAGAAGAACCGACAAGAAAGTCAGTCAGGTATCATTTTTTATACTTCATTTTACAAAAGGTTTTTTTAAAATACAAAATATTGTATCTCGTACACATGCATTTACTGGCTTAATGAATGCATTTTCTGGCTTAATGAATACATTAAGCCACAAAATGCATGTGAAGAGACAGACTATTGTTTTCTATTCAATGAAATCGTTTATTTTACAGTATGATTGTCTAATCAATGTATGTTTTATAACCAATCTAAATTTATTCTTTGTTAATTAAGTATCTTCCTGAGGAATTTTGTTATAAAAACGAATGCAGATACCCAAAAATAAAACATTTGACTATTGTGTTAAATTTTGGAATAACCAATTTATCACGACCTCGGGTTTCCATACACATATCGCCTTTCTTTTTAAATAGATTTATATGTTTCCTCGTATACATAATAATTTCAAAGATGTATAAGGACGGCAAGGTGAGGACATCAATGTCTTCAATATCTTTAAAGTGAATCTCGTGCATTCATACTATAGATGGCACGTATTGCTCTTTGTTGTGGAATAAAAATGGAGTTAATATGCGCCGCTGATCCCCACAGCAGAAGGCCGTAGAACATTAGACTGTGAAAATATGCAAAGTACACCAGCGTTGCCGTATCCACATCCGTCATTTGCCTAATGCGTCTAATTGCATATACCGCGGAACCGAGTTTACTAGCCAATGCCCCGATATGGTCCGCCCACTGTAACTTATTATCTACTCTTAAACCAAGAAAACTGGCTGACTTAACTAATTCTAATTGTCTCCCACCCAGTTCTAATTTATCATGGATTCTGGGTACATTAGAAAGGGAAAATTTAATACATTTGGTTTTCTGTACATTCAATAGTAAATTATTAGCAACGAACCATTTCGAGACATCTGTTAGGAATCCTAATCTGATCCCAGGATCCTAACTTAGGATCCTGGTTACCCAAGTAATATCTAGACCCTTTCTGTCTACTTTAAATAACAATGAGGTGTCATCAGCAAATAATATTGTTTCGCATAAGTCCCTGAGCATAAATGGGAAATCATTAATATAAACCAAAAACACGAAAGGTCCCAAAATTTATCCTTGGGGAACGCCCCATTTTTAATGTTGAACCAATAGACAAATCCCCATTACCACTCACTTTTTGCTACCGGTCAGACAAATACGAGATCACAAGATCGAAAGCTTTATCACGTATTCCATAGTATTTAAGCTTGCAAATTAATCGTTCATGACTAACACAATGAAAAGCTTTGAAAAGATCACAAAAAACACCAATAGCATCCTGGGATCACTCACAAGCCTGAAGTACAGTCCTCTTGATCAAGCTTACTCCCGCAAGAGTTGTTGACCGCTCTATCGTGAACCCGTATTGTTAATCGTGAAATACCCCGTGAATGTTAAAATGTGCCTGCATTTGTTTGAGTATTATTTTTTCGAATATTTTACTCAACGCTGGCAATATTGACACCGGGCGATAATTTGTTGAATTGAACATATAACCTGATTTAAATAATGGAATAATTTTACTGCAATGCAGTAAATGAATGGAATAATTGAATGCAATGCAGTTGCAACATGTGTGTGTTGCGACTGTACTACATTTAGTGTGCCATTTCACATCAGAGTTTTTGCTTGGTGCACACTCTGACCAAAATAAGTATTATATATACATACTTCACGCTGTATCCCCAACGGGATATATTTTAATAATTATAAGTACATATTATAATTATTCAAATATAATGTGTATTTAACTATGAAGGGAAAATTGGGTGTTCTTCCTATTATGAATACAGTTATCATTAAAATATTTCAAGTATATACATTTTAGTTTTTAAGAACTGTTCTTGAAGATCAATCTAGACATTGTTTATAAGTTATAAGCAATTTTAATATTGATCAATATTTCTACAGTGAATGTAGATTATAATAATTCATTACTAAAAAATTAAATAATTAAAAAAATTCTGGCCTAGTCAGACATGTATATTTATACAGACATGTTATCAGTTATACAGACATATGAAATTTTGGGATACAGACCACAGAATCACAGTGTAGATGTGGGGAGTGGGAAAGAAAGAATACCATACCGTGTAGTTTGGACTAATGAGAAAGATATACTGCAAGACATAAACTTCCAGTATATACTAAGTTTATGCTACAAGATGACTGTGCCTATTTTTATTATATGATAAAAATAGCTGAGCCTTGAGGTGGTAATCTAGAACAGCGCCACTTGATTCCAAGTTAGCTATAAACTATCGTCTCGACAAAAAAATATATTGTGGGAATATGATCTCAATTGGTGAAATGGGAAGTTATATGATAAGTTGATAACTAACAGACGCACAAATAATACGGATAAAATATGCAATGAATTAGTAACTTACTTGAAATAACGCATATAAGCACAACACAATAAGTTATTACATAATAAACGTGTTTTATTACATACATATCTTCACGCTGTATTCACAACGAGGTAGTCAGACGACTGAGCGCAAAGCTCCGCGGTACTTACATACCTCTTTCGCCTCTACGAATCTCATCATTCTCCTCACGCATTTTCGCCTCGGTATACGAGTGCTTTTGACATTTCCGCAGTTTTAACCAATAAGACTTCAGCGAAATGAAGGCGCATACAACAATAACTAATAAAATTAAAACTATTAATGGTTTCTTTTTTGATGCTGGCATTGGCTAGAGATTACGTCTCTTTTTTAACTTGTGTGCGTGTTTTGGGATAAGTACATTCAAAACCACTACAGATGCACGCATGTAATTAAACGAAACACAACGTTAGAAACTCTTTGAATGTGTGTAAATTCAGTATTTCATGCAAAATGTCTCTATGGCGAACGATAAAATAAGGCGAGCGCCAAAATTTTGAAAATGTTTTCGGTTGCGATTTTTTTTTCTTACATTATTTAATTTACAAATTACTAGGTTAGACAGAGTCTATTTATCTCTATGAAGTGCACGTCACTGGAAGATAGTCAATTTTATTTTACACTTTTTTTTGGTAGATCAATCTTAAATAACTCTGAAAATTCACTTCTGCCACCTAGACTTGTATGGAAAGGGCTTCCACAAGGTTCAGTCTTAAGTCCCCTTTTGTACAGCATATACACATATGACTTGGAATTGTCCGTAAATTGTTTCTGCAATGTCCTACAGTATGCAGATGATTTAGCTTTATATGTGTCTGATAGCAATATAGCTCATGCAACATCACAACTCAGTTCTTCCCTTTTTTATTTACAAAACTTGCTTTCAGATCACGGGCTATCCCTTTCGGTTACTAAAAGCAATGTCGTTACTTTTTCCCGCCATAGAACTATTCCCGATTATATCATTTCTCATGAGGATCAAATTATACCTACCCAGGGCAGGGTAAAATTCTTAGGAATTATTCTCGACTTTAAATTATCTAGAATCCACTACATTAACCATATTATACAAAAATATGAAAGGAACATGAATATTCTTCACTCGCTTTCTGGAGTATGGTGGGGCTCCCATCCATACTCACAGAAGTTATTATACAATGCCATCATATGTAGTCACTTGGAATATGGTTTTCCTCCTAGACCCCTTTAACAAGACTGCTCTCACTGTATTAGATAAAATACAATCTAAATGTCTTCGAATTATTACAGGGGTTATGAAATCATTCCCTATTAACGCACTACAAGTGGAATGTACTGATGCTCCGCTGGCTTTAAGGAAACAATATTTATCCTATAGATTTTTATTTAAAGCTTTCCAAATCCTTTTTAATCCCCTTTTCCCTTAATTATCTCCTTTTTGAATTCTGTTTAAATATATCTTCTTGTGATTACTGGTTTCATAAAGACGCCCCATGTTTATTCAATAGTTTTGTTAGTTTCCTGCATCTTTCATGTCATGTATTTCAATGTAGTCCTTTGTTAGATATCCCATATGAAGCAATCATCTACCAACCAAATGTAATTCTTGGTTTGACATTGGAGAAATTTCTCTTGAGGCTTCAACTAACGTAAAAAATGCAATAGACTGTTTTTGGAAAGATTGGCAAACTATATATACTGTTGCTTCTAAAACTTTAGATAATTTTCATTTAGGGGCTGCAGTCTGGGTTCCTAAATATAAAATTACATTAAATTACAAGTGCCCCTCTTATAACTCAATTTTTCTGCAGAATCTACTGCAATACTTGAAGCTGTTTTGTCTAACCAATTCTGCGGTGGATTTAAGTTCCCACTGATCGTCAATATTAAACATTCCCTTTTTAAATGTCACCTAAGAGAAATTCAAGTTTGTCTCGTTTGGATACCGGAACATAGCAGTATTGAAGAAAATGAGGCAATTGATCTCCTTGCTAAAGACGCCATTCATAGACATTATAAATATAGAGACATAGAGAGAGATTTCATAGCTTTTGCTAGAGTGAAATTACTCTCTTCTTGGGATGAGGTCTGAAAAAAATCACGGAACTCTAAGGATAAACATCATGCCTCTATCCAAAATCATTTACCAACCAAACTTTACTTTAAGTACTATGATATCAATAAAAAAAAACTTCCATTATCTGCCGTCTTAGATTGGGGCATGCTTGCACCCATGTATATTTAGCTAAGATCAGAATCAGAGACAGTTCTCTTTGTGAATGTGGTATAGACGAATGAACTCCTGATCATATTTTCTTTAACTGACCTAAAATATCATCGTCCCTTTATCTCCTCTCCCCACTATTCCTAGGCCTATTAACTTAAACTCCCTGTTGACTTATATAAATTCCCCTGTTGTGTATATTCTATGTGACTATTAATTCTAACAATATTAATCTTTAGATTGAATCTAACTCACTAACATACATTTTAACATTGTGATTATCGTTTGTTTTAGGTAATTCAGCAGCTAATTATTGTGAAAAATTTCCTGTGAACTCTTCTCTTGTATTTTCATTACACTAGTTTCATTGCAAAGTCTATATACTCAAATATCTGCTAAGCTTTATAAACTTATTTACGTCTCTCACTTTGTTATTGGCGGAAACAGCAGGATCGCTACAAAAGAAGAATAATAAAAATAAATCAAGGAGGTTATTATTATTATTCTTCTTTTGATCAAACAGTTACTTAGGACGTCTTAGGCGCCCATTTTGCATTAATCAAACAGTTGCACAGAGCAGATTTTCGCCAAGAGTTTATATTATAAGTTTATATTTACGGTCGAATTTTGACCACAGGGCAACCTCTAGTACTTACAATTGTACCATGTATTCAATGGTGCTATAGGTGACTTCATAACTGCTTGGCATCTTGTATGCAACTGTTGTTTGGATGCCCTATGAGCAACTCGAGCAGGAAACAGTGCTCGTACTAGTGATAGGAAGTTAGCATGTGTGATTTCAGTTAGTGATTCTTCGACATCAACAGTGTCTTCTGAAGTTTCTGCTGATGTATCTACAGGAAGCTCACCAGAATCATCAGCTAACTCAACAGGCAGAGCCATCATATCTACAAAAATATTTACACACATAAAGTTAAATATGTATTAAAGGAAGTCAGCATGAAAAAATGTCTACATTATTATGATTCATAAATGACTTATCAACATACTTTTCTGCACAAATGATGACCATAACTTTGAAATAAATTTCAATTTTTTTTTGTACATATGTATTTACAAAGAAAATTTCTAAAAAAATTTAAAGTTTGAATCTCATCATTGTTTGAAAAACATATAGAACAGACTTGTTAACCATAATCATGACATAACTTTTTAGGTTCATTTCAATCAATTACTTTAAATACTTGACTGTACATAATAATAAAAAATACACAATACCCAGAACGAGTTTAAAAAATGATACCTATTCTTTAATATTATGATGAATGAAAAGATATTTAAAAATTAAGATATTTGCCTATAAGGCATAGGCAACTTTGAGGAAGTCTATTATTTAAGATAATGCGTAGTTTAAGTTTGTAAATATTAACATATTTATGTACTCTTTTGTTATTAATAAATTTGAATCCATTATTACATTAAACGAGCAATATTTGTTTGATATCGCTTTATCGAAAACGGCTCTAGCAATTTTGATGAAATTTGAAATATAAGGGTTGAGGAGGGCGAAACTCGATCTAGGTAGGTCTCGCTTCTGACAAAAATCGTTTTCTGTATGTTTTCACACAGTTCAAACTTCTAAACTCTAAAAATTTCTATGTGTAATTTCACTACAGAATTTACCTTCTCAATAGCACAGTGGCTAGTGTATATCTACCACGCTGAAATACGCGAAATCGAATTCTGTGATGTAGTCAGATTTTTTGTTTTTTTTCTATAAGACCCTAAGTAAAGCTCGGTCGCCCAGGTACTGAATAATTAATAATACTCACCAATACCATCCAAATCTTCCAGTTTGATTGGAACAGGCTGGTTTATTCTTGTTGAATTTTGTACTGATAATACTGAATCTGCTGGCTCTTGTTTTATTACTTTCTCCAATTTAATATCTCTATAAAATAAAAATACACAATAAAATATAGTTATTAGCACATTAAGGTGATGCATTGGAAATTTTGACGGCAGGGATCTCAATTTTTCTAAGTGACTACAAAACATATCAAAGTAATATTTGGTAACCTGATTCTTCATTTCATTGACTTCATTTTACCAGTTGCATTACACGATTGGTTATTTTTTTAACATAAAAAAAAATATCAAAGAAACTTCTTTTAAAACAGAGATTTACATATTTCGGAGCAACGGGACCGATTTATGTTTCTAAATTTTCTGTATAGTTTAATCTAAAGAATATAACCCTAATCTGTTTAAGGCATTAAACAAAGTTGATTTTCCTAACATGAATAAGTGTTAGGAAAATCAACTATGATCTACGCTATATAGTTTTTTGTTATAAAGTTCATTATAGAGAGTTTAAACTGTATTTCTACTTTTCTAACTAATGTCAACTACAACAATGACTTTCTAAGATTTTTATCTTTTTAAGTGACCTTCCAAGTTAAAATTATTGATTCAGATTTTTTCCATCCACCAAATTCCTCTAAAAAGTGACTTTTTGAAGAATCTTGTAAAATGTAGTTACATATTGTGTCATTTGTATAAATAACATTATTACCATTGACATTACAAAAAGGAAAATACGATAAATAAAAAGAGTGCAATGCATTCTTTAAACCATTAATGCCTGATTTCACCAATGCTATATGTCGTCACATATTCATGTTATGTTACTACATCTACAATTAATTGAAGTAGCAATACATGATGGAAATATCATTTCTTAGTATTTTTGATTTCTTCACATGACTTGTGTTCATGATCAAAATATATAGGAAAAATAAACCATAAAATGATTACTAACTTCATACTTTCTTGATTTTTTATATCAACAGTATCTTGTTTAACTTCAGTATTAGCCAGTAATCTCTTAGATGGCTTTGGACTTGTGACTGGATCAACAAATGATGAACTCTCAGAGTCTGTTTCTTCTTGCTCACATTTTATCTTTATATTTGGCAATAAAGTTTTATTTTCTACATTATCAGGTTCCTCTTTCTTCTTAATTGGCAATTTGTCAGGTTGTTTGCTTTGCTTCTGATTATTCTTAGGTGTTCTTCGTAATTTCTGTATGGGAGTATCTGTTTTCTGACCTCCAAACATAACCTTTTTAGTTCCATTTACAAACGCTACTCTTTGTTTTATATCTTCTAAAGAAATGCCAGCTGTGTTTAATTCAGGATGATTCTAAAATAGGTATACATATGCCAGTTGTATGAATGTTGTATTAAATAAAAATGAAAATAAGATAATGGACAGCAAGAGAAGTTTGTTAAAATGTATTTAAAAAGGTGTGGGCTATCATTTGTTTCGATTAAATTTAAAATTAAATTGATCATACATAACCACATAACAAGATTTTTATATTATCTATTCATACCTCTCTATAATGTCTTCGTGCTTTATGAGCTGAAAGTACATTTTTCAAACATTCTAAAGATGTGAGACTTGATGGATCTGTGCCACTAAGAGTACCAGATACATTATTGTCAATATTCTGAAATAAGAAAATGTCTTGAAACAACAATTATGAATTTAACTTTTTCTTACATACATACCAGTGTTGGGCAAAATGTAATTTGTAAATGTAAGAACATTTTGTTAGGCAAACAAGAATAATTATAATTACAAATTGTAATCATAATTGTTTGTACAATTATATTTTGCCCAACACTGATACATACCAATATGTATGCACAGTAAAACTTCACACTTTTCAGTGGGTACGATACAAAGCATGGTATAGAGGAAGTGGCATTACACATTATTGTTTTTCTTTTCTTCCTTTAATTAGTTAGATACTGGAGAACATTGCCACTAGTACCAGATATTGAGCAGTAGTTTCTTAAATTGTCCAATAGTTTTCGTGGGTGGACCTATAGATTTACTTTTTACTTGCTCACACTCCATAGAATTTATTTCTGATAAAGAGATAATGAAGACTGTTCTTAAGTTAAAGAAAGAAATTTTGTCATCAATATAAAGCAAGGCCTGTTTTGTTTCTTTAATGTTTAGCTTTTTTGATAATTTATCAATAAATTAGTGGGCAGTCTAGGCGACACTTTTTTGAAATGGTTAACATGCAACCGCCAAATGTAGTGTAGCCATTAAAATATCTCCTCAATGTTTTTATTTACTCAGAATATAATACAAAATTTTACGCATTATAAGCTGTATCGATTGACATTAAAAATGGTAAAATTTCTATACCATTATGTTCGGAGGCATTGGAACCATTCAAAATGGAAAGTTCCATACCGGATAGGTGAGAATGTCTTATCGAAGTTTTACTGTATACACATAATAGGTTTTTCAATAACAGAATAATATGCAAAAAATATACTTATAAGACAAAAATATTAATCACTTAAGTTACTCATTACCAAAATCATGTTTATTAAATTGTTTTGTTTTGAAAATAGAGACCTGTCCTGTAATTTTCTTTCTTTTCTTAACACTTTGTTCTGGTGGTCCTTCTGGATAATTCTCATCTTCTGATTCTTCACCTCCAACCTCACTTCTTATAGCAGCTAGTTCCTCAAAATATCTCTGTTTAGCTCTTAAATAAACAGGCTTGAAAGTATTCTTAGACGATGGTTTCGGTGGGAGAAGTGGCAAACGAGGAATCGGACCTGGTGGAGATGCTTTAGCTGCAGCTAACAAACGCTCTCGAGATATTAACACCTCAGGTAATAACTTTGCATAATATGATTTTATCTAAAATGACAACATACACATTACTATAATGATTTCATTATGTACATTTTACTATATTTAAGTATAAAAATATATATATAATTACCCTATGTCTTTGCTGTTTAGCTCTAGCTTTTTTTAAGAATTTTCTCATCTTGGCAATATCAGGTCTGTAGTTACCCTGTCTAAGATTATTAAAAAAATCATCTAGAGGTGATGAGAACTGGAATGGTTCATGGTTAAACAGCATTTTTATAGTCTTTTCTTTCTCTTCTTCATCATTTTCAGTAAATTTCGGCAAATAGTTTTTCAGCTGTTCTTTATGCTTATCTTCTAGTGCCTCCCAGGTTTTCATAGAAAAAAATTCTTTGAATATGGAATAGTCTTCACAAAGATCTTGAGGTAGTTCTAGGGTGTGTCCTAAAATGCGCACAGGTTCCATCACCTCTTCATCACCATCAGAACTCCCGCTAGAAGAATCGGTAGAGCTACTGCTATCCCCACTATAGCTATGTTCACTTTCCATCTTTTCCTCCATGGCAACAAATACGATTTCTGTAGATTTGATAATACAACTATTGCTTTTTTTCGCGACAAAGCCGTTTTTACGCTGCTGCCTTAAATTTCTTCAATGTTTTGGTTAGTGAGTAGGAAAAACTGTAGCATAGTTACCGTAGACAAAACAAATCAAAATACAGGAAGTTTACTGAAGAGAAATCAAGTCTTGTCTAAATTAAAATAGAACGCACACGACAAATAGCAATGTTTCACACATACTATGCGCCAGAACGGGACATTAAAGTGAGAAAATAGTCTGACAGACAAACATAGCGACATTTTGGTAGCAAGTAATGAAAAACAAAATGTTGTCTATGAACAAAAGCCTAGTCTAGTCTACATAACCACAGAGAAATACTAGAGTTTTTAAAGGAAATGAGAGAAATCATTTTTTCTAGTTTTTGCACCTTTTGTGAATTTTATGGTACAAAACTTCGACCTACGCACGAAAGTGACAGTATATTGTACGCTAAAGCTCTGTACAAGCGTTAAAAGTGGCAAAGTTTGAATAAACATGTACAAAATAAGTTTTCGCGTATTTCCAAGTCATTTTAACTCCAATAAAGCCTACTGTGGTGGAATTTTGCAGCGTGTTCCACCGGAGCAGTAGACTGTATAATTTTCTTCCGTAGGCTTTAGCGGCGTGTTGTTTGAGGAAGACGTGACGAATTATTATTTTTTTTGTAAATATATTGACAATTACCCGTAGATAATTTTTGCCAACGTCTTGTTTGGATTAGCACTGATATATAATTGATTGATGAATGATATATAATTTTGGCCAAGTGACGATTCAGTTGAGGACGTAAAAACAGACAACACAAACATTGAACAAGAACAACACAAATTAGTTAGTATTCTACCTGAAAATAGATATATTGTGTTCATTACAGATATTTAAAATGCAGCACAAAAGGGAGTAAGAGTAAACATAATAAAGGTGAATTTTGTTTTCAGCAATAAACTTTGAAAGGCTTTATTTACAATGAAACAATATGTAAGAGTAAGCGCTGTCGTCACGCCTTGCACTCCCGGCTTGCGGCCCATATTATACGACATACAAGCATACAACATAACGGGCCAGAGAGAAAACGCAGCGATACTTAGTAAGCATTGGATCTAACGTGATATTACCATAGCTGTCCACTGTCCTTCTTACTGAGCTATCAAGATTGCCAGGTTCTGCTTCGCACGTACTCTAACGCTGATCATCAAGCCGTTCACCACCTGCTAACATAATGAACGCTATGGCTCCATCTGCATGGAGCCACTAGTCATTCACACCGCCTCCATTGACATATTTACATTTCTTTGCACTGTTCATGCCTTATTACCAAGGCCTTGCTAATACTAGTCTCACACTCACCGCCATTCGACGGCGTAATTAGATTTCTTACCGCTGTGGGTTGACCACTTCCCACCCGTTCATTCGCAACATAGGACACATCCTTTGGACCCGTCTGACATTATTTATTCATATATTTATTAAGTTTTTAAATTTCTCATGTAATTTAACTTTTGTTAATTTTAATAGCAGAAGATAAAGCCGATACCTAGATCATTTTATGATATCTAGATTGTTTTGATTAATTTTTTCAAACTTGTACAATGCAACTTTTATTAGATTCACTGAATAAGCTTCAAAAGAACGCGTTCCAATAGCGATATGAAATTGTAGACACTCTAGTTAGAGAGAGATAGAGCAGTAACGAAAAATTTCAGTTAAATTTCTTTGATTCATTCTTAGGCTTCATTGTTTTACTTTTAGTGTTGCTTTTACATTATTCAATAGAAATGAGAAATAACATAAAACAATGTTTGTTTTTGGGTTTTTGGCGGGATATTAAACGCGCAGTTGGGCACACTGCGCGTTTATATAAATTATTTGCAAATTGTTTCTAGTGGATAGTGTGATGTAAATTTGGCGTAGATTTTTGTCGATGTTGAATTTTTTTAGTGGCTTAGTCTGTCTTGGCGGATCGTACTAGAAAAACCGCCTCAGTATATTTGTTGAAGTTGAAACTCCAAATAACATTAAAATGTATTACGTCGACATTTTAATGAAATAAAATAAAAAAATATATTAATCCATTAGTATAGACATCGGCTGTTATGGACACAGATATCTTTGTCTTACAAAGAATAGCACAAAAAAAATTGAGAATGAAGCGGCCATAGAGTTGCCATAGAGCGGCAAAGTCTAGCAAAGTAACTATGTCGAAAGTTTTTGACGTAAATTAATTGTGTAGTAAATATGGCTGACGAACTCAATGTTGACAGTCTAATTCACAGGCTTTTAGAAGGTAAAATTTCATTTGCTTGTAGTTTTTATGCGTGTTTTAGTTATTTAAAATTAGAACTATCGTATTCATTGTTCAGTTCATTGTCATTAAGCTCCTAGTTGCGTAATTTACACCCAGTGCATAGGTACAGAAACGTCAAATTAATAAATAAATCGATTATCCTCAATTCTTATCTGGTTCACTTAGTCCGCTCTATAGATGTCTTGGAGATGACTAATTTCAGCTTCAAATCAAAAGTATTTTGTAAATCTCAGCAACCCTACAACATGGAAGCACCATATATCGATAGTGATGTCAGATTCCCTGGAAGATTTCTATGGGTACATTGTTATGCTTTGTTCGCAATGTTACTTTACTTATTTTAAACTTGTTTATTTCACTTTATTATGCTGCTTTTTGGTGGGTTACAACAGTATACAGGCTGCAGCAGGAAACAGCAAGGAGAAAAGGAAAATTGAAAGACATCTTTTCAGGAGAATGTATGGTTACTTCCACGATTCTTGCCAAAGTATTGAGCTAGTTTGATTGGTATCATACTTCCTTTAGTGAACAATTGTAACAGTCTTTGATCAATCCCATTACAATTATAGATTTAAATTAAAGCTCTTCTTTATTTTTGTCATTAAGCAGTGAGATTTTAACCAGCCTCCTAGGAGATATGAATATAATATTCATGCATAATGGGGATTTTTAAATGTCAGATTATATATAATGTGATCCCTATTATTATGTGGATATTATTATATTTTCATAATATATTATGGAAGTTATATTTTATGTGCATTAATCATGTGTCTGATTATATTTGCTTATAACACAGTCCTTATATTTATGCTAGTGGAAAACTATGTTATTTGTGAATAATACCTTTCTTAGTTGAAGTGTGCATATAATGTTGGTAATTGTATAGAATGTACATTTCTGTCTTAACTTTTAATGTTTTATTTCTACTTCCATCTTTAACAGTCAAGCCACTTATATAGGTGAATCAAATGAGATTCACTCAAATTACTTAGTATGTAATATTGAAAAAAAATCAATGTGAGATTAGATATGGCTATTTGAAACATGTATAAGCCTGGGAATGTTCTATAAAAAGTTTTGTTTGTTTATAGAAGCATTACATTTCAAGTGATATTTTTGGCATGCTTTATGGTAACTTTGGAATTCTTTTGAAGTTTTCATTTTGTATAATCTGATGTGTTGTCTGTAATATCTGTTGTGTAAAATGTTTTTATGGCATCAACAGCAGTTTTAATAACATTGAATTGTCATTGCATCTCTTAGCATTATTGCTTGAAGTAATTTCTTGTAACATTAATAGTATTCATAATTACATAATTTGTACATTCATAATTTGTGCCTATCCTTTCATTTAAAATGATAATGTAGATTTCTTGAGACAATATATATATTTTTTTGTAATTGCTGCAGTCCGAGGATGCAGGCCTGGAAAAACAGTACAGATGTCAGAGTCAGAGGTGCGTGGACTCTGTACCAAGTCCCGGGAAATATTCTTGCAGCAACCCATATTGCTGGAACTGGAAGCACCACTCAAAATTTGTGGTAAATTAAAATTAATCATAATATTTCAATTTACGCATTCCAGTCAGATTACATTCTAGTGCTATTGTCAAAGACAGTGTAAAGATATCTTCATGCTGCCTTAATTATAATGACAGGAATACCTGCGAATATCCTATTTTTTCTTTTTTATTTCAATGTAAACAAAGAAGAAATTAACTAAAATTTTGTTGAATTTTCACTGTTCACTGGTCTGGTGTATTACACGTAGCACTCTAATAACCATTGTTTTTCTGTTACATACACAAAACTATGAAATATGCACATAAAACACCAATATTATTCAATATAGTACAGCATTAAAAAAATTGGGGTTATTTGTCAAATGTTTTGTTTTTAATTTGTAGTGTTACATAAGAGTTGCCTATGTTCCTAGATCAAATTAGTATCATATATCAATTCACACTAATAGTATGCGAGTGACACGATTCATTCGAAATATGAGACAGAAGTGCAAACAATAATAATCTTATATTCATTATTTTTAAGTGTTTTTTTTAAATACAAATTTTGACACATCATGATGTTTATTATTCTTATAATTTTTGGTGGTTTTTATTGAAGCACAAACAGACAAAATTCCAAAAATGTTTTATAAATAACTAATAAGTATGACAACTAACTCAATCATTTGTGAACTAGCCCATCTCTAGTTGTGTTATGAATATCATAGTAGCCAACATTTACATTAAAGACAAAAATGAAAAAATTGGATGTACATATGTAAATTTGTATATTTGTATGCATGTCCAGCATGGTGTTTCAAAATTCTTTGAAAAAAATCTTCATTTTTTCATGGTGCATCCTGTCTTAATGTTTCCATATGTCTAAAAATGTTCATAGTACTCCGGATTTTGGGTGTGGTTTTAGGAGTGACTACTAGCTAAGAAAAAGTATTTAAAACATACTCAAGTATATGTCAATTAATTACCCATTAGGGATACAGCATGAAGATACATATATATGTATATATGTCTAAAAAAATGATAATTTAAGACGGCCTAAAGTGGACTTGAGCCTAATTTTTGTTATCATTTTTTTTTATTTTACTTTCAGTTTTTAAATATTTTGCAATAGTTTACCAAATATTTGTAATTCCTGTTCTTCTAATCTGAGTTAAATAGCGACAGACTAAATTCAAGTTTATAATTATTTTCAATGAAACTATCTTCTTCATAAATAATTATGTATTTATTTCATCTAAAATTCAAGTATTTTCATCATCTTATTACATTGTTTACACTATGGTCATAAATAATATTTATTACTGACCTGTTTTATCTCACATACATTTCAATGTAGACTTGAACTAAATAAATTTTAGAGACTGTAAAATCTACTTTATTACTAGTAATAAATGAGTAAGAAGATAACTTTTGTTTAGTTCTCTAGAAAAAAATATTTCTAGGACCAAAAATATATTCACTGAATACAAAATTTTAAATTCCCCATCATGGATTGTGTATATTACTGCAATTTGTAGCATAAAAAAGTATGTAAAAAATGTAGGTATACACTACTCAAACTCCACAGACAATGTTACTTACACCAATTATGTAACCTCAAACACAGCTAGTTGTTTGTACTATGAGTATTATAACAAAAAGAAAAGCAAGTATCTAGTGACACTCAAATTCGAAGACAATTCAGTAAATTCCATTTCCTGATTTGATATGTTTGGAAATCAAACTTGTAATCCTCAGTTTGGTAGGCAGATACACTAACCAACATACCAGCAGGCTAACATAATATTATGTGCTAAAATATCATTATTTTAGAATATCTTTGTGTATGCGAGCAAATGTGTGAGGCGAATGATGAGATTGGAGGAAGCAAAAGAAGTATGTAAGGACCGCAATGCTTGGCACTCCGTCCTCTCTGACTACCCCGTTGAGGATGCAGCGCGAAGAAATATATGTATGGGACTGTGTATGCAAATGTATCTTCATATATAACAATTCTTTACATAATGCTAATATTTTAATTTTTCTAACAGATTATACATACTTAGGACCATGTTTTCAGGTGATATTCATGGACAGTACACTGATTTACTACGTCTGTTTGAATATGGTGGATTTCCACCAGAAGCAAACTATCTGTTCCTGGGAGACTATGTGGATCGTGGCAAACAGTCACTCGAAACTATTTGCCTTCTGCTTGCATATAAAATAAAGTACCCTGAAAATTTTTTCCTTTTGCGGGGTAACCATGAATGTGCAAGCATAAACCGCATTTATGGTAATTATTATTATTCTTGCGTTTTTAATGTATATACTAAATCATTTCTGTGAAAAAGTAGTTCAAAAACAGTTTCTCAGATAAAAAATATTCTCAGAAGTTGATATGGCCGAAATTGAATTGAGAAGCTTGGAGGGTAGATGCATGGCTACACTTTTGACAGGACCAGCCAGTTAATATATGGTGCATTTAAATTCGTTTACAATGGATTTGAAATCAAATAAAGAAAATTACATTTTTTATTTATTAAAAACTACGAAGTTTTACTAGAGTGGAGTTATGACATCTGTGACGTCACATTCCCAAATGTGCTCTTATTACTTTTTCATTTAATTTGTATAAATTATAGTAAGCTATGTGGTTCTGCTTTGACATCCAAGTACTGGCCAAGCCATCTGTCATCTCTGAAGGTGAACTGCTGTGATATGAAGTGTGTATGTGCACATTTGTCTATAATAATAATGTCATACAGGAAATAAGGAGTTTATGACATATATTTGGAAAAAAATTATGTCTTCTTTCTTCCTTCATATTTCAATTCTTAATAAATCTTATGCACTTAAAGGTTTCTACGATGAATGCAAACGTCGATACAATATAAAACTTTGGAAAACATTTACGGATTGCTTTAATTGTCTACCAATTGCTGCCATCATTGACGAAAAAATATTCTGCTGCCACGGTGGCCTCTCGCCTGACCTTCAAGGGATGGAGCAAATCAGAAGAATAATGAGACCAACTGATGTACCCGACACAGGTAAATGATATTACATCTGTGGAACTTAACAAAAAAAAAACTTTCTTAACTTTGTTACTATTTTCTTTATGCAGGACTACTCTGTGACCTTTTATGGTCTGATCCAGATAAAGACGTACAGGGTTGGGGCGAGAATGATCGTGGTGTGTCATTTACATTTGGTCCTGATGTTGTCAGCAAATTCCTTAATCGACACGACTTGGATTTAATTTGTCGGGCTCATCAGGTATTTAATAATTTTAAATTCCCTAATGTTCAGTAAATTACTTTTGTCTGATCTTGATGATCGTAGGAGTTAATAGCATTCAGTTTTAGTTTAAAATGAGGATAATAATCCTTTTAAAAATACAGTATGTACTATAATAGTTTAATAAGCACAGAGTACATTTGCACTAACAACTAATTGTTTTTCTCGAAAAACGTTACAATAACTACATGTATTTTTAGGTTGGTGTTGATTGACATGATGACTTCATCACGTGTGATAATAATCTTTCATGTATTTGCTATCTTTTTTTATATTTGAGCATTTAATGTCATGAAACTTAAAAAACCAGCCAAGTGTGTGTCGGCCCACGCACAGTGCAGGTTTCTGTAGTCAGAACGTACAATATGCATTTAATCTCGCAAATATGTTTCTATTTAATAGTATTTCTCAACAAAGTTATTTCTTAGCATGTAACCGAAAATGACGCATGTCTTAAAAGCTACATATTTATTCAAACCCATTGCATTCAGTGTTTTTAAGGTCTACCTTAGATTTTTTCAGAATTTTCTATTCCATAGTTGAAAAGTTAGAGGGGTGAGGGGTACACATTTTTTACAACTTTAGAAGTGCATATATCACTAGCTATTGACTTAAATAAAAAGAAAACATCTGAAAATCTTAAGATCCAGACCACACACGCTTATGCGTGCTGGAATTCTTTTTTCATCCCTCAGTTATATGTACGGAGTGCCATTTCATAATTTTTTTTGTAATTGTAACTACACCATTGTATAGCGGTTTATAGAATACACCTACCTATCTATTAAATGCCAATAGTCTCTGAGTAATATGGCTGTGACATACATATGAAAACAATAAGGGTTCTATTATTTTGTTATTTAGCTACGGAACCCTAAAGGATACATAACTGTATGTACAATTGTACATATGTAGTTATCAAACGCGAGAGCATGAACATGAACGAGATAATATTGTACAGCCCATGTCCACCCTGAGGTCCATTCTTTTATTAGGAAAAGAATTTTGGAAATCTGATGTAGTTCCAGAGATTATCTCCTATATCCAAACTTACAAACTTTACCTCTTTATAATTTTTTATAATATTAGTTTAGATAATAAATGGAATAATTTACAGTTCGAAATATTCTTAATTATAAACGACGGGTTTTCAAAATATTTGTTTGAAGTCTTCATGTATATGGTGTATATATATATATATATTATTCTGCAGGTTGTAGAGGATGGTTATGAATTTTTTGCAAAGCGACAACTTGTCACACTCTTCTCTGCGCCTAATTACTGTGGAGAATTTGACAATGCTGGTGGTATGATGTCTGTCGACGAAACCTTGATGTGCTCTTTCCAAGTATGTCATTTGTATTACTATGATTTTTTAATTACTACACTAATATCAGACCAAATATAAAAGGAAAGACAACGCCATCGCGAACAATACAGTGAGGTCGGCAAAAATAATGCCTCGCATTATTAGTTTCAGTTAGTCGCCACTTATCATTTGTATATAATAAACGTGTAATAATAATTAATATGATAGATTTCACTAGGATTTTACGTTACAATATTTATTCACTGGAACTACTTTGAAAAATATGTCAACGGTAGGAAAATTGCTAGTGGCTATCTTATAAAGCTACAATAACAAAGAAAAGCCAATTAAAGTTAAAATATATCTATATTCATGTTATTTGTTCAAAACCGATAGCCTGTAAGAGCTATCTGTTGTTTTTTATACGTATTTATCAAACATTTCATGAAGGAAGAGAAAGTCGCTAAAAAAGTTTCAAGGGCGCTAAAATTAGAAAGCATTTGTTCGTTCATATTATTCATTCAAGAAGTTATAACTTATAATAACATTTAGTGCATTTAACAAACATGTTAATATTTTTTTATGAAGTTTTCCTAATTGGTTAAATTAATTGTTTAACTTCATCATGATTGTCAATATTATAACCTATAAGATTCAAACCTCGGACCAATATTCAAACCATTGAAAATGTCTTTTTCCCATATATTGTATACATCGTCACAACATAAAAAGAATTTATAGTGCAAATAATGGCTCACTGTTATAAATGTAATGTACAAATGAAAAAGAGAAAACAAACCCCAAAATAAAATGTTCTGGGCGTCTACGCAAAATTTGTGCAGTGTGTATGTATGAGCTCTCTGAAACTGAATTGAGTTTTGTCTGCAATCTCCAAAACTTGCTTAATCTCTGTGAGGACTGTGAAGTCTGATAAGTAAACACAGACAAGTACCACGATTAAGAAAACATGTTTCGGAACTACATTAAACAATAGCCAGCCTAAATGGTTCAATTTTAATAAAATATTGAGCGAGTTAGAGCACCATCAACATCACAGTCAAAACGTTATTATGTTTCAAGTGCCTGAGTCTGTGTCTGAAAGTATAGAACAACGAAAATCTTCTCATAGAACTAAAATTCTTGAGTCCTTGCCTGTAACTGATCAAGATAATTATACTAGAAATACAGTACACATCTTATATGGCTTACCGATGTACCTACGCAGTAGACACAATTTTGAAGGTGCGAGAAATGAATTGACCAATCAGTTAGCGCAATCCAGAGGTAACATCAATACTCGTTAAAATCCCTTGGGTGATTAATTTGGCACCTTCTGCACTGACGACGCCTCTTTCAGTCGGCCGTCAAACAGTTGTAATTAATTACACGTGGTTTTTATTTTGAAGATATACTTAGTGACAAGTTAAACGTTACTTTTTTATAACTATAAGTATGCCCACATTATAAAGAGGACGCCCTTTAAAAATACTATCGAGGAAAGTGGAACGATTTACATTTAAATAATTTCTTCTTTTTGTCTTCACTTAAGCGTTGTATATTAAAATAAACATCTTTTTAATTTAATCTTTTGAGTTTATAAGCCTTTACTGTCCGTTACTGACTGCATAGGTGTAACTTCAAGTCATTATTTTAATTGCAAAAATGTAGATCTTTTGGCATAAAAATTATCAATTAAAATTTATTAATGAAGTAAACTAATAAAAGAGACCCGTTTCAGTGACACGTAATGGTATTTAATATAGTGTGAGCAAAATAGAAAGTGAATGCACTGCAACATTTTTTCCACCTTATGACTGTTGCATGAGATTGATTATAAAATCTGTATTTGGAGTATTTTCGTCGATCGTCTTTTTGTGTCTGCGCGAACGAAGATAACGACGCGCTTTATCTTTTGTGTTTTACTGTAGTATGGTTAGATTAAGCACCAGTTGGAAATGTGAAACCTCGACCTATAAAAATTATTTTCCATACCAAACAAAATGTATTCACTGTTGAAAAGTAAAAAGAAACTACCACATGTCGTTGAGGTCAAATCTGATTTGACACCTTATCAAAGAGATAAATTAAGACAAATACAGGAGGAACTTGCAGAGAGAACCAAGAAAGGTGAACAGAATTTAACTAAATATATAAACAAACAGCTAATGTCTAAAACGGGAAATTTAACGTGATTAACTTTTTATTTTGGCTTGACGTTTCAACCGAGTTACTTCGGCAATAAAAAAGTTAAAATGGAAGTGGTCAGGACATACCATCAGAGGGGAGGAAAAATGGTCAAAAGTAGTAATGAATTGGTTCACAAGTCACATGAAAAGGAAGCGAGGTAGACCATTCAAAAGGTGGATCAATGACATTAAAACCGTAGCAGGTGGCACATGGACAAGAGCAGCCAATGATAGAGAGAAATGGGGGCAGTTGGAGGAGGCCTTTGCCAACTCATGGCATACAGACAGGCTTGTCGATGCATAACTCAGTGCTACATTATAACTTATTTTTAAATACTGTCTGAATAAAGGCTATTATTATTATTAACTTTATTATATTTATTTTGGCTTGACGTTTCAACCGAGTTACTTCGGCCGTGGTCTCAACAACGCCAAAGTTTAAAAGTTTACAAACAGCTAATGACTGTAAATATGAAAAAAAAAACTGACAGCAACTAACATAATGGTCTTGACTATATTGTACACAAATTTAGCATCACTAATGGCAGAATTATATTTATTCCTAATTGAAAAAGGTATAAAATCAACATGTTATAGTTATAAGCGATCTCTTAACCCCTCCATTAGTGATAGTTTAATTTACATTCCTGGTTACAAAGTTACAAGATAGAACTGGTGGAAGAGGTGGTGGAGTTGCTATCTACAAGGCTGACGTTTATGAAAATCAAATATTAATCGCCAAAATAAATGGCATATGCCACAGAGCGTTGGGTGAAGGTATTTGGCTTGATAAACAATACACAACCATTTACAATTCTTGTTCGCATGTTATAAATACATGCGAACATTACAATTTTCAACAGTCAGATGCAGTTCTTTTTGAAACTATTTAGAATGCGTCAGAAATCAAAAACCGTTGTAATAATTGGAGATTAAATCTGCTAGACATTAAGTGGCCACTGACAAATACTACTGGCTACAACACTACTTAAAAAAAAAAACAACTTGTGAACAAAATCACTAGAAACAGAAATAACCAAAATGTAATGCTCGATTTAATTTTATGCAATGACGAATTATTGATTTGAGAAATAGATATAGACCACCAATAGGTAAAAGCGATCACTTAATACTTATAGCAAAAATGCAAATTGCACATAACAATATCTGACTATTCTGATCGGCTGCCCTACATGCGAGGCCCTATATAGACGGCTTGGATATGGTGGAGGTACTCAACAGGGCAAGGTATCCCCCATAATATGTTAATCTGCCGCGCTTGAGTAAATCTCAAAATCCCCTATTGGGCTCCCCTACTATTAATGACGAAACCGGAACACAGGAAATGTTTTTCCGAACTATTCAAAAGATCTTACATTAGAGAACCTAACGACTCAGTTACTAAAGTCAGGTTACCTAGGGTAGAAAAGTATTGAACACATTATTTACACCAGAACTGATGGCAAAAACACTAAAAACTTTCAGTGATGACAGCAACAGGACCAGATGGCATTCCAGCTACATTTTCAATAAGAGGTTCATGTGAACGAATGTAAACTTTAGCTAAAATAATGAACCATTCATTTGAAAAAGGTATACTCCCAAATAATTGCAAAGAAGCAATGATTACTCCGATTTTTAAGAAAGGTCTATTAACAAGGAATTATAGATAAATTAGCATAACAAGTATACTATATAAAACAATGGAAAAAATAATAGCAGAAAGAATAAAAATGTTTTTGTCAGAAAAAAACATCAATACAAAAGAATAGCACGGGTTTGTACCTAAATGCTTACATATGAAAATACTTTTGATAGAGTTCCAGTGCGCAGATTGATATGCAAATTAGAACATTATGGCATTCGAGGAAAACTATTGACCTGGATGAGTGACAAGTAGAACTTTCCGAGTGAGAGTGCGGTGAATCATTGTCGAAACAACACATGTAGACGGTGGCGTGCCACAAAGCTCTGTACTGGCTCCTTTAAGCTTTTATAATATTATCCACTAGATCTAAAAAATGTCCCGAATCTTCTCAAAATGATTTATATAACATTATGCAGTGGACAATTATCCTTGAATGTAGAAAAGTATACTGTCTTTCACATATGAAACAAAAATACATAGGTATCCTATTTTCTAGATGGATAGCGACTAACACCAGTTACTTTACAGAAGGATTTATGAGTTATCGTTAGCAATGACTTAAAATGTACCACATTGTATCAATTGTAAAGAGAGCAAACACCATGATCTATACAATAAGAAAGGCTTCCGCTTGCATAAATATCGCAACTTTTTTTAAACTACTATACAAAACATATGTAAGACCCCTGCTAGGGTATGCACAACATATATAGAATCCATATTTTGTAAAGGATATAGAGATGCTGAAGAGAGTCCAAAGGCGTGCGTCGAAATGACCAAAGGCGCTACAAGACTACTCTGGGAACTTAGAAACAAAACACGAAGAATGGCTGCCTATACTGAAACTGCCATCTCTGGAGGATTGAAGAAAACGAGGTTTTATAGAGACCTCTAAGATCATAAACAGCTATTAGATGTAGCACAACTTCATACAATGTTTCTTACCAAGCTAAACACCAAAATCCGTAGAGATGAACTAAAATAAACTTGCAAAAAAGATTAGCATTATCGAAACCATATCACCATTTTCTGACAAATCGTGTTGTGAATGTATAGAATAAGTTACCGGAAAATGTGATCGTAGCAACAACAGTAAATCAATTTACACAGAGTGGGATAATCATTTAAATATGAGGTGACATTGGAGTGCAAATGAAGAATAGATATAAACACATTAGCGGAAGCTGCTTGTGTTATATTAAAAAAAAATAAGAAGTTCGAAACTTCGAAAAACGAAAAATAAAAAGCAGGATGAAATGACGTTTCATACATAAATAAGCTTAGAAAGTCATAATTTCAATAAATCAAAATAAAAATTGCTTGGAACATGAAATCTCCACCAGTGTTGACATTAGTAGGTGTTAATTGGGTAAGTAAGGTTGTATGCAAGGAAAAGTTACTCGTTTCCTTGTTTATTTTAGAGGATTAACAATTTATTCCAAGGAGCAACTATGTAAGTAAATTGCGGGCAGTCTAATACTATTATAAAACTGTACAGGAATGTATCTACACAATAATGTTATCAGTAGAATAGCGTCATCAATGATAACGTTATTTCTATAATAACTGGGGTATTAGGAATAGGGCATGCAATTATCGAAATGTTCCGATAATCGATAAAAATTAATTATCGTTTTTTTTTCGATAAAAACCGATAACTACTGGTTTTTATAATATTATACAAAAACTCGTTTTTCACGTGTAGGTTAATTATACAATTACCTAAAATGAATCACAATCTTAAAAAGTAATATAATTTTTTTTGTAGGACGAAATATAATAATCATATATAATAAACTCAGACATTTCACACAGCGCCATCTAGTCCCAAAGTAAGCAGCACAGCGCTTGTGTTATGGGTACTAGACGACTGATATACTACTTATATACTAGTCCTTTGTAAATAAATACATATTATACATAAACACCCAGACTCAGGGCGGGAACCGAACCCGCAACCCCCGTTTACTTTCCGACGCGCTAAGCCGTTGCGCCACGGAGGTAGTCCTAATATATTTATTTAATCAAAGTAATTACCTTCGTTGTCTATACATTTTTGCCATTTAAATCGGAAGATCATTTAAACCTTTGCGATAAAACTGGCGAACTGGACTACGCAAACTTTGTGAGGGTATTTTGTACTTCTTGGGATGAAAATATTTTCCGTACAAAAAATTGACCAACTCGCGGTAGTGGTATTGGTAATGGCGAGATCCGGCGAGTATGGAGGATGACGGATGGTTTCTAATTACATATTCTGTACTGTTAAAACTGTTTTTCGAGCAGTGTGAGGTCTTGCGTTATTATGGAATAATAATGGTGAAGATCGATTGACGAGTCGGGTCTTCTTCGAGTTTCGCCATCGTTCAGAGTTCTGCACAGTAGACATCTGCAGTTATTGCTTGACCGGATAGAGGGAAGTTATAGTGAATTATGTACACCATGAAGTGTCCACCAAACAGTTACCATCACCTTTCTATGGGTAAACTTCGCTTAAAGGCATTGGTGTGGCGTTTGACATGGGATCAGCCATTGCGTTGTTTGCTTGCGATTATCATAAAAGACAGATCATCAAGACAGGCAAGCTTAAACGAGCGCTGCTCTCTGCAACTCAGTCAAATCATGTGAGGCATCCATTTTTCAAGTTTTTTAATTTTACCGATTTGCTGCAAATGGGTCAATATTGTGGGTATGCTAACGTCAAACTATGCTGTAATTTCCTTGGTAGTATGATACGGTAACAGATCGACTTCCACCAAACCTTCAATTTATCGTTATTTACCTCAGTGGCTGGTCTTCTTCGTGGTTCATTCTTCAACTCCGAAGTTTCCACTACTAAAGCGGTTAAACCAAAAACGCATGGTGCGTTCGTTAGCCGTATCCTCTCCAAACACAGCATTGACATAATGAGCAGTTTCTGCTGCGTTAGTCCCACGTCGGAACTCATATTCGAAAATGACTGGTTTTGCTATATCCATCTTTCACGTTAAAAGCTGAATCAAAAAACAATCGAAAGTCGAACAATCAAATGTCATGAATTTTTAAAATTTAAAATGTTTTAGTCTTCGTGTGAAAAAGCTTTGCTCTAAATAAAATCTGACACCATACAGCTTTAATTTTAATTGAAATTGGCCAGTGCGTTAAAACGGCAATTTCATACTTTAATCCCTATTATTATTATATATTGAAAAATCAATATTTAAAAAATGAAAGAATTTAAAAAAATCATCGATTGTATTTCTGATTCAAATTAAATACAAAATATTCGAATCAACGTTTAGGAATTATTATAATCATTGGTTATTTTCTTATACTTTGACTTTACCTTCAACTTCGGTAGGTTTACTGTATTGAATTTTACCTTACATGAGTTAAATGGTAAAACAAGATTCTGAAGGTAAAAATATTAAAAACTTATATTTATAGAGAAATATTATATTAAATGTATAATTTGCAGTAAGAATATGATAGACAATTACTACGAATAATTTACAAATTACCTGCACAATTTTTTTTCAGTTTTTAGGTTAGTCTTGTTGACTACTTCCTGTTTAATTGGTGTGGTATCTTAGAAACAGCTCCAATGATTGGGATATAATTCTTTTATGATTTTATATTTTTTATCGAATACCGATATTTATCGACTTTCTTTTCGATATTTATCGTTTTTTAAAATGGACCGATAATCGATAAATAACCGATTATCGTTTTGCATTCCCTAATTAGGAATCAATATGACAACAGTGGCATATGTACAGATGTACCACACAACTAAAAACCCGGCCTCATTATGTTATTCTCAGCATGTCTTTCTTTTTTTTATTTGGTCTGAGACACTATCATATCATTATGCTAATGTTTTTTAAACAGATATTGAAGCCGTCTGAAAAGAAAGCAAAATACCAGTACAATGGTATTAACAGTGGGAGACCTGCTACACCCCAGCGGTCACCACCGAAAAAGAAATAACTGACGTTTGGGATCCAGTGTGCTGCACAGTGAGAAGAATGCTACAAATAATTAATAATTATAATATCATGTATTATAATTGTTTAATACAGTCACGGGACACAGCCGAAATATGTCATAACTATTTGTAAAATGGATTATCAATTTGCTTGTGCCTTCTTATTTTTAATTTAATATAAAATGATGTTAATTTATGAATTTATTTTTAAAGATTTATTGACACCAAACAATGATTTATTTGGCGTGACCTGTGACTAATGCTTTTTCGATCCCTGAAATAATATTATCGTAGCATTTAGCCCGGACTTTACCCTGTTATCTAAAATGTTAATGTTGTAGTCAAATTGTTTTGTTAATTTTGAATATTGAGCAAGTGGCAAGGAATCTTAAAGATGCGGACATTGGACATAAGCGTCGTTACATTTTCATATTATCTATTAAGTTGTAGAGGATCGAAAGCACATTTTGCTTTGTTTAACTAATGTGCCTATAAATGTAAATTATATATAGGTCTCGTAAGTGACGATAATTGGTTAATTTAAATTCTAGTTTCTCCATCAGTGTGGTTGTTGTTTTTAAACATTGAATAATAATCGTCCATTAAAGTTTTGCTCTTTACAAACGATTTTTAGTTTTAGTTTTCCACTATTTATTTGATACTGAGAGAAATCCGTTGGGAGGTGGCCTAAGATGACATGATATTAACCTTCGCCTGTCATAGCTTATAAGTGTCTCAACACTAGGACTCCATTGCAATCATTTTAGTCTAGGAATGGTCCCAGTGAAATTAATATTATATTGCTTTTCAGTATTACTCCTTTTGACAAAATTAATTTGTAGAAAATATTGGCAAGATGATCTCCTTACTGAGGCTTTCTATGATCGCATGCCTCAACATAATTGATATTAATACAAACAATGGTAGAAGCAGTGTAGTCCTCGCAACAATAGTGCAATTGCTATATTATTATAATTAATATAAATTATATGCAGATTTTGCATTGTACAATTTTATTTTTTAGCTGTGTTATCAATGTCAGATAATTTTCATGAATAAATATTACTATTAAAAAAATTTATTGTTTCTATATTTTATGATTTTCATTTGTTTGCATTTACAAAAATATTGTATACTTTTACTAACAAAATAAGTCTTTTTTTTACAATTTACTAAAGATTATCTTTATATTACCTATGCTATAAAATTATCTTCATACTATGCAATGCTTATAAGATCCACTGTTTTTAGAATATGTTGCTAATCAAAGAAATTTTGTGTATTTTGTCATTAGTGATTAGTTGATGTCTATTTGCCACAATTAGAATTCAGAATTACTTCAAATATAATGTCTGTTTTTATCTACACTTAGAAAAATGTTGTATTCAATAGTTTCTGAGGAAATTGAGTTTATAAACTTACAAATTTCATTGTACTATTTCTCAGGTGTGTACAATTTTCTTAAATATAAATTTTATTCAAATTCATACATTCTCTGTTTCTTCTACTGTCCACAATGGGTCATCAACATCAACCTTCGCCACGATATCTTTTGTTATATTCTGATGATTCTCAAACTTTGCATTTAATTTAGAAATCAAGTCTTCATTTTTGTTTTGATATTTTTGTATATCAAACTGCAAGGCTCTGAGATATCCTCTCTTAGCAGTTAAGGTCTTTTTTAACTTATTAACCCTAACCTCATATTCTTTTGCTAATAATTCTAACATTTTTTTCTGTTTTTGTAAGTTGTTAAAGTCATGAGCTTTTAATTGGGACTTAACATCTGCTATTTGAGGCCTCCTGAAAAATAAAATTAAAAAATATTATTTATTTGCATATTCATATGTATATAATGTGTTAAAATATTAGTTAACATCCTTTCAGGGTTTGCATCACTATTAATATAGCTACAGAATAAAACTAAAATAAACACTAAATTCTTAACTAAATTTGTTTTCTTACGAAAAAAAGAATAATTGAAATAAGCAAAGGGACTCCATGGTTGTTTGTGACGCGCGCCTCACCCGCACGCATTTGCACGCCAACGTGCTACAGCGCCTCGTCCCGCCCGCCGCCACCCGCCGCGCGCCGCGCGCCGTCAGCGCATAATATTACCGCATTGTATTCTACAACTACGATTCCATTTTTCCCATCACATTTACTCAGACTTTGGATTGGCATTTTATTTCATCGGTTTAAAAAATAAATTAAAGTGCATTCAGCAATTTGTGGTAGGTTATAACTTTTAGGGTATAAATTGATAAAATAAAATGGCATGCTTAAAAAAATTGAATCAACTTATGCCTGCCAGCCTGCCAGCGTCGACGGATGGAGTACGAAAACGACCTTCTCGCATTCGTTGAGCAGCCCTAAGAATTGTTCGCTCTGCTGGTACAGGCCGCAAATGGCCAAACAGTTCACGATACCGCTGCCTAGCTGCTGGTAGAACTACCACTCTCGTAATGGCACATTATCACATCTGAGTATTCACTATCACTGTACTGGTACGGCATTTTTACGTAGCCGACGGCGACGCGGCGCGAGCGCATACAAGACACGTGTTACACATGGATACTCGCGGCTAACTGAGGGTGCGTGCGGGTGCGGGTGCGGTACGAAAGGAGAGGGGCGCGGACTATTACCTAGTAATACTAAAAAGACAGATAAAGGCGGACACAGGTGCAGCAAACATTTAAATGCATTCGTTGATTTGACTATGCATTAAAACGTGTGCAGTTTGAAGATTTCATGACCATTTGCAAGTGTCTAAGTGCGCGACATGTGTACCTATCAATACGTAAATAGCAATTTTTTTTAGCGTTTAGTTGTTTGCAACTATAACTTATTTGCCACTACGACATCATCTTTGCTTGCATCTAAATGCATAGTGTGGTACCACCTTAAATTACAAAGTTTTGTTGCGAGTTGTGAGGCACGTTGTGACGTGTAAGGACAGAACATTGTGGAGAAGCTTTTGTGTCTATATTTATTATTTTATTTTCATGTGAAATTTAATAATTATTTATATCTATTTATTTAACCTGTAAATGTGATCTATAGGACGTATACAACGTATACTTTAAATCTCGTTAACTAATTTTGTAACACCTTATATTTGTCCCATTAAATATAATTATTTAACCTTTTAGCTGAAATCTTACGTGCCGACTTTCGGAATTCCAATCAAGAGTACATGTGATATAATATACTGACTGCTAGCTATTCCGAAAATCAGTAAATTTACAGCATGAGTTTAGAGGGCTAAATAAATTAATAGTACCTGAGCGACTGAGCTTTACTCGGTGTCTTATCAAAAAAAAAAAGTCTGGCCACATTGCAGGATGGTTTTCGGAATTGCAATCGGAATATATGTGATATAATATACTGACTGCCAGCTATTCAGAAAACCGGTAAATTTTCAGCACGAGTTCAGAGGGCTAAATAAATTAATAGTACCTGAGCGACCGATATTTACTCGGTCTTATAAAAAAAAAACAAAAAAATTTGACCACATTGCAGGATTAGAACCCGCGAATTTCAGCGTGGTAGACATACGCTTTAGCCACTGTTCTATTAAGAAAGTAAGTTCTGTTGCGAAATTAGAAGACTTTCCTCTGCTGCGAACTTTTTCATGCAACAGAAGTATATGCAGTGTACAAGATTACAGTCAATTTACTCGGAAACAATTTATTCAAAGTGAAAAAAACTTTTGTGTGCTAAAGTGTTCCATATTTGAATTTCGTGCAAGACGTATCGACATGAAATTAAATTATGGAACACTGAATGAATTGTTCTCGAGAATAAACTCGAGAACTAGAATAGTTTAGTTTGATTGAATATTCAAAATTACTTTCAAATAAGTCCCTTTAACGTAACTAACTTTAGCTATTGGATTTTGGATGTAACCAAAACTGTTTAATAATTTGCCTTTTTGCTACGTAAGTAAAGCAGATAATTATAATTAGTCGTTTGCCATATTAAATAAGTACAGTTTTCTAGTTAACGCACTTCTCGAACGTGTAATTTTTGTCAATGAAACATGAAAGTTCTGTTGAATCGATCCGCATTAAAACAGCATTAAAATATTATTTACCAACTTTGATAACTTTTAGGGACACCTCACGCTTGACCAAAATACTGATAATGCCAAAATTGTTGTGACAAAAAAAAACCAAACAGTTTTCTGTATCTCTTATAGAGTTCGGTTTTCTCCTTCCTGTCCCCGTTAAAAAATATACTTTGTGTATGTATACAAATATTGTAGTGGATAAAAAATGAGACAAAAATGTACATAAAATATTATATATTAAATACTAATTTCAAAATATAACATGAAAAAAAGAATACCCACTATGACTTACTGTTGATAAGTAACAAGATTATGTTATTATTAGTGATGTGCCGGATAGTTAAATTCAAATATCCGCGGATACGGATATTTGGTGTCAAGATCCGCAGATACGGATACGGATCTTAACTTTCTTACTCGATCGGTGTCGGTGCGCGTGACCTTGAAACGATAGTTGACGCCACTTGATGCTTTGTGTGACAGGACATGTTTCGACTTATATAGAATTTAATCTATGTATTGAAAATTAAATTCCAAAATATAAAATTTAAATTACATAAGTCAAATGTTTCATTTTTGGGTAAATGCATTCGTTTTTATAACAGTTCCTCAGGAAATTACTCAATTAACAGAGACTAAATTTAGATTGGTTACATAACGTACATTGATTACAGACAATCATACTATAAAATAAACGGTTTCATTGCAGATAAAACAATAGTCTGGAAATGATCTTCTCTGCACATACATTTACTCGCTTAATGAAAATATTGTATTGTAATAAACCTTTTGTAAAATGAAGTTGAAAAAATGATACCTGACTGTTTCTTGTCGGTTCTTCTGTGTCCAGGTTTTCTATTTGAACCGAACTAAAGTAGATTTGACGTTCAAAAATACCTTATAATTGGGTTTACTTGAATAAATTGATTTGACTTTGACTTATTAAGGTAAAAGATCCGCCAAAAAAGTAACAGATACGGATCCAGATCTTTCTCCCTCGGATATCCGCGGATACGGATATCCGGCACATCACTAGTTATTATAGACTAAAAGTCTTACCACTTTTTATATATTTAGCACAAAAATATATTAATTTTGTGTGTTTTACACTATTTTTTTATATTCGGTCAAAAAAGTAGGCTAAAGGAGATAGTAGGCTAAAAAACTTTACACATGATATATTAAAATTTGCAAACACTGCTTTTTGGTTGTAGATCCAAATATCATGTGTGTATTATTATCCGAAATATTTAATAAGAACTGTCTAAAGAAAGTAATTATTAATAACAAGTTACGTTTCGCGGATTGGGTGACGAAGGGCATAAGAAAAAGTAGGGACAGGCTTTATGAGTTATATGATGAGAAATCTTACACGGTAGATGGAAGTTTTCATAACTATGTCCGCACTTACGCAAAAATATTATTTTAAGAGGGTATCAATACACTCCAAAGCAATCTATATTGCGAATAAAATTATAAAATCAGGTAACGTAGTAAAAGTTACATGGAGCACCATTAACAAAGAATTTGGTGGTAAACAAAACAAAAAAAGCGAAAATATTTCAATAGAAATTGATAATAAAATTGTTACAACTAAAATTGAGGTTGCTAATGCTTTTGAAAATTATTTTTCAAATGTACCCGTAGCAATTACTAGTGGTTTAGGATTGTCTTCGGATACAGCAGACGTTTTTGAGCAAAAATATTGAAAATAGTTTCCTAGTTTTCAATTTAGGAACTCATCTGCATATGAGATAGAAAGGACTTTCGGGCAATTAAATGCAAAGTGAGGATTTATCGGGACTATACCTATATTATCGCCAATTTTGGTTAGATATATTTAATAAATGTGTCCATCAAGGGGTATTTCCCAATTTAATGAAACAGAATTGTTCCACTAGTTAAAACAGGCTGTATGTTAAATCCAACAAATTATCACCCGTGTCAATATCGCCAGTGTTATATAGTCCGTGGGGATTTCTTCTGAGCAAAAAAAATGTGGTGCATGCCCAGACATCTGTAAGTATTTTATTACAATTTTCGTTTTTTTTGTATTTTTGCGAGTTCTGAAGTAAAAAAGTGAAAGCATATTGTGCATTATATTTCTCTGCAATTATTGAACAATTGGAAATTATAAATAAACATGTGCAATTGAAGTTTGCATTCTTTAAAGAAATCCTTTTCAAGTCCATTAAAGCCTATAATTACATTTCTTTACTAAGCTCCTAACACTCCCCGTGTTAGGAGATTAGTAATAAGAACAACATTTTACATCAGAGATATATCACATAATGAAACGAGTTGCCAGTACATGAGAGAAGAAGCTCTGTTAACAAGTTAAAATTAAAGATTATTTTCTACAAGTGAGCCAAAATCACTAGAAAGAAAACATCAAACCTAAGATAAAAATTATGTTAGAATTATTAAACATCTTTTAATTAAGTATGTGTCTACTACTGTTAGAATTTAATTAAGCATATTAAAATTAAGTCCAAATGTAGGTATAGGTAAGTATGAATGTCTAAATAAATGTTACCTTTTTCATATTATGTGATAACTGATAAGTATTAGTTAATATTTTGTTTGTATTGTTTTAATTATTTCAGTGACATACCCTTTTTCTTGGTTTTTACGTAAAGATGAAATCGTCAAAATCATAAACAACTTAAAAGGGGTTGTCAACTTAGTAAAACAAATTTAAGGAAAGTATGAGATATGTCTATGGAAATTTTCATTTCTGGTGGATAAATAAATTAAATGTATTACATATTAACAAAAATAAAAACTTGTTTTGTTATTATTTTGTTAAGATTAACAACACATCATAGGTGCAATGAGACAATTTATAACACACTGCAAAATTATAACAGAATTTAGATGATTTAGTTAAATGCAGTTTTGATGCAACATCTCCAATATGCTGCATTACTGTCTACTGCACCTCTCCTATGATGTGCAGTAAACCATACTATATAATATGAGAGATCCAGCAAGACAATGTGTCACAGTAACTCACACTCCTACTACATGAATGGTACATTTATAGTTATTGGTTCTTTATTGACAGTGTTTACTTTTATCTCTATCTCTTGCTTCTAGCTTTCTCATTTTTATAAATAGATACATAATACAATTCTGTTGGTAAAATTCTAGTTCAGACAAAAAAAACACTATAATTTTCACCATTCTACATTGAAATTGAAAACAATATCTCACAGATGTCAATATGATTATAATATATTGCAAACAAAAATAATCTTTGAAGTTCTACAACATATTATAAATTATTTATATTTGTTCTTAAGATCCTCAACTAATTTTTCAGCCGACGAATTCAATAGATAAATATATAGATATAACAGCTCAAAAGATTTTAGCATATACAAATCTTACCACACTATTTGGCCAGAATTTAATTCACCAAATTTTTCTTTTTGTTTTTCTAAAACTTCTAGTTTTTCTGGTATTTCTTCATATTGCCACATTGAACTGAGTTCCTGCACCATTTCATCAAATATGCCCTGTTTTAAGCAATTGAACATAGGGACCCATTTCACACGCTTTAATTTAGCTTTGGGTACTGTTTCCAAAAAATCTTCATTTCTGAAATAAGCAAAAAAAAAGAATTATATTTCACACTGCAAATAAGCATACAAATTATTGTTTCTGTTAGGTTTAATATTCCGACTTAATTTAAGCATTTAATGGATGAATGATTGTATACCTTGTAACACATGATGTTGGGAGAATTAATGGTTTCATGGCTATGTTGTCAAAACAAGAATTCCACAAAAAATATGTTGGTAATTATCATTTGCTTTAATAAATGTTATTATATTACAAACAAGATTTATTAACAAAAAGTACATGCATATGTTAATATTTACAAACTTAAAACTATACATTATCTTAAATAATAAACTTCCTCAAAGTTGCCGCTTAGAAAGCTGTCATTGCTCAAGGTACCTAGCAGACTGGCAGCATTGCCTCTTTGAATAGCCAAACTGATTCGTTGGCGGAAGAAGCTGCCAGCCCGGCGGTCTCCCGAAGCCTCGACCAGTCTCTTACAAATATCAGAAACCAGTCGATGGGCTTCGGGGCCCCAGGGACCCAAAGTTTCGACTGCAAAGGGCGTAAATATGAAACTCTCAGAGAGAGTCGCATACTTACGCCGCTTCAAGTTCTCGGCAGTGCTGGCCGCGGCACCTGCTGACTTGGAAGTCGCCGGCACATGGGAAACAGCAAGTGTATCGACACAAGTGGCATCCCACACCAGCGATCTTTCAAGTTTCCAAGGAATGAGCGTCAAACCATCCGGTCTCCTGCCGTCGCTGCGCACAATACCTACAGGCTCTAAGACTGCAGGAACGCCAGCGGCGACAAGAGCCCGCCGAATGACGTCATTCAAGGCAGCATGTCGTGACATGCGGCCTGCACTACGTAAACAGGATAAACCGTGGTGACCTAGTACATCGACGAGATCACCACAGCGGCAACGGTGAAGAAGGTTAGTCCTGGCCCCCAGACGAAGGGATACTCTGAGAGAAAGCGTGGTATTGTCGATTAAGGTTCCTAAGTTTTTTGAAGGTATTACCTTCAACCAGTGTCCTGACTCCTTCTCAGAAACAGCTAGTTATTATATTAACATTATTAGCAAATGGTATTTCAAATTAATCAAATTGAAAAGTATTCGGCTGGCCTGTTGGTGTGGTGGCAGAGCATCTGTCTTCCAAGCCGGGGTCCAGAGTTTGATCTCCAGTCTCGTTAATTTAGGAAATCAACTTTTTCAAATTGGCTTGGAGCCTGGATGTTACTGGGAACCCCCAGTTCGTTGTGTGGTACCCATAGTACAACCTAGTGCTTAGTTTGAGGTCACAGATTTTGTGTAATTGTCTAAAGTATTATTATATATATATTATATATATAAAAACATTATTTCAATTTTTTGCACAGGCCCAAAAATTTAATTTTTTACTAGATCGGATTAAGTCGGTTTATTATTGTATAATATCTTTGGTAGATATATGTACATAATTATTCAAGAAAGGATTTCCACAACATTACGACTCAGGAGAGCACAATTTATTATTATGCATCAGAACTCACAAAACACTACTCATAGTGTTCAAATTCAAACCTTTCCATATGTATCTTCTTTATTTAAAATTCCGCTTTATTTGGAAAAATAACTTAAGACATTTAGCAACTGCAATCTTTTATCTTTACCCTAATGGCATGTAGGGCATAAACCTAGGATCCTCAGCCTTATGGGAATTTTGAAATACCCAAATCTCTGCCTATACGTCTTTTATTCAATCAATTAAAAAAAACATTACTTTCACACATCATTGTCAGTACCATTTATAAAAGAGCCATCAATTTTAAGCTAACTTTGATAATCAACCTCAACCAAATTTAGACCTTTTTAATAAATGTTTATTTTACTTTCTAAGGGACGGTTTTCTAAAGAACACTACGGAACACAATTACACTAGGGAAAGCGCACCCAAAGACAAGTCACCAACACCTAAGATGCAATATTCAAACCTTTCAATACTAAAATAGATACGTTATATTACCTTACAAGATTTACAATATTACTGCATTCTTTAAGAATAATAAGATTATCGAAAGTTGTATCCAAAGTACTCTTATCCAGGTCACCTATTTGATCATAAACTACTTCATTCATTTTAAGAGCACTAATTCTACTTTTTGATGTATGTTATTATAAAATTAAAATCAGGTTTCAAGCGTATCGAAATGTAATAGTAACCATATAGTAACATAACCACAGAACATATATACTCAACATAACAACAAAAAGTTTAAAATTTAACGGACGGCTGATACCACAGACTATTAGTGTACTAGTGTTGTGTTTGTGTTTTAGTATGTTATGGACTTTTTTGGCGGGAACGGGAGAAGTGAGGTTGTCATTTTATTTAGATTTTCTATTTATTACATTTTTATGAGTTTTAAAGTACAAAAGTGATAGTATATTGTGTTTTAAAGTTCTATGTAAGTGAATAGAATGGAGGACATCTAAATAAATATGTGTAGCTGAAGTTTTCGCGCTCTTCCAAGAAGTCTTTTTTAAATTCAGTAAAGCCTACTATCACTTTACTGGAGGAGTGTTAGGGACAGTTAATACTTCTCCAGAAGTTACGTCATTAGGCTGATGGTCGTGCTACAAATGCCTTAAGAAATATAAATAAATAAAAAAAAAATTTAATGTGTTAATTTTACAGTCTCTTTGGTACGAATCCTGCAAGCGGGAAACAACGTGACGCGATACACTAGAAGTGGCCACATTTCAATGTGGCATACATAAAAAAATAATTTGGGTATCATATGATAGTATTATCTCGTCATAACATACGCTCACTCAAAAAGAGAGTGATAATTTCGATGATTTTCAAATTGTTTATGGAAAAGAAATTATATTATTTTATTCTATGTCATATTCTATGAAACAAATGTTATTAATCAAATTATTTGTCTGCTTGAAATCTGTAAACCTCAAACATTGTTTAACAGATAAATATTACGTATCCGTTATAAAATTACATATTATACAATTTTAACATAAACTATAATTATAATTAATGGTTTTATTTAAAAAGTTATTCAAGCTTCAAGAAGAGTTAATTTATTGATTTATTCAATGTTAAGCATTTAGGTGGAATTAGATGAAATTTGAAATTAAACTAATATAATTCGTTTTCAATTTATTTAAAGCGCGAACATTTATACACGATAACCACTTTTAGAATCGTTTTTCACTTCTTGGAAAGGCGTGAAGTATAATTTCACGTTTGGAGCTGGTACATTCAGAGATGCAACCACAGATGAAACACTTACCTGACAACAAGGGATATTTAAAAGTTTCACGTGTTTAACAAGCATTCACTAGAAGTTCCTTGATTACACACACACACTACCTATATGACACACTATCTAAAAAGAATATTGTGAGAACGACGAATTATGATCACTTGTTTACAAAATCGAAATAGCAATGAGATTGATTAATCGAAGAATCAATCTTTTGAGGTCCAAAAATCAATTTTTTAATCTATCGAGCAGTGAATGTAGGAGACCCAAAAATCGAATTTCCTATATGTTTCTGTATTGGTAACAACGCAATAATAAAATAAAAGAGAAAAATTGGAGCGGAGTTTTGTTTTAATAAATTATACATACTATATTCAATGTGTAACTACAACGGGAGGCGAGATTCACAGGCGTTCTCCAGGTATAAGTAAAAAATAGCCACCGCACAATAAAAACTAGTTTTGAATCTATTTGTTATTGATTTGTTACCATTTAAATAAGCGCTAAATACCAATAAGCGCTCCGCAAAATATGCCATCTCATATCGGCAGGAGATGTAACGAAAAATCCGCCACATCTAATCTAACCAAGGACGGAATTATATTTCATAAGAAAATATAATTTTTGTATTAAGTACTAGTTTTTCATTTTAATATATTTTTTCAGAATGTTATCGCTAAATCGATTTACCGAACTCATCATAACGTATTTCAGTTAATTCGAATATGTTACTGTAAAGGACTCTATGAGAATAGAGTCAGGGATGATGGAAGAAAATGCAAGAGAACCACACACGACTGATTTATTTCGTAGCTACTAAAATAATATTATAACAAAAGCGCAGTAAAAAATTACGATATTTTAAATTATAATTCTAAATTAAAAATAATACAAAAAAGAAAAGTGATATAAAAAAGAGGTGCATCTTGCACAGTTACAATAAATTCTTCATTACTCTAGAAAGTCATATCGTAATGTTTGTCATACAATAATGAACCTTGAATTAGTTTAAATATGTACCATACAGTTTTTAATTGTCGAATTGTACAAATTGTGACGTAAGCGCACTCCCTAGCGACACTATATTTTTAGCTAACATTTAATTACAGACCTTAACGCGTTGCAAATAAAATTACACGCTCCCCACGAGACTATGTCGTGGGAGCATTTAATTTTAGACCTCAACAAATCACGAATAAAGTTTAATTCAAATTGTTTCTACGTATTTGTTAAATTTGGGGAATGTTGTTGAATTGTATGTGTGCGAAGGCGTAAAGACACAATTCGACATTGCAGTTTAATGCTCTCGTTTACTTGCGGTAGTAGCTCTCCTCCCGCAAATATGGCAAAAAGTTTTGTATGTTTAATAACGCGTATACCGCCTCCTGTTAAAAGTACTCATTGTCTATAACAAACAATGCCGCCGTTTAAGCGTTTTCAGAGCTAGATTAAGCGGTTTCTTAAGTCACCTAGCTTTTATGTTTCCCATGCAAAATTTAAAAAAACGTTGATAGATTTTTGAGTAATCTATCTTTTGGACATTGATTTTTGTGAATCGTTTCCTTGGACTGCAATTTGAATAGATTTAAAAATCGAATTTGTTTGGAAATAATCTCTACTCCGATTAAAAATTAATACAAAAAGAAGAAAATAGAAAATTACGAACGTATTACTCATTATAGCAATTTATTTTTCAGTTACGTGAACAAGCTGATTGCTTACTTGCCAATGACTAATGATGGATAATTTTCTGATAATTTTCTAAACATGGAAAAATTTTAAGAAAAATTTCGGAAAAATTTGGGAAAAAATTCGAAAATGGAAAAATATCGGAAAAATGACCGAAAAATTCTTGAAAAATTTCGAGAATTTTTCTTGAAAACTTTATTTGACCCATCATTACCAGTGCCTGAAGAAATATGTGCAAATAAAATTCTAGTGTATCGGAATGACAGATTAATAATCATAACGTTAGGTAGTTTTTCCAATTCGGTGAACGTACCAGCGTACCAGCCTGTGACTGACACCTGACAGTAGTAATACTTGTGGTATTCTAGTACTAGTTCTAGTAGTACAGTTCTCCCTTACGAGAGAAGGTAAAGGGATCTGGCCTACAGAACCGATGTCCTCAGCAGTAAATAGATAAATTCTTCTTACCCTTAAAACGTCGGCGTAATACATTTTATTGTTTCTTGGAGTTTCTGGCGACAAATATATTCAGGCAGTCTTTCTAGTTGGGTCTGCTGAGGCGGACTACGCCACAAAAAAAGTCAACCTCGCATTACTTAAGCACTTATTTTAACAATTCCACATAATGAACATTAGACACTTGGGACGCAAAACTATGCCAATTTTACATCACAAAAATTACTAGAAACAATTTAGGAATTATTAAAATAAACGCTTAACCGCTCCCCATAAAATCCCGCCAAAAACTCGAACCGCTGATAGCTTTCATAAACTGATTTTTTAAATTTTTTTAAGGTATTATCAAATATGTAACTGGAAAAAAGGAAAACATTTTTCTATTATAAAATGGTTATAAATCATGTCACTCTATTATTATAACTCACGAACTCAAACACTTCACATAAATACATATATTCTCTTCTAATCCGTATTATCTCTTCAGTAAAATAATAATAGCCAATAATGGAATTGAAAACATTAGTTAAAAAGGACTTCTTAAAAGAACACGAGAACTTCAGGTTTACATGATTTTTTAGACTCACATTAGATATTTTGTATACTTACACAAAACTTTAACGCTTAATATGCTATCACTTTTGTACTTCAAAAGACGAAAAATTTAAAAAATATAAAATCTAAAAATACCAACTTCATTTCTCTCGTTCGCGCTTTAAGTACTCCCTGACAATATGAACACATATCCGCATAGATAGAGTAACTTATAGACTATGCCATGTAGGGCTTGAATATCAGACCTATTTTCAATTCCGGTATTGGGTTTCGATATTAGGCGTTTCAGTCCCGGAATTCCGAAGTTCAAAGCTTCTTTAAAAAAAATATATAGTGATATACAAAACGCAAAGTATATTTATTTGATACCATCGAAATGTAGAGCTAACTATAATTATTATTTTTATTCAACTATAATTATTATCTTATATTTATTAAGGAAAAAATAAAACCAACGAAAAAGTTATTTAAAACTTTAATAATAGATTGTAATAAGGACCTAATCTATCATCTAAGACGTTTGTTTGTAATGAAATCTCGAAAACAAAAGAGCGTTCAAGCTGTCGTCCTTAAGGTAGCTTCTGACACGAATGCAAATGTACGAAGCGGCTGAAAAAGTACGTTCTGCTTCGACACTAGTAGGCGGTATTGTTTTTAAACGTTGGAAACATTTGGTAAGATACTAACCTCTATCGCCACTATTTTCGAACACTGCCACTTTTATTATTTTTTTTATATCAGAGGGGGCAAACGAGCAAACGTGTCACCTGATGGAGAGTGATCACCGCCGCCCATGGACACCCGCAACGTCCAGAGAACCACGGGTGCGTTGCCGGCCTTTAAGGAAAGAGTAGGCTCGTTTCTTGAAGGTCCCTAAGTCATAACGGTCCGTGAGAACCGCCCCTATAAGTTGATTCCACAGAATTGCCGTACGTGGTAGAAAATGTCGTAAAAAACGCACAGTTGTAGACCGCCATCCACCAAGGTGGTGGGGATGGAAGGACAGTCGATTGTGCGACGTACAGTAATAGAATTCAGTAGCAGGCAGGACTCCGAACAATTCCTCAGAACATTCCCCATGATAGATCCGGTAAAATATGCTTAGGGCCAGAGAGTCGAGCCGATCAGAGAGTACCGGATCGCTGATAACCCGAACCGCTCTACATTATATGCGGTCAAAAGGAAGGAGTTGATACTGGGGCGCTCCAGCCCAGAGATGAGAACAATATTCCATGTGAGGCCTAACCAGTGCCTAGTAAAGTTGTAGGCGATGGGTCGGGGTGAAATACTGTCCCGCTCTACCAAACACACCCAGCTTTTTCGAAGTTAATTTAGCTTTACCCTCCAGATGACCGAGAAACTGAACGTCGCTCGAGATATCGACGCCAAGGAGTCCAATAGTCGGCTTGGCATCAAGAGGAGTACCTTCAAAACTGAGGGATACGACGAAGGGGCGTCTTTTTGCGGTTAACGTGCAAACTTATGTCTTAGAGAGGTTGTATTGCACTAAGTTTAGTCGGCCCCAACTTGAGACATGTCTTAACATGTTGTCAATATTTGACACAAGTTTGTTCCGATTCTCAATAACGTTTTCCAAAGATAAATTAGCACGTCCGGTATAAAGTACCTCTCCAGTATTGTCATCTGCATAGCAATGAATGCCACAATTGTTATGCAGTATGTAATTGATATGCAGAAGAAAAAGAGTAGGAGAAAGCACACAATCCTGCGGGACACCAACATTCACGGGCTTCAAGTCAGAGCACAAACCGTCTACTACGACTTTTATACTAAACCCAGAGAGGAAGCTGGCAACCTATGTGCATAACTTCTCGAGAAGCCCGTAAGATGGAAGCTTGGAAAGTACAGCCCCGTGCTAAAATGATATTTTTTTTTTCAATATCGAAATTCCGGTTTTCGTCACACCAATTCCGGAATTACAAACGATATTGAAATTTTTCGGAATTCCGAAATTTTGTTAAAACCGGAATTATGGAGTTCAAGCTATAACGCCACGTCTTTTATCTCATTCACATGAGAAAAAGACTAAGTTATCCATATGTAACGTAGAAATGACAAAATTATATTACTTTCTTCACCTTTAGCGTGCGCAACACAAAACAACAACACAGAATGAGCTAAATTAATTAAGCAAAAAACAAAAATACAAAGCTAAATCTCAGAGAGAGAGAATGCACTACTGAGTACGGAGGACCGTGGCCACATGAGATTAAAAATGTGCTATAGATCTCTATATAACTTCTTAGTCATTGATATAGCTACACTATTAGTGTTGTGTTGTGTTGCTAGCTAATATTTATTCCCATATAGTGAGTAGGTTTCTTTATAACGGTGCGGTCGAAAGTTAAAACGTTTTTTATACTAATGTTATGACTGTGTGACTGTATTTAGTAATGGAATGTATCACATACGTGTAGATAGATTTACATACAAGGTATGTTTTTCCAATCATAAAATCTAAAAGGCGTGTCTTTAATGCGACGCATTGGAAATTTGGACGCCAAGGACCTCAATTTTTCTAAGTGACTACAAAACGCATGACGATTATATTTGGTATCCCAATTCTTCATTTCATTGACTTTATTTTGACAGTTGACAAATTTAACACACTCAAGTGCAATTGAATTGAAACTCGTGTCTATTCCTCTATTCCGCTAGGTATGATAACTTCATGATTTTCGCAGATGGACGGCAGAAATCGGTGCCTTTCTATTTCAAGTCTCTTAGGCTATCTAACTTCGTTATTTTAATCACAGACAATCTTAATTAAACTAATTAAAAATTGCAAATACCTACAACTGATAAAAAAATTACTTCAAATGCATTGACGGATATTGAGTTATTGGTTTTTAAACTTTAGTAATGGGATCAGAGTGGAAATAAACGTCAGACAACCGAAAACGAATGATCTGTCCACGCGGCCGCCATATTACTCGACTGTGGCGCCACATTGTTCGCTCATTTTCACAAACTACTAGCATTAAGCAGCAGATTTTAACAACGACGGTAGTACGAAGAAAATCAATTCGATTATAAATTCTCGCTCAACTATCGCTTGTATGACAGGACCTCGTGTGTTCCCGTGGACATAACAGAATTCAATTGCAATTTGCGGTTATCACAGGCTTGACCTACCTGACGCACATTGCAATATATATCGGAATAAGGAGAAAAAAAGCAGAAAGGACAGTAACCCCTTGGTAACCTTCAACAACTGTTTACACAGACTTATCAACCATCAGTCATGAACATACACACACCAACAATGATGGCCCAGTTGCTACTAGAACCGTAGTGACATATGTCACCCAGGTCATAGTCACATCACCAGCCACCTACGCGCCCTGCACAATAATTCAGAGCACAGTTAGGACTACGCTTAGTGTGTATATCACGGCCAAAGTAGTCTTGGTATGCTATAACCTCATCATCTCATTAACATCGCATGAATCTAACTCCGAGAACTTTACCTCGTGACATTTTACAAAAACTTTCATGAGCGAAAGTACTTGTAGATCAGACTACTAGTCAAAGATTTCAAAACTTAACGGTAACCTTCACGCAACTAACTTTAAATGTACTTCCGAATTGAGTAGTGTGTTAGGTTCGACAATTACTCTATCGTCGTTACTTTTCAACATAAAACCACCAACATTAAATTTAATCAATTTCGATTCATTGCTATCAAATCTAATGTAGCGTCCTCAGCATTCTCTTCAATATTCGTTCCCACGTTTTCTGTCGCATTCGCAATGTCTGATTCAATCACTATCCGTACTCAGTTTCAAACATTTAGCTACCCTACTATTAGAAAAATTCAAAAGCGCTAGCAATATTGTATAGACTCAGGTATTACTTTGCAGAAATCCATCTCATGTGATAAATTCCTAAAATCTTTAGATATTATCGGATTTTAGGATTTTAGGATTCGGTCAGCTAACCAGCACCGAATCAACCGTTGATTCGGTGCTGGTTAGCTGACCGAATCCTATCTCTGGTATATCCTGAGGATGCTTCGTTGAGAAGCGAAACACGTGTCGATTGGTGGTTTTTGGAGTTTGAGCGGCAAATAGCTAAAGATTTTAGGAATTTATCACAAAAGCGCTAGCAATGTTTAAACTTGTTTCGGTCATAGTGTAAATAACGTTTTAGAGTTTCACGGCTATTAATTATATCACACCTTCACAATCGTCGGGTACGACATGAAATAAAATTTTCAGACCACGAACTTTAATCATAACCTCCCATGATATTTGCTCAGTACTATACACTCCTGAATCACCAATGCCAGTACCTAATACGAACACTAAAATTAACAGACAGAACATTCGACCTTAGAATCTTAATAAAATGATTACTACTCATCGGGTTGTAGTACCAAACGTTAACGTAATCCTTGCATCCCGCAAGAGTCCACATGTTGCTCAGTAGCAGAGTCTCCTTTTACAAAAGACCGTGGATGCTACGAGTAAGGTTACTACGATGCTACGTTAACAATGTGGATAGGTTCGTTAGCATTTTATTCACTCGCGATATTACGCCTCCATCAGACTCACTGGTTCCGTAATCCCACTCCTCTGATGTTGGAAAAGACACAGGGCAATTCAACTATGAGAAATAGATACTTAATCTTATAAGAGGCGAACTACTCCATAAAATACCACGTTAATGTGCAAAGCTAATGTGCAAACGACAGAAAACTTTTTGTAACAATTATTACAGGTAATAGGAAATTTAATAATGGCAAACAATCTGTCGGAGAAATGCTATCACACCGGCCGCCGTAGCCCAATAGACCGTCAGCGCCGGCCCCTACGTTCCGTTAGACTAGGCGCAAATCAGTGACTTTTAGTAACGCGACATTTTGTCACGTCACCTTGCTGCGCATATAGCCCACACTCACTGCCGCGACAATGTAGGTGACAATTTATTTTCGCGATGGCTTTCGTGGACGTAGTTGTTTGCGCACTAGAGTTGCAGCGCAGAAACTTAAAAAATAGACTGTGCTGGGTTCATCCTCTACTCAGTTAAAAATTACAAAAAGGACAATTCTGCACACTGTTTAATGAGTTATAATAATATCCAGAACGCTTTCCAGACAACTTTCGATTTTATAATTTTTTAAACTTTCGCGTTGCATTATAAAATATCTAAAACCTTCGATGTTAGAAACCTTCGATGAGCTGTCAAATCTATGAACTCCTGTGATCACGATGAAAGACAAGAATTACTTTATAGTTGTTCCCATTGTTTCATTTTACGATTTGCGTCGGAATACTCGGGAAGTAATTTATTATAGCACAGTACGGGACGATTTTGTAACTCTTCCATCGAAAGTTCGCCATCATACTTGCTTCCATTTCAGCGTCGAGTGGTCAACTGGCAATGTTCGGTGAAAAAAATAACCGATGTGCGCACTCTCATATATCTACTGTAGAACAGAAGGTGACACAAAAGTGACAAAATGTCACCGCGATGTCGCCAACCAGCGGAACTTTTTGTCGTGTCACCGTCACGTCATTTCGTTTGATTTCATAGTAAATAGTAGAGTGATTTTTTGTCACCGTGACACATGTCACCAGTGTGCACCCGCTCATAGCGCGCACGGCGCATCCCTTAAAAACTGGATGCCCCGATGACATGATGCGATGATGACATACTAGTATTTTGTACTTATTTAGTATACACTATCATATACTGTAGAACTAAGTAAGTATTTAGTACTGAGTTAGTATACACTAAGTACACAGACAAATTAGCCTAAAGACAGGAAATGAAAGGGCACCGTTTTCTGCCATCGATACGCACAAACGCTCATATAACTTCAAACACAAACGCGCGCTCCTTTAGTATTAACCAGAAAGCAGATCCGTGACCTGTGTCTAATTGTTTTAAAAAATATAGTATAAATTACGTAAACAATGCCAAATTGCGCTGTAAAGTGGTGTGGTAGTGACAGTCGTAAAACTAGTTTCAAAAAGGATAATATCACGTTTCATCGGTAAGTATAAAATTAATAATAAAAATTTATATCAAAAAAATGCAGAGCTCTCACTATACTGGTCATTGGTAGCTTTGAGTCAGCGTTTGTCCTTGTCTAGCAAGCTATAATTACATGTTGCGTCCTCACTCTTGCAAGATGGCACGTGTAAGTAGGGACGCGAAAAAACGTATCGATATATCAATATATTTTCCATTAATTTTGAGAATTTATAATGACTACCACTCTTTGAAATTATATATCTAGTTCCAACCATACTATCCATACTATATAATAATATAATATATAATATATATAACATGTAGTTATATAATATAATATATAATTATATAATATTGTATAATTCTATAATCCATATCCATACTAATATTATAAATGCGAGTCTCTCTGTCTGTCTGTCCGTCTGTCTGCTTGGTTTTCACGGCTATACCGCCGTACCGATTTTAATAAAATTTAGCATGGACATAGTTTGACACCAGGGGGTAAACATATGCTACTTTATTTTTCAAAAATCTACCCCTAAAGGGGTGAATAAGGGGATGAAGCTTTGTATGGGAAATTTTTAACCTCTGAACCGATTAAGACGAAATTTAGTATAGTACATAGATAAAACCTTTTCTATTAAAAAACATACTTTTTTTCGAAAAATCTACCCCTAAAGGAGTGAAAAGGGGATGAAACTTTGTATGGGAAATTTTTAACCACTGTATGAATTAAGATGTAATTTGGTACAGAGATACATACACCTTTTCTATTAAAAAAACACAGTTATCATTAAAAAGATGTCACCGTTCTTTTTTCAACCGACGAAAAAATGATGGAGGTTCTCAAGTTAGTGCATATTTTTTTTGTATACGATCCTGCGTAGCTTTTTACAGAGTAGTCTGATTTTGATGATTCTCTTTTATTGGATAGAGTATATCTCGAAATTTTTAATTCGGAAAAAATTTAAGAATACAATTTAACCGACTTAAAAAAAACACTGAAAAGTACAAAATAACTATTCTTTACTAATCAAAACTCAAATCCAAAAAATAATACTTTATACATACGATACAAATACCTATATAATTAAATTCGACAGTTACTGAAATCGATGCAAGCCTCCCAAACTAATAGACTTTCTGTTGTGGCACAGTAATTTGGAACCCACTTTAATAACCGTCAAATTTAATTATGTACATACATACAATCTTCACACCATATCCCTAACGGGGTAGTCAGATGGACGGAGCGCCAAGCGTCGCGGTCCTTACATACTTCTTTCGCTTCTTCAAATCTCATCATTCTCCTCACACATTTTTGCCTAGGTATGCGAGTGCTTTTGACATTTCCGTCGGCTAACACTCTAGCAAATTTAATTATATACGTATTTATATCGTATGTATAAAGTATTTTTTTTTTATATTTGAGTTTTTTAAGTAATTAGTAAAGGATAGTTATTTTATACTTTTCAGTGTTTATTTCTAGTAGGTTTAAATTTTTTCTCAATTTTTTTTATTTCTCCCATTTGAGTGACCTTGGTCTAAATAAATATATAGGATGGGTCTACAACTAACTACTTTTCTAATTATAGAACGAAATGATATAAAAATGTATCATCAATATAAATAAAGCTTATAATTTGTAATTATTATTTCGTGTATCTTCAAAGGCCAAGCTTGCAATACCAGAGCAATTTAAATGGGACCACCTCGGAAGTATATCAAACAAAAAAAAATTTTTAAATCGGTACACAATTGATGAGGTTATTGGTGAACATACATAAAAAAACATACAGACGCACATAGAATCTCCCTTTTTTTAAAGTTGGTTAAAAAAATACATACAGATGAAAGGTTGGGTGGTTCTACCATCAAAGCTTTTCAGTTTCGTTTTTTCTCAATTTAATTTTTTGTTAAAAAGTTTTACATTAGGAGAAACACGTACTACCCAAACGAATTTGATTTGCATTTCTATTCTAAATTTTTGATTTTTTTGTTTCGAAATAAAGAATCTTGTTTTGATTATATATTCTATTTTTAAAATAAGCTTATGAAAATAATTCTTGTATTTATCGATATATACAATATCTACGAGTACATCACTATTTCGTTTAGTACGTGACGTTACCTTGCCGCCCGCTTACGTCTCATTCCTCTAAGCTTGACAGAATAGTTCGCTTAGAAATTCGTAAACATTTCAGGTCTCTAGGGTAGTTTGTCTGTGACTAAGTAAGTACTAAATAGTAGTGTGTGGGTGGAAATTGATTATAGTCAAATGAATGCCTTTTATTATTTCCACCGACATATATACTTCTCTATGTTATGAACTATTGGAACAAATCAAACCAAAATTTTTTCATTTCATTCACAACCATGACTTTAGCATGTTATGACAGACTGAAAAAAATAAATAATCATTCTTATTTTTATTGTTTCACCTTTGAATAATGCCGCCCGCCTTTGACTCTTTTAAAAGCACCCTTAACTTCTATTGCAGAATGGTGCAAACCTGGGATTATATTTCCACAGTTAAAGGTAACAAAAATTTCTTCAAAACTGTACCAGCTAAAAGATAAAAGAAATCGTCCAAGTGAATAATCAAAAGCTAGATCAAAAGACTCAAAACTATGAAATACAAAAGAGACCGAAAATGGGAATATGAAAGTGCTGACAGTGACGTTATGAAAACTCAGTCAACCGCTAACATCCAGCTTAAACCGTAATCTAATCTCTTCTAAAGTCATAAGCGTAATACGATAGCAAGAGCTGTATTAAAACTGTATAAGGGAGTACGATATACCTATGTTAAAACTATTCGCTGAGTTCTAAAGAGTTTATGTAGCTTTAAGCTGCGAAAAATGTATAAGATGCTGTTGTACAGAGTTTGTTAACTTCGAACCCCTTTATACCGCTTTATACTATACTTTATATAGTAGAACTAGCAGCTGAATATGGTAGATTACTTGGTTTCTTATACAGCATTTGTTTTGGTAGGTCACGTATCTGCTTCCCGGTTGCTACTAAATGCATGCGAGCATGCGTATGTGTTTGAACTTATATGATCATTTTTGTAGATGGATGACAAAATACGGTGCCTTTCTATTTAAAGTCTCGTAAGCTATAGGTTATCTGTGTCAATTGGCAACTAGAAAACGATAGACTAATAACTCCTAGCTCTCAAACTCTCAAAACGTGTTATATCTATTAAATTTGTGATTGAAAGAGCTTTCGTCTAAAAGCCCACACGATGACCCAAATTTTTTTTTTATGTCAGCTATTTATGCTCACTTAAACCTTTTAATCTAATCTAAACCCAAAACTAACCAAAACTAACCTAAAGTGAAAGCTCAAGTCGTGAAATTCATGTCTGTCTTGGGCCACCACTTTTTTTATATGCTGTAGTCCCATATTAAGATATGATCTGTCGTGAGGACGTACTTAACTATTTCAAACAGCTATTTACATTGAATACTGTCCCGATGGCGCGCTAGGCGGTGCAGGTGACAGAGCATCTGGATTCCAGTCAGATCAATTTAGGAAAGAACTTTTCTAATTTGGCTGGGAGTCTGGTAGTTACTGGGATCTCCTTCTGTTCGTTGTGAGGTATCCATATTAGAAGCCTAGTACTTAGTTTGGGGATACGCGATATGTGTATTTAATGGTCTGGAGTGAAGTGGAGTATTATTATTGACAGCGTCCAAAACAAACGTCTGTGACAGATACACACTGAAATGATTCCATAAGGGTTCTATTTTCAATTTTGGAACATAACATTAAAAATTCACACGTAGTTTAATTCTCACAAATGGCATAGGGGATGCTGAATCTTTAGTTTTTACGTCTTTATAATGCAGTACGTAGGTGCAATTTTTAATATTCTTCTGTTGTATCTTGTATTGTAATTTAACATGAAAGAAACAGCCGGCACTATACTATATTATTCAAGTCATGAGAGTAGTAAAAACATAATCATATTTCCGTTTTATAAGTTTTATTGATTTTTTTAATTTTTGGAATACATAAAAATATTTTTAAAAAAACAAAATCTTGCGTAACAAATGTTTTGAGTTCCGTGGCAGTGACTATGTTATTTTATTACAGTCTTTGAGATCGGGATCACCGTTTATCTCTGAATATTTGATATCGAATAGGCATACTGAAATCATATTGTCACGTTTTTTATAACATAGTCAAAGATATGACAGACGTTAAATATTTAAATAATTAATAAATTAAGGTATAATGTTGTACATAATACATAACTTAAAGTAAAGTGGATTCGTTGACTGGCCCTTAGAAAGCAGCAGCTGTAAAAGAAACAATCAATAATGTTAGAATGATTACAATATTCAATAATCAAGTTACAACTATAGGCACGTAAGTACAAATATAGGCACGTAAGTAGGTATAGGTGTACCTGTATGAAATTATTAGATCATCACCAGATAACCAAATTTATTTTTCTAACAACGATTTTTTAAATTATTTGATATTATTTAACATCAAAAAACGTGAAATGTTTAAGATAAAACCGGCCAAGTGCAAGTTGGACTCCCGCCGAGGGTTTCGCACCACCATACAATGTTACGTATTTACCAAAAAAGATATATTTTTTCTCCCATACTCTCTAACTGTAAATGTAAGTTTGTAATGGCAAGAAACTTTGATATAATAATTAGAAATTCGCAATTTTTGAATTTTTCGCTTTTTTGTGATGTGAGAGACCTTGCTTATTGCCTTTTATGCCTCTAGGTCTACGAGAAGTACCCTATAGGTTTTTGTTTGAGTACACAAATGGACGTATCTTTTATTTACTTTGACTTAGACGCTTGAATTTTTAACGCTAAGAGACCATAGATTTTAGTGATTGATAAAAATTTCATCTTGCTATCTTTACTTATTCTTGAGATAGTCTTGACTGTTGCGGTCGTGATGGACACACGGACAATGAAGTGATCCTATACGGGTTCCGCTTTTCCTCTTAAGGTACGGGACCCTAATCTATCGTATTTGCGCAATTTGTGTTCCGTACTGGTTGTTAGTTGTTACTTGTTATCAACCGCCAACCACTAACTGCTAATTGAAGTCTGTCGTGAAATTTTCTTTTTATGTAGGTAAATAAAAATTATTATCTGGAGTTTATCTGATTACAGATATACAGGATTTTATATTAAAAAGATTAGGTATCCTCATTATTAATGTCGTTTTTGTTTAATAATAATAATAATGCGTTTGAAAATAACTTGAGCCATAGCATTGCTGATCATTGCGATTGGCAGCGCTTGTATGCGAAATCTATGGGCGCCTCCTTTTTGTATTTTTGTATTGTAAGAAGCAAGTCTCTTCATTTTTAGTATTCCGATCCAAAATTGATTGTAAATCAACTGAGGCTTACTGATCGACAGTCGATAGCATCGCGGTGGTCTAGTAGACGTACAGACGACCTTGAAACGAGCAAGCACCGCGTTCCTGACACGGACACACCTTGACGTCGCTATTTTGTCATTTCATGTTGTTCGCTTCTTTTAGCAGAAATCAAAGCAAACATATTGCATTCATTAAGCTTTTAATGAATTTTATTGTTAATTTTGACTATAAAACAATAACTATTCACGGCTACAGTTAAAGTTTATCTGCTAATTTTAATTGCGCAATCGTCACTACAATTACAGTTTTAGAACGTTTAGAATTAGGTACGTTATCTCTACGTACGTGCAGTATAAAAGCGACGCAGTTGAAATTTTGGCAGCGAGGATCTCAATTTTCTAAGTGACTACAAAACGTGTGATAGTGATATTTGGTTACCTGATTCTTCATTTCATTGACTTCATTTTGCCAGTTGCGATACACAATTCGTTGACTTTTGTAACAGAAAAAAAATATCCAAGAAACCTTTTTTAAAACAGAGATTTACATTTTTCGGGGTAACTGGACCGATTTATGTTTCTAAATTTTCTGTATAGTTTAATCTAAACACACTCTTCAAAATGCCAGTTGGTTATATTAAAAATAATTATAGTTTTTAAAATAAACGAAAATAACTGTTTTTTCGTATTTTTCGTAAGCTAGCGCGCACACGTTTACATAGAACGGAAGGTCTATTTTGTATTAAATTATTGTTTACTACTTATACGCGGATAATTTACGCTACCGCTCGGCGCTCTTAAACAACTGTCTTGACGACTATTTGACGGCTACCCTACTACTTGTAATTGTAAAGGTGGTAGAGCCATGCTGCATTGCAGCACGAATAGGGCCGGCTCACCCGGTGAAATACAATCCTTTCACAGAATATCGGCGTGAAATAACAGTATTTATTGCTGTTGTGTTTCGTTCGGTGAGTGAGTGCCGGTGGCCCATCACCCCCACCCACTCCCCCTCCTTTCCCTAATTCCCTAAAGGCCGGCAACGCGCCCGTGATTCTCTGGATGTTGCGGGTGTCTATGGGCGGCGGTTAGTTACTCTCTATCAGGTGACCCGCTTGCTCATTTGCCCCCTCTTTTATAAAAAACAAAAAAATATAACAGACAGAGCCAAAATGAGTTGCTACGTACTTGCTACTCATATCACCTTGTGTCAAACGAATTTTCGTGTCTGTCTATCTCGCATACCTATCTCTCTCTGTCTATCTCGCATACCTCGCATCAACAAAAAACGGACAAACTCTTAAAGTAAAAGCTCCGTCCATTAATATTCTTAGTCCGAGACATGCAACAGCTACAGTCAGACATTATTATTCATATACGCAGGTAATCCACTTTACACCCGCTATTGTTATTTAAATGTTATAAATTATCGTTGGTGGCTAATTGACATGATAAATATTGTTATGAAATAACAAAAAAAAGTCATTGGTCCTGAACTGGGCCTACTTGTAGACGTATACTTATTGACACTCGACAGTGATAAATGTCTATATTTGAGAAATTTTCGATGAATGCAAAGGCACCTCGCGCCGTCACACAGTATGCGACAGCAAAATATCGCGCGATATCTGCTGTCAAAACGAGAATTTATGTAATGAGATTTGTATAGTGGCGCTAAATCTAATGCGAAAAGTACATTTCACGATCTTGGATCAATAGGCACGGAATCATCATACGTGATACCAATTTTTTATTACAATTAGTCACAGGTCCCGCAGTGATCGCGTGGCTGTCGCTATCTGCTAATATTTAGGAAATAACTCCGCCGGTGCGAGTGTAACCTGCCTGTGACGCACACTTCCCATACAGCGTGGTATACAGCGATTTTTCTGTTTTATCAGAACAGTATTAAAAGACAAATACACAAATAATATGTTAACATTCTTTTCGTCTTCGTATATCATAATTTAATGCGCTTTCATTTAATATCCCGTACAAAGATCCCAAAGAAATTTGTATTGAACTTTCTGTTTCAGCTCCCAAAACTGCGTTTGAGGCGCTACTTACTGTCGTATAAAGCGATTATGTCAAATACCTACTATCTGACAAAAACGACTATCAAGAACAGAGGCTGACAGGCAAATATGTGATTTCATGTCTTTCGTGTTCCGTGTTCTATGTTTCCAATTTTGGAACGGAGCATTAAAAATAGAATTACTTGCTAAAGTATTTTTACTTAAAAATAAGTGTATAAATTACAAAATATATTTACTCAAGTTTGTATTTTTCATTAGGTAGGTATTATATAGTAAATGACACCTACCCTTATCCTGTACAAAATAATGTAGGTAAGTATAGTAAGTAGGTGTATTATTCGAAATGGTTTAATATTGTAATATATGTATTTTTGATTTGTGTTATATTTATTTACACGTACTATAAATAATAACGTCACAACACACCATGAAATACGTACATACAAGTACCTACTATTAATATTATTATATTAATAATATTATAAAATAGGAATTTCCTATAAGTGTAGCATTCTGCTTGTTAAGCATGATAAGTGATAACTGTTAGATGTTCGTGATGTGTTTATGAATTGGGTACTAAATATTAAGGTTTTGGTGAAGTTTAAAAATTTGAAATATTAATACTTTGGGTAGGTAAAGGAAAATCCTACTGTAAATTGATTTAAGCACTATTACCTATAATGTTATGCAATGAACTAATAAATAATCATTTCAATGTGATTTAAGCGGTTTGTGACTATTTTTAAGTAGGATTTAACAAACTATAAAAAATTATCGTGAAATCAAAACAGTAGGTAAGACAGTACAAGAAATACGATTACAATGACAGACTAAATTCTACGACATTCATGATCATATCCGGGATTCTGTCTACGCATTCAGGGATGTTACAGGCACATTATTTAAATCAGATAGATACCTGTATACGTTTTATATACTACGCATAAACGGTAAAGTCTTGCTTAAATCGTCCACGGTGAGAGCGTCCGCAACCATTAAATCTGTCATGATCAGAGCAGCAGTATTAAAGCAGTATATCAAATTATTATAGTTATAACAGTGACTTTGTATTGTTAGATAATACTTGCAATTAAAATGATTATGAACGTCGGTACTGAAATGAGGCCAATTTGTACAGCTCGAACATCACTAAAGCCGTTGAACATATCGTCGTATTTACATGACGCGACTAACCTAAGGGCCTGATCGGATGCTTGTCCCAGAGATAGGTGCGTTTGACCGGCGACAGGTACGAGTCACGGATGTAGGAAGGGCTGCGGTCCCATCTCGCAAGGGGCTTCAGCTCTGGCCAGTCATACCAGAAGGGGTCCCGAGTGATGGCAGATATCGGCAATGAGGGGCTCGGGTTGAATATGTTAGCCCAGGGCCTGCGTGGCAGCCCGCCGGCGGTGTACAGCGGGAAACCTATATGCCACATACATTAATGCCTGGGCAACAGATTTACATTATTTATCCATTCAAGTGTACTTCGTCATCACCCACATTATAAAACGTAAGCTTTTAAATCAGCCATCATGACAATCTGAAATCTGAAGCAGTATGAATGTTGAAGGCAGTAATGGTTGTTAAACAAAGAGCCTTGGTTAATTCTTAAGCCTTGTGGTAAAATGATCAGTAGGTATAGGTAGGTACGGATGCTGAAGCGATGATGCTAACTTCGCATTTTTATAAATAAAATTTATTGCTGAATCGTGTTAACAAAACCATTCCGCATGCTCTTGTTACTGTGGTGGTTTTATGAAAAAAAAAGAACACATACACTCGTAAAGGAAGGTATAGTCAGTAACTACTTAAATAGACGAATAGAAAATGGAGTTTGTAAATAGATACTATAATTTCTCACTCACTGAAGACAGTTTTAGTCCAAAGGATAGATTTTTAGCGATTTGGAGGATAACATTTATTTCAAAATCGAGCACAAATAACTACTACTCATATGCCAACAGTACCATACTGAACTAAGGCTTCAGAAATTATATTCTTATTTTTATTGAGTATATTATTCAACATAAGGGGATCGTGACGAATGTACAATTGATGCGGGATCTGTTGCCCTTACCGTCGGCATCATAAGCGACTTCGCACTCGCGCGGCGGGCTTATCCTTGGCTTCACTGGCGTTGGGGACTTCCCTCGGACTGAGCGATCAAAATCTGCCCATTTTTCGGCTTCAGCGAAAAATGGATCCTTTTTGAACACGTCCGATATCCTCGACGGCAACACTCCTTCATAGCAAGTCTTATAATCAACATCAATACCAAAAGTATAACATGTTGGGAGCTCGTTGTTACACATATTGTACACGCGCTTACCGACATTCTAATCATTTCATTAAATAGGTATACCTAATGCATAATAGGTGCAATTTTATACATGTAATTGGTGGTGAGTGTAGTGTTCTTATCATATTATAGGTAATAAACATTCCAAACGTGAATGTCAATACTGCTTATATACAATGCAGGTCATGCATGTGTGCAGGAGCAACAGAATTTTGACTGGGAGTGATTAAGATAACTAATAAAGTACACATAGACGATAATAAGATTTTCAACTGTATTAATTCTGCACCTATATAGATGTGATGGGTACTAAACTACTAAATCAAAACACGGATTTGTCTTTTATAATTTAATATAAAATAAAATGTAATTGGGTTAGTGGTAATATAGTTTGTACTATAAAATAAAGTAAAAGTGTTTATATTTATGTACATAACAATACAAGAAGCTGTGTTCATTTGTAGATATGTTGAAACTATGATTTTACAATAACTTTGCCCAAATTTTTTATTACAAATAAATAACCATCACAAACCTAAATATTTAATAGATATGTACAATTTTGAATTTTGAATTTACCCTATTTGTTACAATATTATAATTCAAACACAATATAAAAACAGGTAGATATATGTAATGGGTATAATAAATCAATGTGACCAGTAAAATAAATGGTGTATAATATCGAAAGCATTACTGTTTGACCAATCACATTTGAAAGTTTTTATAAATTGTAATTTGGACTGCACATTCCGACACAAATCAGATTCAAAGGGGATCGAATCTAACAGGTGAACACTGTCCGAAAAGTTTTTACAAATTCCTGAACCAACATGTTCCACTCAATTCGGAATGTTCCAATCAAAATAAAATTCTTAAAAAGCATCGTCTTAGAAATTGTATGTATTCCGTACAGAGCGGTACATGTCACATGGATCGGTTGCAGTGCCGAAGTTTGCTCTTTTGTCATTTACTGGAACAACCAGTCTTTCCCAGACACCAAAGAAAGACTGAAGACATTCGAGAATCTATGCAATTTATGTTCAAGTAAAGAACGAACGATCAAGTCTTGGCTGCACTTACTCTAAATTATTCTAGGTGATCGTGCGAAAAGTTTTAGTAGTATTTACCTGTTCCCCAGTGCGGCTTGGAGTCCGGTTCATATTCGATGCCTTTGAGACTCTTGGGCGAAAGGGGGCCGACGATAGGTGCGGTCAAGTCGGTGATGGGATACGCCCGATCCCTAAGATAGAGCCCATAGCGGGAAGGATAGAGCCGGTCGATGGCGGCCAGCCTGTCGAGATGGTCCTGCCACGCTTTGTGAGCATCAAACGGATCAACTCCCCTTCGGTAGCGCCTTGGTACGTGATAGACTGTCGACGAAAACAAAAAATTCATCAACATTTGTGGACACTCAGTAAAAATATGTTAAATGGATAATTAACAAATAGAGGAATAGACAACGACTCCGTCCTTTAAATAGGATTTTAAAACGGACTTAGCAGCAAACAAAGAACCGACACTTTTATGTAAGTAAGTACTTATTTTAAATAGACTGAATATGAAATAATTACACAAAGTTTAAGTCATGTAAATATTTTATGTCTCTTCTATATAATAAGAAAATATTATGTTAGTCAGATAAATTATTAGGTTTCTAAAGCACGATAGTTAAAGAACACCATTAATATCATTTCTTTGGTTATGTGGAGACATTAATATTTTTCTAGAACTCACCTCTTTAACATATTCCTGGGAATATTTTGCGGATTTAAACAACGCTTAAGCACGTAAATAGAAATGATCAATAAATAGCGAGGATATCAAAATTAAAGAAATGTTTCACCTGACAAATGCTAGAAGATCATTAGCATACATTACGTTTAGTAGCATACATTAAAACAGTGAACTCGATATAACATCCATGGATAAACGCATACAAGTGTGATATTATGTTATGTAAGAGGTGACTTCTATTCAATGGCACATGCAATTATATTAGCCATGATATTTATAAATTAAATTACAAGCAAACACCTAACGCTCATTAAAATAGAAGCTATGATAAGGAGACGATAAATTAAAATATGCTAGTGACCGTAGCTGATCACTACTAAGGCCAACGACATTTTCTAAGTATAGCTGAAATATGAAATCTTCTAATGAAATCAGAAGATTTTTTTTCGAAACTATGCTTTACTTGGAACAGCGTATATTGATTCCATGTAATGCTAAATCGATTCATCTTCGAGCTTTTGACAGGGTCTACAAACTGTCCTTCTACTTTATAATTATTTATTTACTGCAATTTTGTATACAAAGTCAATTATAAACTTAAATAAAATAACTGTCTGGAATTACTTCACAGACTAAAAGCAAAACATAAATAATAGATATGATGTGACCGTTTTATATTATCTACAAAACAATGAAATATAAAATGTCGATACATTCTGGTGATAAAAATTAATGTGTTGTATTAATAGTACAATGTATACATTATGACATTTGAAAAAATACAGTATTTAGTTACAATATATTATAGTATTATAAATCATATTTGCAAGTTACGTTAACAAATAAGCTATATACAGATTGACATCTACGACGCGTATAAAATTGTATAAAACGATGTAAGCTTCAGATGTAAAACGATTTACATAGTGTAATAGTATGACTATCCAAAATTACAATGTGTGAAATGTATGTACACTTGCCAACCAATTACGGACATCCTAAATTAGACAAGATCACTCATCAGGTGATCTATCAACGATCTTTTATTTCAAGGAAGGCTACTTAGCCTAACTACACTTCCTGATTCCGTAGACAAAAATTAAAATCGATGTCATTCACATGAAACCAAGCACATACGTTCTTATTATGTAGATATATACAACATGTACAATATACATATTTGAAGAAATAAAGCTGCTAAAGCACTATAAATTTTTTAAATTAAAAATAGATATTTGTTATTGATTAGCAAGTGTTTAGTGTGTTATGTTGAATGTAGATTGCTGTTTCTCTACTCACTTGGTCTGTACCGATCAAGGGAGCGAGGGTAGTTGTGAGCGTAGATAGGGCGCGGGGAGTATCCATAGATCTCGCGGTGGACAGGCAAATAGCGATAGCCAGGGACAGTGATCCTATCAGCAGCACCGATGGGGTCGTCGTAGATTGACTTGCTGTAGGGGTATGTGCTCAGCAGTTCAGGGAAAATGCTGCGGCGAGTCGGCCTGTACCTTTCTTCCGCTCTGATGTCTTCCGATCCTATACGGGAATATTAATATTACGATACAATAAATTTACATATTATATTTTAAATATTTTAATAGACATATATTTCAATCACGTATCAATTACAATAAAACTCGTAACTTTTAATTTAAATAAAATCGGCCATGTAAAAGTTAAGCTCCTTAAGTAATATTTCTTTCGAACCAACATTAATATCAGATTAACTTTCATTTTATGTTGAATTATCACTGACAGTTCAACTAATACACGCCATATACCTACACACATTCACTTTTAAAAATTTGAAAATTCAATTCATGTGAAATTATAACAACCGTATTAAGTATTCTACGAAAAATATCACTGTGATAGATTCAGATCAAGTAACAGACAGAAAAGCCGTGATTTCCGTGTGTACTTTAGTTTTATCAATCTTGACAGAGAATAATACAAAATGAACGTGTTATAGGAAACACTACAGAAAAATAAGTAATAGTAAAGTATGTATATACCAGATATATGTATAAGTTAGACATTTGATAACTAAAAAATGGTAATATTACCTTTTAGAGAACGCACAAAGGATTGCCAAAATCTGGCTTTCTTCGATGGCGTCTCGTTTCTGCCAATCATTTCTAAATGACTTTTAAACATTTTGGCAGCTTATGTCGTGCTCGTATTCTGCAACAGAAATTAAATGTGTTTTATAGCAAAAAACTATAAATTAATACACATTAATGCGAACAAGAACTGCAAATTTATTGCCAAACAGTACCTATGTAATACTCATGAGTAAGTGTAACTATGTTATTGACATAAAACTTTAACCTTGAATTGAATTTTATCTAAGAAAACAATGTCCAGGTGACATAATTGAGTACAATAGTGTGCTCGTTTCTTGTAAATAGAGCAATGACGTATGCAGAGTTAGCAGCAAAGCCACAAATAGCCGCCGGGGGGCTGGCTGGTGTGTCGAACAGTCCGTGGACTTGGAAACAAGCCAATGTAACCCATGTCGAGGAGAAACTTGAAAACGCTAGTTTTTAAGAATGTCTGTTCATTGCACAGTTATTTTCGATTTGTCGCGACCTTGTTGCGAGTTTCACAGTGGATAAGTCAGCGGCCTGCCACAAACCTAATTACGTAAGCTTTCGTGTTAAATGGTATGCGAAGACACATCAACAGGGAGTTTACGACGCGATCTCGAATTATATCAAGAGCTATCGTATACTTTGAAGACCAAGTTTAATTGTTTCGGATATCGTGTTTTAATAAGTTTGAATACGTAATTTAAGTAAAACAATTATTCTAATATTTTTATTAATAATAGTCAAATTTTATAATAAAAATGTATACCATAGTTAATTCAAATATCATCACATCGTAATTATTTCTTCTATAGTGAAATTGTTTATTTAAGACAACATATTTTCCAACGCTATTCTCCTTATCGAAGGTATGACGCAATACACTCGTATTAAACTCTAAAACCGACAATTTTATACAATTTATTTTTTTCTTTGCGTCAATGCTTTATATTTAGAAGAACAGATGTTATTTCATTAATCTCAAGAATTTAGACTTATGTCTGAGCAGTGGTAACAAACATAGCTCCCAGATATGAAGTACCTACACTTATCGTTGAACATAGGTGGAATCTGCTGATTTAACTCTACAGTAGGTATACTGTCACTAAACAAAATGAAAAGTGAACGGGTACATGACTTGGGTGAATTAGTTATAATAAATCATAAAATTGAATGAATTTTTCGTAAATTGAAATTGATTTTAAAAGCTTTTTTTAAGCGTAGTTTACTAAAAAGAAATGCGAATGTTTTATTAAATGCTATGGAGCTGGTGAGTTCAGCCCAACCAGAATTTAATTAAACGGTCGCTGTGTTTACTTATGTACACTAGTTACACCACAGATTTGTGGATAAAAACTTCATTAACATGACTACAAAAAGAAGATAACGGAAGATTTAAGTATAATATTTAAAATTCAATTCAAACATCATTTCCTACGAACTATGGTTAAGTACCCATAAGTAGATATGTACATATTACTATTTAACGTACACTTGAAAAACGAAGTGTCTAATTAATATTCACATCAAATTTTAGTTAAAAGCTAAAAACTGTAGAGACGTACAGTTACTTGGTACCTACTAACGATTCAATGCTAATAATAACCCGCAAAGAGCTTCGAACTTCAATACCTACGTAATGTTTACATCGAAATATTGAATATAGGTATTAATCTCTCAGTGCAAATAAACAGTTAACATTCATCCTAGCATTTTCGGTCAAGAACAAAGGCCAATGTCAATATGTTTTTGCCATATCCCACTATCATCTATTTTTGGAATCATGAGACATTATTCAATGTTTCTTTAACTTCTTCATGAAAGTAGGTGTAGTTAAAGAAAAAAGTTCGATTGTGAAACCGTTACGAAAATACTCTGTGCCATGTCGATTTGGCGGGATCGCAAATTTGGCGCGAGACGGATGCCGCCCAAAATAGTCGCGCGCGCGGATCAGATTCACGGCATTCCCACTTCTCGGAGCGACGCCCGACAGGTGGTGCACCCTCGATATCTGATATCGACAGTGAAGAAACCACTGCACTGTTGATTATGCTCAACGACGTCTAATGGCTTGGCATTATGACGTCCTGTTCACAGAACTTAGTACCTAATAGAACCTAGTAGTGAACATTTATTTAGAAATACAATTCATGTACAATTCATTTTTATTTAATATGGAAAATATGAAATGGAGAAATTTTTCATATAATATTCGCAGTACTATATTGGTGTAATACTAGATAGTTATGGATTGCCCTATAATTTTACAATTATAAGGAAAATATTCCTTACACAGAAACGGTGCACTTTGAAAAACTTTAACAAAACAGATTCGAATGAGTTAAATAGGTCTTTCATTAAAGGTAGTAAGTAGGCACTGTTCTGATCGAAAACAATTAAAATTCCAATATATACTAATGTTATGACAAATATTTTCAATATAATTAATATAAACAATACGTAGTAAAATATGTTATAATCACTTTCACTTAAATATGTACTTAACAGATCCGATGGTTATAACATTAGCTGTAACTTACGTGCCGAAGACCAATGTTACCCGGTCAAGATGTAGTTTTATCTCGACTAATCACACACGACAATGAGAACAAGATATCCGAGTCAGACTCGAATATTGGCGAGCGGGAGAGAGATAAAATTGCATAACTTCAGACAGAGACGACAATAACACTGAAGCTTCTAACTTGTTAGCGTGTCGCGCGAATTACATACACTTTTGGCACAGCTCTAAGAGACGCAGGCCTCATTAACAACTTGAAGTTAACACTGCATTTTCCTTACCGAATAAAAATAATGGTCGTATAATAATTAGTGGTAGTGTTGTTTCGTTGACGAGCCGACGTCGAGTGTCGGACCGGGGCGGGCGCGCACTGGCCTCAGAAGCACCCACATCGCTCAGCCATCCGCCCCCCGCCCGCCCAGCCGCGCCGCCCGCCCAAAACACTCATTTCATACAAATATTTTAAAGAGAGACCGTTTGTTTGTAAGTTTTCCCGTTTTCTGATAATTTAAACCTTGATTATATCGAAATATTAATTAAAATGCAAGTAAATAGCATTATCGGATATTAAGAACCATTGCATGTTATCCTCATGGTTTTTCAAATTAGAAGAATTAAATAAAAGTGACAAGCGAAAAACAGAACATGACCAGTAACATAAACAAGTTTAGTTTACGTAGCATTTCCGGATATGAATCTCTTGCGCTCATCTTACGCCATTACTATTTAATAATAAACAGTATGCCGTAATTTGTTAACGCCTTGTTGTTTATAATTCGGCTGGAACTATGTTTATTACGATAGAATTACTTTTGGCGCATTTTGCTGTACAATAAAATGTTATGATAGGGCTCAAAAAAAATTAAAATGACAGAGTAAAACCATATACACTACTTAACAAACAGAAAACGGGTTGTAGTTGTTTAATATTTATTTAATACCATATGAAACATGCTTCTCATGTAGATATACTGGTAAACGATGGGTCCCCAGTCCTACACACAGGTGTTTGGATGAAAATAGTAAACCGCGATGCGTGCATTGAAATAGAGACAGTATCTTACCTGAAAACGTCCAAGTTCACGGGTGACTCAGCCGTAGATACCGCACTGGTGACTGTGCTATGAGTACAGACAATTTTTGTACTATACTGTCACATGTGAACGTGTCTTTTTTTGTTAAACTTTACAATTTTCAGTAATATAGAATATTATTCCAATTCATAATTGGAATATAATATATTATTCCAATTTATAATTGGAATAATCCAATACAATTAGAATACAATTGGAATATTCCATTTTATAATTGGAATAATATAATCAAATAATACAAACAATAGCACACACAATCTATGCGTGCAGATATTAGTGCTAATAAATGATAGATTTAGAAATTTTTGTAGTACAATAAAATAGATATTTAAAAAATAATGACCGTTATAGTAGATATACGTATGTGTTTAGTACAATGTAACTAAATGGACATTCCAAAATTGTTTCAAGCACGTGGTTTTATAGATAACTAGCAAAACCGGCCCGTTTCATTGGGCGTTAGTTGAAGTTAAAATAAATTAAACAGTTTTTATAATTATTTTGATACTGCAAAAAAAAAATTCTACTGATCAGATCGCTCCCAAACTTTACAGGAACACCCGCTAGGGCAATCTGAAGATTCCCTGAAAAGTTCATCGAAATCGGTCCAACCGTTTCGGAGTCCATAAGGAACATACATACATACATCGCCTTTTATATATATAGATACAATTTCGTATGACTAGAGTAAATAAAATGAAAAATATATTAAATCTAGCGAATATTTACAAACGTAAATCATTTTACATTTCTTTTTTAGCGCCGGATGTTTATAAAAGTTATTTGAAGTAATTTAGTGGACGATAAAACAAACAGTTTTTTTTTATTTGGCTTGAGCTTGCGCAAAATGACAACAAGGTCAGGGTGTCACGAACATCGATCAGTAAAATTTATAAATACGTTAGGTATTTATGTTTAAAACACGTAGAGACACAACAAAATTGTTATTTTTCAAGTAAATGTTGCCGAGAACTGTAAATGTATGTTTTACGAAATGCACTTCCTAGGAAACGTATATTATAAAATAACTAAGATATATATAAAATAAACTCTCTTATCACATTTCCTAGGACATGTACGTTTCCTAGCCAGCTGGAAATGTGTTATGGACCTTCGAAGGTGAGGAAGCTGAAATCAGGTGAATTTAAAAAACGAACTTTTCGAACATTCAGGTATTTCATAAAACCAAACGTAATTCACTGCATGACATTTACAGTACAAGCTTTACTCTTTAGCCTGAACTGTATGGACTATGGACGACACAATTTGAGTATTATCATCTCCGATTATTTTATAATTTATAACAATTTTTATACTTTAATAACCATTTACTGTTCATATGACTATTACTAAGATTTGGAATATACTTCTTGAAAAGATAATAACATTGGCAACACGTAAACAAATAAACATTTTTCATTCTTTTCTATATGTACCCATTATTATCTCTGTTTTAGTGTAAAAATATAATTCGGCTCTGCTCAATCTTTGTGTAATTCCATAAATCAAACTTTTATTCGTAAGAGCTGAATTGCATTCAAAAATGAGTATTTTAAAAAATAAAATTGAAAAGAATATAGACATTTGCTTACGAGAACATAATATGCCTTAAGTTAAAAATGGTTTATACAATTAATTCAGAAAAATGTTTCTTTGAAAGTGTCCAAAGTATATCTACTTTGTATACCTACTACCGTGATTTGTTAAACTTTGTTAAAATATTTTTCTTAAATTTTTAGGAATATTAAAATTATTATTTCACAACGATATTAATTTCAATGATATTATTCCTCTTTTCTAAATACAACATCATTGGTCGCATTATTAAAAACTGTCAGTAACGCGAATTGTTGTTAAATTACTGCTATATAAGTTTTTCTTTGAGGCATTTTTCAAGTGAAACGAAGGAACTTTGCTCTGTGACTCGAATGTAACAGTAACGTAAAATACCTACTCATGATATTTTATTATAGTACATCTGTAATTCTACAGTGAAGTACATCTTCTACAGTGAAGTATAGTATACATATGTGAATACATATGCACAATGTACAAAAATACTAGGTAATGACTAGGAATTGTATTCCGCATTGCTTTTGTGAGTTAAAGTATGCAGAACTGATAACAATAAAATTAACAGTCATGTTCTTTGAGTTCATTTACACGGAAGTTACAAGAACTAAAATAACTTGTACTATGACAAACATAGCTAAAACATAAATATTTACTTCTCAATCAACATTATCAACAAAAGTATAGTCACATTAACTATCAAAAGTACACAAGAACACACCGAATTTGGGGTCTCTTCGGAAATTAAAAAGGTCACTAAAAATATCAAAATGTACATACATTTAATGACCTTTGAGTATTGACCTTTAAGCATGGCCAACTGACTTACGAAGATCAAATAGCCAGAGTATTAGTCAATATCAAAAGCACCCACATACCTAGACGAAAATGTGCGAGGAGAGTGATGAGATTAAAAGAGGCGAAAGAAGTACGTAAGGACCGCGAAGCTTGGCGTTCCGTCCTCCTTGACTAGCCCGTTAAAGATATAGTGTGAAGATATGTATGTATGGCGAACCGCTAACCTCAAATGCAGACATTTAAATACAAAAAATAAAGAGTAGTTAATACTGGCAACTACTTAATGAGACCTACCCGTTCCGAATACTGGCTCCAATAAATCCTTTCAAATACTCTACCAAGGGGAAAAACCAGAACAAGTAGGAGTAGCCATTAGAAAGATGGCCAACAGCAAAGCTACTGGGCCTGATGACATTCCTGCGGAGCTATGGACGTGCTTGAGTGCAAGCGCAAGTACAATTGCTACTGTCACTAGTTGCTAGTAGAGTTAGGTCATGTGCTAGTTGCAGAAGTTACTGGTGTAGAGGTGTCAACGTCTTTTCTATAGAATTCTGAGTGAACAATGTTCAACGTACGGAAGGAAAATTATCGGGCCCCATTCTTCAAAAATAAAGGTGACATCAAGCTTTGTGACAATTATCGCATAATTAAAGTAGTATCACACATTAAAAATATGGGAAAGAGTCATTAACAAATGTCTGATGTAACAGAAGCAAGTAGCACTGCGAGCACAGGATATATTGAAAGATACGCCAAAGTAATTCTGACACGTATGATTACATTAACATAAAGGTGAAGATTATGAGCCGTCTCACTATTAGCAATCTAAGAAAAACACCTTGGGATTTACTCTATGCAGATGAAATCCTCCTTGTCAGAGAGAATGTTGAAGACCTAGAACAAACATTCCAAGTTTAGAGATTCACGTGGATGATTTACGGGCTCACCAACTGACGAAAATTGATAACTTTAAATATCTAGGATCGCTTATTGTTAATGACGGTACGATCGATGCGAATGGAATCTGTAGTATCAGCATATGGATCAAACGGCAAGCACTCTCGAGCGTGTTGTGCTATAGATATTTAATTACCCACATGTTTTATACCGTTATTTTGCCTTGTTTTAGGTTCAATGAGAATAAAGAAGAGAGAATTAAGAGTTCGCCTATGCAGCTCATTGCAACCAAATTCGTTCATTACCCCGCGCCTTATGGCGATAGCAATAAAGTCGATTTTCGCAGTTGTATTGTTGTGTATCATTATTAGCGCAGAGAAATCTCTACATTTGTGTTTGTCCATAATTGTAATTTGCAAGAAAATTATAGGTCACCAATTAAAATTTTCATTCCAATCCATTTTAGTAAACAACATTTTAATCTGTAGAATTTCGAAGATGCAACTGAATCTTTGTGGAAAACAGGGTCTTTTTCTAGATTTTTTTATTGAGATTTTTTTATCCAATCATGTTTCCACATATGGTAGGTATTCAACTGTATTCAAGGTATAGAATTTAAGTTGTAAATGCCTAAATGCCTAACTCTCAGTCTTCTTAGATATTAAGGTCCAGGTCACCAAACACACCAAAGTCTGCATAGGAGGAGTCTTAAATATAAATTATTTTTACCATTTTAAAACAATGTACAACGATAAGTCTGCAAATATAATAATATATTGTAGAGGCATATTACGTAGTTCTTTTGCGTTAATCCATCTTTACCCTGCATATGAATAAATATTTTATCTGATTAACAATTTATTGTACGAATATACGAGTATACATACATATTATTATGTACTTCTATGTAATGTAGTACTAACAATCATTGCATATGTCGGTAAAAGTTAGACGAGTACTTATATTCAGGGTCAAAAATGCAATTTTATCTACCTTTACAGCACACATAATGAAGAACAATAGAGCGTTCAATATCTTATCTAGTAATCAATGGAATATTCCATCGAGTAAACAACAATTTCATAGTAAGATATCTGTTCGTTTTCTATAAGGAAATTAACTTATTAAATACTTCGTATTTGTAAACACCTAACTTTAAATCAGCATAAATATTTAAATTGATCAAAATAAACTTTCCAAAGCATGATCATAGTTATTTCTGTAAAAGCATTGGAACTACATATGTGGGTAATTCTCACAAAAACGCGAAATTTCAATTTCGTCCAATGGTGAAAAAATATTGCAAAGAGTTTTTATTTTAAACTACTCATATACATAATATGTTACATGTCCTTGTTAACATAGCGATACCGCAGAAATAATGAAGTCATTTTCAGTAATAATTGTCAAGAGGAATGAAGATGAGAAACTGACGAAATTTCAAAAAAGCGAAATTTTTTTTTTGTTTGAAAGGGACTTACTTTCGAGATGATCCCTTTTAAATTTTTTTGGATACGCTTGGTATCCCCAATGGCATACTTCATTTTATAAAAATTATTGAATCATCCGTAATATTACATTCTTGGATGCGGTAGAATGATTGGCGAACATGTATATCAAAAGAATATTATCGAAATTCTTTTCTCACACAACTGTTAGTACAGACGAATCGGTATGGGGTTCATGTCGGTGGGTACTCGGGCAATTACAATTAGACATATTGAAAGAGTAATCATGTTATATTTAACTTTAGAATGGTACAGTAAGAATCCAATTAAATCAATGAGTGAACCGATAGTTTTGTCGTTTAAGGACACTTTCGCCAAAGAAGATAGACGACTGCATTCGACTGCTCCTCTAAAGCGAATCGTCGTCCATTGCCGCTCCATATAACAACTCCGCGAGGTTATTACCAAAAATTTGCAGACAGCTACATCCACGCAATCACTGCACGACCGGTGACTAATTGTAATAAAAAATTGGTATAATGTATGACAATTGCGTATCTTTTGTTCTATGGCCGTAAAATGCATTTTTGCGGTAGATATAGCGCCACTATACAAATTACATTACACAAATTCTCGTTTTGACAGCAGATATCGCGCAATATTGGCTGTCGCATGCTGACTGCAAATTACATCGGCCGCCATGTTCATCGATTGTACTACTACTACTTAGCATTAATTTAATAGCAGATTACTATGATTATGGTAGTACAAAATAAATACAGGTAATCATTGTCGCATAATTATCACTCGTTGCAACATGTATGTAATTGCCATCATGAAAAGACAAAAATGCTTTTGCGCACACAAAATACATAACCTATCCATAAGGGTATGTCATAATTATTTTTTTCTTTTGTCACATATAAGAGGGAGGTTGTAAAGTACTCGGCCAATAAAATAATATAAATATAGTGATAAAATATACCGCTAGTTAATTAATTATCTTCTTAATTCCTTACAATGCTCTGAGTAATTGAAGAAGAAACATCACTACGTCTGAAGAATCGCTACGCTTTTGGAACTTTGAGCACCGTTTTATGATCAAATCTTCACAAAAAGTAATGAAATATTGACGAATGTAGCTTTGAAGAGATATTATGTTTATGCATAGTTGATTATTATAGCAGTTGGTTTATGGAAAGTTGATGCCTTTATATTCTATGGTGAAACAATAGTAATAGATTAATAAAATTACTATAAGCAATTAAAGAATTAATTGTTGTTTGAGGAATCAGATTGCATTTCAAATTCCAATCTGGAGCTTTTGACATGGTGAGACTTCAGCAATTCAGTGTATTTTTTATTTATTTTCATATGAAGGTCGAAATTATAGAAGTATACATTTAAATAGACTAATATTAGGCTGTAAAAGTTCGCCACAGTTTTAGAAATTCTGAGAGAACAGATATTTTAAGATTTAGTGAGACATATGGTAGGTTCTAGGTACTACTTGGACGAAAAAGAGTTGTATGTACAACTTTATTAATATACAGCACTACGCCAAATTACTATCCAGAGCTTAGGCTTCAGGTTGATATATTACCTACTATTAAATGGCTAATATGTCAAAACTAGTAATTGGTGAATATTAATTTATGAGAGCCAAATGTCAATTAAGCATGAGGCCTAATTATTTAGGCCTATGTCACGGACAATTTAAAGAGATTAACTATTTAAAAATAGCTACACCGAGCATTGTAGCCAAATGCTGTGTTTTGGCTAGCACTACTGCTACTACACACGTCACAGAAGGTAACGACGGGCACGTATAATTACAATGTTAAGGTACAAATTAAACAATATTTATTATGTTAGGTTATCTAAATTTTTAAACACGTACTAGTTTCGCATTCACAGCTTGCTCGCATAGATTATGGGATTTGCACAGTTTTTTTTATTTTACCCGCCGCTGTCCTGCGCCCCTACTTTACAAAAAGAAATTCAGTAAGAACTCCTTGTCGTGAAAAAATTGCGCTTTGCCAAACAACATTTTGCACTCCCTTTTTACCCCTTTACAAGTTGAATTTTGAATAACGTCAAAATATGTTTTGCGTCAATGACTTAAACTAACTAACGTAAAGTTCTTTAAACTAGAACGTGCCAATAAATTATTACTGCCCATACAATATTTGCCATCTCTTTCCACATCTGTTCTTAAAGAATGCCTACCTCATGAAATCCACACTTTCGCCAAGTTTAGAACTTGTGTATTTAGCGACTTAGGCTTGGTGATGACAAGTCAATCAGCCACTCAGTCCATTAGCCAGAACTTTTTTAATATGTTGAAAAAATGAAAAACTGACTAAAAACTTGTTGGACCCACATTAACTTAGAGTCCCATAACAATTTTTAACAAAATAAAAGTTAAATGAAAAGAATAAATTATTTTCTTTATCTGTAATAAATAATATAACTCTGGACAATTGCTACACAAAGTATGTGATCCCAAAAATTGCCTTTACTTAATTTTTGGTTCGTCATTTTGGTTAGCAATCATTGGAAAGCAAGAAAATTTACCTCTCTACCAAAGGGCTCCGTAGATGTAAGGATGATGGAATAAATCCACTGTAAGTGACATTCGGACGAACAGATGGACAGACAGACACGCAGATGGGTAGATGTACATGACGGAAGTAGAAAAGTTTCGCTTTAGACTTTGGCTATGTAACCTATCTAAGGAATTCGATCCCAGCCCTTATTTCTAATTCCGATAATTCGAGATTATACTTATTTAGTCCCGGGATCCCGGGATAATTTCGATATTGAGGGTTACAAATAAACAATGAGAAAATCTTCCGTAAATCAGCTCTATAAACAACAAATAATAATTTAGACAAAAATCAACGTATTTTACGGTATACACCTAGCTAACTTTGCCCCACTGGCTTACCTGTCATTTCATTAGAAATAAAAATAATTTAATATCGAGCAAACATTACCTGTGCGCTTGCTTGGCTATTATTCGAATTTAAAATACACGAATTTGTGTTGCAAGCAAGCATCACCGAGTAACCCAATGTACTTGCTGACGTATAATTTTAATTATCACTACAAGTATTTTAGTCGCAAATAAGCATCCCCAAGTAGCCCAGTGAGAATTGTTTGCCTATCATTTTTAACCCCCGACGTATGTTAATTGTATATCTTTTGTTATTATTGTATACTATATCTTTTGTTACCTTTTATCGTCACCAACTTACAGCAGAGGTATCTTAGGCTCATTGGAATGATCTCAATAAATAGGTTGTTGATAGCTAAATGGTGATCGGGGTCTGATGATGGAACAGACAACTATTGTCAGAATACACAGATTTCGGCGAGGCAAGGTCTCTTATCGCAATTTCGTGTATCGTCCCGGAAAGTATTTGTGTGAACGTGGGGATAGTGTCGATCGCAACGTGTTTGAAAAGCGTGAAATAAAACTTAAATGAGATATTTAAAAACCGCTGACTTAAAGAAAAAAACACTAAAAAGTAACAGAATAAATAAGTAAAGTAAAAAAACAGAACACAACTAAAAATGATAAAGTAGGTACGAAATTTAAATACAAGTAATTTACTTAACGGTCCCCACACGCGACGAAGCTTGGACATATTACTACTACTATAGATATTACAACTTATCATAAACTTAAAGGGCCAATAGGTATATTTTATTTTATTTATTTTTACTTTTTAGTTTTTTTTGTCGGGGGTTTTTTAAATTATTAATTTAAGTTTTAATTCAATATACAAGAAATTTTATTTCAAGCAATCATAGCAATTTAACCAAGTGAGCTTTGTTACATTAAAATGATAGGCGTGCGAGCTCATTGATTTCGCTTCGTGCAGCTTATTTTGCCACTTTTTTTAAATTATGTCGATCCCGAAAATCACGTGATCAAGAAAAACTAATCCCAAAAATTTCGGGACTGAAAAGCGGTCAGAATCCCGGGATCAAATCCTCTAAACCTATTTCAAAAGCGATACAATTTTTACAATACAATTACGTATTAGAAAATAGTAAAGAAGATTATACGTACAATTGTACATAATATGACGTATTTACCAAACATAAATCTATATCTATGTACATCTATATACACAAATGTATAAGTACATATTATAATCGAAATACCTCTGAGTCTCACTAATACGTTGTTGATATTATTTATTAAGATATATAAAGTTATAATAGTGTACATGATATTCAATATGAATATAAATGTTAGTAATGACACACACACAAGTATAAATATAAAGTGACATAATGCTCGTGAGGTGATGTCTCGTCTAACCAAATGACGCTATTTCACATTCTTCGTTTTCCTTGACATTGTACTAGTAATACCTATAATACCTACGTAGATATTAATATAAATATTTTCATTACAAACCAAAATTCGACTGATAGAAATTTACTTTTAAACTTAAAAATTACACTCTTCTTATAGGTAAACATTGAAAGGAAGTGAAAAAAATCAATCACGTTTTGAACTAGTAAGGTCAAAAATTGATCAAGTGTGAGATCGAGTGGCCCACTATTAATACATACTATTAATCGGTAATCATTAAAATTGTTTTTAACTCCCGAAGCAAAAGAAGGGGTGTTATAAGTTTGACGTGTCTGTGTGTCTATGTGTCTGTCTGTGGCATCGTAGCTCCTAAACGAATGGACCGATTATGATGCGGTTTTTTTTTGTTCGAAAGCAGGTTTTCTAGCGGTGGTTCTTAGACATGTTTTATCAAAATCGGTTCAGCCGTTTGAAGAATATTAGTTCTTTTTTAGTTTGTAAAGGTACGTGAGCATCTTCTATTAGTCTAATCGATGCGAAATTTGTATACTGTGACTTCAATAATGTCACAATAACATACTAACCTTAACCAGATGCTACAGTATCATCTGAAGTCAGCGGGATATCCAACTCCTCGCCACTTACAGTAGAGGTATCTTGTTTAGGTTAATTGGAATGGTCTCTATGAATAGGTTATAGATAGATAGATAGATGGTGACCAGGGTCTGATGATGGATCAGACAACTATTGTCAGAATACTCAGATTTTGGCGAGGCATGATCTCGTGTCGCAATTTCGTGTATTGTCCCGGAAAGTATTTGGGTGAATGTGGGGATAGAATGTAGATCGTAGTGTTTAAAAAGCATGACATAAAACTAATTAAAAATTTTAAAAAACCCCGATTCCAAAAAAACTTCAAAAAATAAGAAAATAATATGTACCTCATACTCGTAGCCCTTTAAATTTGTGATAAGTTTCAATATAAATAGTAGTAGTAATAGGTATATCCAAGCGTCGTCACGTCGGGGGACCGCTAAGTAAATAAATTAATAAAAAGAGAATACAACTAAAAATGATAAAGTATGTATGAAATTTAAATACAAGTAAAATAGTAATTCCTCGATTTAGTTTTGTTGTAAGACTTTTGTCATCTCATTCTTTCATTATCATTAGAATTAGGACTGCGTAGCACATTGTCAATGCACCTCTTGTTTAAAACTACTTTATTTATTATATTACATTATATAAATAATTCTCACATATAATAAATAACATTAAAAAAAATCGGCCAGATGCAAGTCGTACTTATGAAATAATGTTCCGTATTTTGTTTTACATTTGACTATGGTCAAAGTTAGTAAGTCAAAGTCAGTGAAATCGAAGGTATTACCCCTCGATTTCACTGACTTTATCTGACCACATAGAGTTTCTCTGAGTTTTTCCTAACTTTCCCTGATTTTTTAGTAAGTGGACATTCTACTAAAGTCTAGGGGAAGTCGCAAACGGTGTAAAATCTCAACTGTCCCTGGATTTCCAGATAATCCTCTCAATTTCACTAACTTTCACTGACCCCTTTGCGCTTCACGGACTTTTCCCTGACTTTTCCTGATTTTTCAGAAAGTGGCGACTCTGCTAATCGTAAGTACTTTAAATATATATTTTTAGTTTCAATAAGTATTAAATTTTGCGTTTAATGTATTCTTATAATGGTTTTAGGAAATCTAATTACATTAGTACATTATTTAGTTACAGAATTAATTAGGTTAAGTAAATTGAATGTTTAGTCATACTTTTGATTTATAACTTCGTTTCTATTCAATTTAATCCATGGAATTAAGTACGTAAATATTAACGATAAGATATGTACAATAAAAGCTTTGTACAATAAAAGAGTATTTCCAAATAATTTCAAAACATTTTAACCATAACTAACAATAATAGCAAATCTCATTTTTATTTGCAAATGATCATGACTTCAAAAGTTAAAGCATATTTTTAAGTTCTTAGTAATTAAGGTGAAGTCGTCAATTTATTTTTAATCATAGCCGTAGCCTTAGTCAAAGAGACCACCCCGAATCGTACCTGATGCAAACGTGCCCATAACGCTTTGTACTATTGTAATTCACGGAATTATAAATATGGAATTGAATTCAGGATTTTGGTGCGATAGTGAGCCCAGAAGTTATTAATAAACCAATTGACAGCGAGCCAAATTTCGATAAAATCTGTATCTTCAGCTTAAAAATTACGTGGGCTGAGTGACGACAGTTGCCCCACAAACATATTTATAGAAATATGTAGTACGTAGAGAAATGTATGTATGTACCTACTTGGTCGCGACATTGAAAAACAATCAAAACAAGAAAACGTCACTTTTTTGCTATTCATGATATAGTTCAAACAGCTGTATTCTATACATTAATTTTAAAGTATTATCGTCATCAAAATTCGCTTATTTATTTATTTAATTATTTAGGTACACACACAAACATGTACAAGAGTCGTGACTCGTGAAATGTGATTAGTATCTACAAACCTACTGCTTGTCTCATACAAGACAAAACATAAAGAGTACGTGTATAAAAAGTAGGTACTTAATATGCATATACTAGCTGTGCCCACAGCTCCGCTCACGTGGACTACAAAATTGTTAAGGTTTCTAACGAACTTACTGAATGCCGTCGATCGAGCGCATGCGCGTATCATGCTGCCCCGATCCCACCCGCCACCTGCAGCGATCTGGTCAGGGCTTCGGGAGACCGTCGCTGGCAGCTTTTATCGCCAGCGATAAAGCCAGCTGATAGCTTGACCATTCAAAAAGACTGGCAGTCTGCTAGGCACCCAAACAACGACAACTTTTTAAACGGAGACTTTAAGGTAGTGATTATTTCAGATAATACTTAGTTTTATGTATGTAAATATTAACCTTTAGATAAGTACACGCATTTTAAATAAAATAACACCACAAATATGTGGTATATATACCAATATATAAACAGATATAAATTCTGTGATGTAAAGGTATACATTACATAAATATAATAATTCATGAATGCAATATGGAAAAATATAGCCTTATATACGTTTCAACTTCCTTTATAGACTCGTTTTTTTAAAAATAGTCTCAAACATGAGGCAGAAGTGAGTTCCACAAACTAACTGTATGAACAGTTGAGGAATAGGAATAGAAATCAATGTTGTGAGACAGGAGTTTAGGAAGAGACTTTGATGCTGTTTGCATGGAGTGTCTGACAGAAGAGCATAGGAGAAACATATTCACAGAGCGGAGGAACAGGTAGGTCTGTGCAACATATTGAAAAGAAGACGTAAATTCCGAATATATCTAAGAGAATAAATAGGAAGCCACTTGAGTTCCTTGACTTCCTAGTGCTAATAGGAGCCCGACTAATATAAGAGATACATTCGTAAATATATACATACTTTCATGCTATATCCCTAACGGGAGTAACGGGGTAGTCAGAGAGGACGGAGCACCAAGCGTTGCGGTTCTTCCTAAGAGATGATGTGGAATTTTGTGTTGCGCATTGATTTTTATCGAAAACGTCTATTACAAAACACTAAGTAAGTAAACTTTACTGTTATTAGTGAAATAATAATGTAATTATTATGTGTAGAGTCCATGCATACTTTCATGCTGGTCTTTTCTATTTTTTTTACCTCTCGAATATCACTTTAGCGTGTCAAGATTCCTATGAGAACTATACATTTCTTACCTAGTCACTGGTATTTGGTTCACTGATCCAGATGCTGGTCTGTGATAGAAAGAAAAACATATAATGTAATAACTACTTTCGCTGCCTCAAATCTCATCATTCTCCGTACACGTTTTCATCAAGGTATGCGAGTTCTTTTGAGAAAGCGAAAGAAGTATGTAAGCACCGCGATGCTTGGCGTTCCGTCCTCTCTAACAACCCCGTTAAGGATACAGCGTGAGGATATGTATGTATAATAACTACTCACGCTCCTAAATAGTTCCTAAAAATTGCCCAAGGGATAGAGACTTAATTATTTGTTACTTAACTTACTGACAATATTTTAAATGCTCTGTCCACCCTCAAGGGCCCATGGCGTTATTTGTGTATGTTATTTATACAAATCACATATACACGCAAACACAAAAATGTTCCGATTAATTTGAAAAAAAAAAATTAAATACAGTATGGTCGTTAGATAATAATAATGATAATGCGCCATACAATATACATCGAATCATCTGATCTCAAGCTAGGACATCCCCAGTACTATGAGCATCAGACGATGACCACTAGGGGCGTCTTCGAATACACCCGGACCCGAGACAATCTAGAAAAGTTCGTTACCTAAATTGACCCGATCCGACCCGGGGGGTTATTACCTAAAAATTTGCAGATAGCGACAGCCATGCGGTCACTGCGCGACCGGTGACTAATTGTAATGAAGAAATGGTGTCATGTATGACGATTGCGTATCTATTATTCTATAACCATAAAATGCACTTTTCGCGGTAGATTTAGCACTACTATATAAACTACACTACATAAATTCTCGTTTTGACAGCAGATATCGCGCGATATTCGCTGTCGCATGCTGACTGCAAGTTACGTAATAAGCGTGCCGAACCCTCCGCGCTTGGATGCAACACCTAACAGTGCGTTATTGAAGTCGTCTATAAGCATTCCCTTTGAATTCAAAAACAAATTTGAAAGTAATTTTTTTATATAATAAACGAATTAATAAATAAAGGTTACTTTCAAATGCTTTTCAATAGATTATATAAAAACGACTTCAATAAAACATCCCATAACATTGTTTACAAACAAAAATCTACATGACATCATAGCGAGATACGAACAGGGAATCATGAATGAAGCGAAGCACCACATGTATGGACGTTTGTTTGTTTTTGGCAACGCGTCCCGACTAATCACGTGTATGAGAATAGCCGATGACGGGATACTTTCATGCTGGCTAATACGGTTTCATGTCCAAGCTCTTGATTTATGTTATTGCAAGGGAAACATTTCGCACAGATGTAAAGCAATAACGCGATGAAGTTTTATGTTCTAAGACAACATTCGCAACAAATAAACGACAACATTTAATATTGTTTTGAATTCTATAAAATGGACATTGTATTGCATTGCTGACTGTTATCCATAGAAATATTAAAACGTATTTCATGGCTACTACATATAACTGATATTGGACATTTTCTTCTAGAGAATTCTCTTGTCATATTTTTATCTACTTTCATTTTTCCGTATAGATACGTCTAGTGCGTCGTGTTGTTTTTTAAAGATGGTCTATTTTAATAACGAGTTTTATGTTCATTGAAAAAGAAGAAGAGAAATAAAAAATATTTGCAAATTTTGAAGTGAACACATAATAAATTAATTAAAGACACACATTAACACATCTTAGGTAACTGTATGTAATAAAATGCGTCTGTTTATCAGGCGTAGAATGACGTGTGTTGAAAGGCGTGGGAAGGCATACGCAACGATGGCAAAGCAATCGCCACACATCCGCCAAAAATTGTAGATCTTGAATAGTTTTCTCGATTGCGCGTATAACAGCCCGAGTTAAACTGGTTGTAACAACTGTAATACAATCTCCCGACCTTGCTGCGAATAGTGCCCGCCTACGAATAGATGAAGAAAATTGTTTTTCGTATGCTCTACTAGGGTTAATTAAAAAATTACCTGAATACGTTTTGGTTACATTCCATTAATGAAGCATAATATAAACGATCACGATATATACACAATATTTTTGTGTAGATTTAATTAATTGATTGACAGTTCAAAATCATTTTGAAATACATAACGTCGCATTTATAACAATTAACCTGTAAATAAATTAAATAAAAGAACATAGATCCATAGTTTTTTTACTTCAAGCTTTCACTTATAAAAATGTATTATAGAGCAACTTTGCATGTATATCGTCTATAATGTCGGAAACGTAAGCGGACCGTGTGAAAATTTTGACATCGACGTGAAAGATTGACGTTTGGATCTGCTCGTAGCGCAACACGTAGCGTGTGCTACAAGGCGTGCTACGTTTATTTGACATTTTTATAAACACATTGTCATACTTGTGTTTACATTCAACACTGAAGTGGCTGTGACTGTAAAATTGATGTTAAACTAAAATCGATTGAATCTCATGAATACATAACTTTACGGCATTTTCCATTCAGGGAGGACAGAGCATCCAATGAAATTATTGAAGTTATACATTTGTATGTAAATTTTTTATTTTCATCGTGCAATATATTACTTTATAATAAGTTATCGTGAAATATCTTCAGTAATTCATAATTTAATCATTCGTAAAAATAAATAAAATTAATACTAATAGGTTTTAATAACAAGATGGAGTATCATATTCTTGTAAAACTAACTGTAAAAAGTTATTATGAGTATGTAGATTTTTAATTATTTTAATATTGTGAAAAAGTGGAATGGCATCCACGTCAATATCGTATCGTTTCGTAATGGTTACTATATGTGAAAAACGTTTTGAATCTTACAATAATATTCCAGTGAATTGGGTCACATCGCGTTTATACTCACCCGACCCTGGCCTGGACTTCAAGTGTTTTATTCCACTGTATCATTAATGTATAAAAATATATCAAAGAATTAGATATCATAATATTGAAATGATACATAATTTCAAACAGATGTATTGTAGATCCAATTTTATTTTCGTCGCAATATTTTACGACTTTAGGATCTTGTTCTGACACTGTCTGAAACAAACACATAAATCTCTCTTCAGGAATTAAGCAAATAAAAACCCTCAAGGAAACTTCAAGGCGTCCCCTTACGAGTGACAGCTCAAGACTTTTTGAAGAGAAGCCGGAAACACGTCAGTGGCTCGGACAGAAAGTAGATGGCGCCATAATAGGAAAGTTGCTAGTATCGACGTGAGTTCTTTCCCCCACTTCCTGTTACGAACTCCTGCGCATATAAATGACAACATTATGCATTGTTGTACAAAGTTTCCGAGCGTAATGGTACCTACTACCATGCGTACTTCACCAAGTAATTCTCTAAGCGTTTCCTCTTGCACAAGTTGTTCGTATAAACAGAAACTTGTTACTGCGAAATAATGTTTGAGACGTTGTTGTGTCTCTTCACATTCAAAACATATATTCAGTTTTGTTCTTTCAAAACAAATAAACAGATCGCTATTAAAAACAAGAAATAAGTAACATATATTTATTACTGTCGATATAAAATGTGTCGAAGACAAGCGACACAAGTTATTGGTACTCGAATTTGAACTTTATGTGACAGGCAATTATGAATATAAGACCTTATGAATTTTCATTACATAAAAAAAATGTAAGCAAAACGTTGCTGTTACAGAACGATAAGATGAAATGTATATCGTTCAAGGTTTCTTTGACCGACTTGGCTGTGATATTCTAACAAAATATAGGTAGGCGAATAACACTAATCTAGGCTTAAGTACTTTGATGTAGTAATAGAAGCAACAGCTAAATTACGTTGGCAATTTATCAAAAATGGATGCAGGTAAAAAATTGATTACAAAGATGACCTGTTAGTGAGTAAAGTAAAGCAGTAAACACACAGTTACTAGACAAATATATTAATCGAGTACACACGGGGCAGGGCATCGCAAATGTTTACTTTCTACACACGCCTGTTGGCTCCGTTCGTTTGACGTTCTCACATTGTTGTTTAGTCTCTTTGTTACGATAATGGCATTAATTGCTTTCCATAACGTTAAATACTATTTTCGCTTGACGCGTGATTGTGAAGGCAGTTGATTATCAACATTCGTCTAAACCATTATTACTACATAATACACGTAGGTACATAATACGCATAGGTATCCACGTATGTGCAACAAGTAGGTATATGGCAACTTATTACCTAGATTGAAAAAGCTCTATGCATGCGTTTATGAAAACGTTCATAAAATAATGTATTCTAAAAAGTAGACACGTATTAAAAATAACATTTCATGAAAATATGAAAACGACATCTAGAATAGTATTCTATAAGAAAAAAATTACCAAAAACTAATATGAAATATCATTGAATAGAAATACCTTACATATACAAAATTAAATTTCGTGATCTGTAAAATAGGCCTCGGTCATATTAAATTTATTTATTTTGATGCTTTCCAAATGAACTGTTTCGCAGTCGCTGACGTGTGTTTTACTTTAAATTACAGCCCCCTCCCGAGTGACGGACGTCTGATGATACATTTGCCCCACGAAACCATATTCCAGATAATTATTAAACAACATTAGCGTAGCAGATAAAACAATCAGAGCAAACGAAATAATAAAACGACTTACGTAAAGTACTAAATCTCAAGTTAAAATACTTCTAAGCGGTTTGAAATAAGATTGACAATTGACTAAATGAGTTTTCACAAAAATAGGGTTTACTTTTCTCTCTGACAATAAACGTCAATTGTTGTAGGGTGTAATTCAAAGATGGCGCGACGCGTGCCGCGCTCGTGGCGGAAGCTCCGTCCGGAAGCACGGGAACGCCACCCTCACCCGCCAAAACATTGCTATCGTGTAAATTGAAATAAATTGTATCACTTATATTATTTTGCTTACAACAGCTTTGACAGGTCGTCTTTGAAAGTAATAATATTCCTGACAATTATACAAATGATGTGACCCCATACTAAGCAGTAAGCACTAGGCTTGTACTATGGGTCGCAAGGGTACCACACGACGAACTGGAGGAGCTCCCAGTAGCACCTAGACTCCAAGCCAATTTAGGAAAGGTCGTTTCTTAATTTGTCCTGACTGAGGATCGAACAACAACAACGGGCAACAGGACAAAAACTATAAGTATCTGGAATACCAAAATCAATTTAATATTTTATATGTGAAAAGGAAAATTAAAACAAAAAACTTGTAAAATAATTTTCAAATTGTATAGGATAAGTACTTGAAATTCGAAACAGCTGCTCTTTCCATGTTTTAAAATTGTATTTTATTTATTATTCGTTGTTTTTAGTTTGTAGAATCAAAGTAAACATCAGTAATTAAAGCTCCCACGGGTGCAGTAAAAAAACAAAATCAAGTAGGGGTGTCGCATTCCCGCGACCCGGTAACTCGTCGCGCTAATTACACAATCAGTTCTCACAATTACCAGTGACACCTATTACTTCTCCCCCCACTTCCTTTGTAATTATAACAAAAACTAATAGGTTTGCCTACAAATGCAATATTTTTTTAGTTTCAAGTTGAATCTACAAATATATAGTTGATACAGATTCTTTCTGATTGAGATGGATAAAAAGTAAAAATTCCATACTGGAAATTAAAACAAAAATATCTGTGACGACTTCCTAAAATCTTTAGCTATTTTCCGCTCAAACTCCAAAAACCACCTATCGACACGTGTTTCGCCTCTCAACGAAGCATACTCAGGATATACCAGAGTTAGGACTCGGTCAGCTAACCAGCACCGAATCGTGCACCGTAATTCGGCATACTAAATTGAATATTCTACTGGGATTCATTCCTTTACAGATACGTTAGTTGAGAGTACAAGTCTAACATTTTCTAAATGGGGCGAAGCTAATAATGTTGGGTATAACGCTACGAACACTCGGGAGTGTTTATTCGCCACCAAAAGTGTCACTTCTAATACTTTCCAGAATATATTTATACCGATCTCGTGTCTTCTGGAAATTCTTCGTATGCAATTGTCATCCGACAAGGATATCGGGCGGTCTATCGTCAAAACCGTTTGCCGAAAAATTTAGCATCCTTTCCAAGGTTAGGCCAAATTTCTAACCAGGGCAGCTTCTAACTTTATATGAAACACAAGTACCATCCTATAAACATTACGGTCGTCTCTGAGATGACTCTGTTGAGTATCGGTTGAATGCGCAAGCTTTCATAGACAGCCGAGCCAGAAGGCTCATTTCAGTCTTGAACATCGCCGTGCTGTCGCAAGTATCACAGGTTTTTTATAGATTATGTTTCGTAGAGTGTGCATCGGAGTTACATAATCTTATTCCGCCATCATCTTTCAACTATCGAGCTGCTATAGGCGCTGGGAGGGACTCCAACCTCACCTTGTTGACATCCCTATCATTCAAACTAAGCGATTTACTATTTATTTTATTATCCTACAGCTAAGGTTTGGAACACGCTACCAGCTTCAATATTCTTTCACATTTATAACTCGGGCGTTGTCAAGGCAAGACTTTAAATTTTAGTCACAAATAAAACCAAGTAATAGTGTTTAAATCTGTTTATTTTTATTAATTACAAAAAATTTTCAAAATGTCGACATTCTTGATCGATGCATATGCATAAAAAAAATTTCCATCGGAACGCGATTCTGTTACCTTTTATTGTTTACTCTGCGTTAGTTAATTTTCTTTTCAATTCGAATATACTAGTTCTTTATAATAACCTCACACAAAAAAGTCGATGAGGTTTAAGGCAGGCGATTTCGGGGGCCATGCTAGGGGCCCGCCACGACCAATCCACTTATTTTCAAATCTTCTATTTAAATAGGCTCTAACATTAGTCGCATAATGGCACGGTGCCCCGTCGTCTTGGAATATCATATTCCTGTGCGTCTCCAGATCGACATCTTCTAAAAGGCTATTGAGGTCTTAGGTCAAAAAATTTAGATACGATTCACCATTCAACTGGTCTGGTAGCTCAAATGGGCCAATCAGTTATCCGTTGACTATCCCAAACCAGAGATTAACACTGAACTGCTCCTGGAAGTTGGAAGGTTGTGCAAGATGCGGATTTTCGAGACTCCATGAATAGTAATTATGGACATTGAAAATTCCATTTCGTCTGAAATACGATTCGTCAGTCCACAGAATAGTTTAAAAAAAGTTAAAAGTTAAACAAGCCACATCTGGGTTGCCGCTATTGTTCACTATTTAGCAAAATACGAATTTGTCCTATTGTACTAAGTTCTGAGTAGGTATTGTTATTTTTAAAAAAGTGTAAAACAAACTGATTTAAAATAATTTTTACTTGGTTTTATTTATAACTGAAATTTAAATTTGAGACTTTGTACATTTTCACGCAAAATTTAGGTATGATGTCGTAGAGATAGCTTGATGATATTTATAGGGTAAATAGTTGATAAAACGAAGAAGTTTTTGAAATACATTTGGATGAAAAAAGTTATGTGACTTTTTTTTTAAAAAGCTCTGAAAGTTATTGATTTTCTTTCTATTTTTCCTTTCATGTCACATTTTTTTTATTTTAAAGTGCAATGGTATGGATTGTGGAGGTGACTATGTGCAGTTTGGTTAGGTCCAACTTTAAGCTAAACATTAAAAAAAAATCAGACATTTATCTTAATTTTTTACTACAATATGACTAGAATGGGCTCGAAAGTCGGAAATCAGAAAAATACGATAAAAAAATTCATAACTTCCAAACTACGAAAAATCGCGGAACATACATGGGGGTGATTCGGGTACCCCAGGGCCTGCTCTATCTCTGGACCACCGCCTATCACTGTTTCTTGAGACACCTTGTATAAGGAACTGAAATGATAGATGAAAAGAATGAGAAAACGAATGATGTATAAAACTACGCGTTATAATAATCAGAATTTTAAAATTCATGCTTAAGTACCACTTATGTATTTTATATCTTAAAGAGCCTAGTAATGAAAATTTATATAGGCTTTAGAATAATTCAAAAGGTATGTTAGTTATCTACAAATTTCTTCGAAGGTATTATGCTGTGGAATGTATCCTTTTATTTCAATTTTGATTTGCTTAAGTATATGTATCTACCAATCTAAATTCATGAAGACTTAAAAAATACTAAACAAATTCTTAAAATAAATGTACATTTAATATTAACTCTATTTTCTTTTGTTATAATTTGGAGATGACAATTGACAAATATGTGTCGGAAGCGATCCATTTTGGCGGGAAACGGTACGCAGGAAGACAATATTCGTCTCCCGCAAATATCGGCGGCGCCATATTCGACTTATTATTCTGTCTCATACTTAAAAAAATACTAGGTAGATATTTATTTATTTTAAAATGTTGGTGAAAAATAAATAAATTGTAATTAAAACTATTAATAGCTTTAAAACATCTAGTAGGTACTTAATTAGTGTAAGTATACGTAGTATGTACAGTCGTACATACTTACATTTCAGGATGGAGTAGTTATATAAATATGTATGTTTTATAGAAAATAAAAGTCATAAGCACGTAACATATCTTCACGCTGTATCCTTAACAGGGTAGTCAAAGAGGATGGAACGCAAAGCGTCGCGGTCGTTACATACTTCTTTCGCCACAAATAACGAATAAATCAAAGAAATGCTCATGAACGCGATTGCAAAAAATATTTATTCATCGAAGAACGTAGACATATTAGCTTAAAGTCCAGTAGTGGCGAAGGAATGGGAATTAGAGGAGAGAGACTGTGGCGTTACAAACGTAAACTACACAAAGGCAGAGCTCACTCGTATGTCTATATGTATACACACATAACACCTACACATATTTGGCAATGTACTATATCAAATATTTCAGTCATGTTCATGATTATTTAAACGTATCTAACCAGTTAGGTTATCAAGAAATAGTTAAATAACTTATTATTCAAAGTATTTAATTTTTTAATTTACAATAACATCAATATGTATATATAAACCGCAATAAAAAGGGGCAACGAACATCTGCCTTTCGTTATACCCGCCTTCCACCGCATCGGTACATGTTTAGAGATCTACTTAAACAAAATTTGAAGATCACATAATATAAATTAAACAATCATATTGACAAAAGCCAGTGCGTTGCAAATTGCACTAAATGCGAACTATAGAAAGATTTAGGGTCGCGTGGGGGCCAGGTGCCTTTCTGAAGTCATTCTTCGATGACAAATTATCATTATGTTTCATAAAAGGGCACTATTTATATTCAAGCGTAACAATGGCGATAAAAATGATGATATTTTTTGTACATTCACTATAAACGAGACATATATTAGATATATTTACATTTTTTACTTTTGTGACAAAAAATTATAGTTGCATATTTACATTCAGGGAAAAAACCATAACGACATATATTCTATTAAGAAAGATTCGGAATAGATGTGTTTAGAAAACAAAACACGTTATAGATACATAAACATTGGCTATTACAGTTACAGATAAATGTTGATTACTAATCATGCTATGCCATTCAAAAAAGTATTTTCCTAATTGTCTATTAAGATATAAGCCACTAAAATATCAATATCTATCTTCACTTCGTTATTTTTGCTAAAAGAAACATTTCAATTTTTGTTTACAAAATCTGGCTCGTAATTTTATAAAATTGGAACTTCGATTTTCCTTTTTTTATGACTCACCTTTTCTTGTTTGTTTTCAATTACGGCGTAATTAACGTAGGTTCAAGTCTATTAGCTTCCCAAGGCTTCAATTCTACCTCCACAGAGCCGTGGTGACGGCCGCCAGTTAACGTGTTACTCACAAACAATTAACCATATGAATTCGCTGTCTTGTTATCTGTTTCTGTTAATTAGAAATAGAATTTTTATTTTGAAATGTAAGTAAATAACCGTTAAGAAATTTATAAAATTATAATACAACGATACTGAAAAAAGCAATTGAAGTCTCGAAACTATTTAAACATAAATAATTTCTAACCACTTGACTGCAATCGTTTTCTACAAATAACATGTCGCTACAAAATTAAAGGTACATAATTACTTACGTAAGTGCACGCCGCTGCCATTCGGGGTGAACAAAGCATCAACAGCGAACAACGCCGATAAAACTAATATTTAACCATACAAATGGCAGTTACCAGCCAGCCAGTATCAGCCCTATCCCTTGGACGACTTCTATGACTTGCCCGGGAAAATCTGATATAAGTATAATTTATCTTTATCTTCCAAGCCAATATCACTATCATTGGTGGTCTTTTTATTTAAATATTTAACTTTCCTAGAACCTAACTAAATTTCGGAAGCGATAAATTATGTTAAGGACTGAGCATCATTATTCTTGCTCAATTTAAATTCCTTGGAATATTATGAAAATTGGTTATGTACAATTACAAATAATTTGCAATTTCTCTCTAATATCTAATACTTTATAGGATCTCATAGAATTTTATGTCATTCATACAAGTCAATATTTTATTTTCAAATAATTAAATTTCATTCCGTTGCGCAATAGAAGCACAGTGCATTATGCTTCTCTTTCAAGTCACCGCTTGCCGACGCTAATCGAGTAAAGATTATACACTTCCTTCCTCGACAAAAAAGAAGAACGTCTATTGTTAGTAACTTCTATGGACTTTGACTAGAGGGTGTCTGTATCAGTTGTAGGCCGTCTGCAGTGGATTTATATTGTATATTAAATACTATAGAATTTTTATAACGTTACCCTCTTATTATTATTTCAATGAATCTTACAAGAATGTATTCCAAAAATTATTGAAAATCTGTAGAATACTTTTACCAGAATTGAACTGACAGTTCTGGCAAAATAGAAAAACAAACAGACTTTTTTAATAGGGTTAATAATTTTAGGCAAACAACAACAATTTGACGTTCGAGAACAAAAACGCTTCGTAACTAGATTTACTTGAGTCAATGTCAGAATTTTATTTGCTTGTACACACAGTACTAGCGACTCGCCTCGGCTTCGCACGGATAGCAGAGCCATTTGGGACAGGACTTTCGTAAAATCCGTTCTTAGTGAGCGTCTAACCGCGAAGGGGTAACTATGCTCAATTTCAAGTCAATCGGACCTATAGTTTCGGAGATCTCGTAATGAATCAGTCAGTGAGTAATATTTCGCTTATGTAGATATAGATAGGTAGGTACAGCTTATCATAAGACCCTTAAAAACAGATTTTATGCTTGTAATGTAGTGTTTTGGTATAAGTACTATAATTACAATATTGCAGGTACTACACCTGATACCTATTCATATTATCTACCTTATTTTAAAGTCTCGGATGTTATGAAAATATTAGAACATACTTCCCGCATTACATTGACTCAATTAGCAAAACGAAAAATCAATTGTATCGCTACATGCGCATCACATTGTTGCAATGACTAAGTGACGCTTTTGTCAGCCGACCCAACATGCAATTAAAGACTAAATTCAGTGAAATGAACATCGACGAACAACTCTAGCTTATTTTCCAATGCGGCTCTCATTCCTGCAAACTATACACAATTGGTTGTACTGCAAGCAATGGTCACAATTTAAAAAAATTCTACTCGTTACATCAATTTGAACATTGTTGTAATAGTAATGAGTCAGTTTCCCATTGTCGTATAATTACACGGTGTACGACGGGCGACGGCCGACGTTACGATATGTGATAACAGTAAAAGCTCAATAAGGCGGTAACGGTGATTGCGTCAATGTTGTGTTTTCGTAATGGTTCACGCTACGATTAATTACTAGGTGTAGCACTATAAAATGTCCCGATTTTATAGTGTTCTGATGCAACTTATTTTATAGCTTTCAATATAAATTTTAAAGTTGGATTAGGTTATAAAAATCTATCGTCTTATTTATGTACATAATAGTTAGGTAAAAAATCAAAACTTCGTGTACAATTTATTATCGATTATGTTATAACTATAAGTTTGTATGTACATAGCTGTACATTGTATTTAAAAATATTTTACAAAAAACATGAACCGTATTTTAAAATTTTAGCTACAAAATAATTTACCTAGTCTTGCCATAAATATCGTTAGTAGAAAATCATATTTTTTTCTATTACAAAAAATGTTTATTACTGCAGTGGGCGTTAGTTTATACATTAATATAATAGCATTTTAAAAATATGAAGCTAATTCGAAATGATCTACATTGGCCTTAATACAATCCTTTAGACTCTAGGTTCCCAAACTTATTTTGTCTACTGAGTCGAGAGCTCATGCAGTCGTTGTCTAAGATGCCTCCTAGCTAAATGAAATTACAAATCACCCCCCAGGCCTCTACACAACGCCCCCATTCTTTTTCTGGGTCTCTTACCGCCCCCTTTAGGCCTGCAGCGCCCACAGGGGGGCGTTATCGCCCACTTTGGGAATGGGTGCGTTAGACGATGTGGCCAGTTATCGATTGAAACGCACTTTCTCCATGGGAAAATTGGCCACTGCCAATCTTATGAAATGTTTTAGGGCCTACAGTTTATCATGGCGTTTAGAGCATACTCTTTAAAAGAGACCATAAATCATAATCAAGTAGATTAAGATTGGGACTAGACGACGGCCAGTCTGAAGCCCTAATGAAGTCTGAAACTTTCCTTTCAATCCACGCTTGCGTGGATCGAGCTTTATGACCCAGCGCTTAGTCTTGCTTAAAAGACCATTTTTGGTTATGGAACATGGTGTTGTTAAGAGGCTTAACTGCCTTCTCAAGAAACGTATGTAGATACACCTGGGCAGATCTTTTGATAACTTTTCACAAAGATATGGCTCAGTCATTCCTTAATAGCTAACACCCTACCAAACTATCATTAAATCCGGATAGTACCCACGTTGTATCCTACTGACTAATTGAGAAGCTTCTCTAGAGCTTTGAGCATAAACTCGGTCATTCTGTTTATTAAAATGTTGCTCGATAGCAAAAATTTAACAGGAAATAAAAAATTTCCGTGACCTCTTTTGCGTACCGCATAAGAAGTTGTTTTGATTTTACCATCTTATACATTTTTAAATTATCGTTTAACTAATGACCAGTACGTCTCTTATAAGCTGCAAGTTCTAATTCATATTTTAAAATACGCGACATAGTTCTGGGTGCTATATTCATTTCCCTAGATAAAATCTTTTGCTTTCGGACAGGATTTCTTCGGATTCTTTCCTTCACTGCTTTAATCGTCTTTTTAGTAATAAAACTACGTAAATGGCCAGATATTTTTCTGTCACATACGAATAACGTTTCATTATACCTATCAATAGCCCGGTATACAAACATTCGACTAATACCAAGCAGATGGAGATCTTCAAATATTGGATTTGGCTCCGTACCTACTTTGAGTAATGCTATCACAGCAACTCGGTTCACTTTATCACCCCACTCAATTTTAATATCACAAAAATATTTAACAAAGATTGACGCGAAAATGAGAAAACATTATGAATGTTCATATGAGAATGTTAGATTCCAAATTCAAATGTAATATCATTGTTTTTCATTGTAACAGTATTTATTGCGATACTGTGTATTTAACCACAAATTAAAAAGGTATCTTTAAAATAGAATTTAAGTAGCATATAATAAAGATTAAATAATATCTACGACAAGCTCTTACTTACTTTTTAAAACTAAACACCTGTGTATTCTAAGTATACATTAAAGTTCGCTATTTGTTTTCATCACTTACATCACAACTGCAAGTGCCAAGTGTCTCAAAAGTTCCGAAAGTTCGTAAGTCATTTCCGATTGTCCGTAATGACCGATGAGCTCGACCGACTCGCTGACTTGTGGGTGGAAACATCCCCTCTGACACAATTGACTTACTTATGTTACAATTCTTTGCATTGTACAAGATTGCGTAAAAAATCGCTGCAGTGCATTTGTCGGCGAGACGACGCGAATCACATCCGCTCTTCCGACTTTTGTCGGAACGTCCTATTGTCGTGTTCGATATTTTTGATAAAATTACGTCACACAATAAAAATACCGCTCAATGGCTTGTTGTACGATTGTTATAGCCTCATTGAGCGAATGATGTATGACCAAGGCTCTATTTTGTTGCGTGCCGTTTCTTCCGATCTCATTTGGCTTGGTAATACTTAGTGAGCAGTAAAATTGCTTACGAAACGAACTTTCACAGATGCTCATGTTTTATGTTATTTAGTACGTGAACGCGATCCAATAAAATTAATAGACTTACGTTAAATAAATCAGTGTTATTACGTAAAAAATGTAAATCACCCATAAGAGAGGCAAAACGTCACAATATTTTAGTCAACCGTCCTCAGATAACCCTTTCAACGGTTTCCAGTACTTTGTCAAGATTAATAACCCGTGAACCAGCCGGGGTTTCACGGGACGATGCAACAACTTTTCTGATTTTGGAATTGTTTTACGCATTATTAACCTGGCAATCCAATTACGTAAATAAGATTGAGGACGAGATATTGCCTTACACGGTTAGTTTACAGTTATTTACAATTTAAATGAAAGATTACCTACTATTGTAAATATTTACCGTCTGGAGCACCGCAACATTTATTTAAAACGTTATTGACTTTTCTGGAATACTTCGCGCTACGATGATTAAAAAACGATGTTGTGCATTTACAATTTGCGCAGTGAATTCTTTTAATCTTTTAATTGAAAAAAAAACAAGATTAATAAATTTTCATGGAGAAACTTACAAAATGGCAAATATCAATACATGTTTACAGAAATTAAAATACAATGTCATACACCGAAATGTACGTTGGTATAGTTTACATTTGATCCTAATGTGTAATCACGTAGATCCTAATGTGTAATCACGTAGATATAATTTAATTAAAGTCTCATTAGATTTCCAATGCTTTCTTACTACTGTTATGCTTTCTTTATTTCGACCAAAACCAAGTAAAAAAAAACGTTTGAAAATAAAAGTTATATTTAATTTTAATGATTTTAACCCTTATATATCTGTTAGGTATTAGACACTTATTCTATATCTTATAAAATGCCCTAACTTTTATTAAACAATAAACAAAGCAGTATAAATCCCTTTTTAGTGAAACATTTGCGTTTAACAATGGGAAATCAATCTCCGTGTTGCAGGGGTGATACAGACACGATGAATGCTAAAACAACTGGCAGTTAAGGGTGTGAAGGCGAGGATGATTAGGCAATATCCTGAACCCTCGCCGCGCCTGACCCCCGCTGTTACGTCTTACTTAATACGATAGGTTTAACTAACACCGGGTCTTAGATAGACTACTATATTGGGCTTCGATAGAAGTAAAAATTTCCAAAACGTTTATACAACAAAGCCAAGTAGATTGTTCATTTTTAAATACATTTTATTGAAAGTGAAAAGAAAATCTTTATTGATAATTTAATAAACAAACGTTATTTTTTTACAAATATCTCCAGACGTTTAGAAAAATTACGTGGTTCCAAACTAAACACAAGACTCATATAGGTACTATAAGTATCACACAACGAATTGAGAAAACATCCAATAACACAATGGATATCAAGTTTAGGGCGGTTCGCTCTTATAACATTATGCAAGCTATACTTAATGCATGTTCTAATAATAACATTTGCAGGGCATCGATCCCGGTACCGTTGGTCTGGTAAGCAATTGCATTGAACCAACGGGGTAGAAAATCTAAATTATTGATTATTGTTAGGTTAAGGTTAGTACATGTAAAATACATCAGAAAATGGTTATGTGAATTAGTATCAGTATAGTACAGAATTTTTTTACTGTGTCTATGCAGAGTTCATACTGTACTAGAACTTTTAACAAGGATTTTATGGAAAAATGAACACAAACTAACCAAGTCGTACTTGTTGTCACTAACGCGATCCGAAAAACAATGATTATTGTAGAGCTTTCTCTTTATATAAAAATACACCCAATCACAAAACAAATTTTGTCGTAGAGTGAGAAATACTCCCGACCACTAAACAAAGTTTGTCGCGGAGCTTTCTCTTGCTGTAAGAAATACTCAAAACCACAAAACAAAGTTTGTCGTGGAGCTTTTTCTTTTTGTAAGAAATACTCGAAACCACAAAACAGAATTTGTCTGGAGATTTCTCTTTGTGTAAGAAATACCCAAAACCACAAAACAAAGTTTATCGTGGAGCTTTCTCTTTGTGTATGAAATACCCAAAACCACAAAACAAAGTATGTCGTGGAGCTTTCTCTTTGTGTAAGAAATACCCAAAACCACAAAATAAAGTTTATCGTGGAGCTTTCTCTTTGCGTAAGAAATACCTAAAACCACAAAACAAAGTATGTCGTGGAGCTTTCTCTTTGTGTAAGAGATAATCTCAATCACAAAACAAAGTATATCGTGTAGCTTTGTCTTTGTGTAAGAAATACCCAAAACCACAAAACAAAGTTTGTCGTGGAGCTTTCTCTTTGTGTAAGAAATACCCAAAACCACAAAACAAAGTATGTCGTGGAGCTTTCTCTTTGTGTAAGAAATACCCAAAACCACAAAATAAAGTTTATCGTGGAGCTTTCTCTTTGCGTAAGAAATACCTAAAACCACAAAACAAAGTATGTCGTGGAGCTTTCTCTTTGTGTAAGAGATAATCTCAATCACAAAACAAAGTATATCGTGGAACTTTCTCTTTGTGTAAGAAATACCCAAAACCACAAAACAAAATATGTCGTGGAGCTTTCTCTTTGTGTAAGAAATACCCAAAACCACAAAACAAAGCACGTCGTAGAGCTTTCTCTTTGCGTAAGACATAGATAGATAAAATCTTTATTTGCATCACTGCAACACAATAGAGGTACATTTTACAGACAAAGCACATGCGTACATAGTTACTATCACACACATGACGTGCGTGTTTAAGGGAACAAAATAGTTGAACAAAATACAGAAGACAATAATACAGACACAGATTACTACATACTACTCTGTCAAGAAAGTACCGGGAAAAGATTAATAATGCACGAAATGTTAGTTATTCATCCAAATTTATTTTATCACCTTCAAAGTATGCTCCTTCAGAAACGATACACTTACGCCAACGAATAATCCAATCATCAAAATATTTTTTAAACGCTTTTTCCGGAATTGAGTTCAGTGCTCGCCGTGAATTCTCCTTTATGTCTTCTACCGAATGAAAACGGGTGCCACGAAGTGGTAATTTGAGTTTAGGAAAAAGAAAGAAGTCGGCTGGAGCCATATCTGGTGAATAAGGTGGTTGCTCGATGGTATTTTTGAGTTTTTGGTCAAAAATTCGTTCAGAATGATGGCCTTGTGCGAAGACACATTATCGTAGTGCAAAATGCAAGAATTTTCTTTCCACAAATCTGGCCTTTTTCGTCGAATTTGCTCTCTTAAACGCCGCATAACGCCCAAATAATATTCTTTATTTACCGTTTGATCTTCCGGTAAGAGTTCCGAGTGCATAACACCGCGTTAGTTAAAGAAAACAGTCAACATGACTTTGACTTTTGATCGACTTTGGCGTGGTTTTTTCGGTTTCGGTTCAGTTGGAAGGCGCCACTCCGAAACATGTTGACTAGTTTGCATGTCAAACTCGTAAACCCACGTCTCGTCGCCAATAACAATGCGTTTCATGAATGTTGGGTCGGAATTGACTCGTTCTAGCAAGTCCTCAGCGACTCTTATGCGATTGTGTTTTTAAAGAAAATTCAGGTCTTTTGAGACTAGCCGAGCGGCAACATGTTTCATACCCAAGTAATTATTTAAAATGGTACGGATCGAATCGTGAGACACAGAAAGTTCGGCGGCTATCTCTCTCAAACTTGAATGAGCATTTTCAGTCACTATTTCCTTCACTTTTGCTATGTTAACTTCAGTTGCAGACGTTGATGGCCTACCAGGGCGAGGCAAACCTTCCATCACATCTCGAACCCTTTTGAACGCTTTGTACCACTCATAAGCACGTGTTTTTGATAAAGTCGATTCACCGTAAGCCTTCTGTAAAATTTTCAGTGACTCCGAACACGAAATTCCATTGACGATACAAAATTTAAGACAAACTCTTTGTTTTTGTCCATTATGAAAGTCGCGATATACACTAGAATGATATAACTAAAAACAGCACCGTATTTAATCTAAATAACAGATGCAACTCAAACTCCGCGTCAAAATGGAAAACAGTTGTGCCAATCTAACAACAACAAATAAAACAAAATATTGAATTTGGAACCATAAACAAATCATCCATTCCCGATACTTTCTTGACTGAATGTATATACTCTCAATCGCAAAACAAATTAATTGTAAAATACTATCAACCACACAACAAATTAATCGTGGAGCTTCTCTTTCTGTAAGAAATACTCCCAACCGCTAACAAAACTAGTTGTGGAGCTTTCTTTTAAAAAAAAACCATCTTATGTAATGCGATCCTGATCTTTTGACCGTATTGAAACCTTAGTTACAATATAAATATACGATTTTTTGTTATTGAGTCCTGCAGCGGATTAAAGACAATTTGAGAGTAATACATTAATTATTCAAATGATATGCGAATAATATTTTTTGTTTTATGGAAAACGACAAAATAATAAAAAATTGAATTAAAAAAAAAGCTACGTGAGCTGTATCAGTCGTACTAAAACGCAATATTAAAGGGATCCATCACACCAGCTTAGCGGTGTCACCCTATATACGCTTAATTAGACAGACATTGTCGCCTGGTAGCATAAATTGTTACCGTTTATATATTAATCGGTTTAAACTTGTCTTTAAAGCAACTGTCACTATTGGAACAAACAGTTGCACACGTAATAGATATATAGACAAATACATGTTTGTATGGTGTATTTAAGAGCGCATCTAGGATACATAAGACTGCCGAGTTACAGATTACATACAATATGTATTTGTAGGATTTTATGACACTATTATAATCCTATGTTCTTATGATTATAACTGTGACGTATCTAATATACGTACTCGCACATGTTTCTCATTCTCAAGGCACTAAATGTTGACTCCATGTGCACTTACATACATACTTCTTAATATTTAAAAAAAATTGTACTTAGATACGAGATACTTAGGTTGATTACGTGTTAATTCTGAAAGTAACGTTGTTCGTATAAATTAGAATTTTACACCTTCAAAACAGTGCAAGACACTAATGAAGAATTTGATTGTACACATCATAACGTCAGTTAACGCTAACGTCATTAAATCGCTAGGTTTGATTAAATCCTCGCTTCGAATTCTCTTTTTTAACTGTACGTAAGAAGTAAACCTTAATCGCTTCTTAATAAGGTTCCATGTAAATCGATATGTAATGGAGAAAGAGTGCTTCAGAACGCCTGTCTTTAAAATCCATTCAGCAATAACAAGTTGCAATAGCAACTTAATCGACTGAAGGAACATTGACCTCTGAAAATTAATAAATAGACTTTTTTCCGCGATTTCATATACAATGTTAAAAGCAAATACCCTTGTATTAAATTGTCTATAGGCCAACAATATAACATTTTAATAAAGTTAGCGTGTAGTTCAATCCAAACTATCAGAGAGGCGTAGACATACGTTGGGATTACTACAAATCCATGCATGGGCACGCATACGAGGAGGGCCCTAAGCTGCAAACATTGAATCTTACAAATAATAAGATTTAGCGATTTGGTAAAAACGAATTCATATGTAATAAGTACTTGATCTCCATTTTCAAACCAGCAGTAAATCTCCAAATTGATAATCTTCACTTTATTATTTTCACTTGAAGAATGTTATATTAATAATTTATTAAAATATGGAGTCTGTGTCATGTCGTATGTTCACGAGTATATTTTAATTACGACCTGAAATATTCTATTAGCGGGTTAAAATTTTTAAAAAAATCCTAGAAGCCGATTGCAGCGCCATCTACCAGGTCCAATTGTAAATCAAAACCATCTGGGGACCCACTCAAACACACACAAAAAATTTCGCCACAATGAGGAAAAAAAAGAGTTCAGTGACGTACACACGTTCAGAAGAATTATACATATAAAAAAAACTTTTAAATCGTTTTACTTTCTTTTCGCTGAGCTTTGTATTTGACGTTGTGGTTTCCATCTTTACAAATTATGAAAATATTTATATGTATTTAAAAAACTAGAAAATGAGTCATCTTCTCTATAACATTAATATATCGAGTTGAAATCTATCCTATCTTGCCGTCTGTAAATTTCACCACGGGCTAAATTTGCGAGGGTAACGACAACAACGATCAAAATGTAACTGGTGGTTTTAATATTGTCGACGATTTATAAAGATAAGTCAGAGAGAGTAAATATTAAATTTGTTAGCGATACTTTGAGATTAAGTGAGAGGGAATGAATATTTGGATCTAGGGGAGAGAGTTAATAAACCTAATATTGTAGTTAATACATATATCATGTTTATTAATGTTTATTCTTGCTTTAGTATTTTTTATTTGTTATAAACCAATATTCTCGGAATTATAACGGCTTCTGAACCCCACAGCTTACTTGACTTCAATATTTTGTAAATACCTACATTATTTAAAGCCTTAATGACATGACCTTATTTCCATATAGATGAATGACTATCCCGATAGATGTTTATCACGTTTCAGTTAGGCAGGTAACTGCACGGCTAATACTGAACCCCTTACCATATGCATGTATGTTAAGTACATGTTACTATACAAAACATAAAAATGCAATTTTAATGTTTTGTATAGTAAATTTAAAAAAGTTCCAGGTTTCTGATGATATACCGAAAACTGTTCCTTTGTATCATATTAAAAAATCTAATTTAATTACAAGAGTAATGTTCTTTATATCAAGTATAAAAAACAAAGTTGTTTTTAATTAATAAATATGACTAATATACCTGCGTTTGTATGAAGATCAATGGAGACCTTCTAGGTACAAACATTTATGTAGTTGTTTATAGAATATCTACATACGTAGTAGGAACATAAAATATTAATTTTCTTTTACCTGTCTTACATAATTCAAGTTTTTACATGCAGTAAAACGATTAAGGGCGACAAATTCTGAGTAAAACTCATAAGTGGAAGGTGAAATGAACAGAATAATGTAAACTCATAGTAGAAGCTACACGTTTCACGGATTATCTTTGCGCAATATCCAGCACCATCCATCCTCATTAGCGACGGGACGGCGCCCTACGGTCTCGTTCTGTCCCACCTCGAAGGCTGCTCCGATTTTGTCTAATCATTGACTATTTACTAAAGATAAATGAGATCTCATTATGTTTCAATAGTTTCTCACAAAGCACTTTTTATAAATTGCTGTACTAAGAGCTACATAGCTTTACTTATATGTATTCATGTTTCTTTTACACTTCGTTTAAGCGAAAAGACTTACGCCCTGCAGTGAACTGTATATATGGTAAGCTGTTATTTTATGTGCGCATATAAACATCATACCTAAAACGATATTCCTCAAGTTGATGGACAGAATAACTTAGAAATAAAAACACTTTGAACCAGTTTATTCTCTAGGCTAGTTTAAACTCAAACATTTAAATTTTACTTACAGCTCTGATGTAAAGGTCTCCCAAAACAAAAAAGGAGTCCAAAAAGAAATGTACAACTATTAATTGGTATTCTATTTCTTAGAACGTTTATTGATATGAAACGTTTCAATATTTCTTTACAATAACTATAACTTGATTGCGAAGTAGCGACAATAAAAATAAGTTGCCTCGTAAGGCTTCGTCGTAAGTATTCGGTACATGGCGTAGATATGTACATAAATCTTCACATATTGCCTCCGAGTAGCAGCCCTAAGAGAAACAGCCAACCCTTGGCTGCCTCGTTATTGAGCTCTCACTCCCATTGTTTCTATCCTTTTCACACGGAAACAGAAGACTTGCAACAAACGAATATGCCTTCTCGCTCCAATTTCAATTTACTCGAGACGGATTTTCAGGGCTTTATAAAATGGTTTATAGTAGTATACCTAAAAAAATAAGATAAGTACTTGCTGAAAATATTTAAACTGCCATTGATTTACTGCACTAGTTTATTCTATATTGACGAAGTTATAAAAAATAAATAAAATAAAAAAGCCTTTTATTTCTTGCTTTCATAATAAAATTTCAATAACAGTGTGCATGCAAATTTTTACAATTTTTAAATTTATTTTACCTTGCTAAATACCTTTAAGTACCCAATAAAATTAATTTTATTCTATTTTTTAAGAAATACTATGTTTAAGAAGAATTTAAATAAGATTCATAGCAGAATCATAATTAAATAGTTAAATAATTATTAGATTTGGAATTAGTGTTATATTGGATAGAATAATAATATGATTTTGATTGATTGATTTTGTTATTTAGATGTGGTCAGGGTTTGTTTTATGCTAGCAAGAACCCTCTCAGTGAAAGGTAAAGGCCTCCTCCAGAGATGACCAGTAATCTCTATTCTGCGCCGCTCGTGGCCATTGAATACCTGCTACTTTTATGATGTCATCTGCCCAGCGTGCATTTGGTCTTCCTCTTTTTCTATGTCCTAGTGGGCCTGCCCATAATGTTGTCTTTATGGTCCAGCGATTATCACTAAGCCTCGCTACGTGTCCAGCCCATCGCCATTTAAGTTTTTGTGAGTAGCTGAGAGCGTCGATGGCTCTGGTTTTCAGTCATTGACGAAGTTATGACGAAATTATTAGTGACAAAGTAGATTCACATAATAAGACTAATAGTAGGTATTTTCCGCTTATTGTTACTGTACAGAACTCATACTTAAAATGGTTGAACTAATTGTAGTAAAATATGGAGTCTCGTGTGTTTGACGTTCTTTTGACCGAGTTTATACCGAAGTGCAAATTGTAAAAATTTTAGACATTTTTTATTAGTCTGAAGTAAAAGATGTTGAATTAAAAAAACACACGATTAAAAAATAATTGTAAGTTTTCAAATATCACTCAATAGTTCCCTTGACTAGAACTATAGTTAAAAGTGACTACATTCAATAACACACATGCACCTCTAAAAAACATATATGAAAGCAGAAATAACTTTCAGTCATAATATTCACAATGTTGAAAATAAACGTAATCATCTGTGTACGAACGAATTTTGCATATGCTATATTCTGTGATTCGTTAGGTAATAGAGACGACAATCTTTTGTTCTTGTTAGAATGTAAGTGTTTACATAGAACTAGCTTGGCTGTTCTTTTCATTCGCTGACTCTATAATCTGACCTAATAAGATTTTCAATAGGTCTATATTCTTAATGTAACGTCTGCTGCCCAAGATCAAAGGAAACTGAATTCGTTTTATAAACGTAATCATTCGTAATGACAACAAAGATTTATTTTATTTTAGAAATAGGTAGCAGTGTTGTTAACCTCAGATGGGCGGGGAAGTCGTCGTTTAAAAGTGGGTGTGATCCCTTATATTTGGCGGTAACAAAATTTGCAACTTTTTGAAAAAATAATAGTATTTTTTTGACGGCGTAATATCTTGCCTCTGCGTGTTGGTTATCGGTTTTATTGTTAAATTTCGAAACATTTAAAAGTTTTCCAACGGACATGTTGGTACGTTTGTGGTCTCAAAATACATCGACAGCTCTACGCATCAAATTTTATCACACTTATCACCTTATTAAAATATTAATTATAATCTGTTATAATAATTTATTCTGCTCACAGCTCATGAAATTCGTTTTACAATTATTAGTAAGTATAAGATATAGCGCAACAGTGTGACGGAAGTAGCAATCCCACCGACAAGTCTATAACAAAGCAACAAGACTGCTCCTGTCGAAGGACATCTAAATAAAAACAGAAGATAATCAGTTTATTTTCTTTTGTGGTATCTAAGCATAATCTAATTTTGCCAGACAGTATTTACTTTTATAACTTCCAGAGTTTGTACCGCATTTCCATTTTTATTAAACGCCCTTCGTATGTTAAATGGTAGGTACTAAACTAACACCTATGACAAAACTAAAAAATCCGTCAAATGTGAACTCGGCACGCTCAGAGATATTTCATAGGATATTTTCAAGTAGGCTAAATTTAATTTTAGGAAGAATTTTCATTAAATATTTTCGTTCTACATTTTCAGTAAACTATAACCGAGATTTTATATACTCTGAAATTGTTAGATTGAGTCGAATTCGAATACCTAATTTACCTAAATTTCATATTTACATAGTTTATGAGAAAACTGAATTGATCGGACGAAAGTATGAGTGGTCTAATAAGGATTCGTTTTTCCTTTTGAGATACGTACCATACGTACGTCCACATCCAAGCAATTATGTATTTAACTGATCATTTGTGCTTATAGCTGACTTTTAAGTTATCCGTAATTCAATATTTTCATTACTCATCCACCTAAAAGTTAAAAAATTTACCTTTGTTCATTTACTACTAACTACTACTACTACTACTATGATAACTAGCTGTGCCCCACGGTTTCACTTACTTTCGATATAGAATTTAATAACTTGAATACAGCACCACCCATCGGATTCTAGCATAGCTATGAACCTTTATCTTGACAAAGCAAAAAATATATTGCGGGAATAAATAATGGGTTACAACCCCAACCGGTGACGTCGATCAAAAGTTACATGTTAACTAACAGACATACCGATGGTTATTATAGAGATACTAACTAAACGTAGTATGATAAAGATACTAGCTATTGCCCGCGACTTTGTTCGTGTAGTTTTTCATTTACTAAATTAAAAATTCCCTGGCGTATACGCAGAGGAACTCCCCAAACTTTCCTCACCATCGGAAATACGATTTAGTAACGCGTAGAGAACAAACAAACAAAGAAACATTAATTTTTCTATACTAATACTTTATTATCCTAATAAAGAGGTAAACTTGTTCGTGTGTAATGGATAAACTCAAAAACTACTCAACCGATTTCAAAAATTCTTTCACCTGTAGAAAGCTACTTTACCAACAAATAACACGGGCTGTTATTATTTAAAAAAAAATTCTACCCGTGCGAAGCCGGGACGGCTCGCTAATATATATATTATATAAAGAGAAAGGTTAGGTATAAAAATATAAACTCTCTTTTAAAAACTTCATCTGTTCTATATACCGCGTTAGGGACACAGCGTGAATATGTTTGAATGTATATGTATACTTACTAATAAGATATATAAACCTGAAAAGAGATTTCATTCTCTTACTCGTATAACACTGTGTTGTAAATGACGCATTTTTCCACAGACGTTACTACTTTAAAATAGATCTACATGACATAACGTCGTTAGCAATTTTCAAGTCATTGCAGTAGTTCATCCACGTAGTGTAAAAACCGCGAGCATTCGGTACAGTATACCGCGGTCATGCAGAGTGTGCGGTCCATTCAAGATCATCCCTTATTGTCCCTTTGTCCGTCTGTCACTAGAGGCCCAAACATTTATTCTCTTGATGTGATTGAAAAAATCTATACTCGAACGCATATTTTATACAAAATGTGTTTTATAATAAGAAGCGTTTACAGAATAACGCCTGTACACAATGCACTAATGTGGGCTGGAATTAAAGGTGTCATGATAAATGGTCACTATATATGTAAAATGCCTGAAGCATAGGACAGATAAAGTACGGGAGTAAATGTACGAAGCTATAAAAATACTTAGCAGTATTTTTTATTTGTTAATTTTTACATCGAACTTAATTTAAATTGCTGTTAATCTACAGTTAAGATTTTTTAGTTTTTTTTTGTCATTTAGTTTAACAGAAAGATAAAGAAACGAACAAGCGTAAATTTTGAAATATAATACCATGAATAAAAGTAACATAATAACATGATTTTATAGATTAAAAATAACTGATCGTCAAAAAACGGGACGGTGTATATTAAAGCAAAGGTCGAAGAAATTTTGGCACGCTTCACTGCTACCGTTGAACGTATATCTACGTCACTAACTGAAATGTGTATCTGTCATTGAAGTGATCAATTAAAACAAATTAATGTATGTATCCAAAATATACTTTGTCAAAACGCCAACTTCAATTGTTTGTTCGCTAAACCACAAAACCTAAGCAGTTGCAGATTATTCAAGTTATGTAAAAAATTATAGGGTCACTCTGAATCCTTACTTAATATTAAACAGGTATCTTCCAAGTTCAAATCGTGTTTGTTAAATTAGCATTTTATACTGTTAATTGTTACAACCGCCAACCTCAAAATGAAGTTTGTCTTAGAAATTTCTTTTTATACAAGTCTAAATCTAATATTGTACAATATAATACAATTGCGTTAACTTTCTTTCAATGTACACATTCTATTTGTTCAAGATAAATATTACATTCTCAAAATGATGCTTTAAAAAAATAGCTTAGTAACGAGTTATACATTTTTGAATTAGTGATTTAAAAACCTTTCATTTGATTACTCCACATGAAAAGAAAATTAAGTTACTGTTTAAGCTCTTAAACTAACTGCCAAAAGCAAAATTCAACTTTTGAAATTTGCGGCTACGTGTGCTGTTGCTCTTAGCTGTCCGCATCAAATAGTCTTAAAAAAAATCGACTGTAACAACCAGACAGGCAGGGACACATCAAGTTGATTCCGTAAATATTTCGTTTCGTTCTAATTCGGAGCGAAATAATTATGTACATGTATATAAAAGATAAATCGTTACGTACAAAAATTAAATTTATAACTTAAGTTTTTTTAACTTAGAAATATAAAACAATTTTCCGGAGTATTTGTTAACAGAGTTGACCAAAAAAAATTAGAACAGTACTTTCTGCCGCCTATTGCTACATTTTAAGAGTGGCCACTCACAACGACCCATGTGGGTGGTCACGATTCATTCATTGAACAGCTTTGTGGTCGGATAAGTGTAAACAGACCTCAGCGCGCTATAGTTTAGATTTGGCTCCTTATTGTAATCATCGGACACTTCCGAACGGATGTTATTCACAACAATAATTGGAAAGGATAATATTCAAATAGTAGCTAGCGTAGTATGTATGCTATTTTGTAAAGAAAGATCATATTATCTTATGAACAATTGGGAGATATCAGAAATGCATTTTATTAAAATATACATGTTTCTCTATATCATTAATGCTAGTTAGTAAAGCAACATAATAAGTATTATATATTGTACCAGCGACCCGCCCAGGTTTTACACGGGTGGATATATAAGTAATAGCCTAAACCTTGAAGAACCAAACTACAAAAACCTTGCCAAAGAACCAAGCTATCGAACTGTGACTGTCGCGAGACTGCTGCCCGTAAGTTAGTCCTCATGGAATTTCATTTTTTTCTCGGTTACTTTAACAGTTTTTAAGAAGAAAGATTGTCCCTTATGGGACAATCTTTCAAAATCAACGCATTTCAGTAGATCCTAAGTGTATACTGCAGAATATTATATTCTCTCCTTTTGTCTTCATTACTTATAATTATAATCTAACCTACTCCGGGAAAGCAACAAAAAATTTTCCGCGCAGACGAATTCGCGGGTACAGCTAGTTTTATATAAATTGATTCTTCATTTTGCAGAAACGCAATAGATAGTTGTTCTAACTTTAAATATTTCTGGACTATGGACAATACTCAAAAGATATACACGTAACAATGAAACTCAAAAGGCATGCAAGTGGAAAGACGAAAGAAGGATTCCCAACATCTGTTACCAATTACCATCGACCGGCACATGGCGCTTTGTTATTACTAACAAACAAAGGGAGACAAAGTGCCGAAGTTGTCACTTAATAAACTATTATAACTGTCAAGTCCACTCGTGGGAACTCAGCCTCTGGTATATTCGCATCCGGATTGTACCTGACCAAGAACATTTTTTTTCATACTAAAACACTTGTTCTTAAAATCTGTACAATAAAAATAGAGGACCATTCAAATTGTTTAAAGTCCGCCCGTTGAAGTTGTATTATTACTCTATACAATGTCATATCTTTCGTAAACGCTTGTCGCAAGTTTTATTGAATGTGTAAGGATAATGAATGTAGTTCAAGTTAAAGACGGAATTTTATTGCTAATCAATGAATTAGAGTTAAATGAAAATTTAGATATGTTTTTGTAAGATATTCAGGTGGAATAACTACAGAATATCACTAATATTTACGATCTAAATCAAAAAACTAACCGTTTAGTAGATTTTGTCGGAACATAAGACGCCTAGCTTAAATGGACAAATTTAACTAGGCAAAATATTCATTCATAAAACATATCTACCTGCGAATACTCTTGCCGTAGACACGTTGTAAATTTATATGAATGGCCGCTACTTATGAATGAGGACGATCAGGGACCTTTCCTTCCGCCTTCACAATACTATATTCGAATCAATTTCACGCATCTACGCCGTTGCATAAACCTAAACTCAAATACAAATAAGACCCATGAAATCGCTTCCCTAAACCCCAAATTTTGGTTTGCTCAAAATAACAAATCATATAAGTGAACGCCTCCCGAGAATACTCTCAATCTAAGTGTTACTCGTGGACCTGTGGCCCTATTAAGCGGAATGAACTGTCATTTGGGATTAAGTACGAGCAAGTATAACATTTCATTGTTGTTGTTGCCCTTAACATGTAATACGGCCATTTTATTTCAATTGAAGCTAAAATAATATTATATACAATATGTTTGCGTGAATTTTTAAATGAAAAAAATAAAAGACTCCATAGTGTGGTAGATTTAGTTAAGGCAGCTGGTATGTGCATTTTTGCTGTTATTAACCAATAACAATACATCTGATAGTGTTATCAAATAATACAAATAGATAAACATAAAATCATCGCAATTGTTCTTGTCACCATTTATCGTTGTTGACATTACAGAAATGCTTCAATAACGATACAATCAGTAGTTATTGAAAACCGTTGTGTTTATTTTAAGTACTTACCTCGTTTGGTAGACTTGCAAAGTACAATATAGGTACTTAATTTACTGGTCACTTTTACATCAGGATATGTTTTAATTGTAAAAATACTTCATAGTAAGCATATGTATAATGTGTTACATATTACAACTTATTTACATATTGTAACACATTTTAACATTTTAAGTATTGTTTATTACTTATTGAATAGAAATTATTATTTCAGTAAATAATTAAACACATAAAAGTCAACACACCGAAATAAATACTTTTTAATTCCAGACAATATTTGATTTTGAAGTTAATAATTTTGAAAAATCTTAATAAAATACATAAACATGTTAAAAAGATAGACTTCTCATCGCGTACTCGGTAATTCAAAAATGTAGCGACCAAAAAGATCTGTAAGTAGGACACCCTTTTACCCATTGTGCCCAACTGCAATGCACATTGCACATAGCTTTAACAATTCGTGGCCTTGACTAAGAGAAATAATTTAATTAATTAAGAAAGTCTATTATTTAAGATAATGTTTAGTTTTAAGTTGAGATATGTATGTACCTACTCCCTTGATGAATTGTTAATGTTAATTCAACATAGCTTTGAAAATCTTTCACCATATTATAAAGGTTTTAATCATTATACAAATTAAAATAAGTAGTATCGTCTACAAATAAAGCGTTACAAAGCTCTTCAAAGTTTTGTGTTTTTTTGTAATCACATTTTAGTTTTTAGCTTTATGCAACAAATATGCCAAATTTTAAAGTGAGTCCTGTCCTGTATATTCCATGATCCTAGTGAAAGTCAAATTTTAATGTGTCAAACGAATTGCAAAAAAAATATCTAACCTACTATGATAGGTAGGGACCTAGTAATTACCTGCCCAAATGTATTTATTTTGTTATTTTTAATTTAATTACAATGTATTTATATTATTATTTTTACCTTTATTGATAAATGCGATATAGATAACACTGTTATGTTATGTTATATTACCGTCACACGTACCGTCGCGCCGCATGTTTTTCCTCTCTTAATCTTTTTAAAAATTCCTGTTAATTTTAAATTTTTTTCCTTGATGCAAGAGGCGAAAATTACGAACACACAGGAAAATTCTTGTCGTCTGCTAACCCTAATCATATGATGATATAATTACGCAATGTGACAAAAACTTCGAAAGGCACATAAATTTTAAATTCCATGCAGTTTCGACAGCTGCACATGCATTTTTTCGAAACACGTACGTAACGTTACAATATTTTCCATTTATAGTGAACAACAACTGTAATGAAAGCAATAATGCAAAAAAGTCACGCTTTGTCGCTAATTTTGGAAGGAAGTATTAGGTTTTACAGATAGCAAAGTGGAACTACAGGGGTACACAGGGGAACACAGGACAGAGACTGTCTATAAACAGTTCATTCTAATGAGTCTTGTTCCATGATCAACTTTTACAACCTGCGCGAATATACCAAGTAACAGCTGGCACATTCCATATTTTTCGTTCTCTCCCAGACCAACATGGAAGCGAATGTTTTTCAAAACAAATTTATTTTATTCTAAGATACCATCGTTATTGTAAGACATCAATATATAACTTTGCCATAGGACATTCACGCCTCGCTTTTGCTATTACAAATCCTTTTAAAGAGCGATTCTTTGACATGGGTCTTCTTTCCGGTCGCAACTCAAATAAAAGAGCCAATTATAAAGAATTACACGTGGACTGTCCTCTTAAAGGGCCCTCCAGATCGGCTTCTGAAAGTTAAAGAAACCGCTATTAAAAGTATAAGGGATTAGCGTAATTTAGTCTTTAAGAAATTTTTTTTCTTACGATTGACACCCAATAATAGTTTAAAATCTCTACGAATTGTGAACACAATTCTTACAGATTTTCAACTTTTCATTAATTTATTTAATTTGTTAATTATGGATATTCATTCACGATTTTAAAACGGTTACATTCTAGGGCATACAAAATATAATTTATTTTATGTTCGAAAAATATCAAACAATAATCAACAATACATTAAAATAACTGAAGTAGGTAAGAAATGTTTTTTTATAATCTATTATTATCGTTCCAGAGACTATTTTGAACATAACAAGTTAAAAAATATTTTGCATTACTAAATTCTCTTATTATAAGTAGTACCTGAGCGACCGAGCTTGTTTAGTGTCTTTTAGGTGTGTTTGTATTTTTTTTTTTGGCGGAGGGGGCAAATAAGCAAGTGAGTCACCTGATGAAAAGTGATCACCGCCGCTCATGGACACTCGCAATGTCCGGGGAATCACTGGTGCGTCGCCGGCCTTTAAGGAAAGAGTAGGCTCGTTTCTTGAAGGTCTCCAAGTCGTAGCGGTCTGGGAATACCGCCGCTATAAACTGGTTCTATAAAATTGCCGTACGTAGTAAAAAATGTCGTAAAAACGCACAGTTGTAGACCGTCACCTATCAAGGTGGCGGGGATGGAAGGACAGTCGATTGAGGGACGTACGGTAATGGAATTCAGCAGCGGGCAGTACTCCAAACAATTCCGCAGAACATCTCATCCTCATATTTATAAAAAAAAATTAAAAAAATTCTGATCACATTGCAGACTTCGAGCCCGGGCACTTCGGCGTGGTAGACCTACACTCTAGCCACTTTACTACTGAGAAGATAAACTTATTGCGAAATTACCAATCGTATTCCGAAGGCAAGTTTTAAGTGTGTAAAACACGAAGAAAATAAATTTTCCTCAAGTGCAGACCCAAAATCAATCTATTTTTAAGTACATCGATTTTTCACCCCCGTAAACCCCGGTATTGCAAATTTCATCGAAATCATTAGAGCCGTTTTCGAGAACGCGATTGCAAATATATATACAAATATTGCTCGTATAAAACAATAGGATGTCAATAATATTAAGAAATTAAAAAAATTACACCTATTTGTAATCAGAAAAACAAAAAATCTTCCCTCTCATGTTTATTCCACGTACATCGTACACTTAAAAAATACGAAAGTTTTATTTTATTAAGTCCAGTGAATGCTTTTGTCAGAGGCTTTCCCAAACTAAAATTTAAGACCCCCTGCTGAAATCTAATTTTCTCCCCAATACGTATCGTGGTCACTCTAAAATAAATGTAGTAATAATTTATTTTTTTACAATTTTATTTTATCCTTTTCTTCTAAACATTTTTTTATTATCTATATATGTTAAGATACGTTATGTCTGCACAATAACAATATGGACGGATACATATTACGGTAGCAAATACAAAACGTTTCAAATCTGTAGACAGTTTAATATTTAAATGGATTTCTAAAAGTGAATGATTAATTGCTGTATATGAAGCTCAGAAATATATAGGGATAAGATTGAGAATGTTTGTCATAATCTACTACGAATTAAATTTTGAAAGTAATTTTATTAAATTTATATTTTTAAATGAAAGCGATATACATATTATATTCTAAATATACTAAAAATTATAAATATACTAAAAATCAATTGCTGTTCGTTAGTCTCGCTAAAACTCAAAAACGGCTCGACCGATTTTAATGAAATTTTTTGTTTGGGTTTCAGTGAGTCCCTGGATGGTTTAGATTTGCAATTGGACCCGGCAAGTGGCGCTGCAATCGGGTCCTACGTTTTTCTTTTATTTCGGCCAAGAGAACGTCTGTCGGGTTGAGTGGGTGCCTGGATAGTTTAGATTCACAATTGGACCCGATAGATAACGTTACAATCTGGTTCTAGGATTTTTTTTATTTCGACAGAACAGCGTCTATTGTGTCCGCTAGTTATTATTATTTCCCTATTTAGATTTGAAATATAAACGCAAATATGAAATAAGTATACTTATAAACATTTTTTATAAGCACGTGCTTTATTTCATTGAAATTACCTGAGAATTATTATGTCACTAATAAACATTACTAATATTTTTTATATATTGCCACATCCACAGCGCCTAAAATACCGAATATTTCTTTAGTGAAATTAGCTTTCATCATTGAGCCATCAGCTGGTTCGAATCGGGTACGTTTTGATAAGAATAATTAATCATGTCTCAACACGAATGACCATTAGCCATTGTAGCTGCTGACTCATCACCACACGGTGGTCGCAGGAAGGATAGGATAAAAGATGATGTTTCAACGACGCACTTGTTAAATGTGTTGCTCAATAGCTTAAACTGTTTTTGAACTGCACTGGTATACGATGACGTCAACTATGTACTCACAGCAAGAAAATTTTAAAAAGACAGCTAAGAAACGAGATTGCAGTCCTCGCATAAACAAAGAGGCCAGTCTATTTTGTTAGATAGTCCGAAACCGAATTACAATTTGGAGTTTCGGACTTGCTAAACTATTTTCTTTTTATAAGCTTTTTATTTTATAAATAATGTTTTCATGGGCGACACCCAGGCATTAGTTTTTAGGTGACAGAACAGGATTTATTACTTAAAATTTCCGCATTCCATTTTATTATCTCGAAATTCTTTTACACTCAGTGAAAACATCGATATTTGAATATATGTATTAAGTACTAACTTTTACCCGTGACTTCGTTCGCATAGTCTTTTTTTACTAACTTAAATAATTCAGAAACCTTCGCGGGCGTACGAAGAACAACTCACCAATATTTCATTACAATCGGATGAATGATTTAAGAATGCATAGAGGACAAATATACAAAGAAACATTCATTTTTATATTTTTTGTATGTATTTATTTTGTTATTAATAATTATAATAAATCTACGTGATATATATATGTACATATATTTCAGAACTAATAATATAACATAATAATTGGTAGCTATAATTATACGTATGGTATAATTTTTTACTGAAATTAAAGAAATGCATGCTATTGACATACTACTCAGCTGCTTATTTTGTTATATTAGGGAAGACTACGTGTGTGTCCACTACATTTAAAGTACCTAACTACCATGGTGTTCACTTATTTAAAAATAATAAATCGTTTCCTATGAAAACTAGTGGTCAGTTTTATGGTAGAGTATGACTTTATTTAGTATTGCTAGCTCGTTAATTGACAACATTTGACAGCTCTTTCACAACAATCAGCGGGATGCCATTTTGTGGCTCCAACCGGAAGTGCGTCCATATTGATATCTCAATTCTGTTCTTCCTGTTTACGTGGATTGTATTAGGCGAAATTGGTATTACCAGAACATTATGGGGTACGGTGGCGCGTAATATATTGATAGCTAAAAAGCTGGTTAACATCTGCTTGTGAACAATACCCATCAAATAAATAACAGTATAATGTGTACTGCAGTAACTCTACATCTTTAATGGTATAACTTTTAAATTAAAACCGCTAATTTATTTACAATTAAAATTCTATTTTATACAACTATTACGTTTACGTAGAACAAAATACATTAAAATAATTTTACAATTAATGAGCAATTACAAATATGATTAATGAGGTAACAATACTAAATGAGCAATATTAAACAATTATAATCGAATTATACTTCCATCTATTTACCTAAAAATATACAACAAACAACCTACTAACAATGATATTGAATATGTAATGCTGTCATTGTACATACGTAAACCTTATAAAATAACCACGAAGTTACATTCTTTTAAAGTTACCAATAGCGACGTGTAATAAACGCACAGAGCTCGGCTCATATCGATTTTCTGATTTAGTTTCCACTGCAGATAACAACGATAGGTAACGGGCCAACGACGTTATAACAAATACTATATGTTGTACTTTCTATGTAAAATTGTAAAAACGATATATTGTTTCTAGTTCCCAAATAAATATTAAGCAATCATAACACTTAAGAAAATAAACGCTACGATTAACGTAAGTATTAACAAAAGAAGAAAGGAAAATATCATATCAATCAGGCTAAATACCCTAACAATGCAACAGATAAAAAAGCTAATAAAATAAAGTGTAACATTAATAAAGAAATACGACTCGACGCGATGCACAGTTTCCTTTGATTGGACGGCAATTTATCGTGCGGAAATGCCGTTACTCCGGTAATATTTCCGTTCTGCACTATTCATTTTCCCTTTTTTACACAAAAAAGGGCGCGAGACGTCTTAATCGAAAAGGCAATCCAAAGGCAGCGACCGCCTGGTGCAAAACAGACTAAATTCTTTTATTCTCGATACAATAAAAAGCTGCGGTATAGACATTCGACGCTAGTTATTTTACTTTTTCTATGATCTTTACTTATGAACATTTCATGGTGCGAGAAAAATCGACAGTTAATTTTAGTCTGGGGTCTTTCCCAGGTAACTATTATCTAATGTGACATATACAATCACATATATGTATCACAATATTTTGTACAAATGTATTCACTACAGAATACTAATTTATAAAATATTTTGTCATAATCGTTGAGTATTGTTTTCACAAGAGCGTAGATTTATTAACTACTGAAATGTCATTGTTCGTGGCTTATTCACTGGATGTAAGTACCACAAAATTTGGAAACTCAATTCTTATGCGCTATTATGTTAAAAAAAAAAATGTTAGTGCAATCGATAAGACAAATGATTACAAAGCGGCCTCGCCCTACGGAATCAAGTCATAACCCCAATACGGTCGCATCCGCCGCTGATGATATATGCGAGGGTATTTCCTGACACCGGCCAGTAGCTACTTGATTTAGCGGAAAGCCAGATAAAACCTAATGCGCACAACAAAAAATATATCACAATACCCGAGTCATAAATATGACGGCCTGTCGTAAACCTTTATGTCTGTGCGTTGTCGCTGGCACGTGAAAAATGGGACTCGCGATACAAATAGAAATACTAAAACGTTCTGCTAGAGTCGCCGATGGTAACGGCATTTTTCCAATGCGTAACATTAGCTTCGTCAGCAGTTAACTACAACATAAACATACATCTCGACAATTTTTCTACACTTTATTCTCAACGTTAACGATTTTATTTATTTTTAATCTATTATATTTACAAAAGTAAAGAGTAGTAAACTCCATTTTTGAAGTTCACATCTGTCCTTAGGTCACCTCTTACTTGTACTACACTCTTCTACTCAATGCTTCTACTGCAGTTTACATCACATAGTCACGGCCGTGATAGACAGACTGCAGTGATTCAATAAGTAGTGTTCTTTTCTCCAATTTAGAAACGGAACAATAAAATTTCAAACTAGATACTATTTCAAATTGATAAGTAAATTAATAATTGAATAAATAAATGAATAATAATTAATATTTCTTTTTAGCGTTACTTTCAGTTATAATTTAATGCAACAACATTTACTGTTACGTTTAAGTCGCTCATGCATTTAGTTTATAATTTAAATGTAAACTATCATTTTGGGAATCCTGTTATTAATATTACTTTGATATAACGTGTTTATTAGAGGTTTGGCAATAAATCGGGTCGGGCCGGAGGGCACGGTCACCCGCAAATGGGTAGAACGCGTGTCGGACGAGCTCTATATACTAGATATATTTAAGCTACGATATATTTAACCACGTTGATTTAGTTGCAGGATTAAGAATTGATATAAAAAGTCTCATAATCATATATTTAATTAATAACGAAATTTTTAAATGAAATATGAAAATCCTAACTGACATCAATAAATAATTTACACCAGTTGCTAAATTATTTTCTTATACACTTATAGATAAAATGATACACAATAATGAGGTAAGTGGAGTAAGTAAACAAACTACGGTATTTATTTATTTAAAAATTGATATTCAATACTTATCGATAGAAAAACAGTTGCTTAAGTACTTTAAAAAAATGACATTTTTAATATTTCTGACGTAAACATTATATTAATTACTCCAATATCTGCGTTGTTAAGTAGTTGTTAACTTTTGAAAGATGCATACAATATTTTCAAATTTTATAATAATAACAATAATAATAATAATCGGAAATCAGTGACTAGTTTTGCGCTACAGAGAGGATGTACAAAAATTTCTCACCTGTTCTGCATTACACCTGAAACTCTTTGCTCCGAGCCCAACACCCATGACAGATTTACTGAATATTACTATTGAGTTCAGTAATGCCATAAAGATGGTGCTTGGAGTGGAAAAATGTGCGGTAGTTCATATAAACACAGGAAAGGTGATGGCATCGGAAACGCCTCTGCCAATGGACTTAAATACCCTCTTGTAGGCCGAAACATATAGATATCTGAGCATGGCGCAAAATATAAACATTGCAGAGGCTGAGGTAAAACAGATTGTTTGTGATATCTTTTATGCGCGATTGGAAAAATTTTTCGTGCTACCTGTCAGGCACTTATAAAGTGCAAGCGTTTAATAGCTGGGTGGGTGATGCCTGTCGTATGTATACTTTTGGCTTACTTCTATGGAATTGGACTGAGTTACTAGCTCTGGATAAAAAAGTACGCACAACGATGACTCTCCATAGGATGTATCATTCAAAATCATCGGTAACGAGGAAGTACCTTGTACCAAGGCAAGGAGAGCGAGGATTCCTAAGTGCAGAAATCATGTATAATCGTGAAGTAGTTTGTGAGAATATTTTCTAACAAAGGTGGAAAGTCCGATGGACATGGATGTTATTGAATGCGACGGGCAGCTTACCCCTCTAGACCTTGTGAATAAACAGTGGCCAAAACAAGTGATATTAGGTATGTCTCAACGTGAGACTATGTGAAAGGGGAAGGAACTTCATGGGAGGTTCTTTAAGGCTCACGTAGATTTTTCAGCATGTGTACACTGGTTATGCTAAGGTAATCTCTTTGGGAAAACCGAAGGGTTCATTATAGCACTGTCATTAAAACCTACAACTATCGTAAGTAAAACCTACAACTATCGTAAGTATATTTTAAAAGATGGCAGTGAGGATATTTGTCGGGCATGCTGCCATCTTGGTGAGTCAATTAGGCACATTATTGCTGGTTGTACGGTATTAACAAATAGGGAATATCTGCATTAACATAACCAAGTAACCTGGATAATACATATGCAGTTGGCCCTTAAGTTCGGTCTTATTACACAAAGAGTGCTTTATTATCAATATAAACCGGAGGTGTGCTTGAAAATGACAATACCCGAATATATTGGGACAGACCCGTCGTCATGGACAGAACTGTCATTGCTAATAGGCCTGATACTCGTATTAAGCGATGTAATCTCCAATCGATGTCACTAACCCGTATGATGAGAACGTGATAAAAGCTGAAACCGATAAAAAGACAAAATATCTTATGATAAAAGCAAATGACATGAGGTTACCGATATGTGGGGTGTGACGACTACGAAAATAATCCCCATAGTAGTGTCTGCGAATGGGTTAATTGCAACCAGTCTCGAGGGACATGTTGAAAGATTGGGTCTACGGTATTACTTACTCTTACCGTACATACAAGAAGTAGTGCTACTGGAGACAGCCAGATTTGTTCGCCGATTTTTGTCTCTATTGCTCTTCTAACCTTCGGTCGTTTGGTCACTCTGCCGAAGGAGAACTCGATCTAGGAGGAAGATGATGTGTTTGTTGTTGGATAATAATAATAAAACCTTTTTTTTTCAATAAATCTTATTTACAAAAGATTTCATTTGAACGTTAGCGACTTTAGTGTTAGTAATTATAATAACTTATTATTTTAACATGTACGCATTTTTACAGGAATCCCTTGATGGGATTATAGGCCTCTAAGCGCCATCCCAATCCAATTTCTTCCCACATCGCTATTAAATCATCCACCTATCGTTTTTGTGGTCTTCTCACGTTACTTTTTCCGTGTAGACCGGTCCATTTAATACTGCGACTCTACGACTCTTAAGAGCCTATCGATGGTCGGTGTCTCGGTTCTTTTAATTATAATAATATCATAAAAAAAATTATAGTACATGATTTGTGTAACTCCGATCTAAAGACTGTAATTGTATTATAGGCATCACAAAACAAAATGAGGGAGCGGCTGCTAATACCCAGACTCCAAAAGAATTTGAAACAATTTATTTTTTAAATAGGCCTGATCGAGATTCTAATCTGGGTGTATCTATTTACACTAACTATCGCACCAACTGGCAAGGCAGTGTAGTACCTATCACCAGCTTTTCCCAATTTTCTATGAGAGTAAAATCAAAACATCATACAATTCAGTGCATTACCATTGCACCTATGCAGAAATTATATCTCAAGTTATGTATACAAAATATAATACATACATACATATCTTCACGCCGCCGTCTTTACTAACGGGGTAGTCAGAGAGGACGGAGCGGCAAGCGTTGCGGTCCTTTCATACTTCTTTCCCTTCCTCAAATCTCATCATTCTCTTCACACATTTTCAAAATATAATAAATAATATAATTGAGATTCGAAGTAAGAAAACTATCTAAAGTCGATTAGTAATATTTTATTTACTGTTGGCAAGCGAAAGCGAAAGAAGTACGTAAGGATCGCGATAGTTGGCGCTCCGTCTTCTTTGACTACCCCGTTAGGGATACAGCGTGAATATATGTATGTTTTTACTGTTAGCAATTGTCTACTTCTTTATTTATTATTAATATTTTTTTATTATTATTATAGTAAACTGACCCTTTCTGTATATAAAAATAATTTACATGGTAAATAACCTTTCTATATATTAGGAGTATACCTATATACTATTAATGACTGCGACAGGTGCTTTTAGACTTATGTTGTTTCCCCAAAGCTCCTCGTTACGTTATCACTGTTTCAAGTCGAATGCTCGCGCTGACCGCCTCGATACGCCACGCTCGTCCATCATAACGATACTGTGCTTACATCAACAATATTGTGTTTCATATGTCGACTATCAGTCTCGACCCGTCTCGAAATGTGCCTTTACGTTATAGCGTTAAAGTAGAAAATAGCATAGCGTAACACTCACAGAATCAATACACCCCACATTCACAACTCCAACTTTTGCCAAACTATGCATTGACTAACTGTGTTTCTCATCAAAAAAATTTAAACCCTCTTTTATAGCAAATAAAATTCATTATCAAAAAAATTCATTTTAAGAACAGTCTGTTGGTGTTTGCGTCGTGGCTATAATGTGCTTTGTCATAACCATTAAAGCACTTATTAGCTCGCTATGACGTAGGCTTTGTAGAACATGAACCAACGTAGATAACGCAAATGCATACGGCACGTATTAAAAGTAAAAAGTATTACATGAATTCAACGAATCTAATACTTCAAACGTAATATTTCTAAATGTCGATTTCTATGTCGAAATGTTTAATACGCAACAAAAGTATTAACGTAATAACTTATAACAAAACCATTTAACAGACAAGTGATATACACTTAACAGACAAGGGATATACAATTATAATTTAGCCTTGTTTCATATCAAAATGTATTTAAACAATATTTTTATTATAAATGTAATGTACACGACTACACGTGACTATTTACATAATAATGAATTAATACATTAGAATACTTAATAAATTATTAGCTATTGTAATACATTAATATATAAACTATACTATATTAATTAATTTAACGATTAATAAAATTATTAATAATAATTTAAAATCGTGGTAGTACACCTGTTCCGTAAAATACAAGGTACCAAAAATTAAAATTAAATAAGCCATTGATGAGAAAAATAGATCTTATAAGTAACGCATGTATGTATAATGTACTTGAATTCTTCGTGTATGATTGGGTATTATCACTAGTCCTAAAAGCATTGACCTACTGACCTACCGAAATTTGCAGCAGTGGGCGAAATGCGGAGTAGGGAGAGAAGTATGAGCGCACAACCAGGAAAGTAGCCATTCGGCCGCATCAAATGCCGGCGAACATGACTTGCCTTAGTAGATAGAACAAAAAAGCTTTAAATCACCTGCATTTAAGTATTTATATTTACTAATATTTACTAGATTGCAACGAATATTCGGTTACTATTTGGCATTCGTCCCATGCAGCCTATTTCTTGCTATTCGACCGAATACCGAATATCGAATCACTGTTTGACCGAAAAACGAATATCTAAAAGTAAGAGTAAAAAATAACAAAAAACAGTAAATTATTCACGTAACTTTTATTAATGCCGAACATATGTATATTCTAAGTTGGAGAAAGCGCGATATTTCGCTTATTTATCTAAAAGATTAAAGGAAATATAACACAGCTAAGTTATTTTTCTAAGAGGTTAGGAAAACATGCCTACTTATTACGTAACTAGTTTAATCATTACTAAATAAACGTTAATATAATTAACTAAGTACAGCCTACTTATTATTTGAAAACCAAAATAAAATTACATACGTACACATCTCCACGCTGTATCCCCAACGGGGTAGTCAGAAACGACGGAGCGCCAAGCGTTGCGGTCCTTACATACCTCTTTCGCTTCCTCAAATCTCATCATTCTCCTCACACATTTTTGCCTTGGTATGCGAGTGCTTTTGAGATTTCCGTCTGCTAACACACTAGCTATTTGATCTTCATAAGTCAGTCTTGGTCTTACTTGGATTCTTTTACCACTCACTTTCGCTCTGTAAATTTTCTTCGTCGGTCTTCCATCACTCATGTTTTCTATGTGCCCGAACCATCTAAGCATTCTTTTCTTCAACACTATCGTGCAACCCTGCCATACTGAGTATTGTTTCATTGCTTATCCTGTCTGCAGGGGTGACACCGCACATATTTCTAAGAGATCGCATTTCTACTGCATTTATCATACTTTCACTCGATTTCGGGCATATCCAGGCCTCACTACCGTGTAAAGTAAAAAATAAAGTTGGCACCACAGCCGCATTATGGACGGCCATTTTGGCTGTGGCTACTAATGCGGACAGAGCATCGTTCACTTTATTGCCAGCTGCTACCCGTCTCTCCACATCTAACTCACATCTTCCATCCCTCAAAACGCACTCCCTTGATACACAATTTCATTCACTTGTTCTAGACATTTTTCATTTACCCAAATCTCACATTTCGTCTGTACCGCTTTCCTTTCAAACACCAGAACCTTAATTTTGTTCACATTCATATCCAATTCTTTCACTTCACATTCTTCTTTCTTGTCGTTACGAGTACGTGACTAGTATCTGCAACTCTGCTTCTGATGGTGCTATAAGTACAGCATCGTCAGGCGTCAGCGTGCAATAAGCAGTTTACCACTGTGTCATCACATATCATACTGCTCATACTATCTTTCAATCTCTGGAGGCAACTGTCTAAATACAGCACGAACAGCCAGGCAGACATCACGCAGCCCTGTCTGACGCCTGAACAGACTTCGAACCAGGGCGACAAGTCATCATCTATCCTTAGACAGGCACTGTGGCCTCGATATAATGACCTCATAGCCTACAGTAAGGGGCCCTCCACCCCATATTCCCCCAGTCAAATCATGTGGCATCTATTTTTCAAGTTATATAATATTACCGGTTTGGTGCAAATGGGTCAATATTGTGGATATGCTAATGTCAAACAATCCCGCTAATTCCTTGGTAGTTTGATACGGATCGACTTCCACCATAACCTTCAATTAATCGTTATTTACCTTATCGGTTGCCCTTCCTCGTAGTTCATTCCTTAAGTCGAAGTTTCCACTACTAAACGCATGGTGCTTTCGTTAGCCATGTTCTCTCCAAACAGAGCATTGACATAACGAGCAGTTTTTGCTGCGTTAGTCCCATGTCGAAACTTGTATTCGAATATGACTGTTTTCGTTGTATCCATCTTCACATTAAAAGCTTAATTTAAAAACAATTGAAAGTCGAACAATCAACTGTCATGATATTTTAAAATTTAAAATGTTATAGTTTTCTTGTGAAAAAAATTTTACTATGAAATCTGACATTATGCAAGTATAATTTTAATTCAATGTGACCAGTGCGTTAAAACGGCAATTTCATATTTTAATCTTATTATTATTATGCACGTAAAAATGTATCTAATACATTAACAAAAGCAGTATTCACTAAGAATAAAACTATAGTTTACAGGACGACGAAAAGAAGGAAGAAGAACAACATAAAAAGAATATCGTTATTTGGGGAGCAGAAAAATAAGTGCAAGCTGTCTCTTACGTGAATCTCAGTTAAATATACAGGTGTAAACGTATGACCCAATCTCAAGCGACAGAGTTTAGAAGTATGAAAATATTTAAACAGCTCTCTTTGTATCTTTTCGTTAGAAGTGTCTTTCTGCAATGTGCTAATCTACATATATTACTATCCCAAACCAGAGCACATCGTGTCTAAACACAGTAGATAGGTGACATTAACAGCTTAGGATAATTCAGTAATAAATTGTGTACGATAGATTTCACCATTCTGTCAAGTTTATTTTTAGTGTTTGTAACTGACTACTATGCTGTCTTATCGAAATAGTATGATATCAGTAGCAAACATAGACATTCAAACAACTTTGCACTCAGTGGTGACGTGTCACTTGTTTATCCATAACATAGCTAATTATAATGCGTCATCTTATCCAACTCCATTTTTATTTTATTTTACAAAAAAGAGCGATACGTGCCATCTACAGTATGAATGCACGAGAATCACTAAGAGATCGTTTTAAAGACACTGATGTGCTTATCGTGTCGTCCTAATACATTTTTGAAATTATTATGTATACGAGGAAAAATATAGATCTATTTATAAAGAAGGGCGATATGGAAACCCGAGGTCGTGATAAATTGGTTATCCCAAAATTTAAATTACATAAGTCAAATGTTTCATTTTTGGGTAACTGCATTCGTTTTTATAATAAAGTTCCTCAAGAAGTCACTCAATTAACAGAAAATAGATTTAGTTGAAGATAAAACAATAATGATGATCTTCTCTGCACATGCATAATTACTGGCTCTCTGAATATTGTATTTGAATAAACCTTTTGTAAAATGATGTTGAAAAAATGAAACCTGGCTGTTTCTTGTCGGTTCTTCTCAGTATCCAGGTTTTCTTTTCTCTTCTCTTTCAACCGAACTAAAGTAGATTTGACGTTCAAAAATACCTTGTAATTGGGTTTACTTGAATAAACGATTTGACTTTTACTTTGAACTCTCTACTGATGTTTAATGATTTCATATTAACAAAACTGGGAAACACTGTTGTTTAGTCGTCACAAGTTGTACATTGCTTGTTAGTTGTATATATAATCTTGTGAAGCCTTCGCATGATACATATTATTCCAGCCTTTTAATATCATGTACATACTACATTTTAATATGAGTGAAGACGAATACAAAAGGTAGTTTTGGATAAATGTAGCTACTTAATAGTAGCGTTATAGAAAAACAAACTGGCGGTCCCACGTGTGTCAGCACCCGAGAGGCTGTATGTTTGTGTATCACGCTAATCGGCTTAACAGCGCGATTCATTCGGCTCTTTCCATTGGACCCTCTTTGGTCCTTTTACTGCGGCACAATCGAAGGCGTTTCGAGAATTTATAGAAATTATTTCTCAGTGTTTGCCCATTGTAGCTACCGACGATTCTCTTTGTGTGCGGTGTTATTATTTATTTAATAACGACATCTCTTTGTTAATTGTGTTCCCAATCGATCTACACAACGTTAGATTAGCTCGTTTTAAAAAGATCTATTTATAAGAATACGTGTACATGGGGTATTCTACAAATGCACAATATTTACCAATAATAATTTTAAGCTTTTGCAATATATTTACAAATAAATGATAATTAAAAGACCAGTCAAATGTTAAAAGTACTCGTAAATTGAGGGCACAAAACTAAATAATTAAATTTACCTGCAATTTACTAAAAACCTTAAACAAAAGGTTATTTGCAAATGATTTTTTATTGAAATACACATGTATCAAAAATTGCAATTGTCTGAATCTGTTGAACCGTTGAACCTACATTTTGGATTAACGTAAGTTGATGATGAATTAATTAGTTATGATGAATATCAAACCCAAAACACTTCCTAAAATGAAATATTTCAATAATTTTATTGAAACGTTATGTCATTTTAAGAAGAGTTTGATACTTTTATTAATTTCTATTCTCAAAACTTTTCTGCTGGATAGCGCAAATTAAGACAATATTGTTAAACAGCCATATACTTCTTTTTAAATAATGAATATTTTTTCCGGATGAAGAGCAGAACAATACTATTTCCATTTCACGCCAATTCACATTTGGAATAGATAAAACATCAAACGGCAAACGATCACATTTTCGTCTCTTTTATCGCATATGTTTTGAGCTTACGCATGGTAAAGCGGCATCAGTAGGTTTCTGATCCAACATCTATACAAGACCCTTATAATAAGCACTCAGCTCTTGGCCGACTTTAAGCCTGTTGGAACCGATAAGCAGCTGGAGTAATCTATCTTTTTCTTTCTCTTGAATAGAACGGTGCGGACATTTTACTATAAAGTTTACTGATATTCGATCTTGAGAAACGCATATAATATTAAATAAATGATATAAAGCTTTATTTTTTTAAGATAGACCGAAATAAATGATTACTTAAATATGTATGAAATAAAAGACATCAACGCGTGCGCATCTTTTTAATAGTAGTATTTTAATGATATAACTAGACTTTTACTTAAAAATTATACACATAAAAGAAGTATAAGAAACATACAATACTAGATAGATTTCAATATCTTCAAAATATTGCCGTTTCAATAACTGCAGTTTTTAAGTACTCCATTTTTATCAATATTTGTACGCGTTTTAATAAAACGTATTATATATAGTATCTATCTGCATTATAATTTGCACTTTTTCATTTAAAAAAATAAATACATATGTCAAGTTCGTAACAGTTTTTATTAATACACGTGTTTTTATGGCATTCGTATTTGTAAATATTTTTAAGTTACATAAATATTATTTATTTATAAATTTATTTATTCATAAATAATATTTAATATTATTTATTTTATAAACAATATTATTTTAAATATTATTACTATTAATGAGAAGAATGATGTGATTTGAGGAAGCGAAAGAAGTATGTAAGAACCGCGACGCTTGGCGCTCCGTCCTATCTGACTACCTCGTTAGGGATACAGCGTGAGCATATGTATGTATGTATTAAAAAAGACTGTATATACATATTAGACTTATAATAGACGCGTATGTTCTTGTATAAATATATACATTATATCATTGACGACCTCCGTGGCGCAACGGTTTAGCGCGTCGGAAAGTAAAACAGGGGTTGCGGGTTCGATTCCCGTCCCGAGTCTGGGTGTTTATGTATAATATGTATATATTTACAAAAGAAAAGTATATAAGTAGTATATCAGTTGTCTAGTACCCATAACACAAGCGCTATGCAGCTTACTTTGGGACTAGATGGCGCTGTGTGAAATGTCTGAGTATTATTATTATTATCATATATCAATTTCGTATTCTTATACAGTAATAATAAAATATACCTAATCAATTTACGTAGTTTATTACGAAACTACGTAACAAAAGTCAAGAATCTAATAACTAAATATAATATTAGTAAGATTGATTATGTGGCACCGGTGCAAAAGAAATGTATGCCTAGTATGTAGTTAGATACTCCTTTTATATACCTGTAGGTATTTCAGTAATCAGGTCGCAGTATCGCCGTCGGCAGCATCGATTAGATAAACTACGGGACTGGTGTAAATATTTAACCGGTAAACAATATGTTCGGCCAAACATCAGTTGATGGACATTGCAACCTTCTTAAACAGTCAATAGTGAGGAAAAATTACATTCATACCAACCTGTATGAAGAAACCCATACTTAAGTATATGATTACTTCCATAATATAAGCAAGCATTAAGTGAGAAAGTTACAATTTATAACTCACACCAATTGTAGTCACTTATGAGTGTATATACAAATGCATAGACATATATTACATCAGTGTTGATAAAATTGTGGGTCACAACCCCCAGGGGGGTCGCGAAGTCCTACTCGGGGGGGTCATGGACAAAAGAAAAAAAGACAATGTTACCTACTTACCTAATACGACTTCCTTGTAGAGTGTAGGTACCTACTTGATTTTTTAATCAATAATTTTCTTTCTTTTGAGATTAAAGTTTAATCAATATACATAGGTCAAAAGTAAAAAAATTATAAACGTAGTCATTCAAATTACTAACATTTGGTTTGTTTATGGCCCTAGGGTGTCGCTAGAAATTATTAACTTGTAAAGGGGTCGCGCACTCCAAAAGCTTGAAAAACACTGTATTACATGAAGTGGTACTTTAATAAAAATACCTACTTATAAAGTAAGTTATATGTACTGTCCTATTGCACATATTTCGTGCTATTATACTTCTATTAATGGACTGCTATTCTCCTTTAAAAAGCTTTGTCGGAGTGTTCAAACGACATACTCGTCTAAGGTAACGTTACGGTCATGTAGTCTATTTCACCATGAGCATTGCTGTAATTACAACTACTACAATGACTAAGTACAGTCTAATCCACTGGTTCCCAAACTTATTTTGTCTACTGAGTCGAGAGCTCATGCAGTCGTTGTCTAAGATGCCTCCTAGCTAAATGAAATTACAAATCACCCCCCAGGCCTCTACACAACGCCCCCATTTTTTTTCTGGGTCTCTTACCGCCCCCCTTTAGGCCTGCAGCGCCCACAAGGGGGCGTTATCGCCCACTTTGGGAATGGCTGGTCTAATTGAACTATTACAGTAATTTCAGCTATTTTTGCGCTTTCTAATGGTTTCTTTACCTAATTTTAGCAATTATCAATATTCTCGATTAATCGTTCTAATCATAATGTTAACAAATGGCAACACTGTTTTTGTGAAAGTGTTGCTACTTTCATAATAACATGATATTTCGAATGTCGGAATAGTTATCATAGATGATAACTATTCGTTCGTCTAGGATGTGGACTCGGATAGAAACGAGGATGAGGAGATATAATTAAAAGACGTGCTTTCGCTAACTCGTGAATTTCTTAACTGACTTATTTTCTGACATTGAAAAATACCATGTTATTATGAAAGTAGCAACACTTTCACAAAAACAGTGTTGCCATTTGTTAACGTATATGATTTTTTTTAAATTTATTTATTTAATATAAGTTTCAACAACATTTGTCACAATAGCAAATATGATCAGAACGATTAATCGAGAATATTGATAATAACTAACACTAATAACAAAATTAACACGATTCCTTTTTGAATTTCTATTACTCAAACTAATAATAAACGAGTACGTAGCTTTTAGTGTCCTTATGCTCTCTTGTTCTAGCTACATTTATAGCCCTCATTGTTGATGATGCTGATGACGCTAGATTGATCTTCGAAATATTTCTCAGAGACCAGAACTATAAAATACCATTGGAAAAAACGAATAAAAGATACTACATTAGGCAGAAAGATATTACCAATATTACTTTGTGACAACACGCCGAGCGACCAGCGCCGTCTTTGGATCTTGTATGTAAAAAAACGTTTCACTTAGACTAGAAAATCAAATTCCATTTTATCACATTATGTATTTTATATTCCTTTCTGTTTTAACTTACAAAACTATCTCATAGTTATAAAGATTAAAATTTCTAGCGATTAAAGGTTTATTCCCGTGTTGTAGTTTTACAATGAAACGATGAAAAAATTTCATTCAATTTAATATTCTGATAATATTAGAATATATATTTAACACATTTTTACAAACTTAAGTAGTTATAACTTTCCTAATCAATTATTTTTTAATTTAAGTATTTTTTTAATATTTACAACGAAAGTGATATTTATTTTGTAAACATTTCTTTAGCCATTGAAGAAACACGTAATAAATAAATGAAGCAAAGCAATGACTTGATATAAACAACGTGCATGACAAAATACTATTTCACAATGTCTCAAAATTTTTATTTTTGTTTTCACACGAATGTTGATAAATTAGGCTTATTAAAACTTAAAACCTTTCAGTTATCATACTTTATATCAGTTATATAAATAAAAATTTGTTTGTATTGGGATATTAAAACGCATTTAGACCTAATTTCTTAGGTCCAAATTATGTTAGCATATTGATATTAGTACGAAGAGAATAAACTCTAAAGTTCAGATTTTGAACATGTTTGGAGCACTTAATTTGCGGTAACTAATCAGTAATCACACGGAGCATTAAAGTATGTACACTATATACTTTATTTCTAAATTTGCGTAATAATAATAATTATTTTGGATATAAATAACTATTTGCTATATTCGACTATGATAATACTGAACCTTAAATCTAAATATTGCATTCTGATAAAATCTGGTCATTTCTCATAGTTTTACGTACAATAACTAACACTATACTTTTTACATTATAGGTATTATAATATGTACAAACTACAAAGCAATGGAATGTATTCACTTACTGGTATTAATTTTTACTATACCATACAAATGTGCTTAAATATGAACTTCCCAGTAAAAAGAGTTATTACTAGCTATTAGGGTAAACTAAAATTACTCGGTAACGTTAAATACTTTTAGATAAATAGCAAGAGACAGTGACATGCCATTTATATAAGATAGGTGCCTATACCTTTTTTATGTGGAAGTTCACATACATTGAAGCAACTATATAAGTCAAATTAGACACAATTTTACTACATACAAAACATAATTTCATTTAAAATACAAATAAGTAGGAACTCCAGATACCTAACATAATTCCAATTAAGTACCAATCGCAGTAGGCAGTCGGTATTCGAGTAATTTTGAAACAGGATAAAAAAATTTTCATCAACTATCTCCTTTCTTAACTTATAACATCGCGGTTAGTAAACAATTTGTAAATAATGCGAACTAACCGCAAAATCGACTAGTACATCACTGTTAATATTACAAAAGTCTCTACCACCAGCACCCATTGGGCTGGGGTGCGTGTCCTGACACAGGTGGCTGGTGGTGCATGGGTTGATAAGGAGGTAAGGACATACCTAAAGGAGGCAAGCCGTCGGGCTTGCCCATACATGGTCTTCCATCCTTCACCAGCACGGGCACTGCTACCCGCCGGGGTGAATTCAATCCACTGACATTCAGTTCATGCGCACCTTTCTCTTGAACCGCTCTTTTCGTCTTGTACCTGTGGTTTTGGAACCATATCTTCACTTGCGTCGGTGTCAAACGAATCAAACTGGCCAAATGCTCTCTCTCTGGAGCTGATAAGTATCTCTGCTGACGGAATCGTCGCTCTAACTCATAAGTTTGAGCTTTAGAAAACAGTACACGTCGTTTGCGTTTCTTATGAGCGATATTAGGGTCGGTGTTCGATGGTTGGTCGTGGTCGTGTTCGTCTTCGTGGTCGTTATCATGTTCATTGTCGTGGTCGTTGTCGTGGTCGTTGCGTGGGTCGTTAATAGGCGGTGAAGCTGCCGACGCCCCTATGTAAGATATTTCAGAAGCACGAGATGTACTATCGGGACTGGCTTGCTGTCCATGTACGCCAACTACGACCAATTAAAAATTAAAAAGGTTAGTAAATTTTTAGATATCTGACGCAATAATGGGCAAAATATATTTTAAAATAACATGCAGAAATAAATTACAAGACCACTACACACATTTGTATTGCGTCTGTAGCACTAAACACTCATCTAAATCTCCACTTAATCTCTTTTAGTGTTGTGCTCTGTTTAACTCCAACTAGATGTCGCTCACATCCAGTCGAATAAATAATAGAACATGAAAAAATCACGACAAAATTACATTGTTCCGTTTCACCCCTCGTGCATTTAGCGTTGTTTCACACGGGTATGATAACACGAAACGCGGGCGGGAGTACACTGGGCGTGAACGAAGAGAAGCGAGGCCGCGTGAGGGGGCAGTGCCACACCCACCCCCTAGCAGCTGCCAGCTCGTATTGTTCGACTTACCTCAATAAGCATATCCATGAAATTCAATGAATATGGCGTAAAGAATTTACAGACTACTTTGTGAAGACAAAGAAACTGCAGATACTAGTTAACTTCATATAAGAAAAGTCATTTTAAGTTTATTTAATATAGTTCTGAGGTCATACATGCGCCTACCTTAAGGTTTAAACAACATATTACCAATGATTTATCAGTCCCATCTCATTTATAACTGTCATTTATAAATCTCGTCACTAACAAAGCATTGATTTCAAGGCAATAAAATCTATAACAGTCATCGAATGATGAACAAATATCGACCCTAACAGCCGCAAACAATGTGTAATTGATAGCTATAGCGACAGCTGTCCGACTACCGAGGTATGAACAGAAACTATTGGTGACAAATTTGTTCCTAGTCGCACCCCTTGTGTTAAACAATCACCATGTAGTAGCGACCCCAAATTGTCCCCTTGGGGCGTGAACAACCCACAACCCTATTCAAAAATGTTATATCTCAAAACACTGATTTTGTGTTTTAAACAGCATTACTTAAAACTATCAACGACATGCATAATATTAATTTTATTATCTGCACCGATGAGACATCTAAAGAAAAAAACGTTGTCTTCTGGTAGAAATTCTAGCTATAACTATCTTTAAGTAACTATTCTAATATTTATTGTTTTCTCATATCACAGTTTTTATTGATAGAAAAAAAAGTATATTAACAAAAATTAAAAAACCGGCCAAGACGTGTCGGACACGCATGTTATTAAAGATCCGCAGACGAACAAAATGAAACCCGAATTTATAAAGAAAAATGGCTCCAAATTACTAATCATTTAATGTTTCCGGTTTCAAACCTTTAAAGCTAAACCCTTATAAAATCGCTCATGCGTCTGTCAACTCTCTCAGAGGCTAAGTAGCACGCAAACTTGAAATTTGGCATAATGATACATCTTTCAAACCCACATAATATGTTACACTAGTTAACGTTTTAAAATATTTTTAGGTGATTAAAGAAGACCGAATCGGATATTGGACTGGATTTACCCGTTCCCCGTTCCCTCCCTAGTCTTTGAAACTACTGAAACTTTAATTCGAAGACAGAATAAACCGGCTGTGACATACGTATCGACAGACAAACACAAGAAAACTGTAAGGATTCCGTTTTTGCCCTTTTGGTTACGGAACCCTAATAATCCGCATACGGATTTGGTATGAACTTATGAGATAAAACAGCTGTAATTCCTTGAATTCATAGTCAATATCCAAGGTATTAAGCAGTGTTTCCAACGTTTTTTTGGCAAAAATAAAACAACATCTTTTGGAAAGGAAAAAGAAATTTATTTGTATTTATAAAATAAAAATATATGTATTAAGTTTTTATTACCATAAATATACACATTTGTGTGTGCTCTTGTATTTTAGTTAAGTATCATCTTTATGTGTGCAAGCTTTCTACACAAATTTAATAAAACTAGTTATTTATTTAAATCTAGATTTAATTAAAAAAACAAATATTTTTTTTAATAAAACAGTATTTATTTATTTAGATCTAGATTTAAATAAAAAAACTATTAATTTTTTTATTTAATTTGTGGAAATTTGTTTTTTTCTTCACGCCACTTTGCACTGATCAGTTCGTCACCGAGAAAATTCTTTCAGTAAAAGCTGAAGCAACAGGAACAGAAAGCAGATAAGTTTTCTTCTTGTATTTTAGTTAAGTATCATAAGCATTTTTAACTACATACATATATTGCCATTTTTGGCAGTATTTTTTTTATTTCATTCAACATAAAAGAATCAACGTGTTTTGGCATATAGGCTTATTTTTGTGCGAAAGTATTTTAAAGTATAATTTACTATTATAAAGTGGGATAGGTACATTATTATAAAGTATAATAGGCAACCCTAGCCATGAACAAGAGAAAGATGGGCAGTATCAGACTGTAAAATTGAATTCAAGGAATCACAGTTATTTTCACCTTGGTAGCAAGTTTTTGTTATATCTGTAGTGAGACTTTTTATTAATTAAATTGCAATGCAATTACTTAAAAGTCATTCCAGTCATCTGATACTCATATCAAATAATTAACCACTTTATGCCATATCTAAAACGGGAAATTTAACGCGATTAGCTTTTTATTTTGGCTTGACTTTTCGACCGAGTTGCTTGAGACCACGGCCGATGCAACTCGGTCGTTCGCTATATTAAATTTAGCTTGTAGGTGATAGAAACCTACCTACATCATATATTATTCATCGTATTTGGATAAAACTTGAACAATAACATTTCTTTACAATCTTTTAATCAACTCGAGTTGTTAGTATGTGTGGGTCAAAAACAACTGAAATTTAAACCAGTTCTATCTAACCGACTGAGCTCACTGACTAAAATTGTACACACACTTTTGTGGCTGGTGACGATACAATGTAGTGAAAGCTTGTTTTTAAAAAACGTTATTTTTGTTTTCAGATTAGATAGAAGTAACAATATTCACAGGAAACAATCAAATCATTGATCGTGAAAGTGGACACTCGATTTTTAAATCCAATCGATCAATTGAGATAGGGAGTCAATGTTGTACAAGCAATCAAAACCACGAGCCCGATGGGTGCCGAAAGTACCTAGATAAGCGATAAAAGTAATTAATAATAACAGCAGATTAGTGGCTGAAGGCACTTCATTGAAGGAGCATTTCAAAAAATAATCTCATCCTCTCGAAAAACATTACCAAATGCCTGTGTCTGTATGTATTCGAGTGTGTCAAACACAAAAACGATAAATTTGTTAAACACTTCAGTAGAAGATTCCACGAATATTTTATTATGTACATAATTTTATTACAATAACTAAAAAATGTGACTAACAGAATCTAGGTGGCTCGAGTAGGCTATAGCCTATAGCTAACCGAAAATCACAAATAATAATTGAATATTAATTTACCATATTTTCCATAAGTACTTTCAACAAGCTGCTGACTATGATGAAAAAGTATTACTTTTCTCGAGTATATCACGTAGTTATAATATTAATTTATGTATAATATGATTTAAATGAGGAAGCGAAAGAAGTATGTAAGAACTGCGACGCTTGGCGCTCCGTCCTCTTTGACTACCCCGTTAGGGATACAGCGTGAGGATATGTATGTATGTATGTATAATTTTAATATATTACTAGGGTATCATATTAATATATAATAAATGAAAAAAGGAATGCTTAGATGGTTCGGGTACATAGAAAGAATGAGTGGTGAAAAACTGACGAAGAAAATCTACAGAGCCAAAGCGAGTGGTAAAAGAAGTCAAGGAAGACCAAGGCTGACTTATGAAGATCAAATAGCCAGAGTGTTAGCCGATGGAAATGTTAAAAGCACTCGCACATTTTCGCCTAGAAAAATGTGTGAGGAGAATGATGAGATTTGAGGAAGTGAAAGAAGTATGTAAGGACCGCGACACCTAGCGCTCCGTCCTCCCTAACTACCCCGTTAGGGATACAGAGAGAAGTATTTAAGTACATACTTAAGTATATATGTTCTTAAGTAGGTACATAAGTACACATACACTTAAATAATTACTTTGTAATTTGGTACTGTATTTCAAACAGATTACATGACGTATTTATATTATAAAACTACTAGAGGTGGTCGAAATTAGACTGTAAAAATAAATATAAACGTAATATATAAACACGTTGGTGACAATCTCTAGGTACTCTGTGTGACTGTTTGATCCTCGGATCAAGTATTACAATGGACAGAAGCAGCAGCAACACAAGCAGAGCAAATGTGCTCTAAGAACGTGTCCTTGCAGTATCTTTTTTGCTATTACCGAATTTCTAGATTGTTACTAATGTGCAGGCCCATTAGTAACACTAGCGAAGGTCACAGTATATCGATACACAGCTGAATATGACATATTTTTATTTTTGTGAATACTAGTAGTCAAAGCTCTTAAGATTTACGTGTTTTACAAATAATAATTTCATGATCGACTTATAAGCTGACACTAATTATACTACGACAGTGCGAGGTCACCATACTTACTATAACTGTTTTATTCGTCGTTGCCCTCAATGAGATAGAAAGAGACACAAAATTAACTTATTATCGCTCTGTCCATTATGTTTTTGGTTCGAGGCTTGATCCAAGGAGGTTACATATCACATATTATGAGTTTGACATTGACAGTCAAAATCAAATCAATTTATTCAAGTAAACCACAGATCTACCAATCTTAGAAGTAAACCCCAGCGTAAACACAATTACAAGGTTGGACGTAAAATCTACTTTAGTCAGTCTTTTTTAAATTGGCAGTATGAACGTAAAACTATGCCAAATCACACACTCCTCCGTGCGCACAATATTCTTAATAAGGGTTCGGAAGTTTTCGCCCATGTATTAATTTAACTGTCTCCAAAATTTTTTTATCGAAACACTAAAACTCATCAATAGCTACTAAAAAAAAAGAAATTCGGTTGACAAATAGAGGAGGAAAAGGTAGGTATTGAACTGTTTTGTCTTTAGCTGTTTAAATCTATCTTCCTATTTTAAGGTATTAAATACTGGTGCAAATAAATTTCAATCGTTTGATAAAATACAAGTTCAGCCAGAAATGTTCATAGGTTATATATTACTAAGTTATTGTACATCTTTGATCAAATGCTGCAAATGCAACATTGGTTATTATGTTTCAAATAATGTTTGTTCGAATATATCATTCATTATTTACTCATGTAGTTAATTTGCAATTCTTTTTGATCAGTTAAGAAATATGAAAACTCAGATACATTGTTATTATCATCCTGTTAGAATATCTCAGTTTTATACCTAAAGACCAGTTAAAATCAACCGTTCATGCTGATAAGATTGTCAAATTCACGTTGAGATAATAGGACTAGATACCAACAGGTATATACAAAACTAAAGCAAAATGTTTGATAAAATTTAAAGTGTTTCTTGCACTACTAGTATTTCACAAACTATATAAATGCAGTGAACGACCATATAACGTTATGCGTAGTTAAACTTGTAATTTTAATTCATGACAAATTAATAATCTATATTAATAATAATAATAATAATAAATAATTCTTTATTGACAGATTTCACAATATTAATGAAATCTTTATAATATTAACATTATAAAGAGGTTAACTTTGTTTGTGTGTAATGGATAAACTCAAAAACTACTCAACCTATTTCAAAAATTCTTTCATCTATAGAAAGTTACATTATCAGCGAGTAACAAGGGCTATATTTTATTTTCAAAAAATGTCTACCCGGGAGAAGCCGGGGCGGGTCTCTAGTGAGGAATATTTTTGATTGTCAATTATACTTACCACTATAGAAAACTCATTAAAATACAATATCTTCTTCAAATACGATATCTTTCTAAGCTACATACCATTGTCATGATGGTCCATTGACAACCAGGGCTGGTGATGCCTCAGCAAGTCGTGCGAGTAGTGATGCTGAGGCGGATATGGCGGCAACTCCAACGAACATCCCCCGAGGGAGCTCGGCGTTGGCGTTGCCTCTAGACCTTTTCCTTCGTTGAGTCCAAGGATATCGGAGATTTGAAAGCCAGGCCTTTGACCCGGCATCTTCATACTATCTAGGAGCCTGTTAACAAAATATTTTCAGAAATAATAAATACACGTAAAATAGGAAATATTACTTCATAACATAGTTATGAAGTAATATGATACTATAATTATAATAATAAATATATATAATAATCATATGTATAACAAGTAACAACGTATATTTAAATATATATACGTATACCTATGCATTACATGTGTGCATAATCCTTAACGGGCTCTCTCTCTCTGACTACTTGATTCATAAATATCCATATTATTCATAAATATTTTATGTTAAAAATTAAATAAATTAGTACCGAAATAATATTCGGTTAAAAAAATTTACTTTTCATGTAGACACTCTACGTACATGTACCCAACTTATACACACTACCGTGAGGTAGTGTGAACTAACCCTCTTTTTCGCAAACGGTTGATAAACCTGCAACAGCTAAAATATGTTTTGTCTCTTTTATTTCAGAATAAAACTTGATATGAAAACCACTGTGTTTTAGCTTAAAAAACGTTTTATCATTTTTAAGTATAAAGACCTAATAATATAAATGTATAACACATGATTTACAACTAGGTACTCAATCCTTAGAAATCATTTGAAAAGGAAAAACTAAAACTGAAATAAGCACATCTTAAGAATCAATAATCGAAACAAAACATGCTACATTCCTTCAATCCAGAGAATTTGTTATCTAAAGAACACTCGAAGAAACGTGACCCTTATAAAAGGAGACTCGAAAAGATTCAATATAAGCAGCGGTATCCGTATTGAAATAGAAAAATGTTGTATGTCCGCATGTGATGTTCTCGAGACTGCCTGCGACTCGTACGTGACTTGATGAAAGGCGGCCAGTCACAAGGGCCTTTAGCAGGTTGTATACAGGATTATTAACAGGCTCTCACTAAAAGAGGTGTAAAAACTGTCACATGAAGTGTCATGATCCTTTATTATAAAGATTACTTAGTGTAGAAGTTAAAAAGCGCTAATGAAACAAGTATTTTAAGTAGAAACACATCGATAATACAGTTCTTACTTTTATTTTATTATTAAATACATATGTACGTACAATCATGAAATGGATAATAATAGGCATAGGCTATCATAAAAAAAATTTTTTACTAATTAGAATCCATTAACTGACATGGTCCTTTAAGCCGGATAAACTATGTTGACGGTTTATATATTGTTTACAGTTAGTAGTACATTTCCCAAATATATATGTTCTATGAATAACAATGGCTCTTTATATTTTTATTCACACTTTTATCACTTTTTATAAATTCACTGATACCGTCGCTCACCCTGGAAATGCTGATCGAAAAGCCGCCGGATACAACGCCGGTAAAAAAGCTGGTCCCCATGGTGGCAACAAAATGGGACTCCAAGCCAGTAAAGAAGCCGGCGGCAGTAGCGGCGGTGGCGGCGAGGTCCCACGTTCGCCCTCCTCGCACTTCATCTCCCGACCGGGAGAGCTCACCTTCGGAATAATTTTGAAGTTTTCACAAAAACACTCGCGGAACACGTGCTGCGTCGCACGACGCCGCGCCTGCACTGAACAACCCTCGAGTGGCCCTCGGGGTGAAGAACACCCCGCGCCGCCCTCGTGCCTCGACAGCCTACTCAGCCTCGAGGGTGCTCCATAGACCCGGACCAATAGCGACCCTCCGCCGACTGGGCGGAGCAAGCGACGACCAATAGTAAGATGCGTTCAAAGCCTTCCTAACAAAAAAAACTGGAGTATACACTTTGAATAAAGGAGCTTTCGACGAAGCGTTACGTTATGTCGCTTTTTGTAATGAGTGCGCGAGTTAAGCCCATTGTTGAGCCGGGTTCGTTATGGACGCCGCTCAAAATGCCCAAATAACGATTTTCATTTAGAGTGTTTTTATTAACTTCGCGTAAACCCATGTTTAGAGAACAATAACGCTACATTTTTTGTCAAGCTCAATCGCCTTGTAGTTGCGAGAGTCGAGCATTTATATTGAAAATTAAACTACAACATAAAAATAACTTACATAGACAATATTTTGTTTGTTATTTTAACCGCATGTTTTTAAGAATTCTTTTTTGTATTCAAATTTCTAGTCAATAGACGCTGCCGGTGCACATGTGTAAGTCCTTAGCACATTGTCCATTAGAAAATTACACTTATATAGAAAGACCCAAAAGTTTTCTGTACAAGTACGAGCACAAAAGAATCTAAACGAAGTGCTAGTTTTATGACGTACACGTGTGCGCAACTATTGTTTTTTTTTTATTAAAGTTTTTTGAAGAACTTTCATAGTGTTTCTTATCGACAACATTTTAGTATTCATTTGTAACAAATATTTTTTCTTGGAGGCGAATAAATATTCAGAATCAAATACGTAGACATGAGGTAAGATTTTGGGAAGTTTTTTGGAGGGGTGGAGGCAATGGATTTTTTTTTGCTTTTAGATTAGGTAATTTAGAAAACAATTACAATGAAGTTAGTTACATTTTTGTTTCACTTTACTGTATTTAAGTATTAACAGTTACAAATAATCTACAAAAATAAAATAATTATCTCAAACTTCATACAGACACCAGTGAAGTCGCTACATAGCTAGTGCACATATAAACTAAAGTTTATCCGCATTTAATAAGTTATTTTTGTGATCTTTGCATGTTCTGATAAATAATTAATAAGTTCAGCATAATGTAATTCATTTCATATGGTGGCGATAAGTAAAGGAGGAAATTTTTTCGACGGTTTTGACGAGGTCGATTGAGATTTATTTTGTTTAATAAATATAGTGAGTCGACTTAACTTCTCAAATTGAATTCAACGTTAAATTTTTAAATGATTATTATTATTTTGTAATATTTAAATCACGGCGGCCTTTAAGTGTGGGCAATTGTCACATAACAGATTCCTGGTCACATCGCTGTACTCTATAGTTAAAATATATTTTCAATTTATTTTGTATTTCTACAGTAATCAGCCTCTTTGTTTTTTTATTCGACAAGTTTATAAATTAGGTACTTTTTGTAACTACCTTATGTCCTGCTAATAACAGTTTAACTTAAAATATGATCTTAAAAAATATATTATTTCATACCGAACCTTACCCTCATTATATCTCATCTTTGAAAACAATGTACACTAGAGAAAATATAGATCTATTTCAAAATATATGCAAGCTTTTCGTCCTTCTAGGATATCGACGTGGTTGGAAACGTAGCATAGGTTATATTGAAGTGTGTAATGAAAAAACATGCTTTCGTTAGCTCGTGTATTTCTTATTTTTTGACATTCAAAAATACCTACCATAATATTATTATTAAGCAGCAACACCTTGAAAATATTATGTGGTGTTACCATCCGTTAATGATTATGATTATAATAGGTAATCATGAACATTGTCATGGTGTGGAAACTCGAGGTCGTGATCAGCTAGTTATTCCTAAATTAAAATTACAAAAGACGTGGGTCATTTTTGGGCAAATGTGTTGAATTTTATAATAAAATTCCTCAAAAAAAGTATTCAATTCACGGAAAATAAGTTTAAACTTGTTATTAAACGCACACTGATTGCATATTGAAAGCATATTAGGTACAAAATTAGGTATTTCATTGAAGACAAAGCAATAGTCTGGGAATAATTCTCTCTGCACATTATTAATGCATCTATTGGCTTTATGAATATTGTATATAACTATTGTAGAATTATGTTGAAAAAATAATACCTGACTGAGTTTCTTGTCGTTTTTTTCAGTGTTCAGATTTTCTTTTCGAACCAAAATAAAGTTGATTTGGTGTTCAAAAATACCTTGCAATTGTTACTTGATTAAATTCATTTAACTTTGATACTGGAGTATAGATAGGTCTTCAAAAATAATATAGAGGTTTTAAAGTTACTTTTTTATTTGAGTTAATAGTTGCTGAGATAAAATGCGCTTTTAAGTAAGTGTGTGTCACCTCTAACTAACTATTCAATTATGAGATGGAAAGTTCGTAAAAAATTCGAGATATTAAAACTTAAATAGCACTTTCAACGAAAATCGGTTTGAATATAACATATTGTGTAGTTTTTGAAATATCGCTTATCTTCGATTACACGCGGAAATAACTTTGTTTTTTTGCAGTGTCATTGAAAAAACGCTATGAAATACAAACTTATTTTTGTTGCAGATTTTTATATTTTGCATTCCGACTACGGAACTCTTCACTGTGAGTAGTCCAACACTCACTTTTATGTTATTCTTAATTTTGTTAATTGAATAAAAAGAGACGACATTACGAAACTTTAAAAATGTGTACCTAGTTCCTAGTCAATGATGTTATAATTAGAAATATTTAGAAATTATATTTATAACATCATTGTTCCTAATAGATTAGAGAACCCTAAATAGTCAAACTTACATGACTTAATCATCAAAAGTCATTATAAATTGTAATATTAATACGTGCATCGTTGTATAATTTATCCAACTTATTAGTAAAAAACCTATCCATTATTAAAAAATGAAACCTTATACGTAGTTATATTTTGTAATTTACATAGGTGCCTCTTGCAGACAATATTTTTAACTGTTAAATTTTTTCTAACGACATTTTGATCAATTTTGACATTCGAAACTAAAGTTTTAGATAGTGAAGAACTAAATACTACATAATTCCATTATTTATTCAGTTTATTATTATTATTTTATTTTATTTTTTTAGTTACTTATGTTTGTATATGCAAACTTGAAGTAATTTTATAGAAACAAATCGTTAAATAAATAACATTAAATAACAAAAAAAAAATTTACGTACTTCCCTAACCCAATTTTTAAATTTGGTATTCGAAACTGCTGTTAAGTTTTAAATTAATAAAAAACTAAGTAACATAATCCTACTAATTATTTGGTTTGTTTATTTAGTTACTTTTAAGTATGTGTATGCTTTTAGCTAATCTTATAGAAACGAGTCGTTAAATAAAGAAAAAAGTGGCCAAGCGCGATTAAATTCGTGTTACGTGGCTTGATCAACTATTTTTTGTCCTATTCGGTTAATTTCATTAAATTTTTATTCGATTTATTTACTGTTTTTGATAACTAAAAAGAATAGATAATAATAATATAGTAGATAAATTTAGACAACTGAAAAATGTTTTGTCTCCTGGACCACTAACATATCGAAATTTCGTTAAAAGCGGGTATTAACTTTATAATAAATATTACATATTCATGTGTGAAATGAATATGTTGTACTTTGATCTCGAGATCTTTTCCGAGTAATTTTTGTCGGGATTTTTAGGTCAGCACTGAGACAAAAACTCGACCCATGTATTTAGAAAAAAAATTGTGTACTCATTTATTCAGATCAGCATAAACCCGATTCACATTTTGCCAGTTTTTATTATGTATTTATTGTTTTAGATTTAGAGCTTGTATTATAACCACACCAAGTTTGATGCTGGTGTGGTTATAATGCAAACTCTAAACATAAAAAAAACGTTGAATAAAATTCGTTTCTTATGATTATGGGGACTCTCATTAATTTATACTTTTTATTTTTTTACCATTTGTTAGGATATCCGCCATAATATTCTGTCAAAATTTCAACCGGCTGCCTGTTACAGTTCAGAAGATACCCTTTAAATGTAGAATAGACGGACGGACAGACAGCGTAGGTTTAGTAATAGCGTCCCGTAATACGCACCAACAAATAAAGAATATGTAGGTAATTGAAAAGGTGTACAGTGTACTCCTAGTGTAGTCTAAAATTTATAAACGTAAAAAAATCTGCGTTTTACTATTAAGTATTTGTTGAAAGGTGAGGTACACAAGGCAGTTATAACAAAGAGCAATTATTTATATTGGGAGTGATCCCCTAAGTGGCGTGCAGCGAACACGAAATGTTTAATTGACTTATTGAGAATGAGTTTTTAAAACATCTATCGCAACCATCGTTGCGTGCTCATCGGTTTTCTCCACAGTATATGCAAAATGTTCACATAAAACAACATACATGCATAAAAAATTGCACCATGTATTGCCATTAGGTACTATACCTAACTCTAACACCATCATTAACATTAGGTACTATACCTAACTTTATTGTGGAAATGTTTCATAAGTCGCATAATATAGTAATATTGTGTGACCCCAAACTCAGCACTGGACGTGTGTGTACGTGTACGTGTACCATACAACGAACTGTGGGAGCGGCCAGGAACATCCGGTCTCCAAGCCAATTTATAATGGTTCGTATCCCAAATTGACCTGACCGGGCATCGAAGCCGGTACCTTGGTTTGAAAAGCAGATACTCTGCCACCGCGCCGACGGGTTGGTCATAGTACATATATAGTCCGTGTTTGCCCAATTAGCTAAAAGTGTAAGTAAGACTGAGTGTTTCATTTACTTAAACATAACATGTTAGAACACATAAAATAGTTTATGATATAAATTACTAAGTTTATATGCCTAATTATATCAATAAATTTTATTGATATTTGTTACACTTTATTCAACATGAATTTGTATTTAAATATAGCTTAAAGTTCTTGTAGGAATACGGAGTATTAAAAAGTTGGCTTGTCTGATATTTTTGCATGTATTGTGAAACAAAGCTGCGAGGGCCAGATTTGTGAGGGTTGATAGGCAGGTGCAAACGCCCTCCGTTACACGGGTCACCAGTTACACTACAAAATCGAATTGTGAATTATAAATATTGTTGTAGGAAACTAAGTAGGTGTGTCATGAAACATTTTAGTGATCATTATAGCATAAAAATATGTTTAAAAAACACCCAAATCCATAAATCAATAACATAATAGACTAAACTATATCTAAATGGAAAAAATCTCAGAGGTTATCTACCTAATTTTTTGTATTTAGTCAGCAAAATTGATAAAACTGCAAAATAGTAAAATTCAAATATTCACTTTGAAAGAAAACATTTATTAAATCTCAAATCATCATCATTCTCTGATCAACTAACATCTAACACTGACTATCTGATCTTAATAAGTTAGTCTTACATGCTCCTTCTTGTTTTCTGTTACCGCTCACTTGTAAATAATTTTTCTTCTCTTTTCTCTTTACTCTTTCTCGTTTAGTTCATAACTCATCCTTTCTACAGGCCCGAATTCCTTCAATTTTACACTTTCAACCTACCCTGCTACAATGCGTATATGTTCATTGCTTATTTTTAACAAGTTCATTCTGAAATAACTCTTGCGTGCATCAAAGTCTACGACTAACCTATATTTCGCTTGTAGAAATGTCATCAGTATTTGCAAAGCTCGTCTAACACACGTGATGAACTTTCTCTATTTCTGTTTTAAACAAAAAGGTAATTGATCGGAGTTTCTAAATTTGGTGCCTTATTGAAAGCTAATGTTAATCACATTAAAAATCCATTCTTAACAATTATCGTTTCACTCTAAACTTCGAGGTTTATATTTTTTTGCTAATGTATTATAGATAAATAATAATGATAAATGATTATTGCAGAGACAGTGACACAAACTTCTAAGTTTTCATACTTTGACAAATTAGAAAACATTGTGGAATAGATAGTTACTTCTACTTTCTGGAAAAATGGCAAAGCTAAATAGTATGTATTAAAATTAAAGAAGCAACCAAAATAGTTTAATCCTTAAGGTACCATTCGGAAGTAAAAATTTTGTTCGTTAAGACTTACCACCAAGTTACTACCAAAAAAATAATAAATTTTAGCAAAATGTTCTTATCAAAATAATATGAATTGGTATTTACTTATTGAGTCGTGTTAGGATTAATTAACTAGACAATCTGATTAGATCACCTATTTATGACATACATAATACGAGGAGATAATAATACTTACCAAAATATAGTAAACACGTTTCAACCGCAGCTTTCAATCCAGTTTACCAAAAAGTAAATAATAAATAATTTGATGTAAAATGGATGTTACAAAATGAGGCAATGTTTTTATGAAACAGAAATTTTTGAAAAATATCTTTTTATTAACTAATTTATATCAAAACCGGTGGTTATTTTACTTATTTAGGTACATAATTTTTAAGTTACATTATTTATTTCCGTGAACCCCGTACAATGCATTGCCTGTCCTATGGTCTCCACCCAACATAGTATACGTAGTTATACCACAGTACAAGTAAGCATACAGTATTCTATCTTCATACAAACGCTCCCAAACGACGCGCTCGAAATCTCGACATTTCTCGCCATACAACAGTCGCGAGTGAGCCGCAGTTGTCGTCGGACGATATAAGACGCTCCCGCGCATTTACTGACGAAATATTATGTCAATCAAGTTTACGAGCATAATGTTCAGTGTATGGATATTTGAATACATCTATATCGAAACCGGAAATATTTCTCTGTTGCTAATTTGTAGGAAATATATTATCATAATGATCTAGTTAATTTATTGCTGATTTTTAATTATACTGCACACAAAATGCATTTTTTTTTGTCTATTTCCACCATACTAACTCACAAACTTTTGAAACTAGAAATAAAATACTAGTAGAATTATATAAATAAAAATTTATTAAATTTGCAATAATATAAAATGAAAAGATAATATGACAATTTAATATAGTACCTATTATCAAATACGTAACCCAAGAAAAACATTCAGTCCAAGTCGGTAGCCCTATTGCGTGTTTACGTACCGAGCGACCGTAGGTAATTATCTCTAAGACACTGCCGAGATAGAATACTGTATGCTTACTTGTACTGTGGTTATACACACATACACAGTTACTTATAATTATTATTATTATTTTAAATTTCAATGCAATTTGCACGTAAACAAGTTTTAGTAAATAACATAAACTACATCTCGAAAATACATAGTTTTTGACGTATCATAAATTACTTACGTCAAGTAAGTAAGTTAATTATCAATTTTTAACCGAGTTCAAAAAAAGGAGGTTTTCAATTCGTCTGTATGTTGTTTTTTTTCTTGTATGTTTGTTACCACATAACTCCGTCATTTATGAACCGATTTCGCCTCCTCAAATTTCTTACTTTCCTCGCACACTTTCACGTAGGTATGCGAGTGCTTTAACGGTTCGTCAGCTAACAGTCTGGCTATTTGATCTTCATAAATCAGCCTTGGTCGTCCTTAGCTTCTGCCACTCACTTTCGCTCTGTACATGGTATAACTTATTTATTGTGATGAATCCAATATTAATGATTAAAATATACAACCAAGAGCAGAGCATTAGGTAGGTAAACAGATTGATCGAGCAGACATAACTGCAAGATATCCTACCGGAGAGAGTTAAATGCATGAATAGACATAATAAAAAATATATATATTCTTTTTCAAATGAAATAATTATTATATATTGTATGTGCATACAATTTAGGTACCTACCTACTGTTTCTGTTTTAAATCATATACAATTAAAAATTAATAGTTTTCACTATACATTTACTACTTTTACGTTTTACTTTTATTAAACTTTAAAATTGTTTCCGCGCTGAAATTTTTAAAACTTGTATCATATAAGTATTTTTGATCCGAGTATAAGTAGATACTTGGGTAATTGTCAGGATGACAGAAGAAAAATATCTATTATAAAATTATTTATTGGTATTATGCACTACCGGCCCGTCCCGACTTCGCCCGTGTTTAATACATAAATAATATATAGCCTATGTCCATCTAGAATAATGTACCTTTCAAGTTTCAAATAGTGATAGAGTTAGTCAAATAGGCGGAGTGGTTCCAGAGATCACTCCACATAAACAAACTTACAAAATCCGTTTTCTCTCTTTATAATATTAGTATGGATTAGAATTGTATTTTAATGCTTACTACAAACTATTAGTTATTACTTATTACTTATTACGTATTACTTATTATTAGTTATTATGTATTTTATCTTATTGAAATTTTTTCATAACCTATAATTATTCGTAGCATCATTATATTATTCACTATTATATTAAACGAGCAATATTTGTATATATGTATATATCTTCGATCACAAATAAAAAGCTAGATACACAATCAACACTCCAAAAACGTCCGATCCAAATGTACACTCAAATTAGTATTTCAGCGCACATTGTTTTAATAATATTTGAAAAACCTAACAGCGAACATATCAATATGCTCCTTCAAAAATTGTAAAAACAACACATTTAGAATGCTAAAAAACCTGGAGATTCTAATTTTTGGCAAATAATTAATATCATTTTATTGATATTGAATTCGTAATTATATTTTCCAAATGACATGACCTTAACATCATGAATAAGAAGTTTAAAACCACACTAACGCATGATTCACGTCTAATTTACTCAGGTTATACTCGTACTTTTATTTCTGCTCTGATTAATAGAGTCGAATTTTTAATATTGTAGATGCTATTTTTTAATTATATTTTAGGTACTGAAAATTAAAGATTTAAAAAAAGGATTTGCTGTACTTAATTATGAATTTATGAACATTGTAAATTGACTCTAGTAACATTTTTCTCATAATAAAAAACAATATAACTTTGTATTTCATACAATCCTAACAGCCCGGCTTGCCTTACTGAAATGCTCAGTGAAGATTAAACGATCAATAGGTATCAAATTTATAAAGTTTATCAAATGATTTTAAAAATACCCGTGAATTACTTGTTAAACGAAAATAACAAAAGAAAACAGGTACTTAACGCCAAGTCGGGACCAATCAGTGGCAACAACCAGCCAACAGACACTAACAACCTCTCAAGACATAGTTAGAGTAATCATTTGTCTCTCTCCCACATGCTGGCTTGCAGCCAAGTTTTGTTAGCTTGTTTAAAAATTCTTCTGTCGTACTGCACTTCGTACAGGTTCATAGTAAAATACGCACAGTATTATACGAATCAAATATGAATAGCGTCCAATATGATTCAACTTCATTCTTTATTATTTATTTGTTTGTGTGTCTTCATTATATTTATGTATTTATTTATTTAATTATCGGTCAAGGATTTTTATAAATACTAAACGTACATGAAACAGTAGTACCCCGTTTGTCTGTATCTTTCTATTACATTAGATAATGAATAAACTAAAACCAAAACCTTTTTTAATCATGATTTTAAATTCTTTAATTGTTTTTCATAAAAGTTATGATTTCTAGACAACCATGATAATACATTCACTAACAGTTCGCTTATAATTACTCATTTAAAAATAAAAAATATCAATAATTGCATAATAATACTCCCATGTTTTCTGTATTCCTAGATTACGTCTCAATACGTCATTTCCTGACTTTTTGGCGTGAATGGGAGAAGTGAAGTTGTCATTTTAGTTAGATTTTCTATTTTTTACGTTTTTGAGACTTAAAGTACAAAAGTGATAGTATAATGTGTTTTAAAGTTCTGTGTAAGTAAAAAGAATAGAGTAGGTCTAAATACATGCGTAGCTGAAGTTGTCGCGTTCTTCCAAGCATATAATTTATAGCATAGCTAGCATTATAATTTATATATGTTTTATCCTTGTCATGTTCACGTAAGAAATCACAATGATGTGAAAAGCGATTTAATTATATTGTATAGACTCAGATGTTACCTTGCGGAAATCCATTTTATGTGATAATTCATACAAGTCTTGTCAATATTATAATTTCTTCAATCTCGCCAGGATGTAATTTCTGTTTCTCACATAGTTCTTTTAAAATATCTAGACATTCCTATGTTTTTTATTTTGTCGCTTAATTCTAGGCTAAAACTATATTTTTTTTATTAAACTATATTTTGCATAAAAGATGGACTTTTCTTTGATAATTAAATTAAGACGTTTTGATAATCCATATGCTGGTGCACCGATATATGACACTATAGGACGAACTGGCACATTATGGATTCGGTGCTGGTTGGCTGATCGATCTCTGGTATATACCGAGGATGCTTTGTTGAGAGGAGAAACACGTGTCGATTGGTGGTTTTTGGAGTTTGAGCGGGAATCAGCTAAAAATTTGGGAATTTATCACACGATTTAAATGTATTACGTGAAGTATACTTTAAGCTCGAAGTATAAGATCGAATTTTAAATATTTCATTTTTAACAAACTTCGTTTCCATGTCAAGCGAGAGTCTTAGGAACCTTAACAACCTTATGTTTTGACGGTATGGTCTACTTTAGATTACCAATTCATTACCGATAGCACTATACGATACGATATCTATTCGAACAATTTGTTTAAATTTTACAGAAGATTGTGAATCTAGTTCTTTATTTGTGATCGAAGATATGTATATATATTTTTTGATATCACTTTCTCGAAAATGAATGGTACCAACCATTTCATCGCAGGGCATGATATTTTCTAGAGATAAATTACATTTTGATCGTTACATTCTTATTACATACTACGTCAATTACAGTTCTAAATATATCCCAATAATGTGCTAAGTATTTCAATAGTAACTGATATCATACACCTAATAACAAATTATAATAAAAAAAGAATATCATTTTATATTTGCTAATGATAAAATAATGGAGCTGATTGTAGACACGATAGGAAAAGTATTCGTATAAAAGTAGAATATTGTATTGAGGAGTTGGTGACGACCGTACCATGCGCCAGTCGCAAGAAAAAACTACCCTGTGACGAAATTCATTGTTATTACTCCTGTGCTCAAAGGTATATAATTTGCTGTAAACAGTAAAACTTCGCTCAAATTTATTATGATGACAACTATACCTGGAACAATTTCAAGGTAACAACATAATAGTCGTTCAAATATATATACTGATAAATAAATCATGTTTCTTGCTCAAACCTTTCTCCTTGTGTTTTGTAATAACAAAAACAAACGATATTCACGCAAATATCAGTCAGCACCTATGAATACTTAAGGAAAAATTTACGAGCGTAGAAACTACACATTTGCGTAAGTTTCCTCAAGTTTAAGTCCAATGAGGTAAAGTCGATGAGGTTTTCACGACCATTTCGTTATGGCAGTCTGGTTAGGCGCACAGAGCCTAAATGGGCGCGAGCACGCTAACCTACGAAGTGGGTTTCCAAACCAATTAAGAGTTCCACGAAGGCATGGGAGAACGAACAGCTGGTAGATTATGAGCTCGATGGTACTCAGTGCGCCGCTTCACCGACGTCGATTCTATAAGTGTGGAACACGCAACTGGCAGTCCGATCCAACAACATGCATCAAATAAAGCCGACGTTACATTAATGTAACTTAGCGATGCCTATATTGCTGTGCTGCTTAAACGAAATTAATAGATTTCAAATTCCTATAAAATATTGGTCGGTTGACCTATATTCGAATCTATTAAAATGTACTTATCTAACAATACACAGATAATAAACATCTAACAAAATCTCATTTGTTTAAAATATTTTGAATTTATAAGTGTGTGTTTTATTCATAGGAAACAATAGGTATTTATTTTCGTAAAATATGACATTTATGTTTAAACGAAATGAAATCAAGTATTTATTATAGATTACAATACAATAGATTTCACACAATATTACAACAGTAAATCTAGCTTCCACACAAGAATACCCTGTGTTGTGAACCAGGACCAAGTAATGTTGTGGATAACTAGGTTCCTCTTGAGTTCACATTAGAAAGAAATGTATGGTAGAAGAGATAGCAATAAAAAGGCGTTTTATGTTGTGAGTGTAGACATGTCAGAACATTGTTTTAAGTGCAAAATAACCATTATAAAAGAATGTATGAAGATTTGTAAAAGTACGTGCTAGCGCGTGCACGAGAATGTGTGTGTGTGTGTGTGTGTCCGTGTGTGTGTGTGTGTGTGTGTCAGACAGAGAAGAATTAGGAGGAATAAAGGTAGATAAGGACGCGTGTAAATGCGAACACTATAAAAAAATACTAAAATAAAGTGCTTACATAGGTACATAGAGTAGTAAAAGCGATGATAAGCGACGATTTATTGTTCAGTGTACCTACATAGGTAAATAATAATTAGGTACAAAGCTTCATTTCAAATTAAATAGCGATCTATACAGTTTAATTTTTTTTCTAGACTCAAAAAACAAATATTAGTTGAAAATGACAATAAATTTTAATTCTATAGATCCTTTCAAAAAGAAAGCAAAACAAAGACAAGTTAATAATTTTTTATTTGTATAATAGCTGATGCCCACGACTTCGTCCTCGTTTTTTATTTATAAAATAACCTATGTTCGTCTTCAGGGTTTAAGCTATCTCCATACCAAATTTCTTCGATTGGATGAACGGTTTGAAACTTTGGTTTTTATGTATATATGTATGTATTTTTATGTGGAAATTAGATTATAGAATTGTTTGAATCCTGTCACTCAAAAGTTCTGCGATTCTTCCAGTCACTTCTACACAATTACGAATAAATTCACCGCTCCTTGACTAATGTTGCAAAGCGTGTGTACTTGCAGTTTCAGGTAGGTTCAATATTTATTGGGTAATAATATGTTTTAGATACATATTATTACCCAAATACATACAAACTATGTATGTATCTATCTACCTAGATAGCTAAACGTCACAGGTTTTGCGTTGATTAATAAGAATAAAACGTATATTATGTATGTATATTTATACGAAAACATTAGACTTGGTAAAATTAAATTAAACTCAATTGACTCGCCTAAAAATATTGGGTCCTTACATATGAAATTGGCGTTTTGTACGGGAGGAATATAAAGTCAATTTTTTTTTTGTAAAATATATTTAATTAATCAAAGCATGCACTGTTGTTATCTATGCACTTTTGCCATCTCATAGGTAGTTCATTGATCCCTTTACTAAAAAAACCATGGGGGCGAGAATCAATAAACTCTTTGAAGGCGGTTTGGACTGCCGCATCGGAGTTGAATTTTTTTCCTTCTAAGAAGTTGTCCAAATTCCGGAAAAAATGGTAATCTGTTGGAGCAAGGTCCGGGGAGTACGGTGGATGTCGCAGACATTCCAATTGTAGCTCATCTAACTTAGTGGTTGTTTGTTGTGCAGTGTGTGGTCTTGCGTTGTCGTGAAGCAGCAGTGGCCTAGAGCGATTGACCAATCTCGGTTGTTTAGCAGCTAGTTCTTCCTTCATGGTTTGCAGTTGCTGACAATAGATATCTGCCGTAATCGTTTGGCCAGATTTTAGAAAGCTGTAGTGAACGACACCGGCGCTAGTCCACCAAACACTCACAAGTAACTTTTTCTGAGTCAATTTTCGTTTCAGATCAAAGTGGTCAGTACGACAAAACGCTAATTTCATATGTAAGGACCCAATAATTCGTCTATGAATTTATCTTATTTAGTTTACCACTAAACAGAGGTATGTATTTCCTGGAAACGACTACTAAGTCCTACTACTATAGATCTACTATGTACAAGTATTTACTATGTATATTATACTTACATACAATGAAAAAGCGGTAAAGTCCGGACATAACATATCTAATTAAATACATGCATATCCTCACGCTGTATCCCTAACGGGGTAGTCAGAGTGAACGGAGCGCCAAGCGTCGCGGTTCTTACATACTTCTTTTGCTTCCTCAAATCTCTAATTAAATAACTATATATAATTTCTAACCATTCATTACAAATACATCAATATAAAGTTAAAATTACTCACGCATAGGAGTTGTATCGATAATCTTCTTCCATGGGTCGAACTTGATAGTTGGAGTCTGCTCCGTAATCCGAAGGAAAAACAGACCAACTGTTGTCGTAATTGTAATAATCACCGTAAGGTATTTCGTTCTCGTTCATCATTTTCATTATAAGGACACCAGAATCAAATTATTTATTATCTACGATAAAATACAAGTCTTTTTCCATTCAACACTATATTTTGGTATAAATTGAATGATAACTAATAAGATTTAATTATACTTATTGAGTTAATCTATGAATTAGTGAAAATCTTTGCGGATAAAGCCTATTTAAACTGGTTTAATTATCAATTTAATTGATAAATTACTTAGTGACAAATACGGCCACTACGAAAGCACAGGCGATCGTATCGACTGATCGATGCCTCACAGTGTGTTATCAATAAAATTGTATCGTTATCATATCTAACAGCTTTCCCCCGCGATATGGGAGTTTTTATAAAAAGAAGCGACGCCAATATTGTGCCAGATAGCTTTATCTGTATCATATCATATCATATACGTAATGCTAGTGAAACATACTGAATGACAGTTGTGCGTTATGAAATCCAGGAATGACAGGTGTTGGCTACAGTTTTTAGTTGATAAAAAGACAAGTCAGTGAAATCACATAATTAAATAAAACAGTTGAAAAAGTGCGAGTTTAACGCGCATCGAGGGTTCCGTATTCCGTATTATATAATATATAAAATTTGTTTCTGTAGATCTATAAAACTTTTGTTAGATACTTTTCCTGTAGGTATTTTTCTTTGAAGTACAGTTATAAAACTGTACTTCAAATTCACAAAATTTTTTCAAATTACAGGTCCCGTAGTTTCGAACACAAGCGTGAAGAGGCGGGTGGTAACCCTTTTTAATTATCTCTCTTATCTATATTCAGTACTAACTGATGCAACATAGATTTGTACATTGCATAGTTATTGAGAAAAACGATTGTGATAGGAGTGCGGACAGACAGACAGATGGAGACAGACTACGGACGAATGAGTGATCCTAGGATTTTATATTGAGTGGTACAGAACCCTAAAAACCGTACATGTGCAAGACATACATATTTGCGCAATAAGTGTATTAACTTTTATTTTAATTTATTTTTATATACACAAGTCTTCTGTACGTGTGTATGTCACCGAACTCCTCTTAAACGGCTAGACCGATTATGATAAAATTTTTTGTTTGTGTTTGAGTGGGTCACTGGATAGTTTAGACTTTAGATTCTTTTGCTTATACTGCCTTAAGCTACCGAACGCTAAACAAATATTACATAATAGCTTTCTCTTCATGTAAAAAAAAAGTATTTCATACAATGTAAACAAAAATTTTCCTACAATGTACTTCTTATTTCCAATGTTCGTGATTATTTGCGACTTTTTTAGAAAATTTAAAATTTTAGGTTTTCCGATAGTTTAACTTCCATAGTAGTTCAAAGTAGGGTTCCATAGTAGTTTCAGAAAATCTAGAAATGAAAAAATAATTTTCGAAATATTTACTATTGGGTCCTTACATATGAAATTAGCGTTTTGTCGTACTGACCACTTTGATCTGAAATATCTTCTCTTTGGTTAAGAATTCCAAATTCAAATTTATAAATTCATTTAGCTGGTACATTTGAGTTTTGAAAACAGTCATTCATTTGTTTTTTTCCTCGTTATTTTTTTCTTTGGCGTCACTTATTACCGCACAATGGAAAACATGAAATATCGGTATATTTACGAGTACGAGTTCTACCGTGGCACCAGTGCTGCAGAAACAGTTCGAAGGATTAATGATGTGTACGGCGCTGGTGTCGCAAAAGAAAGCACGGTACGTTTTTGGTTTCAACGTTTTCGTTCTGGAAATTTCGACCTTCAGAACCAACTCCGTGGACGGCCGGAGACCAAAGTGGAAAATGAAGAATTAAAGGCTATTGTGGAAGCGGATCCATCACAAAGCACTTCAGAGATAGCTGCAGGCTTCGGGGTGAGTGACAAAACTGCATTAATCCACTTGAAGCAAATCGGGAAAGTAAAAAACTTGAACGATGGGTACCTCATGAATTGAGTGAATCGAACTTGCAAACATGCGTCGACTGCTGTGTTACTTTGCTCAACCGACAAAATAATGAAGGGATTTTGAATCGAATCATTACTTGTGATGAAAAGTGGATACTGTACGATAAGCGGAAGCGTTCGTCGCAATGGCTGAACCCTGGAGACCAAGAGCAAGACCACACACTGCACAACAAACAACCACTAAGTTAGATGAGCTACAATTGGAATGTCTGCGACATCCACCGTACTCCCCGGACCTTGCTCCAACAGATTACCATTTTTTCCGGAATTTGGACAACTTCTTAGAAGGAAAAAAATTCAACTCCGATGCGGCAGTCCAAACCGCCTTCAAAGAGTTTATTGATTCTCGCCCCCATGGTTTTTTTAGTAAAGGGATCAATGAACTACCTATGAGATGGCAAAAGTGCATAGATAACAACGATGCATACTTTGATTAATTAAATATATTTTACAAAAAAAAAATTGACTTTATATTCCTCCCGTACAAAACGCCAATTTCATATGTAAGGACCCAATATTTGGATTTTTCGTTTTTCATTTTTGGATTTGGGATACATTTTGAAAACTGTGCAATCTTGGCTAGCAGAAGAGAGAGGTTCCGGAGGACTGGCGCACCGCGGACATAGTACCTCTCTATATATCTTTATATATCTTATTTAGACTATGCGTGTTATAAGCTCATCAGCTTGGTCAGCTTAGCAACTAGTCTATAGTCTATACCAAGGTATTGACTGAACGTATGAAAGGCGTTTCTGCAAGATATTTGTGAGAGACACAAGGTGGTTTTAGGAACGGTAGGGGTTTTATGGATCACATTTTCTCGCTCCGCAATATCGTGAGGAAGTTTCTGGCCATAGGTCAGAACGTTTCTGTTCTGCGCTTTCGTTGATCTAGAAAAAGCATTCGATAGAGTCGATAGAGTAGTACAAAAGAAAATGCGAGTCTTCTGCCCGAACATGGCGTGAAGGGCCCCTTACTGCAGGCTGCTGTGAAGTCACTAAACCTGTGTAAGGACAGATGGTAACATGTCGTCATGGTTCGAAGTCTGTTCAGGCGTCAGACAGGGCTGCGTAATTAATGTCTACCTGTCTATTCGTACCGTATTTGGACAGTCGCCTCCAGACATTAAAATGTAGTACTTATTGATGTGACAGTACAGTGATAAACTGGGTTTTGTACGCTGACGATGCTGTGCTTATAGCACCATCAGAAGTAGAGTTGCAGTCACTAGTTACGCAACCATGCATGCAGGGCATGCAAACCGATAAACGATAATCGGTTATTTATCGATTATAGATCCATTTTGAAAAACGATAAATATCGAAAGAAAAGTCGATAAATATTGGTATTCGAAAAAAAAATATAAAATCATAAGAGTTATATCCCAATGTAATGATTGAAACAGCTCTTAGGAGCTCTTTCCGAGATACCACACCAACTAAACAGAAAGCGGTAAACAAGACTCTAATCTAAAAACTGAAAAAAAATATTGCGTAGGTAATTTGTAAATAGTTCGTAGTAATTGTCTATCAAATTCTTACTGCAAATTATACTTAAAATATAATATTTCTCTATAAATCCAAGTTTTTACATATTTTTGTGTACTTTTTAGGTAAGAATCTTGCTTACCATTTAACTCAACTAAAGTAAAATTCAATACAGTTAATCTACTTACTAAGTTACACTAGGTACCTATTTATTTATGTAGTTCAATAAATTGTTTTTACGTTAAAATGAAATAAGATAAAATTAAAGCTACCTATTGTTGGTAGTATTACCGCTTGTGGTCACGATATTGTATAAAATGTATGTATAAGAAAATAACTAGGTAATGATTATAATAATTCCAAAATGTTGATGTGAATAATTTGTATTTAATTTGATTCAGAAATACAATCATAGATTTTAAAAATTACTTTATTTTTAAATAATTTAATATTTGTTTTTCAGTATATAATAGGGATTCAATTATGATACTTCCGTTTTAAGCACTGGCCACTTTGAATTAAAATTAAACCTGCATAGTGTTGGATTTCAAAGTGAAACTTATAGTTCACACGAAAACTATAATGGCGACTCTACACTTGTGCCGCGAATTCGCGGCGTGAATTCATGAGTTTCATAGTCGTGCGTGAAACCTGTCGCAGAATGGACTGCTGCAGTTACTTTGTTTGCTGTGGCAACATATAACTATTTGAATATACAAAATAAGAAAGCCATGTTCCTGCCAGTTTCTGCGTGTCTCAGACATAAAATAGGAATACTACTCTGTCAAGAAAGTACTGGGAAAAGATCAATAATACACGAAATGTTAGTTATTCATCCAAATTTATTTTATCACCTTCAAAGTATGTTCCTTCAGAAACGATACACTTACGCCAACGAATAATCCAATCATCAAAATATTTTTTAAACGCTTTTTCCGGAATTGAGTTCAGTGCTCGCCGCTAATTCTTCTTTATGTCTTCTACCGAATGAAAACGGGTGCCACGCAGTGGTAATTTGAGTTTAGGAAAAAGAGGCTGGAGCCATATCTGGTGAATAAGGTCGCTCGATGGTATTTGTTGAGTTTTTGGTCAAAAATTCGTTCACAATAATGGCCTTGTGTGAAGGCGCATTATCGTGGTGCAAAATCCAAGAATTTTCTTTCCACAAATCTGGCCTTTTTCGTCGAATTTGCTCTCTTAAACGCTGCATAACGCACAAATAATATTATTTATTTACCGTTTGACTTTCCGGCAAGAATTCTGAGTGATAGTTAAAGAAAACAGTCAACATGACTTTGACTTTTGATCGACTTTGGCGTGGTTTTTTCGGTTTCAGTTCAGTTGGAAGGCGCGATTCCGAAGCTTGTTGATTAGTTTGCATGTCAAACTCGTAAACTCACGTCTCGTCACCAGTAACAATGCGTTTCATGAATGTTGGATCGGAATTGACTCGTTCTAGCATGTCCTCAGCGACCCTTATGCGTTTGAGTTTTTGGAGAAAATTCAGGTCTTTTGGGACTAGCCGAGCGGCAACATGTTTCATACCCAAGTGACTATTTAAAATGGTACGGATCGACTCGTGAGACACAGAAAGTTCGGCGCCTATCTCTTTCAAACTTGAATGAGGATTTCAGTCACTATTTCCTTCACTTTTGCGATGTTGACTTCAGTTCCAGAAGTTGATGGCCTACCAGAGAGTGGCAAATCTTCCATCACATCTTGACCGCTTTTCAACGCTTCGTACCACTCATAAGCACGTGTTTTTGATAAAGTCGATTCACCGTAAGCCTTCTGTAACATTTTCAGTGACTCCGAACACGAAATTCCATTGGCGATGCAAATTTAAGACAAACTCTTTGTTCGATGTTTTTGTCCATTATGAAATTCGCAATATACGAGTACACTAGAATGATGAATGAACGAAAAACAGCACTGAATTTAATCTAAATAACAGATGCAACTCAAACTCCGCGCGAAAATGGAAAACAGTTGTGCCAATCTAACAACAACAAAAAAAAACAAAAAATTGAATTTGAAACCATAAACAAATCATGCATTCCCGATACTTTCTTGACTGAATGTATATCCGTTCGTAACGGCAGTCAAGGGTGAACTGGCACGGCTCGTGAACGTGGATGCGTACGCGTGAACGCGTCGTGAACGAGACGCGAACCCTTTGTCGCGGTACAAAATACCGACTTCGATCGGGGAACAGGCGTGAACCATGGTAACATCCGCGAAAACTATCCACATTTACGTTCACGCCTGTTCGCTGTGCTTCACAGCACAAGTGTGGAGCCGCCGTAACATTTTAAAAAATTGTGACATTTGGTTTTCGACTTTCAATTGTTTTTACATCAGCTTTTACAGCATCAGCAGCAAAACCAGAGTAATTTTCGAATACGAGTTCCGACGTGGGACTAACGTAGCAGAAACTGCTCGTTATGCTAATGCTGTAGAGAGTATACGACTAACGAACGCACCGTGCGTTTTTGGTGTAACCGCTTTAGTAGTAGGAAGACCAGCCACTATAGTAAATAACGATGAATTGAAGGTTATGGTGGAAGCCGATCCGTATCAACCTACCAAGGAATTAGCGGCGTGGTTTGACGTTAGCATACCCACAATATCGATCCATTTCCAGCCAATCGGTAAAATTAAAAAATTTGAAAATTGGTGTCTCACGATTTGACTGATCTGCAGAGAGCAGTGCGCGTTGAAGCTTGCCTGCCTTGAACTTGTTAAGCCGATACAAAAATGAAGGGATTTTGGAACGAATGGTGAGATGTGACTAAAAGTAGATTTTTTACGACAATCGCAATCACACCAATGCCTTACAGCGAAGCTTACCCATAGAAAGGCGAGGGTAACTATTTGGTGGTCACTTCATGGTGTAATCCACTACAGCTTCCCCCGATCCGGTCGAACAAGAACAGCAGATATCTACTGTGCAGAACTCTGAACAACGAGGGCGGAACTCGCAGCGCAATAGCCCCGATTCGTCAATCGATCTTCACCATTATTGCTTCATGATAACGCAAGACCTCACGTTGCTCGAAAAACAGTTTTAACACTACAGGACCTGCAGTTAGAAATCATCTGCCATCCTCTTTACTGACCCGACCTCGCCCCAACCGACTACCATTTTTTCCGTGATTTGGAAAATATTTTGTAAGGAAAAAACTTTCTTCCCAGGAAGCAGTGCAAAATGCCCTCACGCAGTTTGTGGAGTCCAGTTTCCCAGAATTCTATCGCAAAGCTTTAAATGACCTTCCGATTAGATGGCAAAAATGTTATATACAGCGAGGGTGTGTGAGGGTAGACTTTGATTAAATAAATGTTTCGTAATTTTCAATATTGTGGTTCATTTTAGGTAATTGTATAGTTAACCTACATGTGAAAAAACAAGTTTTTGTAAAATATTATAAAAATCGGTAATTATCGATTTTATCAAAAAAAAAACTTTTTTTTTATTGATTATCGGAACATTTCGATAATTGCATGCCCTCTACCACGTAGCATGAAGTGAAGTGAAAGGATTCAATATGAATGTGAACAAAACTAAGGTTCTGGTGTATGAAAGGGAAGATGTACAGACGAAATGTGAGACATGTACCCACATGTAAAATATCTAGAACAAGTGAATGAAATTGTGTATGTGGGGACTGCGTTTTCTAGGGATAGAAGTTGGATGTGGTAAGACTAGTAGCAACTGGCAATAAGATAAACGGTGCTCTGGCCGCATTGGTGAGCAGTGTGAATACATCTAACTCGTCCCAAAGTGTTCTTATTGATACACTTAGTATAACAAGTTATTTACACGTATTGCACGGTGTTTTATTTTCTTTAAAAATGCGTGCGTATCGGTGCGTGATTTAATTTACATTGATTAACGTCTAATTTTTTATTAGCCTTCGTTGTGGCATATTTCGTAAGGGATAGGAAAAGAAAAGATATATTTACTTATAGTACATGTTTTTGTGTGAGAAAATGTGTGTGTATTATTTGTAGTTTTCCCTCACTTTATGCAACAGCGCTAACATTAGCCCCGGCCTGAAGGATTCCTTCAGAAAAAGTATAATAATGAATTAGTATACAGTTAATTTAAGCAACGTAAATTGTTTTAAATAAGTAAAAAAAAAAATACAATGTTTATTTATATATAGAAATAATAGATGCGTTTTACAAAGTACAGGGAAAAAAATATAATCAATTGAACTGCCAGTGGACGCAAGCGGATCACTGGACGAATATACCTAATGGCCGGTACGAGTTTTGACTTTCACTGTTCTTCCATCTTTTCCAGGACAAAGTTCTTCAACTAAGTATGTCAAGCGGCCAATTCAACGGGGCTAATCCACCGTCACCTATTATGGATTTTTTTTACAGTAGTTTATAATTATACTACTAACAAACTTAATTCCTTACTTAATTAATGCTTACTTAGTGTACAATTTCAATTGTTATACTTTTGTATCTCATGTTTTATACAGCCCTATTTAATAGGATTAGAAGGAGTGTTCCATTTCTGTCTGCTTTGGAGTGATGTCAAATATTCGGTGCTCCACCTGCGCCAGTAAGACTGCACTAGTTTGTTACGTAATTCATAACGATTTAGTCAATTTTCAGGCACATCAGTTAAATCTTCCGCGGGCAAGTATTTAAGGGAAAGGGAAAAGATGAAAGATCAGAAGGATCTGAACTTAGTAGGTATACACAAGGGACGATTGTTCATGATGCCTTCTATTTGAACTAAAACTGTATTTAATTCTTCGTAAGTTAAGATCTGGTTTCCTATAAATTTATAAAAATGAGTTTTTACTGATTTAATATTACTCTTCCATATCCAGCCGAAATAGAGTGAACAAGGAAGATTTGTTTTGAATGTAATGTGGAAATTTCCTAAATTTTCAGTTAAATATTTATTATAATTTTTTGACGTTAATAAATAATATATTTCATCAAGTTTTCTTTTTGCGCCCATAAAATTGGTACCTTCGTCACTTATTATCATAGACAGGTCCTCTTCTGCTAACGAAGCGTTTAAAAGCGGCTAAAAGTCAAGTAAAGGCACTACTCAAATCGGTTACTAATTCTAAATGGATAGCTTTAGTTGTTAAACAAATACAAAAACAAAGATTGCCTTTAAACTTTTGTTACCACAGCGTATAACACTATAGTCTAACCTTAGAGGTTACCGTTCAGACAAGGCGACTTGTCTGAACGGTATACTGCATGATGAATGATGACTGATGAGGCATAATCTATAATAATATATATCTACACGGCAAGCTTCGAAAGCGTAAAAAGCTTAAATTTTTTTGAATTCGTAATTTATTGAAGTTTTTGTCATGTGACTTATGAAAATACCACAAAAAATCGTTATTTGAATTTCCATGTCAAGGCTTAGAGCCCAAAACAAATTTTTTAAAGTTAAAGGTGGGCTAGTTCGCAAATGATTGATCGAGTTGTCATGCTTATTGGTTTTCAGTAATACACACATTTTAGAATTTTTGTCCGTTTGTGTGTTTGTGCTTCAATAAAAATTACCATGATATAAAGCGTCATTAAAAGTGTAAAAATTAGTATTTTAAAAAGACATTTAAAAGTAAAAATGGGAGATTATTATAGTTTGCACATCGTAAACAATAATGTTCTCCTGTTACTATTCTGTCTTACATTTAGAATGAATTGTGTCATTCCATATTAAAGTGTACCTATATAAGTGAATCGATTTATGATACTAATTTAATCTAGGAATATAGGCAACCTATAAGTGACATGCAAATTAAAAACAAGTCGCTCGACAAATAACCAAAATTTTTTCAGTGTTCTACTATATTGGATAATATTTAGTGTTATTTGTTAATATTTCGTAATTTCATGTATATAACGGAAAAGCAGTGTTTTCGAGTTATAGACGTGTGATACGTCGGGCCAGCGAAAGGTGAAAATTTAGTTAAATTTTGGTTAGAATCTTGTTTGTTTACAATTTACATTAAAGTCAAAAATGAAAAAAATAGGATATATGTAGTTCATATAACGTTTCTGAATTTCAGTTGTTTACGGATGTAACAGACACGCGCCGTGCTGATTCCGTATGTGTTAGTTATTTCTCAGTTCCTTCTGTCTCCCTAAACATTATATTGTCATACTTAGTCTTAATAAAGGAAGCATTTATTTTTTTCATAAAAAAAGTATACTTATACATGTTATAATATGTGTTTTCAATTTTATTATTAATCATTAGGTACTTAATTGTAATTTTTTGGATTTCGTGACTTAGTTGGGGTCTTGTATTGTATTTCACAAATCTAAATATGCGTCACCGTTTTCCGCGCGTCATTCGCAAACGTCGGAAACTCAACTTTCCGTATCCGACAGGAAACTTTTCGATGATTTTGTCTATACGCCATTCACTAATTCGAAATCGTATTATATTTGTATTATATATATATATATCATATTATATATAGTCGTATTATGTATAGCGACTACTGGCGCTCCGTCCTCTCTGACTACCCCGTTGGGGATAAAGCGTGAAGTTATGTTATGTTTATATATAGTCGTATTCACAAATCCAAGCCATCGGATTGAATTTATACTTTCCGAAGAGCGGCCTTTCCGCCACGGAAAGTTTCCGACGTTTGTGAATACTGAATAACCCTCCCGGTCTCTTTGTACTTTTGCCAATATTATCCTACCGAGATTTTTAGTACACAGACTTTTTTTATTACTAAAAGCAAATTTAGCTGTCGGTCTGTCTTTCAAATTATTTCGAAAATGTGCCTGTGAGTCAGAGCTTCCCAATCTCTCATTTTGTACTTTTGCCAATATTATGCAACCCATTGTATAATAGTACACAAACTTAAATTAATTACTCAAAAGCATTATTGTGAAAAACATTATTGGATCCTCTCTCCCGTGCAGTAAAATTTGAGGCCAAATAAAATTAGACTTACTCTATCGTGTTAAATGTCATGGAATATGCCGCATTAAATACTGAAATAACTGAAAATGTTTATAGACCTTCTAAATAATTTAACGCTTCGGTCACGAAATATTCTTCATCGAAATTGTTATCAAAACCTGTAAAACTTTTTTAAAACTGAACTATGGATAGAAAAACACTAAAACAATTATTCAGGAAGGCATTTTTAACAAAATAGTGAGCGCTGCTACAAAATTTTTTTTGAAACATTTTTAAATTGTTTTTTGAGAATGAGCAAAGACGAGGTAAAATCTCTTTTAGAAGCACATTACTGATTAAATGTAATAATTTATACTAAAACATACCAACGACATACAAATCAACTCGTAATTATTATAATACCGATGAGATATTATGTTGTACTAATATTAGAAGCCATTTAAATATACTGACCAGTTGAGGGAAGGGAATTTCCAAGGTCGTTACATTCCACAACTTACTGCACTTCAAAAATGACACAGTTCTACCTCTGGTGGGACTCGAACCCACAATCCTCGGCTTAGGAGGCCGATGCCTTATCCATTGGGCCACAGAGGCGAGCGGCTGAGCAATACGACAGTCGACACCCGTTCGACTTGGCGACGTTGCGTCATAACGCGTCATAGCAAACGATTGCGGGTGCGATACATCGCAATTAACAAAAAATTGTTATAGATAACAGATTTTTTTAAAACACTTGAATTATTAATATTGCTTATTTCCTGTTATCACATAGAGTTCTTGAGAGGATTAAGATATCACATATCATAAATCATCGACTCCTATTCGTCTAAGTGGAACCCCGCCATACATTTGATCAGTAATAGTAAACAGTTAACAAAAAATGTTAAATAACAATAGAAATTGCAGATCGAATACTATTACTTAGTAACTCATCTTATACCTTTGTTCTTAAAAAAATTGTAAATTATATCATTTTAATATTAATTATTCCTATTCAGATTTTAAATCTAAATTACCTCTGGTAACAGATACATGGTATTTGGGAAATGTTTGGGTATGCATTAGTTTTTTAATTTTATTGCTGTACCGTTATGCAAAACAACATAATTACGTCCTTGTCCTTGACCAACGTAGCCTAACGGAGGTGTATTACAAACGTAATGGTTAACTAACTGCTTCGACAAACAATACATATCGTATTATCATGTCATTGACATCGGATTTCGTGTCATAAGAGAAACGCATCCAAAACATTGTTGCCCAAAACGCATGATACCTACTTCATTTTTTTTTTATATCTCAAAGGTCAAAGGTAGCAAACAAGCATTGCAAAACTGATGGTAAGCGGTTATAGTAGTTTAATGACGCATGTATCATCAGAGACACCGCTTGGGCTTAGCCGACCCTGTAAGGACATCTTCACGCCCTTTTTGTAGAACATCATGCTGTAGTTGTTTGGGAAAACGTCGACTGGGAGCTCATTCCACTTTTTGATGGTACTCAGGAGAAAAATCCTAGTAAAACACACAATTCGTGCCGTTCATGTTCCAGGTTCCGTAGTGTGAAAGTGAATAGCATTGCGATAGAATAAAGAGAATATTATGTTATAAAACATAATATCTATTCATTAAAAATAAGTTTTGTAAAAGAGGTGAACGAATGATGGTAAAACGAACTTTGGCTTGAACAGCAAAATAGCTACATTGGGCCCTGTAAAACGCTCTTGTGAAGATCGTACTATCGACTATCGTAAGAGCCTGTTATTTTTCATACTGGTAAATTTTTCTGCAGTCTCGTTGGGCTTGAACCCAGGACTCCACGACCAACGGGCCCCTCAGCCCCCACGACAGCAGCGAACAATACTTGGACTATGATAGACTCTTTTTCTATTATAAGCAGTACCGTCATTACTCAATAGATATAAAATGTTTTCAATTAGTGTACAAATTGCGCGTGAAAAATGTTTACAACTTGATGTTTCCTGTAGGTTCTTAGTTGTCAAAAAGGGCCCTTAAACAGTCTGCTGAGGAGCCCTTACTTGTCTAAAGATAGTCCAGTTTACATACTGTACTTATTTCTATGTTAGCATCAATATAATTTTAAAATAACGTTGTGACAATTACACTTACCTACATTAATCACCGCATATCACACACTTAGAATGAAACTCACCTAATTAAAAATTTCAGAATTTCAGTTATAATAAGAAAGTCAACCTATCTACTATCCAGATACCTATAGTACCAATCTACCATGGAGAAAATAATTTATCTCTGTCCGTCCCATTAGCTACATATCGTGAGAACATATAAACATGTATTTCTAAAAAATCCAATTTTAACAGACTTCAAAAAACAAGGAGATTCTCAATTAGGTTGTATTTTTTTTTGTTCTTTTACTAGAACTCCGTCCTATATGAACGGATTTGGAAAATTCTTTTTTTTATTTGGAAAGACACTTCTAGATTGGTCCCATTTACATTTCACTGGTATTGGAGATTGGATTTCGAAGATACACCAAATAACATCAAATAACGCTAACTGCTTATAACCTTTATTTGTTTATAATAAAGATTCGCTCGTATGTATGTCATTGTGCTCCAAAATTAGAAAAGAAGTTAATTGTAGACCTGCTCAAGATATTTATTTAGGCCAAGGTCACTCAAAAGGGGGAAATTAAAAAAATAATAATGAAAAAATTAAACCGACTTCAAAAAAAATCACTGAAAAGTACGAAATAACTATCCTATCCTTTACTTATCAAAACTCGAGTACAAAAAAAACCTTTATAAATACGATACAAATACCTATATAATTAAATTTGACAGTTATTGAAGTCAGTGCCAAATCAATGCGCAACAACAGAAAGTCTATTAGTTTAGTAGGTTTGGCATCGACTTCAGTAACTGTCAAATTTAATTAAAAAAGTAGTTGTATCGCATCTATAGTTATTTTTGTACTTGAGTTTTGTTTTATTTCGTACTTTTATGTGACTTTTTTAAGTCGGCTCTATTTTTTTTATTTTCTTCAATTCATTGTCGTAACTAGCCAAAACAAAACCTCAAAACTTTGGATTAGGTGGGTTTCATTCTAAAGATGCGATATGATATTAGATAGATCATTTAAGAGCAAAATACTTCTAAATCATTGAATAGTTAGTCGCTGCGAAATTGTCTTCTTTCTATAGTCGCAGTTGTTCGTTTCAAAACCAGATTGTTTTAAAAACGAATTTGTGTTCAGCTCCAAGCTGCGACTAGGTCTTTGTATCTTTGTATCAATCTTTGTATCAAGTCCATTGTACACTCAGCCAAGAAAGTGTTTGAGCACTTTTGAAAGTATGTTCTAACTAATAATAGCTTTCTAAGCGGCAACTTTGAGGAAGTTTATTATTTATTATTTAAGATAATGTGTAGTTTTAAGTTTGTAAATATTAACGTATGTATGTACTTTTTGTTAATATAAATAAAGTAATAACTAATAACAATATTGAAATTTTCCAAGTATTAACGTGATTGGTTGATTAGCATCCAATCAAAAGGCATCAAAAGGTGCATACTATTTTAACCTCTATTAACAAGCATTAAACATTATTTTCTACAAGCAATCTAATGTGTTAAAGGAAACCATCAAATGTTATAAAAAAAGTTTTGCTAGATTCACTACTTTCATGCTTGTTACATTTAAATTTAAAAAAGATTTTGACAAGCTTCTTTTGACAGCGGTTCATTGAAAACTGTTGTAAGAATTTGGCAGAATTTTATGGGGAGCGGTAGGGCGTTTATTTTAATTATTTATTTGCAAATGATTTCTAGTGGATATTGTGATGTAAAATTGGCGTAGTTTTGCGTACTAAGTATCTACGCTGTTGTGATGTTATGTGAATTTGTTGAAATAAGTACTTATTTTAGTAGTAATGTTGAGATTTTGTTAGTGGCTTAGTCTGCCTCAATGGATCCTATTAGAAAGACTGCTTCAATATATTTGTCGCCAGAATCCAAGAAACTTCTAAAATATATTATGTCGACATTTTGATGAAATAATGTGAAGAAATTATCTACTTCTTACTGAAGATGTCGGTTGTAGGAGCATATAAGATAAGATCCCTTTAGCTTTCTTCCTAAGGGAGAATCGTACTACTACTACCACTGAAAACTGTTGTAATTTACCTAAGATTAATTAAACAAATTGCATCGTAATTTATCTTTAGCTGAAAAGGCAGAAATCATAGCATTACATAGAAATGGTCAAAATAATAGTGAAATTTCAAGAAATTTAAATATGTTTAGTATACAAAATGCAATAATATTAATGTCTCGGTTTTATAATTTCAGCGAAACACCGTTTCCCTTTGGATTTCGCGCGAAGGTGAAGAAAGTAACCTTCAAGATCATAGAACAAGTGGTCGTCGGCCTAGCATAACTAATGGAAACGATGAGACGTGCCTATGAAGAAAATGTTTTAGACCTACATCTCAATTTGCGGAAGAATTTGATATCAGTACTGAAACTATGAGGCAGCACTTGCACGGTATAAGATTGCACTACAGACGTCATTCCAAAAAGGTTCATTTGACGAATAGCCATAAAGCAGCTCGTGCATATAGGTTACATGCTGCTAGGGTGACCCGCAATTGGTTTCAACGACATCAATGTATTCAACTGATTCCATGGCCTTCAAGATCTCCTGATTTGAACTCCATAGAAAACCTCTGAGAACTGATGGTGCAACGATGGACTAACAGAAATGAAAGAACACTTGAAGCAATTGAGTCATTGCATTGAGGTATGGAATGCCGTGCGGCGTACGGATATTTGTTCCCGACTTGTTGGATCCATGAGGCACCGACTGTCAGAGGTCATTCAAGCGAATGGTGGATATACTCGATATTAATTTAATATATTTTACAGTAATGAAATATAAAAAAACTCGTTTTATTATCGTCCTTTTAAGATTAGCGTACACCACAAGCATGGTGAGACGTATCGCAACGCGCGCGGCGCACCGCGCCGCAGTGCATCACGATTTTAATTTCATTAATAAATAAAATGCGTGCGCTGTGCTACAGTTATCACGACTTGTCTGTAGTGTACGATCTATACAATATGTGTCAAAGAGATCTAGTAGGATTTTTGCAAAGTAATGCGTAGCGATGTGGCACGCCTACATGAATAATAAACTTTATCGCTTTTTGTTGAGAGTGGCATCACTACTTCCATCTCTTGCTTCCTTCTTTGCTTCTATCTCATTCACCCTTACAAATAGATGAAAAAATAAAATTGTATTGGTGACTCAGTCGATAAAATTCTGACAATTCTGTCATAATGAAAAATCTGATTTTGTTCGTAGATTTTGTAATTTACCATTTTGCACTCAAATTGAAAACAACACGTCACAGATGTCATAATACGCGTAAACGATAGTCACTCTTAAGGTGCTCAACCAATTTATTGGTCGACTATACAATATAAATGTATTGTATTATTTTATGATGTCTCATAATGACACAATGCCACATAATGACAGGAATGTGAACCAGTACCAGATATATTAATACACGTTCAGTGCTTAAACTTGTGGCCACACCGTAATCTGATTGACAAACACTAATAATAATAAGGAAACAAAAACCGGGCAACCCAGTTGCTAACCAGATGTTGTCCTGTGAGATTTCTTCAGTCGGAGACTCGGAAGACCCGTCACGGCATCAGTGATCTGGGCGGTAAGGAGTATAGGAGCAGCGAACGGCGTGTTATCCCTTAGAGTTGCCAAGCGGGACCGTTCTCCGCTTCCTATTATTGTTGCAAGCACCTCATTTAAATAATATTATGTCTACCATCCCATCGAACATTTATGCACGTATCAATTAAACATACTGCTTTGCATACTGCAGTACAATTATTCAATGATTTAATAATAACTAGTAAGGATATATCTACGTTGTAGCAAGAGAATGAAAGGGAAACGAAGCGATTTTTTTTAACCTTCAGGAAGTAATCTTCCTGGAGACAGGTCCTTACCTATGACATTGTCATAATGTACAGAAAAAAATTATTTTTTTTTTTAAACATATCCTCTTTAAATTATTATTATTGATTATTGTTAAATATTGTAAAACAAAGTTGTTGTCCGTGTCTATCTGTTTCTTCACATACTTCTTCTAAACCAGGCAGCGGATTTTAATACGGTTTTCTCTAACTTTTAGAGAATTTCTTCCAGAAGGTTTTTATATAAGTATATTACAATAATTCCCATTCGGGCGAAGCCGGGGCAGGTCGCTAGTAATCGTTAAAGCGTAGTTAATTAATCGAAGTATTGGTCCTTATTGTCGATGCACTATTGCCATTTTAATGGAAGTTCATTGATGTCTCTGCTATAGAAATCCTGGATACGGGATCGGAATCGATGAACTCTTTAAAGGCATTATCACCGGCTCATCGCGTTTAAAAACTTTTATAAAAAGTTATCCCAGTGTCAGAAAAAATTAAAATCAGATTGTGCAAGGTCTGGTGAATCTCCGTCACCCACCGTGGTGACGGAGATTCCAGTCTTAACTCTTGTAGTTTAGAGATGTCCGTTGTGCGGTGTGTGGACGAGCGTTTTCGTGAAGGAACTAGAGCAATTGACACATGTCGGTTGTTTTGACAGCGAGCTTGTCGATCATCATTTCCCCACTTGCTTTCCGAGCTTTTTTATCTTTCCAATTGGACGTAAATAAATCAGTAACGTTTTACCACTTATGTTGAAGGCTGCTACTAAAATTCGGAAGTGGTTTGAGATGAATCTACTTCCACTATGACTTACAATTCGTCGTTATTGACTTTCGTATCCAGTCGACTACGGACCTCATTGTTGAAATCAAAATTTCCAGAACGGAAGCGATCGAACCAAAAACACACCGTCCATTCACTTGCAATACCTGGTCCATACACGTCGTTTATATTGCGTGCCGTCTGTGCTTCGTTGGTGCTACGATAGAACTCGCATTCGAAAATAAGCGCAATTTCAACTTGGTCTCAGAAACAGCGATATCAAAGAAAAATCGAATGGAAAACAAATGATTTTTTAAAAGAAATGTCATAGGTGCATCTGTTTTAAAATTTATTTGAATTTGGAATTCTAAATAGAATGAAATATATCCATCTTTATACTTAAAATCGGCAATTTCATAGATAAGGACCTAATACAAATTATTTTTAAATTTCGAGAATTCTTAGAATATTCGAGAATTCTCGAGAAGACGCGTTACTCGGTTTTGGTCTTTGTTCGAAGTCCAAGTCAAATCAATTTATTCAAGTAAACCCAATTACAAGGAGTTTTTGAACGTCAAATCTATTTTAGTTCGGCTCGAAAAAAAAACCTGAAAACTACGAAGAAACGACAAGAAACTTAGGTCAGGTATCATTTCAAAATACTACGCACAATAAATTCGTTTCAATTCGCTTTCCTTCACTTCTCTTCCATGGCAATATACTATATAGCTACAGTTATACTGACAGGTCTACATACGTATGCATAAGTTTCCTATCGGACACAGGCCTCTTCTTAAAACTTAAGTGATAAAGTTGAACATTATGGTTAAAGACAAATAATAAATATATTGAATAAAAAATTTATTACATAATTTAATTTTATACATTATTTCAGCATATACAATATAAATCTAACGAATATATTAATACGGATAAATTACATTACATCGAAATATATCATGCTTGTATGTATAATGAATTTTTTTGATAGGATTATCTGCTGTTGGCGTTTGCACAAAAATATAATTAAGAAAGAACGACCGAATGCATAAACTGATTTAGGATGTATGCATAAGTCTACGTGCTTATATAATTATAATATTTTTTTTTATTATGTTTAAACCATAAACATAGTATACTAGCGTAATACTAACTTTATGGTATAAACTAATGAAATCAAATCTAACTCATACCAAGTCACCTATCTGTGATTCCTATTTTCTTTATCTCAAAACAAAAATGATATTTACGATGATTTTAATAAGATCCTTTACTTACGTGTACGTAATTTACCACGTTACACCATCAAACATTACAAAGAAGCAGCGAGTTATGGTGGTAATAGCGAATGATATTATTTATCGAGTCTGCAAGAATAATGAACAATATCTCCGTTCGGGTATCTAACAAAAGCGCTCTGGTTACCAAAACGCTTCTTGCAAACTGGACACACGTTGTAGTCGTTGATGACAACACATTTCGATTCGTGGAATTGCTTTAGTTCTTGTATCTGACAAGATAAATGAGAAATTAGAATTATAAAAACCTTGGAAGGAATGTATTACATTTTGCATAAAAAATTATTACAAAATACCTGTAAATGTTCAGCATACAGCAATCCCTTTAATACTTGTGTACGCCGTTTTAGAGTAAGTTGACTATCGAGAGCGCTTTCTAGGAAATGTTTTAATCTGGTCAAAGGCACCGAGTCTGGTAGTACAGCCAAAGCCTGCAATAAAAATCTTACAGCAAAAACGAAAAATACGTATACTATTGCCGCATTACAATTGCTGTCTAATTTATTTTTTACTAGCTGTACCCGCGACTTCGTCCGCGTGGAAAAATTTTCCTTGACCTCTTTAGATTACTGAGGTTACCCGAGGTACTCATATTGTTGGTGTTAAACAAAAAAGTTATTACCTATCTGTGATGGAACATCCGCCATATTAGATTTATAATGACGTCACATATATAAAAACCTTCCCATGCACATTCCATTTCATTTGATACCCATATTGTTGGTATCGAACGAAAAAATTATTTCCTATTATGGAACATCCGCCATATTGGATTTATGATGACGTCACATGTCCAGAAACGTTGCCCTGCGTATTCCATTTCATTTGATACCCATATTGTTGGTGTCGAACGAAAAAATTATTTCCTATTATGGAACATCCGCCATATTGGATTTAAGATGACGTCACATGTCTAGAAACCTTCCCCGCGTATTCAATTTTATTTGATACCCATATTGTTGGTGTTGAACGAAAAAGTTATTTCCTGCTATGGAACATCCGCCATATTGGATTTATGATGACGTCACATTTACAGAAACCTTCCCTTGCGTATTCCATTTCATTTGATACCCATATTGTTGGTGTCGAACGAAAAAGTTATTTCCTATTATGGAATATCCGCCATATTGGATTTAAGATGACGTCACATGTCTAGAAACCTTCCCCCGCGTATTCAATTTCATTTGATACCCATATTGTTGGTGTTGAACGAAAAAGTTATTTCCTGCTATGGAACATCCGCCATATTGGATTTATGATGACGTCACATTTACAAAAACCTTCCCTTGCGTATTCCATTTCATTTGATACCCATATTGTTGGTGTCGAACGAAAAAGTTGTTTCCTATTATGGAATATCCGCCATATTTGATTTATGATGACGTCACATTTACAAAAACCTTCCCTTGCGTATTCCATTTCATTTGATACCCATATTGTTGGTGTCGAACGAAAAAGTTATTTCCTATTATGGAATATCCGCCATATTGGATTTATGATGACGTCACATTTACAAAAACCTTCCCTTGCGTATTCCATTTCATTTGATACCCATATTGTTAGTGTTGGATAAATAAGTTATTTCATATAACGCCCCCGCAACCCCCTTTGCGGGTGGAATATCGTAAAATCCATTCTTAGCTGACCTTTAGTCGCCGTTATGGAACATCCGCCATATTGGATTTATGATGACGTCACATTTACAAAAATCTTCCCTTGCGTATTCCATTTCATTTGATACCCATATTGTTAGTGTTGGATAAATAAGTTATTTCATATAACGCCCCCGCAACCCCCTTTGCGGGTGGAATATCGTAAAATCCGTTCTTAGCTGACCTTTACTCGCCGAAAGGAATATCCCTAACAAATTTCAAGTCTCTAGGTCTTATGGTTCCAGAGAAATCGTGATGAGTGAGTTAAAAATCGGGATCTCCTATATATATAGATAGAAGATAGATAATAGGACTTTTTAGCTTTTTTCTAGGAAAACAACTTACGTCGTTTCAATCGCATAATACGCAGCTGTTTGTCTGTACAATAATCGTTGGATAAATAATATAAGACTACAATTATACGAACCATAATTAAAAAATTTAAAAAAAATTACAATTGCCCTAATTAATTACTAATGACATAAATATTAAAATATTCCTATTATAAGCAATAGACCCTCCTTAAAATCTCATCATAATTTTTTACCTTCAATGGCGATATTTTGTCCGCGTGTTTCTCCAATATATTAAGGGCTGTCTCTAAATCTGGAACCGTTGTTTTTGGGTGCCTCGGTACATTAACCAAAGGACCAGTAAGAGCAGTATTTTGATCTGGGTTCATAAGTATCCTCATTAAGATTACGTAAACATCTTGATTATCTTTAGTACTCTCAGTAATGTTTTCGCAATAACGAATAGCGCTTTCGACGTCACCTTAAAAAAATACAAAATAAAAGTAAATAATAAATATGAATGTGCACACCATTCTGGTAAGTTCATTACATTAAACTTGATTAAACGATAATAATTAACGATATACTATAATATACATAATTATAATTAGCAATAAGTACAAACACACTAGTTGTTTGCACAATCTCTAATGAACAAGCACTAAACATTTTTACATAAGTTTATCTTAAATTGTCGTAGTTATTAACAGATACGGAAGTTGGAAATTTAACGCGATTACCTTTTATTTTGGCTTGACGTTTCGACTGAGCCAAAAGCCAAGCTAAAAGAAATGGTAATCGCGTTAAATTTCCCATTTTAGATATTTTATAATGCAACGCGAAAGTTTAAAAGTTTATATAGATAGCTACGGAAGTTTTTGTTACAAACGACCATATGCTATGGTACTATACTTATTACATGATCGAGAATGGACTAAAATTCCTATCTATAATTTATATATTATATACTAGCGACAAGCCCCGGCTTCGCATGAATTTTTTTGAAAATAAAATACTGAAAATAAAAATAATATATAATAAGAAAATGAAATAGGGGGAGCGCCCCCTAAAATCATTGAACCCTGAAAGTATATTTTTCTTCTGTAATGGCCGGTAAAAGCTTATACAAGGTTATTTCTACAGGATGGGTAAATGCGAAAGATTTTTAAAGTATCCATGACATTGGAAAACTTGCGATCTACTTCACCAAAAGTCTATTATAGTTCTAGTATAACACCTCAAAGTTTATAAATGTGAGGCAACCCTAATATCAACGTTTTTATGTCGCTAGCAAAAGTTTTTAATATAGGACATAATGATAGGGTTGTACATTTTTTTCTATTAAATGAATGTTTTTTTTTTATGGTAAATAAAATAAACGTATCCCGTAATAATTAAATCTGCAATATAACAGTCAACAGGGACACATTGAAACCCCAGCGGATTTATACCCCCTTCCACAATAACCTTGTCTACAAAAAGGAGTCAATAAAGTTCTCTAAAACAACACTAATTTCCAGACCTACCTAATATTTGTATATAGATGGCTAAAGCCTGTTCATGCCTCCCGAGTTTGCCTAATACAACAGCCCTTTCTTCAAAGAGGCTGTCATTGGGAAAGTGCAATATCACTCTCTCTGGAGTATAATACGTCGATTTCTCCAAAAACGCTACTAGTTTCGACTTCGTATGTTGAAGCTCTTCGTCTGTTATCGTAGATTTCTTCTCCGTTATTTTTTCTCTATACATACTTATTAATGCATCGTGAAATAAGGAATTCGTGTCGTTCCAAGTATGTATAACGTGTTCTAGGTAGGGTATAACTAAATTATCATGCTCTCTCAACAGAAAGTCTAATATCTTTGGACGAGGAAGGTTCTCTACTTCAACAATGTCTTCTGTGAATATTTTCAAGCCCTCCTCTGGATGTTCTTTCAATATCCAATCAGAGAACTTGAATATTAAATTTATATGCTCGGCTCCTAAAATAAAAAATAAATAAGAATATGTTTATTCAGAAATATACAAAATACCTACATAAAATACATAAATTATAAATATCTTATGGGGATATGACCTCGTCGTTCAGATGTTACGTAAACAATAACTATCTAACAGTTACACTAACTATAAGGCAAGGCTTAGTATTTCCCATACGAAGTTTCATCCCCCTTTTCACCCTCTTATTATTGATAAAAAAGTAGCCTAACTCCGTTCTCTGATATCAATCTATCTCCATGCCAAATTTCATCATAATCGGTTCAGCAGTTTAGCATTTCCCATACAAAGTTTCATTCTCCTTTTCACACCTTTATGGGTAGATTTTCGATAAAAAAAAATAACCTATCTTTTGCGCAATCTTACTATATACTAATTTTTATTAAGATCGGTCAAGCTGATCTTGAGTTATAAAAGGACAGACAGACAGACAGACAAAAATTTTAAAAATGGTAGAATCGTAGTCAGTGAGTCTTCAAACGACTATTTATCACAAAATTTGACAAAAAAATTGTAATTACAGACAGATGCTAGAGATTTATATAGTAGTATAGATAAATAACTTCATGCCCTTTCCCTGACGAGGTGGACAGAGCATCTTGGTGCAACAGAAAGACATATTTCCAAGTGCACTGTTTAAAACAGTTGAATCCTAGACCTAATACTAGCAACAACAAGGCAACATTTCTAGCAATATTTCATTTTTAAACTAACCAAGATGCTGTAAATAATTCTTTGTTCTGTGATATCCCTTGAGGCTAGAGTCCGGCTGTTTCGCCTGTTCCCTCAGCAATTGCAGTGCTTTAGTATGTTGACCTTTAGTTTGGTACAATATGATCAGCTCACTATGCTTCCCATGCTGCAATAGGGTCTTCTCCGCTTCTTCTAAACGACAATTATTTAGACGCAGTAAAGGTGCAATAAAAGCGTCATTTGTCTGAAAAATTAAATGTTAAAAAGTCTCTGTTTCGTAGACATAAACATCTTATTGGTTGTAATGATAGATTAAGCATGTTCTGGGAATATTTCAAAGAAACGGTCTTCATTTATAATTTTTATGTATACTAACCAGTTTTTATTTATGATAGTTACCTGCAAATAACATTTTAATAAAGTAGTATCAATCAACTCCAACTGCTGTGCTATATTTCTGTGACTTGTAACTTCATCCTGACTACCACTTGGTTCTAATACAGTTTTACCTATTTTTAATCTCAATTGTAACAAATATTCAATTAGAGCGTTAAGGGCGTTCTCTAAATCTTTGCCTTTCAATTTTCCAATTTTCGATCCATCCGATCCCGGTTTGTTATCTAACTCAGGAAACAGTTTGATGACGTCAAGAGGATCAGTGTTGAGTTTTAGAAATTCCTTCATAGATTGTGAGTATTGTTTATTGTCAAACAGTTCCAAAGCAAATAACATCTGAATGGAATGTATCTTCTGCTTCTTTTCTTCTGAAGAACAATCTGATAAATTCTAAAAGAATGAAAAATTTTGTGAAAAGGAAATTAAAGTCTTGTGATTAAATTAAATCATTTATCACAGACTGATGCACAAAAGTTAGACTTTTTATACAATTACTAATACTTACAGAGGTAAGAATAGCAACTGTACACCTCCGGTACAATTTTTTTATAGCGAAAGCCATTATTAAACTTCATGAAGTGAACTGTATTAAACTCAATACAAAAAAGACTAAATCATTTAGTGTTGGATTAATTATTTCTAGATACTTACATTTATAAGGCAGATTATTTTTGCCTCTCTCTTTTTTATTTTTCCGTGAAACATTGTTAGAATTTTTATTTAACAACGGCCTATGTCTATTCATGTATGTAGTTAAAAATTGACTGATTATTATGATAACAGTCCTATTTACTTAACAATTATTTCATTTATTTTCCTGTTAATACATTTGACATATCACTGATATTAACATTTTAAAAAGTAAATCAGCTTTAGTAATACTTTGTGCATATTTCTCGCAATCATTATTTAGTTTAAAATCAATTTCTATCACATAATATTTAAGATTTAAGTGTTGGGGTGGAGTCGAGTGCATATGGAATTGAAATATTTTTACAATAAACCTCATTGAAATTCTAACATCGTTTTTTTACTTTAAAAATTCAATAATTCACTAATAAAGACAATAAAAGACTAAGCGGACCTCTATACAGTGTGACATTTCATATATGTCTTTTACAAGCTCTTATGTATTGCATATGCCCTACTACAAACTTGGTGTGGCCCAATCTAAAGTATAAGAACATTTATTGTATAACCACAGATTAAATGCTTACTACCGTAAATAATGATTTTACTTTAAAATTTCTAGTTGATAGAATTTCAATTGATACTAGAACAAAGTGATTGAGAAGTAAATATGAAGCAAACCGCTTCCTCTAAATAAACAGCTGTGAAGGTACACTTTGTGGAAACCCAACGGTGCTTGCAAACTGCAAGTGTTTTACAGGAATCATTTTGATACAATCACAAAAAAATATATTCAAATAATATACAAAAATTACACAGTAGTTTACACATAATTTTTGATAGACAGTAAATCTAAATATTTGAAGTATAAAGTGAGACATAAATAATCGCACCAACACTAAAATCTTTTTAGCCCTTTCAAAGAAAAACCAAAATTTTGAAATTGCACAGTAATCATTCAACACAATGACCACTACAACATCACTGAATAAAAATCATTCACAATGATAACTTATTAGTGATTATGTACATAATTAATATTACCACTAATGAAAAGTAAACAAATTACAGTAAAGGGTATGACAATATTGAAACAGTATTTTGATTCCATAAAGAATAGTGTACCATTCCATAAAGAATACCCTGTGCCTAAAAGTGACTTTTGTTCCTTTTTTTTGGAACAATTTAAACATTCGGATATTCCTAGGACGTTCATCAGTGATACAGTACTGATATTAAATTGTTACTTGTAAATTGGTAATTGTTGTCATTCGGCGGGCTCTTGTCGCCGCTGGCGTTCCTGCAGTCTTAGAGCCTGTAGGTATTTATTTATTTTTTTATTTATGTATTTATTACCAATTACAAAAGCGAAATAAAAAAGCATATGGCAACGCTAAACCACATTATGGTTTGTCTCATTGCCAATGTTCTCGGCATCCGAAGGTAGTTTATACAGTCGTAACAATTTACTGTATTATACAGAGGATGTTACACAACAGTTGTGAATCACCTAAACATAAAATTATTAGGCGAGGTATCGTGTATATTACACACATATTATATTAATTTCTTTTCTATATAAATATTAATTTATTTCCTATCAATAAGATAACTATTCACTCAGGTTATTTAACAACATGTTTCTTAGCTCGCGAGATATGTTTGTAGACTTTAATTTATGTTTTATATTAGGTGGTATATTATTGATTAACTCTGGTATAATGTATTCAGATCTTCTTTTACCGTAGTAATTATTGTGTTTAGGTTTCATTAGTATTTTGTTAGCAACTTTTCTCGTCATCATTGAGTGTGATGGAACATGTTGGATCTCAGTTCGAAAGTATTGTTCTTTTAGTATATCCAACTTAAATTTTTCATGTACGGGTAGAATTTTAGCATATTTGAAAATATCTACCTCTGACTCAAATTTTCCACGAATTTTTGGGGGTATAATAAGTTTTAATATTCTTTTTTGTAAGTTGTAAATTTGATCTAAATATGTTTTAAAAGTACGTCCATAGCTACTAAGTCCATAAGATATATTATTCTCTACTAGTGCCAAGTACAAACTTAATAATACAGGAAAAGATATTCTGTTTCTTATAATGTAGAATTTTGCCATTATGGACGTAAGTTTGTCGCAAATCATGTTTATATGTGCCTTCCAATGAAAACGATTGTCTATTATAAGACCCAAATATTTTTGTTGGTTTACCTGTTGTAGTGATTCGCAGTTACAATCGTTATCATCATAGACAGCACAAGAGTGTAAGCAATCGTGAGTATGTGCAATTATTTTAATTTTGTGAACTGTTTTGTTTTGGCTAGAATGCACATGGACCAGTTTAGTTTTAAGAGCATTTAATACCAGACCTGCATAGTGGGACCATTTACAAACTCTATTAAAATCATGTTGAAGGTTCGTTTCAGCGACTTTAAGATTTTTATTGGATGATACGAGGCATGTATCATCTGCATATTGATATATTTTGCAGAACTTTGTCACATTATTAATGTCATTCACGTACGCTAAGTAATGTAAAGGCCCAAGTACAGAACCTTGAGCTGTGCCTTCGGTTACATTTACATTATCACTATATTTAGATCCTAGTTTTACCCTGTACACTGTTTTTTAAATAATTGTCGCACAATTTCAACAATGGTCCCCGTATGCCAGTATCATTTAGTTTGTTTAATAATATGTCATGTCTGAGTGTATCGAAAGCCTTGCTATAATTAATGAATAATAATAATACATGGAATTTACTATCAAGATATGCATTTATGTCATCAGTGAACTTCGAAAGTAAAAGAGTTGTACTTTTATTTGGCTGAAACCCATATTGATTCATCGACAAAACGTCATGAATTTTATAGAAAGTATGAATTTGGTCACTAAAGAATTTTTCTATAATTTTATCTATGGTAGGAAGCAGTGTTATAGGTCGGTATGTATTTATGTCTTTATGATCACCACTACCCTTAAAAATGGGTCTTTAAAGTTTTAGTTTATCTGGATATACTCCAGTTGTAAGACAAGAATTGATAAGGTGAGCTATGGTGTTTGAGATTTTATCCGCTATAATTTTAAGGTCAACTGTTCTTATTCCATCGATTCCCGGCGCTTTATTTGGCTTAAAATTTTTTATAATGGTCTGAATCTGAAGTGCATTTGCTTTTTTACAATACATTGATTTATTAACGGAATGTCTATACAACGATGCATGAAGTAATTCATTTCTACAATTTGGTATTATGTCTTTTACATTTTTTTGAAAAGTAGTAGCAAATTTGTCAGCTATCCATTTTTCGTTTCCACAACTTTTAAAAGCTTTCAGTATAATATCATCAATAGATGTAGTAATTTTTCCGGATATTTTATTTATTAATTTCCATAGATTTTTCGGATCGTATTTAAACTTATTTACTTGATTTTTAAAGTAAATGTTTTTATTTTTCTTTATGATTTTATGTGTTTCATTTCTTTGCTTTTTAAATGCTACTCGTAGAATCATATTATTAGCGTCTTTTTTCCATTTAAGAAATAACTTGTCTCTCAATTCACATGCATTAATCACTTTTTTATTAATCCAGCCATTTTTGTTACGACTAGATTTATTTAATTTATGTACATACTGTGAATTATTATAAAATGTTGTTAAATTTTACTCTATTAAATTATATATTTCATTCGGGCAGAATATATTAAAACATTTATTCCAGTTTATTTCATTTAATTCCCGGTGTAATTTATTTCTATCGATTTTTACAACATGTTGTGGAACATCCAGTACATGCGGCAGGCCAACGAATGAGACAGCAATCACTCTGTGATCGGCCAGTACTATTGCGATCGCGCCCGAGTACACATCTTGTATGCGTGATCTTATGAAAATATGACCGATACAACTTTTATTTACCATATTATTAGAAACTTCCATCCTGGTGTAATCAGAGACCCCGCATACAAAACCATGACCGTACATCACGTCTAAATATGATTGTTGCACTGTATCATTAGGTTTTAGATTAATATTTATATCTACTATCGTTATGAACTCATCATTAGGATGTTTTGCAATAACATGTTTAAGTTCTTTTACAAATAAGTGTTTATTTGTGCACGGCGGTCTGTACACGGCACTCAAGACTAGGGAGTAGTTTGATGGTGTTGTTATCCTACCCAATACACATTCAAAGTAGGTTGTTTTACAATTTATTATGCTAAATTTATGTTTCTTTAAAATATAGACAATAATACCACCTCCTCTTTTTTTTCACTCAATTTTGTGTGCATTGTATAGCCGTCAATATTATATAGTGTAGATAAATTAGCAGATATATTTACTTCCGTCAATATAATCACATCAATAGAATAGATTGCTTGACTCAGTACAACTTCAAGTTTACAGAAATTTTTTACAATTGATCTTATATTAACATGTATACACGTAAAGGTATGTTGCTTATTTCTAGGTAACTGTTTATGATAATGTGTTAAGTTCACACAATCATTTAATTCTATAACACTATCATCAAAATTAGTCATTTTTATTAAAAACAATACTTAATATATACGAACTAATCGACTTACATGTTTATTCGCAGTAATTATCGTCAAGTAAGCATTCGATGTCCTCTTCTGTCCTAATGATTTTAACCTTTTGGCCTTCATCTCTTCGTACAAGAATTTTTCCGCCTTTGAACCAGATGTACCTATATAAGGATTTGAGATCGTGTTTTGCTTTAGCTAAAAGATACTTATTACGAGGTGTCAGTGCTTCAAGCACATATACTTTTTCTGGTGAAAAATTCATTTCCGTACCTTGAAACACATTTGATGTAGTTAACGAGCGCTTTCTCCCAGCATTAATCCAGGATGTTCTAATAGATTCTTCTCCGAGTTCTACGATTATAGTGCCCGATTTCCCAGTACGCTTAAATAAACGTCTTGAAGATTTCAGATTAGTCGTGTTCATTTTTAATAATTTTCCAATATCTTCATTCACGTTTTCGTTTTCCGTGTACGGAACACCAGCTATTTCAATGTATTTTACGAGTTGTATTTGGTCAAATTCTTGCAAGCGTTGTTCAAGCGCTAATATTTTGGTGGTTAGGTGGGTATTTTTGTTTCTCAAAGCTGTATGTTTTTTTTCTAAATCTTTGATTTTTTCCGTTGTAACTTCCATCAATTCCGCATATTCGTCAATTTTATTGCTGCAAAAATTTACGGAGTCCATAATAGATGTTAATTGTTTCTCCACCACTTTGTTGACCTCTTTAGTAATATCATGCAACAGTTTCTTTATGTCGATGCCTGTTGCTGCCTGTTTCGATGAAAAGATATTATCACTCTCCTCTTCGTCATGATCTGGTGTAATGAAGGACGTTCTTCTTGTTCCTGGACGGTGGCATTCACTACAGGTCCACTCCAGTGTCTCAGCGGCACGCAGCGATGAGAGTTGTTTACTAGTCAACCCGCAACACTCTTGGCTAATATGTGTGGTCATTTCGCATTTGCTACACTCCAGCCCGGGGCACTTTTTGGTGATGTTCTTCTTACATACTTTACACTTTTGCATATTGAGGGTAAATATGAGAGCTTTCGAAACGATTCAGTATCACGTGCGCTCGTGTCAACGGACTACCGAGAATGACCGATATTGCGCGCGGCGACGGCAGGAGACCGGATGGTTTGACGCTCATTCCTTGGAAACTTGGAAGATCGCTGGTGTGGGATGCCACTTGTGTTGATACACTTGCTGTTTCCCATGTGCCGGCGACTTCCAAGTCAGCAGGTGCCGCGGCCAGCACTGCCGAGAACTTGAAGCGGCGTAAATATGCGACTCTCTCTGAGAGTTTCATATTTACGCCCTTTGCAGTCGAAACTTTGGGTCCCTGGGGCCCCGAAGCCCATCGACTGGTTTCTGATATTTGTAAGAGACTGGTCGAGGCTTCGGGAGACCGCCGGGCTGGCAACTTCTTCCGCCAACGAATCAGTTTGGCTATTCAAAGAGGCAATGCTGCCAGTCTGCTGGGTACCTTGAGCAATGACAGCTTTCTAAGCGGCAACTTTGAGGAAGTTTATTATTTAAGATAATGTGTAGTTTTAAGTTTGTAAATTGTTACTTTTATTGAAATTTCATTATACATATTTGTGTACAAATGTGTACAATGAAATATATACTTTTCCAACATTTTATCATTCTAAAACCAAAATCAAGTGTGACATGCAGGATTCTTGTAGCTGTTGTTCTGCAACTTTATTCTGTTGTAATAAGAGTTATTTCATTTTTACAACTTTGATTATTTATAAGAATTATTTTTATCTCAATACCTGTTATTTTTTTTTACAAACATTTGTTATAAGCTACAGTCACATAAAAACGAAATCAACTTTCCAAAAACGTCTGAACCAAACATGCACTCAAATGAATTTTAGTGTGCATTTGTTTTAGTAGTTTTCAAAAACGATAACAGCAAACATGTCAAAGTGCTCCTTTAAAAATTGTAAAAACGACATCTCCAGAATGCTAAAAAAGACGGAGTTTCCAATTTTCGGTGAATAAATGAATGATTCTATTTACATGTTTATTATTATTTTGTTATAATAATAACATTACATAGCTCTTTTTTATTAAATTCCTAATCATATTTTTCATATATTGTCTGACGACATATGTCTTACCCTTGTCGCTTTCATGTAACAAATCAAAATGATGTAAATAGCGACGCAAATATATTATGTGAATTATACTTTATGCAGGAAATGTAAGATTGCATTTTAAATTTTTTTTTTACAAACTGCATATCAATGCCATGCAAGGATCTTTTACCAGCCTTTACAATCTTATGCTTTGATAGTAAGGTCTATTTTAACTTAACACAATATTAACAATAACACTATACGATATTAGAAATATATTATGTCAATTCTAACAATAATTTGTTTAGATTTTATAGAAGATTGTGAATCTAGTTTTTTTTTATTTATGATCGAAGGTTATAGGTATAGTATACTACCATTACTGTTAAAAACAAATTAGAGCACACTTTACGCAAGGGATGTGCAAACAATTATTTTTCCAAAAATATCATCATTTCTATTTTCTCATACACAACACATCAAATTCATAACCTGCGACATATCAACAGATGGATGCCAAGAAAGACCAAAACTCTAAGGGTTTCTAATCTGAATACTGAGCCATGAAAATGAGAATTTACTTTCATTAAATATAGCTAAAACAGAACATTATTCTCTATTTCTATAAAGTTAGTAATATAGCACTTTAATATTGTTACCTTTCTTATTACAAGAATTATGAAAATAAGTATGGTAAAATTAGTGTACTTACTGTCAAGTCTATAGCTATTTGAAATTGCTTGTCTTTTAACAACTGTTGTCTTTGTTTTGTAACATCCACTGCACTCAAACACCAAACTTGTCCCACAGATGACACAAATATCAAACCTCGCTTACATCTATAAAAATATCAAAAAATATGAAATATTATGTTCACTCTTTGCAATTAATAACTGAGTAAAATTACCTATACAGTAAATAGGGTTAAATCCAAAAAGGTTAAATGAAATAATTACCTATACAGCAGTCTCGCCTTATTGAGTTCAGGTAACGTTTGTATGAACAATGCTGGCTCTACTGTTTGCACTACAACTTGGTCTTGTAACAAACCAATAATGTAAGGCTCATCCCACACTGAAACATTTGTTAATTTTTTATAATGGCATCTGATTGTCATATTGTAACAAAATAAATATCTACCTTTTGTAAAATGTAAACATGAAAGTCACATGAAAATATTAGAATTATTTTTATTACCTACAGAAAATTTTAAAATCATAATGAAAAAATATATAGAAGCTATTATCCTTACCAACTCCTATAGGTGGTTCTGTCCACTTAATAGTTCTTTTAATTTCAATATCTTTCGCTTCTTCTACCAATACTGATGTAGAATCACGTCCAAGGAGAAAACATGTGTCGGAATACTTAGCTATATATGGCTCCAGAGATCTTGAACTACTTGTTGGAAATAGCTCTTTTGGTTTCCCTGAAGACAGCTGAAATTTGTTAAATGATGAACAGAAACAATTTTGTAAATATAACATTAAGAATCATTTCAAAATAACAATTCATTTAATAAAAATAATTATACTCCAGACAATAACAAAAGTTTAGTGACCTCGAACTAAGTACTAGACATGTACCATAGGTACCACGCACCACACAAGTCATATATAGGGGAGCTCCCATGAACACCCGGACTTCAAGAGAATTTAGAGAAGTTCGTTGTTTCATTGACCCTGGCATGGAAGACACATGACAACTTGCAGCACCAATGGACCAGTCAAAATCTCATTACAAGGATATAATTATTTATTATTAAAAAACCACTTACATCGAATAGTGTATATTCTCCTTTGAATCCCACACACAGATACTGTTGACCCCAGGCCATTATTTTTGGTACATCTGGTACAGTAAAGTCAAATTGATGCTGTTTAAACTCTCCGTTTTTTCCATAATATACCTGCAGTTTTCTTCTCACAGCCACACAAAGACGGACAACAGAATTTGATTCACCAGTCATTGAAGTTGTAGACTAAAATAATAAATTTTGTCATCAATTATACAAAGTAAATAACTTTGGTGCGCAAGTTTGTAATAATTATAAATATGTATTATCTTACCTTATTATCTAATACAAAAAGTGAAGCACCTTTAGTTTGTGGAAATGTTTTGACTTGTGGGAAATTAACACCGTTTATATCATAAGTTGCTAACATATTATCAGTCAAACATAATAATAAATTGTCCTCTGAAATTGTGAATATTTTTCTACTATAGGTTATTACTGTACTAACATTCAAATTGCATTACAAAAAGTTGAGATTCTTACCAGGGATGACATCTATTTGTTGTATGGGTTTCTTACTAAAGTTTTTACAGTATCGAAGCAGTTGTAACTCATATTTTTGACTTTCATTATTTACTGATAGGGAATACATCAATAGATGACCCTGTCTTGTTCCCAATAAAAGGTTTCCATCTAAAACATTATGTTTAACCTGAATCTTTTACTAGATACTACCTACCTAAACAATTAGATATTGCATCTATTATGGACTTCTACTGCAGTAATTAAAAAGTATATACAACGATGGCGTGCAATACCTTTAATTACTCACCATAAGCAGCTATAGTTTCAATCTGAACAGTTGCATTAAGCAAATGAGATACTTCGTACGCTTCATGCATATTGAAAGTGATTGCGTGTTTTCGTTAATTGATATTGATATTATAAAGAAACCAATGCATTTATATTTGATTACAAACTATCTGTAAAAAATATTCAGATAATAATAACATTGATTTACAATTTCACAAAACTTAAAAAGGGCACAATTCTAAACCAACAAAACAATACCCTGAAAGTTGACATTGACATTTGACAATGACTTTTTTTTCTTTATTGGTGCATGGCGCACAGTTTAGCGCATTCACGTATTATTAAGTAGAATCACAAGTAAATTAGTTTTTTCTTATCGTAAAACTCCTCCAGTAAAGTGATAGTAAGCTTTACTGAAGTTATAAAGGACTACTTGGAAGAGCGCGAAAACTTCAGCTACACATGTTTATTTAGACCTACTTCATTCTTTTCACTACAGAACTTTAAAAAACAATATACTATCACTTTTGTACTTTAAAACTCCCAAAAATTAAAAAAATAGAAAATCAAAATGAAATGACAACCTCACTTCTACCGTTCTATTGGAGAACTGAACTGAACTTTAATACTATACTGAACGATAAAACACAATATCATTACTTTTGTAGGTAGGCGTTTATTTTAATTATTTGCAAATGGTTTTTTATTGTGATGTAAAATTGGCGTAGTTTTGCGTCTCAAGTACCGACATCTACGATGTCGTGCTGTTAAGTGAAATTGTTGAAATAAGTGTTAATTTAGTGGTGATGTTGCGATTTTAGTGGCTTAGTCTGCCTCTGCCTCAGCTGATCCTATTAGAAAGACTGCCTCAATATATTTATCGCCAGAAACTCCAAGAAACAAAACTAAAATGGATTACGTCGACATTTTAATGAAATAATACGAAGAAATTATATATTTATCACTGAAGACGTCGTTCGTATGTAATTATAATTCTTCATCTCATTTCATTAATGTCGATGTAATACATTTTAATGTTTCTTAGTTTCTGGCGACAAATATATTGAAACAGCCTTTGTAGTAGGTTCCACTGAGGCGGATTATGCGACAAAAAAAATCTCAACATTGCCCTACTATAGTGTAAGCACTTATTTCAACAACTCCGCATAATGCACAATAGCGTAGATACATGGCATGCAAAACTACGCCAATTTTACATCACAATATCCACTAGAAACAATTTGCAAATAATTAAACACGCAATCGCTCCCCATAAAATTTTAATTTGTGCCAAAGAGAATATAATTATAATCGCTATCTGTGCCAAAAACAGATTTAGAAATGTGGCCAAAAACTGCTTTTTTTGGTGTTTGTACAATTCTCCCTTGAGGGAAAGCAAAGGAATCTATGCCCCTACAGCCAATGTCTTCGGCAGTAAATAGATAACGCTAGTTATTCGATCTTCGTAAGTCAGCTCTGCTCTTTTGATTTTCTTCGTCAATCTTTCATCACTCATTGTTTTCATGTATCCGACCCGTTTAAGTATGCCTTCCTTCATTTTTACGATAACATTGTCGTACAATCATGTCACACTCACTGCGTATCTCTTCATCAATTCGTTGCTTATTTTGTCTGTAATGTGACACCGTACATATTTCTAGAGAGATCACATTTCTACTGCATTTATCCTACTTTCACCTGATTTCGAGCATATCCCAGGGTCTCACTACCGTATAATAAAGTTGGCACATACACCGCAGTGTGGACGACCATTTTGGCTGAGTTAGATAAAATAACTGTTTTCAAAGTAATCAGTGATAAACACCTAATTAGTATTCATCAGTAACTTATATTAACTTTATTTCAACATACATACATATCTTCACGCTGTATCCTTAACGGGGTGGTCAGAGGACGGCGCGCCAAGCTTCGAGATCCTTACATACTTCTTTCGCTTCCTCAAATCTCATCATTCTCCTGACACATTTTCACACACACACGCACCTCGCACATTTTGCGAGTGCTTTTGACATTTCCGTCAGCTAACACTGGTTATTTGATCTTCGTAAGTGTCAGCCTTAATTGGTCTTTCTTGGCTTCTTTTACCACTCGTTTTAGCTCTGTAGATTTTCTTCCTTAGTATTTCATCACTCATTCTTTCTATGTACTCGAACAATCTAAGCAATTCTTTCTTCACTTTTACAATAACCGTCATGCAACCCTGTCATATTGCGTACCTCTTTTCTCTTCTCTTTATCTTTATTTTAAAATAGGAATATGTTATAATAAATGATGTTCTATTTTGTATTATAACATCATTGATTATAATACATGCATACATATCTTCACGCTGTATCTCCAATGGGATAGTCAGAGAGGACGTATAAAGTTGCGCGAACGGAGGAGTGTGAATTTTGGCACATTTAAAGTTTATATGGGGGTTTATATTGGGTCCTTACATATGAAATTGGCGTTTTGTACGGGAGGAATATAAAGTCAATTTTTTTTTGTAAAATATATTTAATTAATCAAAGTATGCACCGTTGTTATCTATGCACTTTTGCCATCTCATAGGTAGTTCATTGATCTCTTTACTAAAAAAACCATGGAGACGAGAATCAATAAACTCTTTGAAGGCGGTTTTGAACTGCCGCATCGGAGTTGAATTTTTTTCCTTGTAAGAAGTTGTCCAAATTCCGGAAAAAATGGTAATCTGTTGGAGCAAGGTCCGGGGAGTACGGTGGATGTCGCAAACATTCCAATTGTAGCTCATCTAACTTAGTGGTTGTTTGTTGTAGTGTGTGGTCTTGTGTTGTCGTGAAGCAGCAGTGGCCTAGTGCGATTGACCAATCTCGGTTGTTTAGCAGCTAGTTCTTCCTTCATGGTTTGCAGTTGCTGACAATAGATATCTGCCGTAATCGTTTGGCCAGATTTTAGAAAGCTGTATTGAACGACACCGGCGCTAATCCACCAAACACTCAAGTAACTTTTTCTGAGTCAATTTTCGTTTAGGGCAGGATTTGGCTGGGTCTCCAGGGTTCAGCCATTGCGACGAACGCTTCCGCTTATCGTACAGTATACACTTTTCATCACAAGTAATGATTCGATTTAAAATCCCTTCATTACTGTGTCGGTTGAGCAAAGTAACACAGCAGTCGACGCGTGTTTGCAAGTTCGATTCACTCAATTCATGAGGTACCCATCGTTCAAGTTTTTTTACTTTCCCGATTTGCTTCAAGTGGATAAATACAGTTTGTCACTTACCCCGAAGCCTGCAGCAATCTCTGAAGTGCTTTGCGATGGATCCGCTTCCACTTTTCCACTTCCATTTTCCACTTTGCTCTCCGGCCGTCCACGGGGTTGGTTCTGAAGGTCGAAATTTCCAGAACGAAAACGTTGAAACCAAAAACGTACCGTGCTTTCTTTTGCGACACCAGCGTCGTACACATCATTAATCCTTCGAGCTGTTTCTGCAGCACTGGTGCCACGGTAGAACTCGTACTCGTAAATATACCGATATTTCATGTGTTCCATTGTGCGGTAATCGACGCGGTAAGCGACGCCATAGAAAAAAATTATGAGGAAAAAACAAATGAATGACTGTTTTCAAAACTCAAATGTACCAGCTAAATGAATTTATAAATTTGAATTTGCAATTCTTAACCAAAGAGGAGATATTTCAGATCAAAGTGGTCAGTACGACAAAACGCTAATTTCATATGTAAGGACCCAATATGTAGTATTATATATATACATAAGTAAGCTAATATTTTTATATAATATGCATTAGAAATACATTATATTCTAGTGGTAGATTTTTGTTTATATTATCACTTATTGTTTACGTTCATACTGCCAATATCAAAAAGACTGTTAATTTCAAACTCATAATAGTTTGTTACAAATTCGTAACCTCCTTGTATGAAACAGTCACACAGAATAGAGAATGTCGCCAGTTAAACGATGATTATATTATAAGATTATATTTACGGTCGAATTTCGACCACAAGGTGACCTCTAGTTTTACATACATACACATGTAAATACAGATCACCTGCAATAAAGCGCGTGACAACGATCTCTGCTGGATTGATCTCGACATCACGATGAACGCTCATCAAAGATAATCCAGTCAATCGTGACGTGTCTGTCCCATTCTGCCCATGCTCTTTTTCCAGAATGTTTTCAGCCTCTTCGACGAAGAAAAAGTACGTTCTAGTGTCGCTGTTGACACAAGTAGCGTCACCAGTATTAATAGCTTGTGAATCACGGGGAACATTAGTCATTACAGTGCTGCGCGCAACGTGTAATAATGAATTTGGATGACTTTCATGATTAATTTATTTACAATACATGACATTTTGATTTCACTTGTGCCGAAAAACGTGGAATCCAATTATCGTATCACAGATACCAAAAAAATCGATATATTTTAGTATGTATGACAGGAATTTCGGGTGGGGGCGGTATCGAACCTCTAACCCCAACCCCTGTGCCTATGGCATTGTTTGGAACCTTATTTCCTTGGAATCCTTTTTACAAAAAATTGTCCAATATAACCAACATATACATTTAAGATTTGAGATCTAAGTTCTCAAGGGAACAGTCACACACAGAAGACAGGCTGTGAATTAGGTATGTTACAAAAAGATACCCAAAGAGCACACGATTCAGATTTGTGATGAGTGCCACGATCATGCCACGACAGAGTGAAGCAGTTTAAGTTAGAACGGATAGTCTGGAGCAGGCTATTTGATGTTGATTTTCTCAATGTGTGACAAGTAAAAGTACAACTTTGTACACTTTTGCTATTATTAAATCTGTTTTTGATATTTTTTCTCCATTTTAATTTTATATATATAATATTTAAAAACAAGACTGCGTCCGCCCTTTGAGGCCTGTATCACGAAACACAACTACTTTAATAGACTCGGAACAGACTACTAAGCACAGAGTACTAATATACTACCACAGATTAATTAGTTTACTACCGTTAAGAGGATACTACGCAATATTCATCCACAAAAAATTACGACAGACTAAACGTGTTCATGGCAGTGTTGGGCAAAATGTAATTGTAAAAACAATTAAAATTAAAAATTGTAATTGTGAACACATTTTGTTAGGCAAACAATTAACAACTACAATTACAAAAAGTAATTGTACTTGTTTTTACAATTACTTTGCCCAACACTGGCTCGTGGTATGCGTAGCGCCCGCCTACTCGCGATTTCCCACCGTTGCTCTACAGAAGTAAATGCATAGTAAATCGGTATCGGTAGAGTTCATATGGAGTTAGGATAGGTTCCAACTTATACTAAAATAAAAAAAACATATTTACTATTCATTTAATATTTATGTTTATAATTATGTTATTTTCATTCATAACTAACAACGATATGGGTGTTACGATGTAATCAAATTCAGTAAAACAAATTAAAACAAAATACGAATTTCACTCACTATTAAATTTAATATTACAGTAATAGTAATAAGAAAACTCTTTTTTAATTTAAATAATTTATACTCCCAATTAGATTCTATGTAATTTTAAAATGGGAAATTCTCATGTAGTAAATGTGCACGCAATTCGTGAAAGTGAGAATTCAGTGGGATAGTTTCAATAACATCGCTTCATACATTCAGGTCACTAGTATGTCTCCTTAAACTTTTTACATAAAGGGTCTTTAGAAGCAACGTCGATTACAAAATCCATATTAGATAAGACTTAATAAAAATATGCATATCTAAACTACCGTGTCACTTACTGTGTCCGCTGCGGTCCGCGAAGACGCTCGCGGGACCGCCGCTGGCAGTAAGTATCCGCTAACCAATAAACATTACTCAAGAGTCATACCATAAAGATAATAATTATAATATATTTACACGAATTATAAAGGTGTCAGCAAATCAAATAGCCTTAATGACATAAACTAAGCTCCACTATGAGTGAATAAATCGTGATTTAAAATCGATGAGCTAAGAACACAGCATAATTGCATTATTTTTTAAAATGCATTCTTTAACAGCTAAAATATTATTATTGTGTTTATCTGGTTTTCCTGGTAATATTTGCTAAGCATTCTAAAAAAAATCAAAAAATAGAACTGAAAATCACTAAATGGTTTGTTACAATTACGTGGTCATGGTTCCAAAGAGCTAGTATTATTACTGTCCGACTTTTATACGTAACACGGTTAAACCATGCAAAGCTGGATATGTGCGAATTATAACTTGGTCCAAAGAAGAAAACATTTTGTTGTTTAGCTGTAAAACTCTCCAGCTGCCTTTCATTATACACACGGATACCACACGAGTGGTGTACAAGGTATTTCAGAGCGACAAGGTTACGCGTTTAGGCTACAGGCGTCTACATCATGAATAAAGGTTTTGTTAGTCTATCCTTAAAAGGTTTAAATACCTTTGCCTAATTTGTATTTGTATGCCAAATTCAAGTGCAAAATGAAATTACTTGCATACTTAAAACTATGACAATGAAATTTATAGCATAACATTGTTTTCATAATGACTACTAATAACCTTAGTGTTTTCAATGACAAATTTTATATAATAGAAATATCGTTTATTGAATATAGTATACAATATTATCGAAAAACTATGTAGTTACATTAGGACACCAACAGTGCTATTACATACATTTATCCAGCACTGGATAAGACATAAGGTACACAGCAATAAAAAAAAAATTACATAGTAGTTTCCCGAAAACAAATATTAATAGTAAATCTAAAATTTATATCCTTTGAATTGTTTATACAAATACATAATATTCTGAGTTACCATTAAATATTATAAATTATCTCGAGAGATCAGTTTACGCTAGTTATAAAAATTTACAAGTATATTTTGTATGGATGCATCGCAACATAATGTCCCATTCTACTAAACTGTTTATCGTTGAAATAACACTAGGCATACGTTTCGTACAAGTTTCATAGTTAGTGATACGTTCCAACAATAAATACACTAATGCACTACTGAATATGTCTGCCCTACACGATACACGGCCCAAGCAATATTACGCTTCTTATTAATGTAGGTATATGCGGCTATCTGTCAATAGATGATCGAGTGAAACAAACGTGACTGTCCCCCTCCGACTGTATATACCATATGTGTCACATGGACTACAATATGATGCTAAAAGCAAAAACCATTCGAAAGACATAGGTAAGAAAACTAAATATTACAATAGAGAAATTAAACAAAACAATTTATCCAGACAATAATCTGTCGTAAAATATTTAAGGTATGTACATAAAGAGACAATTTGAGCTTACAAAAGTACAAAGTAATCATATCGCAATGGTTAAGAATCTACAGTGGATTTACCCTTCTTACCGACTACGACAGCTCAAGCTTTATCGACAATTACACTACAGTATCACACGATTACTCGCCGAAAACACCTATTATGCATTAATTTCCCGATGGCCAACACGAAAAGTACTATCACTAATAGCATACGAATGACTCTCGACCTAAATCACTAACGGGAGAGATAAACGCGTCTCGGCGCCCTAACATATTCATATATATATATCGATATACTCTTTTATACTGTGCCGTACGTAAGTACTTCCTTACGACGCATTGTGAACTCCTCGTTCGAGCCTCGGGTACGACGTGCAAATAACACCACTGGAGTAGAACAATGTCAATACTAAAAGAAGAACATACTCGAAATATAGGTATCTGATAAATCAGTCCCGCACATCTCTATCGCCGGCCCGCATAGATAAATTTTGATCGATTTAAAATTGAAACAACAATAAATGTAAGACGAGAGTCGATCGAATGCGAACATAATATTGGTGCAAGGGCGTATCGGCGGTCGGATCGGCGATAGCGTGGGGCCGCGCGGGGCGGGCGCGGGCGGGGGGCGCGGGCGGGGCGGGGGCGGGGCGGGGCGGTTGGCGGCGCGCGCGGCTACCTGGCGCCGTCTACGACGCGCCCGGCGACCCGCCGCTCGGCCCGCTCGTAGCGCCGCTCTCGCCTGCAACCGACCGACACACACCACTTTCTAACCACTGTTTCTTTACACACACACACACGCACAACTTCCTAACGAGCATGTTAAAAATAATAACATAGACTATAACTCCAGACAGCCTGTCCCACGAAGTCAGTCAAATAAAATCAAATAAAACATAATAATAACTGACAATAAATGTATGTCGTATGTACAAGTGAGTCCGCTTATCTGATACTACCTTGCTACCAAAAATGACTGTGGTATGAGGAATTTGATAAAAGATAGATATAAGCTGCAGAAAGCAGAAACGAAAGCACTAGTGAAAGAGAAGCATGAAAGGTGTATGGTGTTAGGGTAGGGTGGTGTGAGTGTAGGGTGTAAACGAAAACAAGATGTCGGACAACTTCGAGGAAAATTAGAAATTATTTTGGAAAGAACTTGGTACTTACGTACCGAAGTGGCCCGGCATCTTGCAGAATGAATAAAGTGCGCTCGAAAGAAAACAACTTGCTAACAACAGATAAAAAAGATGTTCTGCAGCGATGGAGTAAATACTATGGAGAACTGTATGAGAGTAGCGACTCCGTCTCTGATACTGAGAGCGATTCTAATGAATTGCCACACTCGGGTGGACTCAGATTGAGGATGCCATTACTATGAGAGATTGAGAAAGTAATAAGAAGTTTGAAATGTGGAAAGCCTGCGGGAGTTGATGAGGTAACTGCTGAGATGATCAAGTATGGTGGTCCTAGGGTCTGGGATACCTTCTGTGCACTGCAACCTGCAACCATAGTACCTCTCTATAAAGGGAAAGGTTCTCATTTAGACTGCGCGTGCTACAGAACCATCAGCTTGGTCAGCTTAGCAAGTAAAGTCTATACTAAGGTATTGACTGAAGGTATGAAAGGCGTTTCAGAAAGATATTTGTGGGAGGCGCAAGGTGGTTTTAGGAACGGTAGGGGTTGTATGGATCAGATTTTCTCGCTTCGCGTTATCGTGGGGAAGTTTCTGGCTATAGGTCAGAAAGTTTTCTGCGCTTTCGTGGATCTAGAAAAAGCATTCGATAGAGTAGTGCGAAAGAAATTGTAGTCTTCTGCCTGAGTATGGCGTGGGGGGCTCCTTACTGCAGGCTGTGAGGTCATTGTATAACGGTCACAGAGCCTGTGTAAGTATAGTGTGACACGTCGCCCTGGTTCGATGTTTGTTCAGGCGTCAGACAGGGCTGCGTGACGTCTGCCTGGCTGTTCGTGCTGTATTTGGACAGTTGCCTCCAGAGAATGAAAGGTAGTATGAGTGGTATGATATGTGTTGACACAGTGGTAAACTCCTTATTGTACGCTGACGATGGTGTACTTATAGCACCATCAGAGGCAGAGTTGGAGACACTAATCACGTGCATGAAAGAAGATGAAGATGAAACTTAACAGGGGAAATGCTAAACCGCTGAACCGATTAAGACGAAATTTAGTACATAGATAAAACCTTTTATATTAAAAAACATACTTCTTTTTTTCTCCAAAAATCTACCCCTAAAGGAGTGAAAAGGGGGATGAAACTTTATAGAGGATCCATCCGTACTGCCATACTAATATTATAAATGCGAAAATCTCTCTGTCTGCTTGGTTTTCACGGCTAAACCGCTGGACCGATTTTGATAAAATTTGGCATGGAGATTGTTTGACACCAGGGAGTGAACAAAGGCTACTGTATTTTTTAAAAATCTACCCCTATAGGGGTGAAAAAGGGGATCAAACTTTGTATGGGAAATTTTTAACCGCTGAACCGATTAAGATGTAATTTGGTACAGAGATATTAAAAAAACTATTTAATTTTTTATCAAAAATCTACCCCTAAAGGGGTGAAAAAGGGGATGAAATTTTATAGGGGAACTTGATAATGCTAAACCCTAACAATATGGGTATCAAATGAAATGGAATACACAGGGGAAGGTTTCTGGACATGTGACGTCATCATAAATCCAATATGGCGGATGTTCCATTATAGGAAATAAGTTTTTCGTTAGACATCAACAATATGGGTATCAAATGAAATGGAATACGCAGGGGAAGGTTTCTGTATACGTGACGTCATCATAAATCCAATATGGCGGATGTTCCATAGCAGGAAATAACTTTTTCGTTCAACACCAACAATATGGGTATCAAATGAAATGGAATGCGCAGGGGAAGGTAGATACATATGTGACGTCACCATAAATCCAATATGGTGGATGTTCCATAATAGGAAATAACTTTTTGTTCAATACCAACAATATGGGTATCAAATGAAATGGAATACGCAGGGGAAGGTTTCTGTATGTATACGTGACGTCATCATAAATCCAATATGGCAGATGTTCCATTACAGGAAAAACTTTTTGTTTAACACCAACAATATGAGTACCTCGGGTAACCTCAGTAATCTAAAGAGGTCAAGGAAAATTTTTCCACGCGGACGAAGTCGCGGGTACAGCTAGTTATATTATATTATGTGTATGTATATGTGTCGAGTGTAGTGAACGTCGTACCTTGCGGCGTGTCCTGTTGTGGCGCGGCGGCGGCGGCGGCGGCGGAGGCGCCGGGCGCGTCGGCGGCGGGCTGCGGCGCCGCGCGCGGCTGCAGGTACTCGTTCAGCGACGGCTGTATCTGCAGCTCGTAGTCGGTGAAGTTGAAGAGCGGCGGCAGCGGGCGCCCGTTGGGCAGCCGCGCGGCCGGCTCGCGCAGCTCGTTGAAGAACGAGTGAGCGCACGCCTGCAGCGGCGACAGGCGCGCGCCCGGCGTGTACTCCAGCAGCCGCGACACCAGCGAGATGGCGTCCGGCGGCGTGCACGCGCGGAACACCTGCGCCACACGGGACCGGTTACGGACACACCAACGTCACACACGCTAGCCTCGCACCCTGGCACCCCCGCACCGACAACCATTATGGACGGAGCTTTTGCTTTAAGAGCGTGTACGTTTTTTATAATATGAAACTTGTGCTCTAAATTCATACAGTACCTACGATCAAAAATGTCTTTAACGAAATTGTTCCTTGAACTGTAGGCCTGTATGTTTTGATACCAGCTTGTCTACGACAAAATCTAAGTATTTTGTTAAGAAACGTTTGTTAGGGGCACCACAATTACAAAATTTAAGTAATTTGCCTTCACAACTCCTGAATAAGTTGTCGTTTTGTCCATTACAATTGTGACTGTTTATTTAATAACGACATACAGTATAAAAGAATGCAGAAGGGTGGTAACACCTCGATATATATGTTGCGTCGCGCACTAGTGATATCCCGTGACATACCAAATGATATTTTTAAACTATAAGTTTCTTTGTATGTAAATGGCATACTTTTATTAAAGTCAAAGTCAAATCAATTTATTCAAGTAAACCCAATTACAAGGTATTTTTGAACGTCAAATCTACTTTAGTTCAGTTCAAATAGAAAACCTAGACACTGAGAAGAACCGACAAGAAACTCAGTCAGGTATAATTTTTTCAACTTCATTGTACAAAAGGTTTATTAAAATACAATATTTTCATTGAGCCAGTAAACGCATGTGCAGAGAACATCATTTCCAGACTATTGTTTTATCTTCAATGAAATCGTTTATTTTATAGTATGATTGTCTAGTCAATGTCCGTTTTATAACCAATCTAAATTTATTCTCTGTTAATTGAGTAATTTCTTGAGGAACTTTATTATAAAAACGAATGCAGTTACCTAAAAATGAAACATTTGACTTATGTAATTTCAATTTTGGAATAACCAATTTATCACGACCTCGGGTTTTCATACCATTCATATCGCCATTCTTTTTAAACAGATCTATATTTTTTCTCGTATACATAATAATTTCAAAGATGGGCAAGGTGAGGACATTAATGTCTTTAAAACGATCTTTAAGCGATTCTCGTGCATTCATACTGTAGATGGCACGTATTGCTCTTTTTTGTAAAATGAAAATGGAGTTAATATGCGCCGCTGATCCCCACAGCAGAAGGCCGTAGGACATTAAACTGTGAAAATATGCAAAGTACACCAACCTTGCCGTATCCACATCCGTCATTTGCCTAATGCGTCTAATTGCATATACCGCAGAACCGAGCTTACTAGCCAATGCCCCGATATAGTCCGCCCACTGTAACTTGTTATCTACTGTTAAACCCAGAAAACTGGCTGACTTAACGAATTCTAATTGTTTCCCACCCAGTTCTATTTTATCATGAATTCTGGGTACATTAGAAAGGGAAAATTTAATACATTTAGTTTTTTCTGCATTCTGTAGTAAATTATTGGCAGCGAACCATTTCGAGACATCTGTTAGGATCCTGTTTACCCAAGTAATATCTAGATTTTTTCTGTCTAGTTTAGTAAAAAATTTAACATTTTTTACTGTTACAATTTTTAATGAATATTACGATATTTACATGGTTAATGGTTAGGAAACATTCAACAATTCAATAAAAATGATTTAGCGCATACCAGTGTAAAATACAGAATAGGTGAATGACAAGTGATCCGAGTTGCGAGTTTGTTTCGAGTTTGAAGTAAAGAAGTTGATTATAAAAAATGCAATATGGAAGTAGTCATCCAATGTGAGAAATGGCATCGCATCTATATTTATAACTTTTCAAATTGAAAACTTATTATTATAATCCCAGTAAATACACAGTGTACATATAGTGTATATGATACGTCATAACATCAAATTTGTCATTAATTCGGAAAAAACCTGAACTGCGAAGAATTACTAAGGGAATAAATCTGGTATCATTTTTTCAACATTATCTATCAATTTACAATTACGTTAATGTTCTTTCTTTTTTAAAGGCCAGTGAATAAGAGAGGGAACCATTCTTGGACCAAGTTTCCATCTTCGTTAACATTTTCGAGCGCTCGTTTAAAACTTCTTTGCTAACTAGGTGATTTCTAGAAGAAATAGCAACTGACTCGAAAAAAAATGATTACATTGTCGACGAAAAATTATAATTATTAATAATAAATATTCTAATTATAAAACCGTTCCTCAGATCTTACGAGGAGGCCTCTAGCACTAGCGAGTGACACATTGCAGACATGTCTGCCTAGTTTGAAAGGTTTTTCAAGCCGGCAGAAGACGTCTCCCTGAAACATCTACCCGCCCTTCATATAAACTGAAATGACGAAGAGCTTGGGGAGATTTAAACTATTATTCGGAATACATGTTGCAGTTGTGAGCGTCTTATGAGTTCCGCGTCGTAACAATATAGATATTAAGAACATTTTGTTTCTAAAATAATAAATATTATTTCTTTAAATTAGAACTATTAATTACATTACATTATTAGTAAATATGCCTATTTTTTTTTTTTACTTTACGTTATGGAAAACATAGATACACAACAACTATTAATTTTCCAAAGTTATGTTATTGTTATTATAGAACACAAAAATAGATTTATTAACAGGTTGATGTTCCAACAATTGAACGACTAGATCAGTACAGCATAAAATGACGAAAGGATGATAGGAAACAAACCGCAATCGGTATCGCACGATACCAATGCACACTGAACACCAACAAAACAATCATTGCGGTAAGAGACAGCGTCAACTCATTATTAGAGATGTCTTTGTCATGCCAAAGGTCAGCAGCCACTAAATGCCTTCATTACTATAAAAAAATCACGATTATTTCTCTACATCAACATTATATTTTCAACTTTAACTACACATGAACTCACAGCATAAAACTGCAACAAATTTACATTGAATTATAATATTTTCACATTTAATCATATGATAATGTCGATAGGCAGAGAACGTTGGGGCTAGAAGCAAGCTAATTAAAGCTCGACAAATAAAATGAAAATTAATGTTAAAGTATGTGAATAAAATTACAATTTTGCCTAGCCCATTATTTTTATTAAATGGAGGCATCTAGGGTTTCCACGGATTGCCTTACTCGAATACGCTGGTGGTCAGTGGCACTCTTGGGCATGGTCATTCGCTCCAACATGTACTGCAATGACATGCGCGTTTTATAAATGCTCTAGACATAGGCTATTCAGATCAAAGAAATATTTAGATGGAACAAAACATCTGTGGCAAAAATATGAGGCTATGAGGAATATATATAATGAGGCTGACTGTTATGGGACGTCATATCGTTTTCTGTCACTTTGCTCTTATAAAGTAGATCAACACACAATGCTACCGTAGTGAAAGAACTAGTAAAAAAAAAGAGTATTGCGTTTTATGCCTGCAATTATATTTGTGTTATCCATGTTTTTAATTTAATAATTCTGAAAAATGTTTTAAGTTATTTTCTCTGGTGTCCAATATTTTTCTATTTTTATTTGTAAGTAAATGCTATGTACAAAAATACGAAGAAACAAACAGATATGATCATACCCGAAGTTCGTAGCTTCGTCTATTGCAGAGATTTAATTACCATTGTGTAGCTACTTGGTTTTCATAATTGTTTTGATATTTGTGTTAATATTTATGTAGATAAAAGGTCTTCAATATTTTATACCACTGTACAAAAATAGAGGATTTATGGAGCAATAGTACCAACATCTTGCTAATTTTATAATATTGTACAAATAAAGAAAAAACTTTTAAAATATAATACAAAATATGGCTCATAGGGACAGGGCTAAGAGAAGGTATAAGCGGTGTCCTTCCGAGTATAATTTATTAATATTCAAAGATCTGCGTAATCGCTGCAATCGTCTGTGTAGGGATGCAAAAAGGCGCTACTTTCACGATTCTTTGGTAGACCGTAACTCCAATGAGGTTTGGAAATTCCTTAAATCTGTCGGCATCGGTAAGTCTCCAGTCACTGCTGGCAATGATTTCAATCTTAATGAACTGAACATGCATTTCTCTTTACCTCCGGTATGTTTAGATTCTTCTGTCAAAGCTAACACTTTATCGGAGTTATCGAGTTTGCCAAAACTGCAGTGTCCTTCTTTTGACCTTGTTCCTGTGTCGGAAGATGATGTTAAAAATCAGTGCTTGCCATCTCGTCTACTGCCGTCGGTAACGATAATTTATGCTCGAGAATGATTAGTCCAATTCTTTCCTTACTTCTTCCCATTCTTACACATATCTTTAACTATTCTTTGACGTCTCACTATTTCCCATTAGCTTGGAAATTACCTCATGTAATTCCTTTACTTAAAGTCTCTAATCCGGCCTCTTTATCTCATTTTCGACCAATTTCTATTTTACCATTTCTTGCAAAGGTCCTTGAACACATTGTTCATAAGCAACTATCCAACTTCTTATCTTCTATAACCTCCTTAGCCCTTTCCAGTCCGGTTTTCGTGTTGGTCACAGTACTGTCACTGCTCTCGTCAATGTTACTGATGATATTCGTTGGGCCATGGAGAATAAATCTATTACTCTACTAGTCTTACTTGATTTCAACAGTGCCTTTAATTCAGTAAATTTCGACATTCTTCTTGGTATCCTTGAATCTATCAATTTCTCTTCATCTGCCATATCTTGGTTTAACTCTTATCTTCGAGGCCGCTCACAGTATGTTCGCCTCAACGAGAACTTGTCTGATTAGTTTGACCTCAGTGCGGGTGTGCCTCAGGGAGACGTCCTTTCTCCATTACTTTTTTCTATCTTTATTAATTCTATCACTAATATAATATCTTCCAAATACCATCTTTATGCAGACGATTTGCAGCTTTATCGTCATTTTATAGCATCTGATGTTGATGTAGCTATTGCTGCTATGAACAAGGATTTTAAAAAATTGACCCAATGGGCTGAATCTTTTGATCTCCTTTTGAATCCTAGTAAGTCTCAGGCCACGATTATTGATAGTAAAATTATGCGTAGTTCGTTAGATTTTGCTTCTCTCCCATCTGTGGTTTTAAATGATATTGCGATTCCTTATACTGACACTGTAAAAAATCTGGGTGTCATATTTGATTCTACGCTTTCATGGAATGTGCATATCAGCGACATCAGTCGTAAAATCCACTTCTCTCTTCATTCACTGAAATGCCTCCAAAATTTCTTGCCTCTAAAAACTAAGATTTCTCTTACCCAATGTCTTATTCTACCTATCTTAGATTATGCTGATGCCTGCTATTTGGATGCCTCAGAGGAGCTCTTAAATAAACTTGAGCGCTTGCAAAACTTATGTATACGGTTTATTTTCGGACTGAAGAAATTTGATCATATGTATCATTTTCGCAAGGATCTCAAGTGGCTTCCCATTCGTTTTCGCAGGAATATTCGAGTACTATGTCTCCTCTTCAATATTCTTCATAACCAGTCTCCAACCTACTTACGGGAGCGGTTCTCTTTTGCACGCCCTCTAGATGCTCCCTGCAGAGCACATCTTAGAACTCTTCTAAAGTTTCCGTCCCATAAATCTGTTTTCTTTTCCCATTCCTTCTCTGTACATCATGCTGTTAGATTGTGGAATTCGCTACCGCCTGATATTCGAGATGTCACTTCTATCTCAGTTTTTAAAAAACGATTAAAAAAATATTATTTGTCACTGTCCTGATTTTCCATATTGTATTTATATAGTATATATTTATTAATTTGTATATGTACACGTCTTTGAGTATGTATGTGGATTTGTTTATATGTATATATAATTATGTATTTGTATGTGTGTGTGTGTATGTGTGTGTATATATATGTTATGGGTATATAAGTATAAATATAAGTTGTACACACTAAATTTGCTTCTAAATATTATGTCTCCCATCGCAGGTCTGCTGGAAGAGATTTCTTTATGAAATAAGCAGTGCCTTTGTACATTATTTTCTTGACATGCTTTCTTCTTTTATTTGTATTTGTATTATGTGTACATAAATTGTTAAATAAATAAATAAAAAAAAACAAAAGTTGAGTTTTAAAGTTGCTTTTACTGTTAGTTATAAAAAAAAAGTTAGAAACGTTTCTGTTGCACGAATCATTCAATCTAGATTTCTTGGACCTGAAATACGCGTTAGGAATACGAATTTGATATTTGACAGATTTGTTGCTGCTATACTTGTAAGACACTATGTATAATAACAATTTGAATGTGGTTCCTACACTACTGTTAGTAACAATAGATCTCGTAAGTACTCATATTAATACATTATATACTCATTTATAGCATAAAATTAATATTCACCACTAAAAAATGCTCCCTTTCGCAATTTTAATAAAAAATTGAAAATCATATTTATTATAGAAAGCTATAACTTTTAAAACAAATTTACAATATTATCTCACCTTTGCCCATGGGTGGCTCTTAATTTGTGGAAATTTGAACTCTGTGTAGTTTGGATTCATCTCCCGGATTTGTTCCCGAGTTGGAGTGCCTAATACCTGTAAAATAGAATTGTGATATTGTATACCATAGGATAAATAACGTAAGATTATACTAGTTTAATACAATACCTTGATTTATTAAGGTGCAAACCTTAATTATTAAGGTACAGGCGAGTAATATACATATAGGGAACGTGTACCTACATCCGTTACAATGAAAATCACAAAAAGTGTGTATTGCAAAGTAATATTAGTTGGTAAAGCTTGTCTTAAACAATAATAAATTACTACAGATTTACTTCCATACAAGCTTTGAAAAATAGGGAATATGTCAATCTTTGATAGTCATGTGCAGATCGAAAGTCGATTCGTGGACGTGCTCACATAGAGCGTGCCTGTGTGCGTCGAGAATGTTCCTTGGGCGTGGCGTGCTATTGCGTCATTATAATCAACTTAAATTTAAGGGCATAGAAATTGCAAAGGCTGTTTTTGGGGGAGTAAGAATTATTTAAAAGACGGTTTAGACCTTCCATATAACTATTTAATCAAATTACAATAATTTAAAATGATAAAACCGGTAATTTGATCGAAGTAAATACCTATAATTCTATTAAATGACAAAAAAATATTTTGTTTCGATTGTAGACGATCTTTAACCAGTCATAAAAGGCAAAAACAAAAATGTTATTTTTTATTGTCCTTGGAGGTGTGGTACCCATAAAGTACTGTGTATCACTCAGAAGAAAATGCGATTCTAAACTCGTGTGTATTAAGCCTACACCCTCGATGATTCATCGGTCACTTTCTCCCCTTGGTGAATAATGTACTATTAATCATTATGCTACGCCTATTCAGCCAATTTGAGACGGCGTAAGTGTGACACTCTATCCGAAAGTTTCATATTTACGTCCTTAGCAGTCGAAACTTTGGGACATTGGAGCCCCGAACCCGACAGGTTGCCTAAATTTGTAAGCGACTGGTAGAGGCTTCTGGAGACTATCGAGCCGAGTTTCTTACGCCAACGAATTAACTCAGCTTTTCGAAATTGTGATGCTGCCAGTCTGCTAGGCACCCTCAACAACTTTTTAAACGGCGATTTTAATACTTAGTTTGAAGTTTGTAAATATTAACGTTTGTAATTATTATATAATTTTATTCACTTAATAAATAAAAATCATGCATATATTATTTATCATAAGAAGTTTGGATTTTGTATCACATAAAAATCATAATTTCACCAACCTTAATGATCTCAACTAGCTGATCAACTCCAGAATCACCTGGGAATATTGGTTGACCCAACAATAGTTCGGCTACTACACAGCCTGCACTCCAAACATCTGAAAAAAATTTAGAAAAACGAAGTTCATGGCTGTGTTGATTGTAATTTCTTCAAAACATCAATCAACCATCAATTATAAATTCGCTTTTTTAAATGAATAGCAACCAAGACCAATCATTAGGCTTACATTACGTGTTTTAAAATAAAAATTTACACATTACGATTAAATTTACACTTTCGATGTACTCTTAACTGTAGTTGCATAGTTAAATTAATACAGAAATATGAACTATTACATGTAGTTAATATTTATACACATTTAATAAAAACTTACCGATTTTAGTGGTATAATCTATGGCGCCAAATATGAGTTCAGGAGCGCGGTAGTAGCGCGAGCATATGTAAGAGACGTTGGGTTCCCCGCGAACAAGATGTTTCGCCGAACCGAAGTCACAGAGTTTGAGGACACCTGTCTTCGGATCTAGGAGGAGGTTCTGTGGCTTTATATCCCGGTGGCAGATACCCAGCGAATGTATATACGCAAGGCTTCTGAACAACTGATACATATACAGCTGAAAATAGATAAAACATACAATATTATTATATTACACAAAAATGTCATTAGCACTCGCATGCTATGCGAAAATGTGTGAAGAGAATGATGAGACTTGAGGAGAAAAGATGTATGAACCGCGAAGTATGGCGCTTCATCCTCTCTGACTAACCTATTAGGGATACAGCATTAAGACTTATGTATATGTATGCATATTATTATATACTAGTTGTTGCTCACGATTTCGTCCACGTGTTACTAAAAAAGGTAGCTACTCTATCTCCACTCTCAGCGCAGCGGTTTACCCGCGAAAACGTACACACGACGGACAGATGCACTTTCGCATATATAATATTATAGCTGTTACCCGCGACTTGACTGGAGGTCGATGATGGTGTAAATTACAATTCATATAATTGTGATTCCATTTTTTTTAAACTTCCATGTAACATAGTTTCATACAACGTTCAAACCCCCAAAGAGGAACTTTAACTATTTTTAATAAACAATATTTGTACTCAATTTCACGGCTGTATTCCGTTTCATATAAAGTTTTATACAAAATTCAATCTCGATTTTTCCGTTAAAATGTTTTCCAAAAATCTATTCCTAGCAGGTCACATTAAACAAATTATTTTCAGACCAAATTCCATGATCCTAGGATCCTAGCCCTAGTCCATAGTTTTTGAGATTTCATTAAATGCATTAATCAGTCAGTCAGATAGAGAGTGGTATTTCTCTATATAGATTATGTAAACTATGAACGATAACCGTAAAGCAATGGTTGTGGTTAATTGTTGTTAGTACAAAAAACAACAAAGGGAAAAGGGAAAGAAAAACGACAATAATTATAAACCGATCGAAAAAATTCGGTTTCGGTCAAAAAATTTAAGTTTCGACCACAGGTTCACTTTCGGCTACAAATCGACCGAAACTTCAGACGCGCCGAAACACTGTGTTCGTGAATTATCGTACATCGTTGGTCTAACTTCGGATGAGTTCGTCGTTCGTGTGTGGTCGCCAACTGTGTTCGCCGGCCGTGTTGTACTTTTTCTCGCTTTCTGTTGACTTATTAACGCTATATTTTTTGTTACGTACTCCAATTATTATTTTTATTTCATTTAACACGAGTTAACTGTCTGTGTATGTGTAAAAAAAACACCAGATTTTTGAACACGATATACATTTTAACATGTCTAAATAAGTTTCGGTTTCAGTCGAAAATCGAGACCGAAGTTTCGGTTTCGGCTGAAAATCCTGTTAAGGCTGGATATTAAAAATAATAATATTAATAATTATTATTTAAACCAGAAAATGTGTTTTCATTATATTAATAAATTGATTAGATACTCATCAATATTGAGTATGCAACAGATACTTCCAGTAAAAATTTTAATATATTTATTAATATTTTATATATATAATGTTTATTGTGATATTGTATTCATTGAGTAACATAAAACATTATTTTTAATATATGTATGTCTAAATGACGTGTGTCTATTTTGTACTATAACTATAACACATAATTATATAAACTCACTTTAATAAAACTAATGGGTATGGTTTGTTCATCTTTGGAGTAATGACGCGCCACTTTATACACAGTCTCGGGTATATACTCCAGCACCAAATTCAGGTACACTTCATCTTTCTGTAATTAGTTATTAATACATAATAATATGTAGGTGATGCTTGGCACTCCGTCCTCTCTAACTAATGATAATTTTACAAACAGCATAAGGGTTATAGCGTGAGGATATGTATGTATTATGTATGTATGCACTTCAACACAATTCTATCAAACATTATTTTATTCAATTTATACAATTGATAATATTTTAATTAACAGAAAATTTAAAAGATTTAAAATTGTAATTGTTATAATTTATCAAAAAAATTATAATAAAAACAAATGTTTCTTAGCCTCCACAAACAAAACTACTTTTTCTTAAAGAAATAAGTGTAAACTTGTACAATTCCAAACACAAAACTCTTTAATAGAAACCTCAAACGTTAGATATATTCTTAAATACAGAGATGAGTAAAAAGAAATTGTGAAGAATATATAATCAAAATTCTACTTAGGAGGTTATCAAAAGGAACGACATTTTAAGTGCTGCCTTCCAAAGGTTTTGTTGTAGAAGAGTAAGTTAATAGAATACTGTACTCTGACTCTGAACATAATTTTATTGTATGTATAAGCCATAACATTTTTGAATGTATTTTTTCTAAAGGTGCAGAAGTAGCAAAGAAATGCTAAAAGCTTTTGTCATTGTTAAAAGTATGGACAAGCGAGCAGCAGTTATGTCTGATAACACAAAATCGATGATATAAGATAAAAATAGTCCGTGTATTCAGTTTGATGACGCAATTCGCAATGTTTCAAGCTTATGACTGAATTATTATGACAAATGATGTGAATGCAATCAGAATGCACTTTTGAATCTGCACACAATTTCTTATCTGGTTTTACAGATTACTAAACGATATTTCGATAGATTATTGTGATAACAATGAGTTTAACCATATTTTTATAAAATATCGTTCAGCAATCATCACCATCTGGCAGAACTAATTGTGCGTTAGCACACTAGCTCAACAATCTCATTGATTAAACATACTGCGACTTCAAGTGACTGCATTGTGTTTAGCATTGAGCTCACTGCTGCAGGGACTGCCGCCTTATCCCAAATAAAACACACAAATAACAAACCCTTAACACCCGATATTAACCAGAACTAACATGTTGCAATTTTACTACAGATATAATATACAATGCGTCCTGTTTCACCTTATACAAACGACAATGTAACAGCATAGACAATGACAATGTAACAACAGAACAGCAAAAAATCTAGTCATATAAGAGTCAAGTATTTAATATAAGAAATTGAAGAGTAATTTCTAACTTAATGGACTCTCTATTTTTAGATATTTTGTTGCTAATAATTTTAGGACTATCCAGGAACATTTTCGTTTGTGCAAGGCTACAGAGATCACATTCCATATTTACCAACACATATATATTCGATTAACAACAAAATTAACGTAAGTATATGTTCGTAAGGGGTCTTTCAAATTAAGCGCCTTTTTTTAAAGATAAATAAAACACATAATTTGCACTGATTTTTCAATTACCAATAAAAACTTTTTATTGGTAATTGAAGTATCAATTATGACATTTATATACAAAAAGTAATATCTAACAAACAACGACCTCTTGCTGCTTCGCAGTGGTTCACTCTTTTGCTAAAATTGTCTATAACATTTTGACATAATTGAGGCCCTATTTCATCAATGATACAAATAATTTCATCCTTCAGTTCAGGACTCGATTCTGGTTTGTTATTATAGACCTGGCTCCTTACATAACCCCGAAGAAAATAGTTAAATGATGTTAGATTATATGATCTTGGTAACCAATTAACATCACCACTTGATGATATTTTTTTAAGAAAAACCATCTCGTTGTTCTTTAATCTAATTGACAAATGCACCACGTTTTGGATTGTCTCGTGGGTTTTAGTTCCTGTGTTATTTGAACCTTAGATCTCTTTAAAGCTAAATCCTTTCGTAAAATACGTCATGTTATTGATTCCACGAGTCAAACTTGTTGTGAACGTCAACTAATGGACATTTCGGGTGCTTCGGCAACACTTTCACAAAACAAATCAATATGCTCTTGCAAACGACCACCATGGTTGTATTTTCCCGTGTGTTCCCGTTGTGACCGCCAAACTGGTCACTTGGAATTGTTGAATAATTCGACCAATAGTTCTTTCAGATGGATATGTAAACCATAAATTCAGTGTCCTCTGTCGGTTTGGGCGAGCTAGAGTAGTTTTGGGAGAATGTTAGGGAAGTTCTAACGACGGTTGAAGAGAATTATAGTGTGTGGAGACATGAATGGATGGATCGGAACAGTTCGAACAGGGTTTGAGTCTGCCCTAGGCAAGTATGGTGATAAGAGAGTGAATGATACTGGTAGGATTGTGTTAGATGCATGTATCGAAAAGAATCTTTTTGTTGCTAATATCTTTTTAAGCACAAAAGGATTCGTTAGCACACGTGGGAAAAGAAAGATGAAAGGAGTAAGATTGTTTTTTTCTTATTTTATTTATTTATTTTATTGCGCACAAACAAAAATTATATACAAACAAAATTGGAAGCAGTAATCTACAAAAGGCAATGCTTATCTCTTTTAGAGACCAGCAACACGCCAGCACACCTCCTTTGATTTATTGCTGGTAGACAGCCGACTCCAAAAGCAGGTTATGGATACGAGAACACACAGAGGAGTCGATCTGGGAACGGTACCACTTTCTACAGGTAACTAGAATAAGGGAACTGTTTCCAGCATGGCGATGTCGCGTAGCGTCCAAATCTGCAGCGGTCTGTCGCATCAAGACCTGGGAACTGCAAGATGCGACCACCAGGAATGAATATGAAAGGGTAGTAACCGGTAAGCTTGACGATAAGATTGAAAAGTGACGAGCGAGGATGTTGAAGAATATTGGCAGAACCTCAGAGATAGTATGATCGAGGCTGCGAAAGAAGTGTGTGGAAAGAGTATTATTGGGAATGGTAAAAAGCGTGATGTGTGGTGAGATGGTGAGGTTAAAGAGTCTGTGTACAAGAAGACAAAAGCATGGCGATGATACCTTCCTACTAAAAATGACTGTGGTATGAAGAATTTAATGAAAGACATTTGCATAAGCTGCAACAATCAGAAACGAAAGCATTAGTGAATGAGAAGCGTGAAAAGTGTAGGGTGTTTGAGGAAAGCAAGATGTCGGACAACTTCGAGGAAAATTCCAAATTATTTTGGAAAGAAATACGTAAGTACTGAAGTGGTCCGACACCTTGCAGAATGAAGTGCGTTCGAAAGAACGTCATCTGCTAACAGACAATAAAGATGTGCCGCAGCGATGGAGTGATTATTATAGAGAACTGTATGAGAGTGACGACTCTGTCTCTGACATTGAAAGCGATCCCAACGAATCGCCACACTGGGGTCAGGAACTATAGGAAGTCATTAGTATGCAAGAAATTAAGAAAGCGATAAGAAGTCTGAAATGTGTAAAGGCTGCGAGAAATGATGAGATTACTGCTGAGATGATCATGAGTATGGTTGTCATAGGGCCTGAGATACATTCTATTAACTCTGCAATCTTTGCTGGCAGAAGAGAAGAGGTCCCGGAGCTTCCCATTTAGAATGCGCGTGCTATAGGGCCATCAGCTTGGTCAGCTTAGCAAGTAGTCTATACCTATAATGACTGAACGTAGGAAAGGCATTTCTGAAAGATATTTCTGAGAGGCACAGGAGGTGGTTTTAGGAACGATAGGAGTTGTATCAGATTTTCTCGCTCCGCGGTATCGTGGGGAAGTCTCTGGCCATAGGTAGGAAGGTTTTCTGCGCTTTCATGGATCTTGAAAAAGCATCCGGTAGAGTAGTGTGAAAGAAATAGTGGAGTCTTCTGCCTGAATATGGCGTGGAGGGCTCTTTACCGCAGGCTGTGCGTTCATTATATCGGGGCCACAGAGCCTGTGTAAGAATAGAGGGTGACTTGTCGCCCTGGTTCGAAGTCTGTTCAGGCGTCAGACAGGGCTGCATGATGTCTGCCTGACTGTTCGTGCTGTATTTGGACAGTTGCCTCCAGAGATTGAAAGGTAGTATGAGTGGTATGATATGTGATGGTACAGTTGTAAACTGCCTATTGTACGCTGACTACGGTGTGCTTGTAGCACCATCAGAAGTGGAATTGCAGACACTAGTTACGTGTATGAAAGAAGACTGTGAAGTGAAAGGATTGTATATGAATGTGAACAAAACTAAGGTTCTGGTGTTTGAAAGGGAAGATGTAAAGACAAAGTGTGAAATATGGGAAAATGGAAAATGTCTAGAACAAGTGAACGAAATTGTATAACGCGGTGTTACATAATGTGGTGTTGGTTCCAACTTAATAAAGTTCGGGGATATCCAGGCCTCACAGTAGTGAGGCCTGGATATCCCCGAACTTTATGGATGCCTGAAATCGAGTGAAAGTAAGATAAATGCAGTAGAAATACGATCTCTTAGAAATATGTGCGGTGTCACCCTTGCGGAGAAAATAAGCAATGAAGAGATATGCAGTATGACAGTGCTGCACGACAGTGTTATTGTAAAAATGAAGAATGGAATGCTTAGATGGTTCGGGCACATAGTAAGAATGAGTGATGAAAAACTCACGAAGAAAATCTACAGAGCGAAAGCGAGTGGTACAAGAAGCCAAGGAAGACCAAGGCTGACATATGAAGATCAAATAGCCAGTGTTAGCCGACGGAACTCAAAGGCACTCGCTAGTCACGTGCATGAAAGAAGAGTATAAAGTGAAAGGATTGAATATGAATGTGAACAAAACTTAGGTTCTGGTGTTTGAAAGGGAAGCGGTGCAGACGAAATGTGTGATTTGGGTACATGAAAAAAGTCTAGAATAAGTGAATGAAATTGTATATCTGGGGAGTGCGTTTTCGAGGGATGGAAGATATGAGTTGGATGTGAAGAGACGGGTAGCAGCTAGCAATAAAGTGAACGGTGCTCTGTCCGCATTAGTAGGCAGTGTGAATATATCTTACACAGCCAAAATGCCCATTCACATTGCGGTGTTTGTTCCAACTTCATTGTATGGTAGTGAGGCTTGTTTATGCCCCTGAATCGAGTAAAAGTATAATAAATGCAGTGGAAATGCGATCTCTTAGAAATATATGCGGTGTCACCATTGCGGACAGGATAACCAATAAAGAGATACGCAATATGACAGGATTGCACGACAGTGTTGACGAAGTGACGAAGAAAATCTACAGAACGAAAGCGAGTGGTACAAGAAGCCAAGGAAGATCAAGGCTGACGTATGTAGATCAAATAGCCAGTGTTAGCCGACGGAACTCAACGCATTCGCATACCTAGGCGAAAATGTGTGCGGAGAATGATGAGATTTGAGAAAGCGAAAGAAGTATGTAAGGACCGCGATGCTTGGAGCTCCGCCCTCTCTGACTACCCCGTTAAGGATATAGCTTGAAGATATGTATGTATAAAATTCATGTAAAAAATCATTTTTTACAGAAAGCCGATTTCCATTAAATAATGTAACAATTTGAACGCGTTGTTATATCGTGTACGAAACAATTTTTACGTCATACATCACAATGTTTAAATGTCAAAATACCCAGACGAATAAAGGCGCGCAATTTGAAAGACCCTATAAATTGTTTTTCCAATATTAATTACTTAATGCTAGTACTAACCTTCTCTCCACTAGAGTAAAAGAAGTATTTCAATTTGACAATATTACAATGCTCCAGTCGTCGCATAATCTGTAGCTCTCGGTTCTGTAAGATAATAATAATTTTATAGGTTTATAAAGACTTTAACTGTGTTGTAGTGTAGTCTGTCTGTGGTTGTAGTGCATATAAACCATTCAATGACTAGAAAAGTATTAGTGAGTGTTAGTGAAGCACTGTTAGCTGATTTATTTTGAGTCATCAGGCTCCTACGCGCAATTAGAGCAGTAATAATGTGTCTGAAGTTTAAAAGCTTTCTAGTTTATAAGACTGATTTGCTACCTACCTTAAACCTCTTGTCCTGGAGCACCTTCTTGATAGCAATCAACTCGCCGGTGTCGCATAATTTTGCCTGATAAACGACGCCGAAGCTGCCGTTGCCTATGAGCTTCATATCCGCATAGCTCACTTCTTGGGGCCGGTCGGGGCCCTGCCCCGGCGTCGCCACCACGGTCGTCACCTTCGAACCGTCCTTGCCTGAAAAACAAAAATAATATATTAACAAACGATGTTCGAAGATTCAATAAAGAAACATTATATACATACATATATACGTGTAAGAAATCCAAATTGACTAACAAAGATTGTAAAGGTTCATAATTGTAAACCGTAACATCTTATATAATAGCGACCCGCCCGTTTCGCACATGTAGAAATTTTTTTTAAAATAAAATACAGCCCATGTTCTCGCTGGTAATGTAGCTTTAAGGTGAAAGAATTTTTGAAATTGGTTGAGTAGTTTAATCATTACAAACAAACAATAAAAAAATCTCTTTGAAATATTAGTATAGATATAGAAGTATAGATGTAGTACATAGAGATTGCTCTTAATAAGAAACACATAAGAAATGACTATTAAACAAAAACGCAGTTTATCGTCACCGTTCGGTTGTAAACCATAATCAAATAGAAATAAACAAATACTTATGTATTAAGCTCGTATTACGTAGATAGTCAGCAGTTAGACTTAAATACCAAAAATTCTACCATCATTTTCTTAAAAAACATGCTACACAGCTTACGAAGTGAAAGTATTATAGTTACTTTTATTTTCGTTCTAACGAAACTTGTTTTTACGTGACTAGATACTCAGTTACAATAATATAATAACTTCACATACCTAACTTTCTAACGCTATGGAACAACGGTCACAACAATAGTTACAAGGCATATGTAAACAATATTCAAATAAGTACGTAAGTGAAGTCATTCTACCACCAAAATGTTTTATACTCTTAGAAAATCTAAAAATGTTAGGTATACCTACTTATGTATATGTATGTTACCTCACACAAAGATCCCCTAATCTAATAGAACTGGCACAACTGTTATTTCGCAGTGAAATGTGCTACAAATTAGCCATTTCATAGAAAAAACAAAATAACAAATAAGGCTTAACCTGCAGTATAAATTGTTTCTCTGTGTTTGTGGTTGTCCTACCAAGAACATTCCAAAGTGTATATAACAAACCATTGAAGTCCGAATTATTGTTATCTGTAGTCATTAGGTAATGGCGCCCTTTGTCCATCATTTAAATATTATATGCCTCTATACTGTAATTTACATAATTGTAAACTATAATGAATTAAAAATATTATATTAGAAATTATGAACCCATCCTCGACCAACTAGAGATAGCCCATAACCTCATAGTTGACGTAATTATTACATATTATTTAAAATATTTATGTGTAAGTAATATCTAATATATTTTAAAAGTAAACATTTGGAGCTCTACAAATAAATTAACATTCAGTAGAACATAAAGACAGTAATCTATTTCATTATGTGATACTTAACATTCTATTATTTATTATTGTTAGGCATCCAAAGAGCAAATAAAAGTAAGTAAATACTAAGTAACGACATTATTCAGAAACAGACTTAAAATTACGTTATTTTATGATAAAAATGACGCAAAGTTAAGACATAATTAAAACAATATTATTTTGTGAAATGGAAATCAACACCAATACTTAAAAGACATAATTTAAGTGATAATATCATTGTGGTTTTTGCAAATGGAATATTTACTAAAATTACCATTACTTAGACAAACATTTTGACAATAGATAATTATGTACAAAAAAGGTAATGTAAGGTAACAGATACGCCCTGGTATTGATTAACTTATATCACCTCAAAAGGTAATCAAATTAAAAGCGTTGTACTATTATTCGAACAAGTTACATTACAAATTAGTTCGCATATAGTTTCACCATTTCACCTTTCACGTGAGTAATAAGATGTAATAATCTGGTAAAATAAGGTGATGTGAGGTATTTATAAACAATTAACATTAAGATGAACGATAATTGAGAATACTTGAATATTTATGTACTACTGTTGCTACTCGTAATGTCAAAATTCGCATGATTTACGCATTTTGCTGCGGGTTAGTTAAAACCATGAAGCACTCATCTTATAGAGAGAAAACGTCATCTATTTTATTTGAAATCAATTTAGGTCTATGTAAACCATAAACATAGTATACTGCTAGATATACTAACTTTATGATCTAAACCGGTGATTCCCAAAGTGGTACAGGTGGACCCCCAGGGGTCCACGGGAGACTCGACGGGGGTCTACGTTGGCGTGAAAAAAAAAACGGGAGTTCACAAGTTGTAAGTGGGGATCCACGAAAATCGATAGTATAGAACAAAAATGTTGGCTCGGCTTTACCTAACAATGTCAGGTCGGCGACTGTTACTTGTAAAAACTTGCATATTTTTTGACAAGTTTTTGGGAATATGGTAGAAATGTAGTAGCAGGGAATGCACCGAAACCAGTAAAATTTTAAGTGTAAATTAAAAAAAAGTTTGGGAATCTCTGGTCTAAACATGTTGCAGTTACTGCGCTCCGATTGGTTGACTACACACAGTCTACTAAAGACTTAAAGGTGCGTATGAATAGACTCAGATTTATTAGAGGTTGCACCGGTGAAAACGAGATGCATAGATACACGTCATCGAGCACGTCAATTGAGTGTGGGTTGATTCAAAGGCTTGGTTAATGTAACTTACCGTTTGTTAAAATTTAACAGTAACGTACGATAGTTAACGACCGTTAACTTGAAAGCGTTGTTTCATTATCAAAAAAACAGCTCATTACTGTTATCCGGGATGCCAGGTAAAAAGGGACTTTTATTTTTTGTTTTTGTAGGGATTTTTAGAGAATAGTAGTCAAGTCACTCAAAATTTCATTCTTATATGCACCAACAACCAATGACAACTGTTACGATGCCACGTGGCTGTCAAATTCGATAAAAAATAATGATGCACTTTTTTTCCTTATTTTTTTTTTAATATCAGAGGGGGCAAACGAGCAAGCATGTAACCTGATGGAAAGTGATCACCGCCGCCCATGGACACCCGCAACGTCCAGTAGGGCTATTATGTATCTTTTTTGGCAGCTCTAAGTGACAATCACTAACCAAAGTGTCTAACTACGAACTGTCAAACTAACGTTTTCGTATTATCTACGCTCGGTTGTCAACTAGAGTGACGTCATTTTTAATGGCTTTCGTTGTTAGTCACCGAACATTTTTTTTTAAGTCTTAGTGCTTATCGATAACCACAATTCGGGCCTATTTCGTATTATGTACGAAAATGATAAGTTATAGTGACCGTCACCTGCTAGCCTCGATTGTCCACCGAACATTCGCGAAAGCAACTACTCGACTGTAGTGTTTTATAGGTGATTAGTGATCATCACTTGCATTTTAATATGAATTATATTGGAACTGATATTTTACTGTTGGAATTATATATGATAACATAGATATACCTAGATATACATTATTTATCTTTAAAAGTAAATGAATACGTCGGTTTAAAATGTCAAGCTTTTATACTTTGGACTAATATTGTTGTGTTTTCTACTGACTTATGCTGAAGAACAAAGGAAAAAGAGAGTCATCAGACTTGAAAGGCGTCGCCTTCGTTATCATATCATAGATCCGCTGCAACTAGATGAAGAGTTTGCTCGTTATTTTCGGTTAAATGAAACAAGCTTTCAATGATTACTTGAATAATGTGAAGAAGAAAATGTAGCTCTATGGCTACATTTACCACTAACACAGCGAGGTACGGCAATACCCAATGAAGCTGATGTTGTTAATATGCGTAAACTGTTAAAAACCTTTCTTTTTTTGATATATTTTATCATTTATTACATGTATCTACATACTTTTATGACATTGCAGATATTTGCAGTATTGTCACAGCTAGCATTTCTAAATGTTTATATGAAGCGACTAGCACTCAGTTCACTACATCTTGAAAGATTAGATGGTTTCCAATAGCCCATGGAGAAAAAGAAGTTATTATGATAGTAAGTCTTAAGTGGACAGAATATACCTTTTCATGAAAACTGTTTTATGTACTGTTCTATGGCGTTTACAAAGCATTTACCATATAATAAATCTGTTTCATACAGGTTAAGTTTGGGTCGTGTAATAGGATGTATAGATGGTACTCAAGTGGCATTTGGTTCTCTCAATCGAGCATGAAGTGACATATTTCAATCATAGCTATTATTATTTATTAAAGTTTTATTTGTAAGTATATTCAGCTGCCCTTAATTTAATAGCCTTATTATAATGAGAAATGTGTTGCGGAAATTTTTTTTGAAATTCCATACTGTTTTCGGATATGTGACAGTTTAATCACATTATATAGTAATATTTCAGGGAGCATCTTATAATTTCTATGTGTAGAATCAGTCATCTATAGTCATATTTGGAAGGTCTATAAATATAACGAGAACCACAATTCGATAACAATAAACCAAAATAATTGCAAATTATATTTTTATGCAGTTATAGAAGTATTTGTATAGTTTATTAAATTATTAATTTTGGCTAAGTAAAGGCTTGTAATATCGCATACTTCTTAAATATGTATTCAGTGGGTTAGGTAATGATCATCCTGCGGCTACACATCTACTAATAATAGGAACATTTATTTAAATTTCTTTTTTCTTTTGAGGTGACTGGATATGTTCAACATCCTTAGCTGATGGATGACACCTATAGTAGGAGCATCTGAATTTTCTCTAGAAGAATGTTATATCAAACCCCATAGTTGAGTTCAGAACACTGATAAGCTGTGCATAAAAAAATTTATAAGTTCATTATGAACCTGTAACAACTGGAAGAGTAGTAAATGCATGTATTGTGTTACATAATATAGCCAGTACACATGATACTCTGAAATGTCAAAGATACATATTAGGCCCTCAGGGAATCACAAGAGTAGGCCCTTTTTTCTGTTTGGCCTCGATGCCTCGAATGCCTCGACCACTGATTAACGTAATCGTAACTTTTTAACAAACGTAAGGGATGACAGTTAATGAAGAACGCTTTTTTGTGTTATCGTTCGTAAGCGCCATGTTTGATGTTTACGTCTCCGTCAGTTAGATGATGCAACCCACCCTGAATGTCCAGTTTAACTTAACACGTGACATAACAGTAGGATGTCTTCATAGAAAGCCAGTGTATGCGGTTTGCATGTCTGCGCTAATACGCGCGCGCCGTGGCACGCACACAACGGCAATATTTTGGGCGAATATGGGCAATTATTGTAGCGCCAGTCGGGGTCGCACGCGACGCAAACATGCGACATCTTCCATTTTTCTTTAATTCGGCCTTCGCACCGTCGCAAATACGAAAAGGTCTAAACCGCATAAATGAACGTAATATAATGTTCTTAGAAGCCTAGATAGTTTTAGTCTTTCGAATGCAGAGTTATCATATTTCAACATAACTAAAAGAAATTAAATTTAACAAACACGAAATGTATCTGTGTGCATTGTTTTTTTATTATTATGTACTAAAGGAGATGTTTTCTGCGTCTCGCACTCAACGTAACAACCCTACGTATCCGGCCGAGAGTAGGCAATTCCGTTACACATGAGGCAGAAGTCGGCCTTCTTTTCTACATATTCTTTACCCGTGATAAAATTAATGGCAATTTGAAAACTGTATATTTATTATTGCTTACCGATGAAATAAGATTTTGTCTGTTTTACAATTTGATTTTTGCTATTTTTGTCACATCACCGAATAGAACAGGAAGTATCTAAATATCTTTCGGAATAACGGAGATACACACACAAGTTCAGTATTGGTTATGTACTGTTTTAATACGTTTGTTGGTGTCAAAAAACTAAACAGTAGTGAGTACGATGGTCCAATATTTCGGCTCTATAGGTTGAGTGCTCCATGGTTAAAACATACTGAGAGCCACGCTTAGGGTTCAGCCACAATCGCAAAACTACAAAAAAATATGTTTAAGTCGCCTATGTATTTTTAATAAAAGTCTTATATCACCGCACCGCATTTCTCATATAAGGTTTCATCCGCTATTTTACCTCCTTAGGGGTAGATTTTTGATAAAGAAAGTATTGTAGCATATATCATTTATGTTTATGTATGTATGTATGTCTCACAGGTCATACAAAATGCTGTGACGAATAATTCTGAGAACTTTTGAATATGTGTGTCAACTGTCAAACGAAAGAGCTTGAAGAGTAGACTATGTTTTACCCGACTGACATTATACTTATTAAGTTGCAAACATTTTCAAATATTTAATCAAGAACAGTTATAGTTATAGCACGTAAAATCTCCAGTATGTAGGTAGGTATCAAATTTATGGAATTATAAAACTATAAAATAAATTCAAATTCTGTTTTCCTTTAGTTATGGAATCCAAATATATTAAATATTAAACCAAAAATATATTAAACAAAATGAATTGTAGAATGGACATTACAGGTATTGTTAAAATTTACCTGAATGAGCGGATGATAGAATCATGAATGAAGAATAGTGTTCCGTACTGTCAGTTATTATGCCAACTGCCAATCCCAAGGCAACGTGTTGTAGACATTTCTTTTCAGAATATAAAAAAAATCTCACATCAACTGCAATCCTGACAATTTTCTTGCAATCTACATTTTATTCTCAAACTTCGTTATAACTACAACAGTTAGAATGTTTAAAAAGATAAAGTACCGACAAACAATGTAAACAGTTAAATATATTACGTTGTATTTTGAAATTAATATTGTGTACAAAAATTACGCTTTAGCTTTGTTTAAACTTTAGCATAAACATCAATTTGTTGGCATTTCGTGTAGTCAGAATGCATCTAGCAAATGCAGCTGCCTTGTTAAATACAACCAAATATGAATATAAAATGTAATCAAAAATTTTCAATGAAGCATTATTTTTTAATTAGTATTGATTCCTTAATACTTTAGACATAACGTTTTCCGTTCTTCAATAGCAGTCAAGATTCAGTCACGGAGTCTGCAGTTTTTGCTAGACAAATCGAAGTTTACACTACATCCGCCTTCGCAATGATTTATTCGGCCTTCCATATTTTATGTAATTTTTTAGTGACAGCACGTGATCAATTTTTCTTACTTAGTGCTCTTATTATTTGGTTCATTCGCCCTACAGTGGTAGTGTAACAAATGGTTGACACAATTGATGGCAATGGAACGTGTAACAAATAAAATTAGTCCATAATAGTTACTAAGACGATTGTAAACAACATAAAGAAATCTACTTTTTCAGAGGTTTTTTACGGTGAAACTGGAAACATCAGGAAAATCTTATGCCTTAAATAACCAAATTAATTTGCAATATTCTTTAAAGCATATGCTTATAGTTACACTACAGAAGTAGCTGAAGCTAGACTTTTAAACAGAATATCTGTTCTATTTGAAAAGGTTTAGCATTCAAAAGTAGGTCTTCAACTCACCTAAGTTGACGACCTACTGTAGCAACAGTTCGATAGGAAACTATGTCATCGAATTACAGAATATGGAATGAGTTACCACTATTACCATAAGTTGTACTTATTTGTTCATCTTTGCAACCACACCCTACCCAACTAAGAATTAAATATAATGCTCGTCTATAGATTATGATTTTATGATACAATTTATTTACTATAATTATGATTATGTAGATTATTGGTAATAATAAGATAGGAGGTACTTGGCCGTAACTATATTATTTTATTTATACTTAGTCTTGTTCTTGAGACTTCCATAGTAAGTAGTAACAACTACTTAGATACGTACTAGAGTTCCGTGCTATTATTCTATACTATTATAAAACAGTAGTTAAGCTGTACTTTAAACATTGTAGACTCAGATTGGTTTGGGATTATTTAAACAAAAAATGATTGCAAGGTTTCGAAATCAAAAACGAAATATTTTTTAATATTTTTGGTCTTTTTTCAAACATATAACTCAAAATCTACTAAGTAGTTTTGGTGTGAATTTCATCGGTTGTAAAACTAGTGCACCGCTTTAATATTACGTATCATTGCATCATCTCCGTGATAGTAAATGTCATTTAACTGAAATTAAGTAGACGGTACAAAAATCTCAATTTTTGATTCCGTGGGAAAAAGCTAATTTTAAATATATGTACTTACATAATATTGTTCTGTTATTTCTGTATTTATTAAAACTATACCTATAAGGTTTTGTTGCATATTGATTGCAACATGACATATCGATAATATAATATATTCAGTACATATTATTTTATTCGTGTTATTATATTATACTACATCGTTTATAATTACCGTAACAATAAAATTATATTCCATAATAAAGCGATGCAACTGAACATAAAATATTCATCCACAATAACAACATGCATATTATATATCTACGTAAAGATATAAATAAATTGAAGTCAACAGTTAATAATTCGTATTAATCATACCTATACACTCTGCTACACCTCTTAACATGAGTGCCACACCCATAGCAACCCTTATTGACGCACGTTCTTGCCTACTCCACCTTTGTTTATTCCTATTTTATCTAATAAATTGAGTTCGGAACACTCCATTACTAATTGCTTAATTTCTAACCATGCAGCTTAATATACTTTCATGCATATCTGATTACATTAATTTTTAATTTAAATTATATTTCTTTCAATACTTATAGTATCATGTAAGTACCTACCGATTTAAGTAGTATAAGTTTTTCTTTTTATTTTACTACAGCTTCGCGAAATTTACATTATAAAATGTGTAGTTGAATGTTATTGCAAAATCGAAACAATTCATTATTTACTTTTTGAGATTTCGGTTAAAAATTTTTCTTTTTTAAAAATTTTAGCGTTGTTTGTCTGCACTGTAAAAACGCCACAATTCACGTGTCTGTGTATTCGAATATAACATTAAACTTATCTGAATTTAAATTCGCTTTTCGCCCTCATTCAGAATAAGATTTACATGTACAACATAATACTCACATTTACTATAGGTTTAAAAATAGTGTATATGTATAATATAATAGGCTGACTTATGAAGATCAAATAACCAATGTTAGCTGATGGAAATATCAAAAACTCTCGCATACCTAGGCGAAAATGTGTGAAGAGAATGATGAAATTTGAGAAAGGGAAAGAAGTATGTAAGAACCGCGATACGATCCGTCTCCGTTCCGCTCCGCGCTCCGTCCTCTCCGATTACCCCGTTAGGGATACAGCGTGAAGATATGTATGTATGTATATAATAGAACACTAACATTTGGTAATAAAGTCCCAGTGAGAAGCTGGGGCGGTCGCTATATTATACTAATATTATAGAGTTAAACTTTGTCTGTATATAATGGATAAACTCATAAACTACCCAACCGATTTCAAAAACTCTTTCACCTATGGAAAGCTACATTATCAACGAGTAGCATGGGCTGTATTTTATTTTCAAAAAATCTCTACCCATGCGAAGCCAGGGCGGGTCGGTAGTATATTATAATGCGCAAATGTATTATCTATTACTAACATAATTCAATGTGTTAATATACATTTTACAAGAATGCAAAAAATATACGAATGACGGTTACATCTAAATCATTTACTTATATTTTAAAATTAAATTAAACAAAAAAAAATAGTTCTTTGAATATAAATTATATATACAATATACATACCCAAAAATATAGATAAAATTAATAGAATAAGTATACATTATTTATTTAAGAAGAATCAGAATCAAATTAAAAGCGTGCGAATGATACATATTAAGATTACAATAATATTATTATTTATTACCTACATATTATTACGTTAGAAAGTGAACATGATACTAAATGAGTCGCACTATACCAGTACCAGTATTCATGTGCTAAACTAAATAAATAACAGGAAGTTAAGAAAATGTCCCTTATATGTGTATTGTGTATGTATAATGTGTAACTGCCTATTCCGCAATTGACCAGCGATCGAGCTAAAATAATAACGTTTCCTTTGCTTACATCATTGACAACTAATGTAGACAATAATAATTAAAATGAAGTCTTTTAGCGTTATAATATTCTATATTATAGTCATTAACATTAATAAAGAAACTATATTATTATAATACTGGCCCGTTGGCGCAGTGGCTGGGTTCGATCCCCGGTTAGGTCAATTTGGGAAACGCACTTTTCTAAATTGACTTGGAGTGTGGGTGTTACTGGGAGCTCCCCCAGAGTTCGTTGTGTGGTACCAGCTTACTGCTTAGTTTGGGGGCACACAATTTGTGTAATTGTCTGGAGTTTTATTATTATTATTATAATACCGTCGGATTAGGTATCTGTAAATTACTTAGAGTGTTAACACATAAAAATAACATACTAACACAAAATAAAAAATAAAAAGTTGAAAGCAAAGGTCTTAATTGGTCTATCCGTTTGGGAGCTACGACGCCACAGATACATAGATACACACGTTAAACTCATAACACCCCCTCTGTTTGCGTTGGGTATTAAAAATTAGCAAAAACTAAAACAAAAATCTAACATCTATAGCAATGCAATTTAAACTTAGTAAAAATGAACATTTTGGTGTAATTCGTTGACGAAAACATTCTAGACGGCTGAGAAACTTACTATCTCTATACATATATCTAGTATCAGCGAGATTGTGAATTTGGCAGCCTTAGAAACATCTTCTTCAAAAACTTTTTAAGTTTAATCCAGTACGACCATAAGTACTTCCTATTTTTTTCAATTTTGTCTAGAATGTAATTTGTAAACAAACAAGAGACTTAACACAATTTCGCTAAGTTTAACCATATGCTGGTCGGATGTATTACACGTAGCAGTCTAATAACATTGCTTTTCTGTTATATATATACATTATACATATATGTATATATACACGAAACTATGAAATATAACTAAACAAATAACACTAATATTATCCATAATAACTCGGGATTTAAAAATTGAGGTTATTAGTCAAGCGTTTTGTTTTTAACTTGTAATGTTGCCTATACGTTGCCTATGTTCTTAAATCAGATTAGTAACATAGATCAATTTACTCTAATATGTATTATGTAAGTGACATACTTCATTTGAAATATAAAACAAAATAATAGCAAAATATTAGTTAGCGATTTTTTACTTTTTAAGTGTTTATAAAAATATAGATTTTTACACTCGTCATGAACAAGACGTTTATTATTATTTTAATTCTAAAAAAAAAAAAATTGGCTGCTATTGAAACCCTATGGAGACTTTGGCTATGACTATTTGAACTCCGGTTTTGCTTGTTCCTTTATTTCTGTCATAGAAACCGTAAGAAACGTTTTGAGATAAATATTTACTTGTAGCTCTATAATAAAGATAGAACCCCAGATACCTAACATCATTACGCTTCAATATTGCACTGTTTGATAGACCCCGACCTTAATCTATCAAAGTGCATTTTGCATTGATGGTTTTCAAGAAAGTTCGAACAAACACACAGACAAAAATTCTAAAAATGTTTGTTTTACTAACAACTAATAAGTTAACGAATGTGGCGACTATGACATTTATGACATAACTAGAGATGGGTAGTTCACAAATGATTGACTCAGTTATCATACTTATTATAAGTAGCTATAGTAAACTTATCATATATCATTATACTTATAATAAGTATGATAAGTCTTCATACTTATCATAAGTATGATAAGATGATAATTTATCATACTTATTATAAGTATGATAATAGAGTCAATCATTTGTGAACTACCGATCTCTAGTTATGTCATATATGCCTTAGTCGCCATATTTGTTTATATTCTGACCAAAAATGATAAAAATTGAGCACAATATAATATACTAAGTTTATGTACGTCACTAATTTTAATACACTTATCACTGGAGTTACTTTGAAAAAACGACAGGACTTTTCTTTCTTTACGACACGGCGCACAGTTTAGCGCATTTGCCAATGTCACACGTCTTAATAAGTAGAATCACAAGTAAATTAGTTTTTTCTTATCGTAAAACTCCTCCAGTAAAGTGATAGTAAGCTTTACTGAAGTTATAAAAGACTTCTTGGAAGAGCGCGAGAACTTTAACTACACATGTTTATTTAGACCTACTCCATTCTTTTCACTTATACTGAACTTTAAAACACACTATACTATCACTTTTGTACTTTAAAACTTCCAAAAATGTAAAAAATAGAAAATCTAAACAAAATGTCAACCTCACTTCTCTCGTTCCCGCCAAAAAGTCCAAAAGGACTTTTAATGTAATATAATCAGTGCTAAAGTTTGAAATCAGAACGAAGAGAAAATTTGAAATCAGAGCAAAGTGAAAATTATAGAATTTTTGAAACTCCCGTAGTAGGGTGTTCAAAGTTTATACGTAAATATTGTAAACTAAAATTTTGCTATAAAAATATATTATGTGATGATGTAATGAATTATTTTTTTTACTATTTTTTCCAATTCAACAATTTTTATTAATAGTATTACTAGTATTTATTTTTGTACTATAAAGATAGTATGTATTAAACGTTCTATTTTTATAGTACGTAGTAAACCTGAGAGGGAAACGACTTACGTTTTAAAAAACTATAAAGAATGAGGAAAATGTAAAAGAATGAAATATGTACGATTTTGTAGAAATTTTTGAGATATATCGAAATATACATTCATATAATATATACAATAGAATAAATAATATTCTCCTTTTCATTTTAAAGTTCGTTCACTAAAAGCAGCACCGTAATTCGAAACATTATTATACGAACGATATATATAAATATATTATATTAGCGATAACGAAATATATAAATATATTATATTAGCGATAACGATATATATAAATATATTATATTAGCGATAACGATATATATAAATATATTATACATTAGCGAGTTGTAGTAAAGGAAACCGTCGCTCAAAAACCGTAGCTCCACAATATTTAATCTTACCGATCTGACTTACAATTTTGTTTCCAGAGTTTCCACATAATATTATATGGTGTTAACAAACCTATATTTATATACACTTAAACATTTTTAACTCTGTATACATATTAATATCTACAATAGGTACGCAAGACTGGTTTTATCATTTTTTTAAATAATAGCTTAGAAATTATAAACGGAATTTAAATGAAAATAGTGCCTGTAACAGATATTAGTAATCTTAATTTAGTAAGCACTAGAAAGTGCTTTCATTCTTCCTTTCTCGAAATTCATTACAAACGATCTGGTATACATAGGCCAAATTGTGTAACGCCCGTTACGCACATATAGACATCATAATTTCAATGCATTTTACGAAAATTGAATATACATGAAGTGTATTGAAACAACTTTAACATGTTTTCTTTATAATTTAGTGTTTTTTTGTCAAGTTAAGATGTACGAACTGTAACACCCGTTACATGGAATTTACCCAGTAACGAAATTAAACATTTTTACTATTTATATGTGAAAAAACACTCATGTACATCATGAAACAAATGACATCATAAAAAAAAATAGGTGTAATATAATATTGCATTGTTACTATTAAAAATAAGAAAAAAATCCCTATAAGTACTTAAATATTCCATTAATTTCGTAAAAATAAAAAAAACTAAATATCCAACACTAAAAAACATCAAAACTAAGAGATACATGAAAATGATTAGCACTATATTGTGAATATCCTCTTTACATTATTCTACATCAATTGAAAGCGCTTCATGGGCCTTCTTCATGGGAGAATAATCGCAATATCAACACCAATTTATAATGATATGACAGTGACATGTGAACGGAAATAGAGTAACTACAAATTGCACTGAATGATATGCGCCACATCTAGCACTTACGATGTGAGGGTACGGCCTTCTTATCCGAAGCCAGCTCAGCCTTTTTAGGAGTATCCACGTCGCCTGCATGTCGCAGCAAAATACAAAGAAGCATTAGAACATTGAAATGAACATCCAAGTACGAATAGCTAAATGTCGGAATTTTAGAGGCGACACTGAAAATATTAAGTAAGGAAAAGAATCACAATTCGAGGTACACAGTTTTCGTTATTATACTATCAGAAACAGACACTCACTTATGGTGCGCCGTAATTTTTTACAAAAAGAAGAGAAACGATCACGGGCGCGGCTAAGTTGGCCGTTTTTATCGGTGTCAAGTAAGCGAAGGAGCGACGGTTCGGAACGAACAGCAACTTCGCCAACAGGGCGCAGGGCCACAGAAGTAGGTCCATCGGAAACTCCTAGACTGTCGACACATACTGGACCAACGGAACGCTCCAGCTTGACAGAGTATCGCACACGAGCGCGTGTCGTGGTAGACTGCCGGCTGCGCGTGAAGTAACACCGCCCCGCTCCGGAGAGGACAGTCTTCATTACACTTCAATGCAAAACATAATAATGTGCTAATTCGAACTTCGTGAACTACATTATATAGAGCCTATTATGATTGTCGCTTTCTTGTCCTTACTTTTTGTCTTCAATACTATACTTTATATATTAAGTTAGTTTTACAAGGTTAATAACACGATGTAACTGAATATACAATAATATGTAATTATAGTACGAAAAAATTAAATTAAAATGAATGTGACAAAATGCAACACTTGTTGTTCGTCCAAACAATCAAAGTTGTTTCCACTACATTGAACTAACGAACACATTGCACTAAAAAGGAACACAACATTATACAGTTCAATTATATTATCATATTATAGTCGATAGGGATACCTATAGTGAAAGCCAGATGCATAATAAATATATATGTATGTATATATAATGATAAATACTTAAAACCAAAACAACCTCATTAAAATCAATACAATCAACATTGGTAAGGCGTTGGTGGTGGTCATCTTTTACTTTAATGATTTACAAAGCATTGAACTGCTTGGCTTAAATAAATGCCATTAGCTCCACTCCCTTCGAACAACTGATAACTGGCTACAACCTGTGACTACAACCTTGAATTTCATAGCGAATGTAACATACAGGCTACAACTAATGTATACAGTGCCCGCCCTAATACAGCCTTCATTAAATTGTAATTGTCCTCTCTGACTACCCCATTAGAGATACAGGGTAAGGATATGTATGTATTAAATTGTACAACAGATTTCTAACGCTTCCTACAATGGATCGTTCAATTAATTCTCAATTGCTTATGATAAAGTTTAAAAAATTCTGAGCGAATATTCAAAATTAAACCTCTTTGTTGACGTCATTCTCACTTTTGAAATAAATGAGTAAACGATTTTCCATAGAAATCATCGCTACAGAAACATGTTTTTACATATTTTACAAATTTCATAAACAGAATACAGAAAATTACATACAATTATTGCATTATGAAGGTTTTTGGTACCTACAATTGATGAGTGATGCGGATGACACATGATTGTTGAAATAATTACATAATTATAAAATGTAAATAATTATAAAATTGAATATCCTCGTTATTTTACGTAGACATCTTTGAAGTGATTATCACTAAACATTGAACACTATTACGTCGTATGAGTGCGTGTTTACCTTTTTACACAAACTGTGATAATTTAGCTACATATGACGTCACTACTTAGATTTCGAATTCAATAATAAAAGGCTATGTACACAAAGTCTCAACAACAAACCAGAGCACATTTGCAAAATAATTTACAAATATTGGCATAAGACTAAAAACAAGCGGTTAAAACCGATCTATTATTTATATACTTATATATATGACTACTGGTGTGTCTGTTAGTTATCGTATAACTTCCAAACGACATGAACATGATCAATTGAGGTCATATTACCACAATATATTCATTTATATTGTCGAGAGGATGGCTCGATGATAGGTGGCACTGTAGGTCAAGTTATAAACAAATTATATATTTAATGCGGGCCAAACTGCTAATTATATTATAAATTTAAATAATATAAATTTTATTTCGTGACATTTAGATGTCGAATACGTAGGTACCTACTTATATAAAAGCGGTTATAATCACTTTTAAGTGTCCAATATGGTATAAGCTAACTAATGAAATTACAGCAGTTAGGGTTTCTAAACAATTGGATTAAGAACTTTTCGTGAAGTTTGTTGGATTCTCTATGCACGCGAGGATCTCTAGACCCACGTAATGTTCAGTAATTTGATACGCTTTCATTTTAGTGGTGGACTGATTTACTGTTGATTGCGTGATAACAATTTATGCTCCAAAATGATTTCAAAAGGTTATTTTTACGACTGCCAATTTATAAAAAAAATTATACAAGAAAATCAGCACTTAATCTGAACACACAATTATTTACTAATACAAAACAAATGCTACATAACATGTAGGTACATAATTTCAACTTCACTTATGGTATCAACTTTCAAATTATGTACCCATTCTGTTTTAGGACCTAACGCGTATGGTTCGCGTTTAGCAGTGTCATGCAGCTGTGCAACAAAAGTACAACAGCGACCACTTGTAACGTTAAACTGCAGGACGATTGTAAAGGTTTAACGCAGTCGATACACATAGTCGTTGCAAACTTGCATTACATTTATAATAACTTATGTTCATAATTAGTTATTATTATTATTATTCTTGATGAGGGACGTCTGGGTGATCCAGACGGGTAATCAGTCCTCTTTTGGACCATTTCACCCAATTCCCTACGTGGAGTATGGTCTACCGATGGCCTGGAAAACGTTCCCCATCAAACCTTCATGTACGCCTACAAAATTCTATTATATTTCATAATTCGTTAATAAAAGCTTGCAAAAGCTGCTCTATTGAAGCATTTATAACTAAAAATTCAATAGCTTACTTTTAACTAAGTAAATAAAACGTAATTTTAAACACTAAACATCAAGTGGTAACATCGCTTCACTGTTCAACCTTTCACAATTCACTTTAACCACTACTTTAGCGGTGTAAAGACGGACAAATTAATAAAAAATGGAAAAAAGCTTTAATATGTCAGATTAATGAAACCTTTCTAGGTTGATATGGACATGGTGAGGTTTTTTTTTCGGAAAATACTCTCACGCTACGATGTGCTACTTTAACTTTATTGTTTTGATTATATTTAATGAGCGCTTTTACAATTAACCGTTGAACAATTTTACCGTCCACGATACAAAGGTGTTAAAATGCTTCCTTATTGTCTCAGAAAAAGACGCTTTATCAGTCTACGAGAACACGTTACGTTAACGACGGACGTTAACGTCTACGGAAATTTAAAAGCGTATTCTTACAACTGCATACATTTTGCTTCCCTATTGTAACGTGGACGGTAAAATTGTGGCGATAAAGTCGTTCAACGGTAAATTATAATTAAAAGCGGGAATATTCACGATACACTAAAAAAATAAATAAATATCTAATATGCTCATGATAACCAACAAGACAGAAATTTATGACAACACACGGTGTGTATAAATAACCGATCTGCAAAAATCACAGTAAGAACGGAGTCGTACAAATAGTACCTATACGAAAAATAATAGAACATAAACTGTCAAGACATGCCTTCGCGGACGAAGGACAACTGAATCTGTATGGAGTTGGTGCAATAAATGTTTGAATCAAGAGTATGGAACCAGGCAAATATTCTCTATCTAAAAAGTACATAATAAAACGCATTCTTTGTACGTCCATAACGCATTTTACTAGAATCCTATAACATTCACAAACATTCATCATGTTACGTCCAAAGAATTTGCTATAGACTTGTGTCATTCGTGATTGATTTGGTTATTTGATTAAAATCATTTCAAAGTACTGATGATTGCATTCGAATTGAACGAACTTATCGTTCGTCGATTCAACCATTTGACAGACTGCGATCTCGGTAGGTACTAGTCGATGTTTAATTGATTGTGTATGTCATGTAATGTGGTGACAAAAGGTATAATTCAAGTTTACGAGATAACCTCTGACGTTTACACATTTTATTTCAAAACATAAACAACAAAATTCCAAAAACTGCAGCGGAATTATAGTAAAACTAAGAATACCGAATCCTTAAAATATTGAATTACTCATACCATCGTTCGATCTTTTATTTCAATCAAAAATAATTATTGTATCTTTGTATATTGGACGACTGATTGGATTATTTGACCGAATCTTTTTTCATTTCAATACTTACTTAACAATCGAATCTTTGCAAACGAACGGATTGAAGCAAGTCTAGTTTGCCATAACATGTTTACTACATGCCATGAGAATGGACAAAAGTCACAGACTACATTATGCAGTTTGAGTTGCCGCAACGCTTCTGAAGTAGTGCGAAAAGAAATAAATAATAGAGTCCTACAACTACACTGTTTCCCCAATAGTGCAGTCCAAAAACGAACGTTTAATTTGAAAACACCGAACAAACGAATAAGATAAAATAATGTTTGCACGTTATTATACTGCTCTTAAAAGCTGATACCACATTACAAATAGTACCTGGGCGATCGAGCTTCACTCGGTGAAGGTCTTTCAAAAAAAATAACAAAAAAAAGTTTGACCACATTGCAGGATTCGAACCCGCGTATTTCAGCTTGGTCAGCAGATACGCTCTAGCCACTGTACTACTGAGAAGGTAAACTCTGTTGTGAAATCACAAGAGTTTAGAATTTAGAAGTTTTAACTGCGTGAAAACATACGAGAAAACGAATTTTCTCAGAATTGGACCTTAACTAGATCGATTTATGAGCTTACGGTTCTTATAAATCGATCTAGCTAAGGTCCAGCTCTATATTGTAAATTTCGAAACGTTTTCGAAATATACAAATATTGCTTGTATGTATTATACAAGCAATATTTATACTCTTTTAAATAACATAGTAACCTAAAATAAAGGAAGTCCATGCAATTTAACATTAAATCCATTGTTCAGGAAAATAAATAATAGATTTTCTCCATGACTTTTAGCCATAGACTTTATAAATAACTCCAAAGACAGACACAGTGTCCGAGCAGCAACAGTGAGCTAAATCAGATAACCTGATTCACCTGTACATACGACACACATTTATTATCAGATAAGATGATCGGTCGCCATTTCGTTAGAAAACAGCACCCACACATCTATATTTCATCTGATGTTATTTGTAGCTTCGTAGTACGGGACAGGTTGTCTGAAGTTATAAAGTCTATGCTTTTATCATTATTTTTCGTTTTATTTCCTTGTTAAGTACATAATTAAAGCGATATGTGATTTTAATAGGTCTTACGTAGGTACTTGTTGCAAATTGAACATAAGACATTAAAAAAAACAAAAAAATATCTGACCATATTACAGGAATCGAACCCGCCCACTTCCGCGTGGTAGACCTACACTCGGCTACTGCTACTGAGAAGGTAAAGTCTGCTGCATACTCAAAAAATTTTAGAAGTTTAGAATTTAGAAGTTTTAAGTGTATGAAAGACGGAGAAAACAATTTTTCCCAAAATTTGAGACCTAGCTAGATCGATTTCTCGCCCCCCTCAACCCCTACATTGTGAACTTCATCGAAATCGCTCTAGAGCCGTTTTCGAAAAAGCGATATCAAATATTGCTCGTTTAATATAACAGTGGATAACGGGCAAATACAGCGTTGATGAACTCAATGTGTTGATAAAAGTGGTTGTTTATATAAGACACATAATATACAGATGTAAGCAAGCGCGCCGCTTTTGAATCAACCCACGATTCTATTGTCGCGAGAACCTAACCACATATAATAGGGAGGAACCGGTCATGCCAGATATGTAGGTACATGACGCATCGTCTACCTCGGATAATGCGGCTTCATTCGTGTTACTACGCTACGCTCTCTTTTCTGCTTACCTTACCTTACCTTAATCAAAACACTGTGAACTAATAATAAAAATTATACTTACAGCCGGAGTTAAGGCGATGCTCGATGCCGAAAATATGTCGTATTTAAGTATTCTTTGCAAGCCTATTTCCCCCTGTACGCCGCATGACGTCAAAGGTAGAACGCGCTTTTTTTGTTTCTGAGGAGTGGATGAAGTCCCAGACTCCACGCTGACTGAGTAGTGTCGGACTCGAACCGACTAAAAACCTTAGCCCTAGTAGCTTTAACAGTGTCACTGGCATCGTTGGAGTGAACTCAGAAGGCGCTCTGCCAGATGGTTGACTGCCTAAGGGTTCCTCCAACCGAGAGATACTATGAAGGATGGACCTCGGCTCAGGGCATCACCAGGGGAGTATCCGCGCAGGAGTATTCGGGGAGTATTCGGGTGCGACCCAGCCAGCACGACGGCTGAAAACCCATTCGCGTGACTAGTGGTGTTTGTCAGGGCAAGTTTACAAAGTGCGTTAAGGCCCGTGTGTGTGCGTTTAGTACGACGTTATCGAACTTCTAAACGTGAGATCCTACGGGTGTCGCGGGGGACGTCCTCGCTTCCGTCGAAGGGGGGCGGTGCAGTTATAGTTTGAATGTGAGCATGTTGTGTTAAAACGTGTAATATCATCGTCTCTGGCGACTCATATATATCTAGGATTCCGATAGCGTTTGGAAACGCAAGGTTCGGGAACGAACGATGACGTCCTGACCACTAGATGATTCACGTGTAGGAAGGATGAGTGTTATGTCATATTAGGAGGCCTGACATACGTCTTACACAAAGTTACTTAATGTCTGAGGAACATTTTGCTTTGCGCACAGATGAGCATATTAAGACGATCGATAACGAACGCGGCGCGGTGGTTGACTGTTTGGATGTGATGACGGAAGGTCATGGCACTGTCAAGGGTGACTCCTATGTATTTTACTTTCCTAGCCCAGTTGATATCCTGTCCGAAAATAGTAACTGTGCGGAGGGTGTTAGAGCGAAGGGCACGACTGGTCATTGCGACCCTCGAGAAATACATACACGGCGGCGCTTTTTTCGCGGTTGACTTGATCAATGTCAGAACTACCCGCCTAAGCTTGTGAACGCGACTTGGAGGAGTTGAGAAACTCTGAAGCGACTATAGTCTGATATGAATAGCGCGGTATCGCCTGTGAATAGAGCGAGCACTACAATCAGAGAATGTCATCCGTATAGAGCAAGTAGAGAGTGCGCGACACTTAAAGCCCAATAGTGTCCGAGTACACAATACGGAGCCCTGTCGGACGCCTGCCCTGATAGAACGAGAGAAGGAGAGCTCCCCTTCAACTCTATAGCGGAAGCAGCGATCCGACAATAAGTCCCGTACTATGTGTACGAGATTGTCCGACATGCCTCTCGCCGAGCCGACGTAGATGGAATCGTCCGCCACGCCGCGCACCGAGCCGACGTAGATTGTACACCAGCCCGACGTGTCAGACTTTGTCCAATGCCTTGACTACATCGTAGAAGAGGGTTCCCGTGCCTACGTAGTGACATGGACGTTTCAGACTCTCTAGAATGTACTCCGTGAAGCGGTGAACTAATGTACGCACGAACATTTAGCTTGAAAGCCAAATTACTCCTCTATGAGAAAACCGGAAGTGTCTATATGGGTTTTGAGACGAGCTAGAAGGATTCGTTCGTAAATTTTCCCTAATACGTTAAAGAGTCAAATAGGACGGTAGCTATTGGGGTTCCAGCAAAGTTTACCCAGTTTGGGAAGCTACCATGAGCGCAAATAAACAAGGAAACAGTATTCGAATAAATTTTTTTCAATAATGAGCTGATTAAAGTAGTGCAGAGATTTACAATATTGAGGTTGAGGGGGCGAGAAATCGAACTAACTAGGTCGAAAAATCGAACTAACTAGGTCTCAATTCTAAGAAAAATCGTTTTCTCTGTCTTTCACACACTCAAACTTCTAAACTTTTTTAATTTTGCAGCAGAGTTTACCTTCTCAGTAGTACAATGGCTTGAGCGTAGGTCTACCAGGACCGAAGTGCGCGGGTTCAAATCATGCAATGTGGTCAGAACTTTTTTGTTTTTTTAATAAGTTGGAAATAACATGTTTTTCCACCAACGAATCAGTTTGGCTATTCAAAGAGGCAATGCTGCCAGTCTGCTGGGTACCTTAAGCAATGACAGCTTTCTAAGCGGCAACTTTGAGGAAGTTTATTATTTAAGATAAAGTGTAGTCTTAAGTTTGTAAATATTAACATATGTATGTACTTTTTGTTAATGTATATGTCTCCATTCAGTTTGCAACAAGTTAATTAAAAACACTTATCAGTTATCACTTTAAAAATGTACTAATAATAAGGAAATAAAATGAAAATTAATGATAAAAGTATAGACTTCATAACTGCAGACAGCCTGTCCCGTACTACAAAGTGGGGCAAACATCAGATAAAATATAGATGTGTGGGTGCTGTTTTCTAACGAAATGGCGACTGATCATCTTATCTGATAATAAATGTGTGTCGTATGTACAGGTGAGTCAGGTTATCTAATTTAGCTCACCGTTGCTGCTCGGACACGGTGTCTGGCTTTGGAGTTATTATTAGTTATAGTCTATGGCTAAAAGTCATGGAGAAAAGTCTATTATTTATTTTCCTGGACAATGAATTTAATGTTAAATTTCATGAATTCCTTTATTTTAAGATACTATGTTATTTAAAAGAGTAGTATTATACAAACAATATTTGTATGTATATATAATTGCGTTCTCGAAAACGGCTCTAAGGATTTTGATGAAATTTACAACAATCGATCTAGCTAAGGTCCAATTTTGAGACAATTCGTTTTCTCTATGTTTTCAAACATTTAAAACTTCTAAACTCTTGTGATTTCACAACAGAGTTTACCTTACTAAGCTGAAATACGCGTGTTCAAATCCTGCAATGTGGTCAATTTTTTTTTATAAGACGCGGACTAAAGCTCTGTCGCCCTGTCTAATATTGAAATGGCAACTGTATAATGGAAATATTGCTAACAAAGTCTAAAAATAATATTGTCTCATAGTGTTTCATTAATTATGTTTGTTTTAGTACCTACCATTACTTTCGCTATACATAACATAGGTATGAAGATCAAATAGCCAGTGTTAGCCAACGGAAATGTCAAAAGCACTCACATCCCTAGGCGAAAATGTGTGAGGAGAATGATGAGATTTGAGGAAGCGAAAGAAGTATGTAAAGACCGCGACGCTTGGCGCTCCGTCCTCTCCAATTACCCCGTTAGGGATACAGCGTGAAGATGTATGTATGTATAACATAGGTATATAACATGTATAACACGAACACAATAAAAAAGAAGTCAGGCAAATTGGTCAAGCCGTTCTCAAGTGATGCTCCGTCATACAATTAATTTTTATTTATATGGATTAATAATATAATTAATAATGTTTGTTATATAATAAATTAAAATAGTAGGTCCAATAGTGACGGTACGTTTATTCTTTTGGTTATCCTTTTAAGGTACGGAACTCATAAAAGATAAAAAGAAGGTTTAAAATTAAAATGATCTGTGAACTTAAAAACACTAATTTATATTTATATAGGAAAAAGCAAATTAAGTTTTTTTTTTCCTTTATTATACCGATGACGATGGCGGGAATGATTCTAATAACTATGAAAGATGAAACGGGTTTTTTTTTATCTTTACAAAGAGAAATAAATATGTTATGGGGTATAGTTTTAACAACATCCATGTATGTATATTATTGTGTATCCGGAAAAGAATCACGCGTTCATCGATCAAAATATCTAGCGAAGTTAATATATCAAGCATATTATTATGCTACTCATACTAATATTTATATTATTACATACTTGTTACGTTGATTCAAGAATTACTTAAAATCACCATTAATTTCAATTAAGTAAATTTAGTTTAACAATAGAAGATCCTAGAGTTCACACGTATTGTAATGCTGGACCTATGTACAGATAAAGATCAAGATTAAGGCGACGTATTGGAAATTTTGACGGCAGGGATCACAATTTTTCTAAGTGACTACAAAATGTATGAATGTGATATTTGGTAACCTGACTTCACTTCATTGCCTTCCGATCTGCCAGTTGCTATACACCACTGGTTCCCAAACTTATTTTGTCTACTGAGTCGAGAGCTCATGTAGTCGTTGTCTAAGATGCCTCCTAGCTAAATGAAATTACAAATCACCCCCCAGGCCTCTACACAACGCCCCCATTTTTTTCTGGGTCTCTTACCGCCCCCCTTTAGGCCTGCAGCGCCCACAAGGGGGTGTTATCGCCCACTTTGGGAATGGCTGCTATACACGATTGGTTAACTTTAGTAATATAAAAGACAAATCAAAGAAAACTCATTCTTTGGAGTGGATTTATGTTTCTAAATTTTCTGTATAGTTTAATCTAAACATATTCTTTAAAATGACAGTTGGATATGATAAAATTAATTATAGTTTTTAAAATAAACGAAAATAACTGTTTTTTCGTATTTTTCGTAAGCTAGCCGCGCGCACGTTTGCATAGAGCAGAAGGTCTATTTTAGATTAAATTATTATTTATTAATGCGTCGCCTTAATAACATCTTAAATCGTAATTAAGCTCTTATCACTTAGAAACACACTGAGCAAATAAAGCCAACAAAAAATTTCAAATTAATCACTTTCATTAAGCTAGACATGCGATGACATTTCTTAAAATAACATAATATGTGACGTGCCTTATGTAATGAGGTATTATCGTGAAAATAATCTGGGCGTATATCCAAAGCAAGTCGCGTATGTGACGTAAGTTAGCCACATGTTTACGCGTAGCAGGTCACACATTATCGTATTTTACGAATACAAGAGAACAAGGAACTTTCTTCTATGTCTTTAAGTGTAATTTTTACAAACCCATGTAATGTCAATGGAAAAAAATTGCATTATAGGTAGGTCATAAACGCAGTCTATTCTTTTTCAAAGATAATCTAAGAGTATTTTGACATGTTATATCTTATCTGGAACACGTCGAAGACAGTAAAATTATTTTTCTTTTTATTATACAGATATAGCCTTAAACTCAATCATAAATATACGTCGATATAAAGTCGTTACGTATAATATCAGCATAATACAAGTGTAATAAAATAGCACAATAATGACAGTTTTCACAAATCCCAATTAAGTAGTAAATTATAATGTAAGTAGTTAATTTCAACAAGGCCTAGTTCCTATTAATTATATAAGATAGTATTATTAATAATACTTCTACAAAATATTATACTATACATATATTGTATCTATTTACGTACCTATATTTCGTGATCATTATATGTATTTAACCATATTATACAAATTCATTATGTTTTGTAAACCAAATAGATATATATTATATTACATATATTATAGAGGTATATACTTTATGACATTATTACAATAATACATACATATCTTCACGCTATATATCCCTAAGGGGGTAGTTCGTTTTGAACAGAATGAACAAGAGAAATATATCACCAAAATACAAGCGTCCGGTTGAAAAATTTCGATTTTAAACGGACAAAGATGGTTGATAAAAAAAAATCTTACCAATGCTTTTTACCGTATAAGATGTCGATCCACAAGACTTCGTTTGACGAAGCCGATTTTCAGGATGAGCGTTAACCGTGTAAGTACCGCGTCGCCACAACATTGTACAAATGCAATTGACCTGTGCCCCGACTTACAATTTTTTTATATATCACTGAAGAGGTAATAATCATACTAAAATATTTCGTACCCATTGAATACAATCTCTTGTCACAAACCACTTAATAATATATTCGTCGCAAACCTTTTATATATTTGTAATCGATAGTTCCAGTTAATATTTTCAAATAACTCGCGAACATAGTACACAACTAGGTTAACGTATCGATATTCGTAATTTTGCAATGAGCACTCGTTACGGCCATATTATGGTGATCGCTATAACGTTGAGCGAAAGGCAACGAAAACCGAGAGTTCGGCAACACGACTCTTCCGCGAATGGTAGGATGGTGCGGTCATAACTTATTTAAAGATAGCGAGATTGCACACTGATAACAACAAATAAAATGATAAAGCTTTGCCATTTGAGTATTTCAGTATCGTCGTTACGAAATACTAAGTAAATTTGAATAACATTACTAATGTAATATTAATTAAAACAATACTATTAAAAGTTCATTACAATTTTTAAGTAAAACATTTACATAATCAAATGTGACCCCAGTGGAACAAGAACAGTGGCTAAAAGCCGCGAACCAAACACTGTGCCCAAGGCTAAGTTGCTACGCTGTTAAAAATGCAAAACTCACGCTCTTAATACAAAACACACGTGTTTAACTGTGAAGGGCTCACTCAGTGAATTTTTTACACATGAACTCATACACTGTAGGTGTCAGAGAGTCTATACGTCATAATATATTATGTTACCTGATATTTTAAACTATAACATGGTTAACAGTACAAAACAGTTTAGCTCTATATTAAAAATAATTTCAATAATTTTTACATAAACGTAATAATTAATTATACGATCTACAAATTAATATTTAATTACTATTCCATGACTTAAAATGTCATCAATACGTTTAGTATTCGGCTCAAATATGGGAAAAAGGAACACCTTTAGTATTGAATTGGTGTGTGTGTTTTGTCCATCTGTCACAGTAGTTTTTCTCAATATCTATTTTCAAGTAACTGTTTAAATCAGTAAAAATCTGAAATTTGGAACAGATAAAAAAAGTACAAGCCTAAACATATACGACATACGTGAACATCAAAACTTGACTTTTGACTATTGCGGGTTTGTTTTGGGCGCATAAATAGAAAGTGATTCGGAGGGAGGTCATTTTGTAGGCTATGAAACGAAAGTTCTATAAACCAGGAATTCAAAAATGTAGAACATCTAACTTTGTATTAGCACAAATTAATTAGTTACTAACGTAAAATATTCATTTTTTAAATGTTTTTCGAAAAAAACTTAAAAATACCTGCCACCGCACCTTCTCACCAAAAGCAGCAGCACCCAGTCATTGAAATAATGGGTACATTGAAAAAAAAAATATTAGGATTACATTTGTTTAAATGCTTCTTTTTTATATGAAAAGCTGACTATGACAAAATTTCCTTTGCGGTTGACGTTTGGTAAAAACTGAGAATACAGATACAGAGCACTGATTGCACAATTACGCCTGAATACCCCGTTATGGATACAGCGTGAAGATATACATGTATGATTACGTGATGCAAGTACGACTCGCAGTTGGATGGTTTTTGTAAAGAGAATAAGCCTTGGAAATTTCAGTGTTATACTCTACTAACGACCCGCCCCGGCTTCGAACGTGTAGACATTTTTTTTAAAATAAATAAAGCATGTTACTCGCTGATAATATAGCTTTCTATAGGTGTAAGAATTTTTAAAACCGGTTACGTAGTTTTTGATTTTATCTATTATATACAAACAAACAAAGTTTACCTCGTTATAATCTTAGTATGTACATAAATAATTATACTCTATCTACTTAATCCAGAATCCAGATTGATAAATCCTGTACCTAAGAGTAAATGGCAAAGTTCTAAAGCAAACTAATATTGTTAAAAACACTACAATCACATTTTCAATCAATACATTTCATTAATTTTGAAATTATACATACATATGTATAATGTAACAACACGACCTGTAATTAATGCTAACTAAATATATACCTGATCTAATCACATTAGATAACAATAATATTGTTAAAACTAAGAACAATTGATTATGTTAAATAATGTAATACCGATTACACATATCAAACACTAAATTGATTAAATCAATATAACTTCCAGTATCTTATCTAACAATATAATAGCATCATAATAACATTTATATAAATTATTTTAATTACCTATTAGTACCTAGACACTTGGCAGATTCAATTAAAACTAGCGACCCACCTCGGCTTCGATCAGTGCAAATACTTCAATATAAACTAAGGTAGATCCACCCGCCTTACTCCAAGAAACAGACATATTTATCCTTCCATCATCCTTCTTCATCATTCTTCTTGTGAGACATCCTTGAAAGCAACTTTGACAATATTACAAACACAAACATACATTTACGCGTGTACAAAGCGCGTGTAACTAGACAACAATATATTATATGAAAACAATAAGAGCAAAAGAGAAAGCATATCGGCCGCCGAGGACACCACGTGATACGAAATTCCCCGTGTTTCGTCGTTCGTCAAGTATCAGGGCGCGTTTATCCGATGCGAATTTTGTCGCGCCGACACAAAGCGGTCACCGCGCGGCCAATAAAAATTTGCAGACAGCGACAGCACAGTACAAGTAAGCATACAGTATGCTATCTCGGCAGTGTCCTAGAGATAATTACCTACGGTCGTTTGGTACGTAAACACGCAATAGGGCTACCGACTTGGACTGAATGTTTTTCTTGGGTTACTTATTTGATAATGGGTACTATATTAAATTGTCATATTATCTTTTCATTTTATATTATTGCAAATTTAATACATTTTTATTTATATAATTTTACTAGTATTTTATATCTAGTTTCAAAAGTTTGTGAGTTAGTATGGTGGAAATGGACAAAAAAAATGCTTTTTTATGTGCAGTATAATTAAAAATCAGCAATAAATTAACTAGATCATTATGATAATATATTTCCTACAAATTAGCAACAGAGAAATATTTCTGGTTTCGATATAGATGTATTCAAACATCCATACACTGAACATTGTGCTCGTAAACTTGATTGACATAATATTTAGTCAATAAATGCGCAGGAGCGTCTCATACCGTCCGACGACAACCGCGGCGCGCTCGCAACTGTCGTATGTCGAGATATGTCGAGATTTCGAGCGCGTTGTTTGGGAACGTTTGTATGAAGATAGCATACTGTATGCTTACTTGTACTGTGGCGACAGCCACGAGATCACTGGCGGGACCGGTAACTAATTTTAATAAAAAATTGGTATCATGTATGATGATAGCATATTTATTATTCTATGACCGTAAAATGTAATTTTCGCGGTAAATTTAGCGCCACTATACAAATTACATTACACAAATTCTTGTTTTGACAGCAGTTATCGCGCGATATTTGACTGTCGCATGCTGACTGCAAGTTACGTAATAAGCGTGGAGGTCGTTCGCGCGGCGGCCGCGAGGTTGTTCGCGCAGCCACCACGCGGTCGCTAAGCAGATGCCACAAAATAGACCAAAATACAGTCTAAATATTTACGTATCTAAGCTCAGGTCATGCGCAAGTAACTTTACTCTGTCTGGAGTGGAAAGAGAGAAATGGAACGCGAGAGTGAGATAGTTTTAGACCGCGCGGTGACCGCGGACAACAGCGCCGCCGCCGCGCAAACGACCGCGTGGAGATAGCGCAGCGCGCGCGGCGGCCGCAAGAAAATTTTCGGGTCGTTTAACTGCGCCGTCATGCTACCAAAAAGCGAACATTGCTTATTGCATTGAGCGAGTTAGTCAGTCAGTAGTAATGAGATTAATGTTTCCAAAATTAATCAAAAGCGAGAATTTACGTATAAACTGTGGATACTTACAAAATAAATGAAGTAGTAGTACGTCGCATCATAGAAAATTACTAAAATTAATCCACGTGTATGATGATGACAATTTAAGCTTTTTCTGATTTTAAACTGCAATTTTTATAAGACTACGTGACGTATAACATTAACAATATTTCGTTGAATACCGTACGTACTAGTGCTAATTAGCTCCTACTAATGCTTCAGAGTTTGATGTGTAGAGCGTGTCCACCAGTGTTGGGCAAAAGTAATTGTAACAACAATTACAATTTATAATTTTTAATTGTAATTGTTTCCTAACAAAATGTTTTTACAATTTACATTTTGCCTCACACTGGTGTCCACCTCAGTGTATGTAGAAGTCTTTGGGTCCATATGTATGTACCACGGACTGCTTTTAAAGCTAAAGCCTAATCAGGACGCACTCTGTGACGCCTCTACTTCTGACCCTGTGACGCCTGAAAGTGAAACCTACGCAGTATATCTTAATCATGTTATTTTTATACAAGAACAAACAATTGCATATCGTACTTATGCAGTGTTCTGTACTGTCACTAATTACTAACAGTAAAATAGAAAACAAAGTTTGTCGTAGAGATCATTATGTGTCAGAGATCGAACGAAAGCGTGACGTTACAATAGAGTCATACTTGGATACAGCCGTTGGCGTAGGCGAGTACTCAAATATTGAAGCTCGTGGGACTCATCTTTTCCTCATGATATACATAATATATTAATTGTGATAATGGTATTCGTTTTTTATTTGCTCGAGGCTATCAGTTATGTAGAAACTCGAAGATAATTAATGAGTGTCAACCGAGTCCCGCAGTTTCCTTCATGGCGACATCAAAAGTGGGATCACCTGAGCACAACCAAGAAATAAAGCAACAAGTCGTTTTGGTGTGGGTGACGTTTTCGTAGAAACTGAGGGGCGGAACCAAACGAAGCTGGACTCAAGCGTACGTTTAAAGTTATAGAAGTTCCGGATAATGACAAGTAGCTCCTAAAATCATTAAATTCTAAATAACACAAGTACCCACACGATAAGAGTAAAAAGAATACTAAACCATGTGCAATCGATCTAGTCAAATTAGACCTAGCTTAGGGTGTACCATAGACAAAATAGCGACTACCACACTGTTTAATCACTCCAAGATCATTGTACCAATGTAATGTTGTAAATGGACGGACAACATTTATTCTGTTATCATACAGAATGGTTGAATAGGTAATCAAAATTAATGTATTGGTAGCCTAAGAAAAAGAAGCAGAGTTTGGGAGACCTAACCTAAAACTGATCTTAAACATAAAGTATCATAATAACTAATAAGTTTTAAAATGTTATTCTCGTGCGTTGTAATAATTTATTTGATGCCTACTTTCGTATTATTAGTAAACAATCAGTAATCAGGTAGAACGGGAGTGTCGTAGTCAAGTATCCTTAAAGCAGCTAACAGTATCTTCATCGAGAATGAAGCTAAAAAATCTGATATTTTTATTACAGAGAGTACTCCATGCATTCACCCAAACCTCCGTAAGATCCTATCCTATGTTAAGATCCTGTCATTTATTGTTTTATATCTACCATCAAATTCGTAATTATATCACTCGACTCACCAGTCACCAATCATTAAATTATCGCACTCTGCATCTCGTGACGTGACGCATCACGCCACGCTTCACATCCATCGCAGACCTGTGTCAATTGTGCATTTTCAAAGATTCAGTCGTTCATGCATTGAAATGAAAAAGATTCGGTCAAATTTTCAATCCTTTCTCAGATCAATTAGATCTTTTACGATTTTGGTATTTTTTAATTTTTACTGAATTCTATTGGATTTGCAATTTCATTGTTTTTGTTTGAAAAAAAATAGCAGCAGCAGTTAATGTTGTGAATTTGTTGAGTGAGTTTGTTGTATAAATTCCACCTTTTATCACAGTACATGAAATACAAATATCGACTAATATCGAGATCGAATCTGTCTAATGATTGAATCAATGAACGATACGTTTGTTCAAATATGATTACAATCATCAATACTTTGAAACTATTGCAATCAAATGACCGAACCAATCACTAATCCAGTCGCCACTCCAGTACTTCTAACACATTTCTATAGGGCCAAAATATGGGACCACCCTGCTCGCCACTGATCACGTTTTATGCACTAATAAATATCGACTCGCTGGCATTATAATAATAATAACACAAAATAAAACAGTAATATAACTTACTTTTAGACCTGTATGTACATCACCGTATATTCTGAAGGTATTTAGATATATGTAGTTATATAATATCTTACCTGACTGAAGGCTGACTCCCGCTTCATGCGTAACGGAATTGCCTACTATCGGCCGGATACGTAGGACTATTTCATTAATTATGCATTTAGTATACAGGTGTCCCAAGAAACAGTGATAAGCGGTAGTCCAGAGATAGAGCAGGCCCTGGGGTACCCGAATTACCCCCATGTATGTTCCGCGATTTTTCGTAGTTACAAAATAAACTGATTTAATATAATTTTTACTTGGTTTTATTTATAACTGAAATTTAAATTTGAGACTGTAAATTTTCACGCAATATTTAGGTATGATGTCATAGATAGCTTAATGATATTTATAGGGTAAATAGTTGATAAAAAGAAAAAGTTTTTGAAATACATTTGGATGAAAAAAGTTATGTGACATTTTTTTTAAAACACCCTGAAAGTTATTGATTTTCTTTCTATTTTTCCTTTCATGTCACATTTTTTTTATTTTAAAGTGCAATGGTATGGATTATGGAGGTGACTGTGTGCAGCTTGGTTAGGTCCAACTTTAAACTAAACATTAAAAAAAATCAGACATTCATCTTAATTTTTCACTACAATGACTAGAATGGGCTCAAAAGTCGGAAATCAGAAAAATATCATAAAAAAATTAATAACTTCTAAACTACGAAAAATCGCGGAACATACATGGGGGTGATTCGGGTACCCCAGGGCCTGCTATCTCTGGACCACCGCTTATCACTGTTTCTTGGGACACCTTGTATAATAATAAAAAACAATGTACACGGTGTTTTTATATTTGTTAAATTTAATTTCTTGCAGTTATGTTGAAGATCGATTACTGTAGATTTATTAAATTATAATACGTTCGTTTATGCGATTTAGACATTTTTGTATTTGGGACGATGTGAAGATCGAATTAAAAACAAACGAAAGCGAACCTATGTTTGCGTCGCGTGTGACTCCGACTGGCGCTACAATAATTACCCATATTCACCCAAAATATTATGTGTGTGCCACGTCGCGAGCATATTAGCACGAACACACACAAACCGTGTACGCTAGCGGTCAATTAAGACATCCTACTGTTGTTTATATTGTGGTCTTACTGTTCTATTTGGTGGTCTGGCAAAAACAGCAAAAAATCAAACTATAAAACGGACGGAATCTCATTTCATAGGCAAGTAACGGTAAATATACAATTTTAAAATTTACATTCATCTTATCACGGGTCAAGTTAAACTGGACATTCAACTGACGTGCTCGATGACGTGTATCTTTGCCTCTCGCTTTCAGCTTGGTGCGACCTCTATTACGTTATCTCGGTCTATTCGTAGTTCGTACGCACGTGTAACAAGAGTGTTGTACTCAAATAATCGAATGATGTGTCGATTGACGAATAAAGAATATTATAAAGCGTTAGCAGGTAAGGCAAAAATTAACTTTACCTGTAACGTAAATGTCGATTGTCGACCTAATGTCGTAATGCTGAGCCATGCCGTCACAACCACCTAACTTATCGGTTTATTATAAGTATACCAGATCTTGATCGAAAATATAACCTATTAAGTATAGTGGATGTGATTTAGGGATAAGTAGCTGATCTTGTTTTGTTTCAAGCAAATAGTATTAAACCGCAAAACAAACGTCGTGGAGCTTTATTTAGCTTATTAACCAACGAAGAAAGGAAGGAGGTTCTCAAATCTCAAGTCGACGCATATATTTTTTATTTCTTTTGACGTGTATGACCACGCATTACTTTTTACAGAGTAGTCCGATTTTAAGGATTCGTTTATAATTGGATAGAGTATATACCAGAGATAAAACGGACATCCGGCAACTATCCGGTATCCGGCTTAAATTACTATTCGGACGGCTACCGGATAATAAGCGAGTATCCGGCCGGATACCAGATTTAAAAAAAGTACGAAATATAAAATGGAGGTGCTTATATAATCCACATAAATATAATCGACATATTTTCATTATACAACAAAAAACAATAGTATTTGTACTGCACAAAGGGCAAATTATGGTGAAGAAATACCAATTTTTTTGCATTAAAAGGCAGCAAATGGTTTCTCTTGTCTTAATAGACAAGGCCAGCTTCAGAAAAAGTCTTTCGCTGTATACGCTGCTGCAGGGTGTTGAAAGATAAATTCTAGCAAACTTTGTTACGATGTTCGTTGCGAAACGCCAATCGGCAAATTTCGGACAGATATCCGGCGGCATATATTCCCCTTAATTTATAAAAATTCATTTCGCATTAAAATTATTTTGAAAACGGGACCTTAATAGTATTATGGAGGGTTCGATATTCCGGCCTCTCAACAGCTACACCCACAGTGCACAGCTAAACTGCATGCTCTCCTGGTATTTGGCTTCCTAAATTAATTTTAAGAGTTCCGTACTTTCGCATAATTTTTAATAAGTATTGTTCATTTTGTTTCGAATCGTAATTACCCTGATAATCACATTTTCAAAATACTAGTACTACAAAGTAATGTTGATTTTATACATTATTTATTTCTAATATTTACTTATGATTTCTTCTCGTTATTTTTATTTGCAATTAAAAAGATGTACAATTTTTTCTTTCATAGACGACTGTTTATTAATGGCTATTATTTATTTCTAATATTTACTTATGATTTGTTCTCGTCGCTTTTATTTACATCTAGCGACCCGCCCCGGCTTTGCACGGGTAGAATTTAAAAAAAATACAGCCCATGTTACTCGCTGATAATGTAGCCTTCTAAGGTGAAAGAATTTTTAAATCGGTTTACTAGTTTTTGAGTTTATCCATTAACATACAAACAAACAAGTTAACCTCTTTATAATATTAGTGTAAATTAAAAAGACGTACAATGGTTGCTTTCAAATAAAAAAAAATGAAGCACTCGATACGAAATATGAGTTTGAATCTTTGAAGATTCTGTTTTTTTTTTCAAATATTGTATCGAGTTTTTTAGTATTCGAGTTATTAGGTATTGTATCGTATTTAAAAAATCAGTTTCTTAACTCTAAAACGGCAAAAATTTTGTTTCCAAAAAATTTTTAAAATGTGTAGGTAGTTCCATTGTTAATACGATTATAACGGGGTCATGGTACTCATCGTGTTAATTTTACATAACTGTTTTTAATTATTGAAATTCTAGTTCCGAACGCCTACTACGAAATCAAATGTTATTAAATTATTAAAATTTAAAACGGGACCCTAAAAATAACTAGTTCTCCCCTTTCTTATAATACATAAAAACTATAATACCAAAATAGCACACAAAATTAGCAATAATTTCATTGGTTTGCTTCGATCAATCGCAACTGCTTATTAGGTATGTCGGCACCTTTGACTGCCGTAAGGCGGAACTTATTATTTTAGTCAGAGCTGTTTACGTAAACATCTAATTTTTATTATTTTAATTGTGAGTGAAAATGTGATTGTACGAAAGGAGACTACTATGACATGATGCTGTGCTCGGAGCCGTTAATGGAAACTTGTGTGCCGCTTGTCGAATTTACGAATATCGGTTTTCCCTCAACAAACCAGAAGCAGATGGGAGGCTGCTTCTATGTTTTTGGAAATGCTTCCCAAGATGACACGTTTGCATACCGCTGGTAGTGTTCTCAGTTCTACTAGAGAAGCTTTCTGTCACACAAATGTAGACTTAGAAGAACAGATAGATATTAGAGCACTTTACAACTGAGCCCAGAAGTAATAAACCAAGCGCTGCCGTCATCCTCAGCACGATCACATGACCGTATGGCGGATTCTAAAAATTGGTGGCTAGTACCATCAAAGTACCATTTCCATTTTCAACGTATATCTTTATAGTGTAACGTATAGCAGGCCGCGCCGTGCCGTCGGCAAGCAGCACAGATTCCGAGAGCTACTAGACACGCATCTGCACAATATTTCAACGCCTATTATTTATTAAGTGGCTTTTATTTATTTTATTCGCGCGATATAATTGCTAACAGTAACGGGCGCGAGCCACTTGCCGTCGGACGTAGCACAACTTGCGAGAGCTGTTTCTGGATGCCTTGGTAGTACATATAATTGCTTTTAGCTGTATTCAACGGATATCGGATTTGCTTATCGATTTGGAAAAGGTCGCGATGCACATTCTATTATTTTGTAATACCTTTAGATTCGCTAGCTATTTCGGTTTTGTTACTGTATTCAATGAATATGAACACTGGGCTTCCAAATTTGTGAATGGGACAAAGTTCGTTACATATTTTTTGGGCATTGTCCTTTAACTTTCTGCACTCATATCTGTACAGTATTTCAACACGTATTTTTATTAAGTATCTTTTATTTATTTATAAGTAACACATACCTGTACAGTATTACCACACCTATTATTTATTAAGTAGGTTTAGCACATACATATCTTCACGCTGTATCCCTAACGGGGTAGTCAGAGAGGACGGAGCGCCAAGCTTTTCGATTCTTACATACTTCTTTCGCTTCCTTTAATCTCATCATTCTCCTCACACATTTTCCCTTAGGTATGCGCATACCTAGGCGAAGTAGCTTTTTTTTTTGTTAAGTACCGTGCGATTTAATTGCTTACAGTAGGCCTAAATGTAGCGGGCGTGAGCCGCTTGCCGACGACACATAGCATTTAACAATAGATCTAGCTATCCCTATCTAGCTGTGGGTGTGGTCCCTGGTAGCCTGGTAGATGCCTAGCAAAGGAGGTAGTTAGCTGGTAATTCACTACTCCCTGGGGTTGTTATGGGTCATGAACTCAAAATAGTGATGCCGGCAGTTTAGTCGATATTTTTATTTATCATTAAAATTATTTAAATTTTATCAAAATAAAAATGTCACAGGAGGACTTTTGTAACCTCATAGGTGGACTCTCCACTTGACATGCCACAATACCTTTCAGGGATTTGGTGGACGTTTGTAACACCTTGTATATAAAGGTATCCTCGCGCTGTATCCCTAACGGGGTAGTCAGAGAGGACAGAGCGCCAAGAATATATTTGTATATAAAGGTAATTATATAGGTTTTAACACCTAAAAATGTTTATATACTAAACGTAAATAAATATATTATCATTTACAATGCTATACGATATTTGTTTTTATCATTCTTCTTGACAAAATTCACTGAAAGCAAATATTTTGAAATTACTCCGATTGCAACTCAAGTTTCGAACGTCATTTCGTCAGAAATAGTTCTCTATAACCTTTTTGTGGAACTGTATTTGAGTGCTTGTATTTCTTCGCAATCCAACGAAACTCATATGAAAATAAATAACCGTAACGCCACTTAAAATCTACTTGCTCTCTCCTATAACCAGTTGATATCTTGATATTGCCACTACGAGGGACCATTTCACATCATCCCTCAGTTGGTGAAGGTCATCATCCCTCAGAGTTGGTGAAGGTCGCTCACCGCATGCCCAAGTGGAATGCATCTAGGCCTAATGGGATTCTGATAATAACCTTCTTGCCGAAGAGGGCCACGGTCGCTTTGAATAGTCTCTCCAATGAGATATTGCGCAGGGGTCACTTCCCAAAGGTCTGGCGGGCGAAGCGGATGTTCATTCTGCCTAAGCCCGGAAAGGACCGTTGCAACCCCTCGACAAAGAATATGTAGAGAAGAAGGCTAACTCCCGCTTCATGTGTAACGGAATTGGCTAGGCTCTGCCGGATACTGGATACCGGATAGGGTTGTAATGTTGGGTGTGGGATGCAGACAACATCGTGGGATTAGTTAACTGAAGCGGTAGCATGTTTGCGGCGCGTGCGACCCCGACTGGCGCTATAATATTGGGTCCTTACATATGAAATTAGCGTTTTGTCGTACTGACCACTTTGATCTGAAATATCTCCTTTTTGGTTAGGAATTCCACATTCAAATTTATAAATTCATTTAGCTAGTACATTTGAGTTTTGAAAACAGTCATTCATTTGTTTTTTTCCTCATTATTTTTTTCTTTGGCGTCGCTTATTAGCGCACAATGGAAAACATGAAATATCGGTATATTTACCAGTACGAGTTCTACCGTGGCACCAGGGCTGCAGAAACAGCTCGAAGGATTAATGATGTGTACAGCGCTGGTGTCGCAAAAGAAAGCACGGTACAGTTTTGGTTTCAACGTTTTCGTTCTGGAAATTTCGACCTTCAGAACCAACCCCGTGGACGGCCGGAGATCAAAGTGGAAAATGAAGAATTAAAGGCTATTGTAGAAGCGGATCCATCACAAAGCACTTCAGAGATAGCTGCAGGCTTCGGGGTAAGTGACAAAACTGTATTAATCCACTTGAAGCAAATCGGGAAAGTAAAAAACTTGAACGATGGGTACCTCATAAATTGAGTGAATTGAACTGCTGCTATCTCTGAAGAATTGAATTGACTGCTGTGTTACTTTGCTCAACCGACACAGTAATGAAGGGATTTTAAATCGAATCATTACTTGTGATGAAAAGTGGATACTGTACGATAACGGAAGCGCTCGTCGCAATGGCTGAACTCTGGAGACCCAGCCAAATCCTGCTCTAAACGAAAATTGACTCAGAAAAAGTTACTTGAGTGTTTGGTGGACTAGCGCCGGTGTCGTTCACTACAGCTTTCTAAAATCTAGCCAAACGATTACGGCAGATATCTATTGTCAGTAACTGCAAACCATGAAGGAAGAACTACCTGCTAAACAACCGAGATTGGTCAATCGCTCTAGGCCACTGCTGCTTCAGGACAACGCAAGACCACACACTGCACAACAAACAACCACTAAGTTAGATGAGCTACAATTGGAATGTCTGCGACATCCACCGTACTCCCCGGACCTGCTCCAACAGATTACCATTTTTTCCGGAATTTGGACAACTTGGACATTTGGACAATATATTTTACAAAAAAAAAATTGACTATATTCCTCCCGTACAAAACGCCAATTTCATATGTAAGGACCTAATAATTACCCATATTCGCCCAAAATATTGGCGTTGTGTACATGCCACCGCGCGTGTGTATTAGCGTACACATACAAACCGTTTACGCTAGCTTTCTATGCAGACACCCTACTGTAATGTTTATATCGAGCTACCAGCCCAGTACTACGATGCTGTCGCACATAGTCAACTGTTGTTCGAGGAGCTGCTGCTGCGGATACTGGCCCCGCACATCCCATTGAGAGTCGAGCAGTTCGAGTTCCGAGGACAGTACTCGTGAACGCTCAAGCTGATGAAGGTGCTTCACCACTTGGCCAATCAATACAACGGTGGGCACTTAACGATAGTTTTTCAGGGTCTTAGACAGTACAATAGTAGGATGTCTTCATAGAAAGCCAGCGTACACGGTTTGTATGTGTGCGCTAATAAGAACGCGCTGTAGCAAGCACATAGAGGGAATATTTTGGATGAATATGGATAATAGCGCCGGTTGGGGTAGCACCCGACTGCTTCCGTTTGTTTGTCCGTGTAATTCGTTCAAATTGTCACAAGTACAAAAATAACTAAATCGCAACAAACGTATTATAATATCCTCATAGATACCTAAATTATTTCAGTTATTCGATTCCAGTTATCATTCTTCAATATGACTAAAAGAAATTAAATTTAACAAACATGAAAAACTTATCCGTATGCATTATTTTATATTATTATATCTATTATTATATTTTAATTATTATAGTTGCGGTTGAGCGTGCACTTTCCTCGCCGCGCCCCATCCTTGCGGGTGTCTCGCAAGATAGATGCCTATCGCCGTGTTTTTTGTGCGGCGTATATCAATGATATCGCCACCCTAGCTGACCTCGCGAAGGTGAGCAAGATGTAATGCTCGCACACTTAGCTTACGACAACGGCTACTTCGCGTCATGGCGTTAGGTGGACACCGCAGCAGCGCAAATGCAGCGTCTGCTCAATCTGCTGCCTGAATATAGAGCACCAATGTGCTGTATATAATTTTGCATGATAGCCAAAATTAGACAGAAAGAAGTAATGATAACACATTCTCGAAGAAAACAAAAACAGTACTTTTATTTTGTGGAGTTTTCTGTAACATTAAACATTCAGTTTGAAGGCAAAGTTTGACGCAAACAGTACAAATAAGCAACACATTAAATAGTTTCAATCTATACCTTTCCATCTTTAAAGGCGCGTGGGGCAAGAGCACAGCGCCTTAGGCCTGATGTGGGCTTCTATAAATGTCCAAATCCATGCCCAAACGTATTTTTTATTCTATTTAAAAAAAACATTACTGTCATACATCGAAGTTCCATTCGTGAAAAAGCAATCACTTTTAGTGTTGGTTTAATCAACAGTCACTAAATCATTACATATATTACATAAAAAAATGCTTTTTATTCACAATTATTTTATATTTTCTCAAATTGGCAATGATAGATACTGTGAGAATGTAATTGTGTATTGAAACCTCGACTCAAACTAAGAACCTATCTGGTGATATGGATTCCTTGGTCTTAATCGATTCATTTCCGTAGTTCAAAAAGAAATCTTAAATGTCAGCGGTATTAATTGGGAGCTGTCGCACTTAAAATAGTTTTGCGTAACCATATTCAATTTAGAACTTCATCTGATAGTGGGTAAAACTTTATTCCATTGATTTGAAATACATTTATTTAAAATAAGTACTTTCATTTCATTAAATGCCTAATTAAAAAACATAAGTATTTTCTGTTTTCGAAACGCAAAATACCTATTACCTAAATTAAAATATTGCCAGCAATGACAATCAAATTTACAGGTTATTTTTATTATTTATATCCTTCCTTCCTTCCTTCTATTATTTTTAAAATACATATTTTGTATTTAAATAGTAAGATATTATCAAATTATTTCATATTTGAAATGGAAAAATTAGTGTTTGCATTTTAAAACTGTTTGTACATTAATTGATCGATTACAATAATCGACTTTATAGGATTAGCTAAATTCACTAAGTGCTACTACTAACCATAGTGAAAAAACTGTGGACTTACGGTAATGTTTGCAGAGTTCGATAGTCACACAAACACAAGATTCCTTGCGAACTTTGTTCAACAGGATTGTTTCATTTTTTTATTTAAAAAACGGAAGTCTATTGTTATCTAATTATAATGAAAATAGAAATCCCACATATGATTTCGACCAACTGAAGAAAGAATGTTTGTATAAATATGATAGGATTTTTAAATATTATTTAATGCCTATACTAAGGTCTAGTTACTTAAAGGCGATACAGGTTTGGGCAGTCTCCTTAAATAATATAGGTATTTGTATAGTATTTAAGAAGTTTTATTTGATATTTGATTTAAAAAACACATTAGGCAATATTCTGTTCTTTCAAATATTAGAATCAGTAAACTTGTAAAAGCCTTGTATAACCTAGCATTTATTTGTTTTGGTGCATTGAGTGCATCTAAATCTATTTTAAATAAAAGTTATAAAAAACGTCAAAAATGGCAACAATTGTACAAACATGGCAAGTAATTCTACAAATGTGCCAAATTTGACTTTTCGTGTGACATGTTATTTTTTATTCTTACCAATTTAAGTAAGTAAACTGGTAAACTTAACTTCTTGTAAATAAATATAATTAAATGGTTTTAATGAACACTGAATTTTCATTACTAACAAGCGAAAAAAGAGTGCTCTTTACCCACCTCCTTCAAATATCTTCCCTGAATATTGTTATTAATCTTAAAATCACTTCCCTGATGTTATGATCTATGACAGACCCCTGTAACTATTTAGAAATATGTCTATATAACTCTTAAAATATTTAGAAAATGACCCAGCATTTTTTACTCCATTTTTTAATCATATCTATCTGTAAATATCACTTTCTCAATCATTGAAAGACAATATGTCATAAGACAGACAGGACGAAATTATAAAGATTCCATTTAATGTCATTTGGTTACAGAACTGTAAAAATAAAATTAGATGAGAAACAATTCATGAATTTTTCAGAATGTCCACTGCAAATACTTGAAAAATAATCACTGACGTTTCCATGACCTTTTTGCCAGATGTCTCAGACCAAATTAATTTTTCAATGCATTATTTTTAAATTAAAAAAAAATATAACTTAAATAATGAATCATTTCATAACCTTCAAATAATTTTGATATTCAAAGTCAAAGTCAAATCTATTTATTCAAGTAAACCCAATTACAAGGTATTTTTGAACGTCAAATTACATACTTTAGTTCGATTCAAATAGTAAACCTGGACATTGAGAAGAACCAACAAAAAACTCAGTCAGGTATCGTTTTTCCAACTTCATTTTACAAAACGTTTATTAAAATACAATATTTTCATTAAGCCAGTAAATGTATGTGCAGAGAAGATAATTTCCAGACTATTGTTTTATCTTCAATGAAATCATTTATTTTATAGTATGCTTGTCTAATCAATGTACGTTTTATAACTAATCTAAATTTATTTTCTATTAATTGAGTAATCTCCCGAGGAACTTTGTTATAAAAATGAATGCAGTTACCCAAAAATGAAACATTTGACTTATGTAATTTAAATTTTATAATTACCAATTTATCACGACCTCGGGTTTCCATACCATTAATATTGGCGTTCTTTTTAAATAGATCTCTATTTTTCCTCATATACATAAAAATTTCAAAGATATATAAAGACAGCAAGGTGAGGGACATCAATGTCTTTAAAACGATCTTTAATTGATTCTCGTGCATTCATACTGTAGATGGCACATACTGCTCTTTTTTGTAAAATAAAAATGGAGTTAATATGCGCCGCTGATCCCCACAACAGAAGGCCGTAGGACATTATACTGTGAAAATATACAAAGTACACCAGCCTTGCCGTATTCACATCCGTCATTTGCCTAATGCGTCTACTTGCATATAACGCGAAAACGAGCTTACTAGCCAATGCCTCAATATGGTGCGCCTACTGTAACTTGTTATCTATTGTTAAACCAAGAAAACTGGCTGACTTAACTAATTCTAATTGTTTCCCACCCAGTTCTATTTTATCACGGGTTCTGGGTACATTAGAAAGGGAAAATTTAATACATTTGATTTTTTGTGCATTCAGTGGTAAATTATTGGCAGCGAACCACCACATATTCCATAGTATTTAAGCTTGCAAATTAAAGTTTCATGACTAACACAATCAAAACCTTTGGAAAGATCACAAAAAACATCAATAGCATCCTGCGACCCCTCCTAAGCCTGAGGCACAGTCCTGATCAAGCTTGCTCTTGCATGAGTTGTTGACCGTCCTCTCGTGAACCCGTATTGTTGAACATGAAATACCCCATGAATGTTAAAATGTGCCAGCATGTGTTTGAGTATTATTTTTTCGAATATTTTCCTCAAACCTGGCAATGACTGGCCCGTTGGTGCAGTGGCATATGCATCTGCGATCCAAGCTTAGGGTCCCGGGTTCGATCCCCGGTCAAGTCAATTTAGGAAACAAACTTTTCTAAATTGGCTTGGAGTCTGGGTGTTACTGGGAACTCCCCCAGAATTCGTTGTGTGGTACCCATAGTACAAGCTTACTGCTTAGTTTGGGGTCACACAATGTGTGTAATTGTCTGGAGTATTATTATTATTATTATTATTGACAGTGGGCGATAATTTGTTGGATTTAACATATATAAATAAATAAAATAAAATAAAAATGGCCTTTATTGCTTAGGAATAACAAATGACTAAAATATAATCCCTTAATAACCCATTATAGAAAGCAAAGATACACCTTGTGTGATTATTCCATACTGTACCACACTATATATTCTACATGCATATATCATATACATTACACACACACACATATCATTTTTTCTATTTTTCCCTATTCCTAATCCATTTTATTTTGGCACCTGTTTCTTCCCTTACTTTCCCAGCTTGTCGTCCGACATAGGCTTCTCTCAACTCATTCCATTGCTTTCTGTTCTTTGTTTTCCTTGACCATAACGGTTCTGCTATCATCCTAATGTCATCCTCCCACCTTTTAAATCTCTATTTCTTTAATGAAAACGAATCAGAAAATACACTAACTTTAAAGATGCTGAAACATTGGTGAAGGAGCTAAAATGGAATTGGACAGGACATATGAGAGATCAAAGGGAAAAATACATGAGGAAAATTACAGAATAGTACCCAAGGGATGGAAAAAGAAATAGAATATTGGAACATATAGCCTGATTTAAATAGTGGAATAATTTTACTGTTTCATTAAATTGGGAAATACCCCTTGATCGACCTATTTATTAAAATTGGCGACAATATAGGTATTACATTAGTTATTACATGAATTGATAGTCCCCATAAATCCTCACTTTTCTTTTTATTTAATTACCCGATAGTCCTTTCTATTTCGAGCGCAGATGTGTAACTAAATTGAAAACTAGGAAACCATTTTCCAATATTTTTGCTCAAAGACGATCCTAGACCACTAATCAAAAGCATTAGCAATCTCAATTTTATTTGTAACAATTTTATTATAATAATATTGTTGTTGTAGATATTGTTGGTAATTAGTCTTGCACCATGTGGCATCATAGTCTAGACTCTAGATCACTAATTCCCAAACTTATTTTGTCTACTGAGTCGAGAGCTCATGCAGTCGTTGTCTAAGATGTCTCCTAGCTAAATGAATTACAAATTACCCCCCAGGCCTCTACACAACGCCCCCATTTTTTTCTGGGTCTCTTACCGCCCCCCTTTAGGCCTGCAGCGCCCACAAGGGGGCGTTATCGCCCACTTTGGGAATCTCTACTCTAGATTAAGGGTCAGACTAGACGACTAGAACATGGTATATATCATTCACTTTATAATTACTGGGAGTGTGTGGAACAACCAATGAGCGCTTTTATAATCTATCGTGCACGTTTTTATCGCGCGTTTTTTCCGTAGACGGCAAATCATGGACTTCTGTGCAGAAAACGCTTTTATAATTTCCACGACATTGACATTACTTTGAGTTTCAGAGAGCATAGATAAGAGCGTCAGAGGACGCTCTGGATTTAACATGGCTACGTCTTTTATATTTATTGCATTCTAGCTGCTACCCGTGACTTCGTCCGCGCATAATTACAAAAAAAAAATCCTATATGGGAATTCAGGTTATAAACTATCTGTACGTATGAAATTTCGTTCGAATGCGTTCAGCCGTTTTTGCGTGCTTTTTCTCTTATTTTATATATTATGTATTATATTATATATTTGATGTTATCCATTACGTATTATACATTATATATTATTTATTATACATAAATACATATCTTCATGCTGATACTTGACATATGACACATGATACGTAATACATAATACAAAGAAAGAGGTATGTAAGGACCACGATGCTTGGCGATCCGTCCTCTCTGACTACCCCGTTATCTCTAACGTCCTTACATACCTCTTTCTTTGTATTATGTATTACGTATCATGTGTCATATGTCAAGTATCATGTATTATGTATCACATATTGTATTATGTATTGTGTCATGTATCATGTGTCATGTGGCATGTATCACGTATTATGTATTACATATTTCTTTATTCTTATGTACTGGCAGCATCCACTGACCAAGGAGTCACCTGTCATCTTGTCTAGCTGAGCTAACCTGCTCTCGAAGATTTGTTCGGTTTTAACGTTAAATGGTGAACTAGCAACCTCAAAACAACACTAAAGTGAAAAATATAAAGTGTAGAAGCTGTGAAATTGTTATTTTTGTGTAAAACACTAAATACTACAGAAAAACTGTTCATAGAAATCACGTTTGACAGTTTATGGCTAGATAATATTTGTTACTACCCTCTCACTATTTCATTTATTTAATTAATTCACTTCTTTTTGACATGATGCCAACTGACAACTTCATTAGAGTTGCCATTAAAAGAAAATGAATCCCCATGAAAAACAAAAACTATCTGAAGTGTGTGGCCAGGCTTCAGAAAAAATACTTGTTCAACAAATATTCCACCCAGCACTCTTTAACCGGCCTCGATCTTCCTCTCTTAGTAATATACCGACATTCTCGGCTGATGGGCTGGAACCAGAACATGACACCCAGGGTCAAACAACCAAGCCAAACATAGATACGATTCAAAATACGAGCCAGAACAGTACGAACCTACCACCAACATGGCAAAGAGTACCGACTTTAAGAGGAGCCAAAAGGAGAAAAGCATCCTCTCCCTCACCTGAGAAAATAAGTGTGACTAATACTTTCAGTGGACTTCTGACAGATGAAAAAGTTGAGGATAATGAACTCCCAAAAAAAGATCCCAAACCACCACCGATAATTCTCTACGGCATAGAAGACGGCAATAAACTTACAGTAGTCTTAGAAAGTGTTGTGAATAAAAATGATTTTGTCTACAAAGTCGTTAACAAAAACCAACTCCGGATTAGCTGCACTACTGTAGACGCCTATAAAAAAAGTCATAGATGCTGTTAGAGAGAAGTGCCTGATAGGACACACGTTTAATAGGAAAGATAAACGAGCATATAGAATTGTGATTAGAAATCTACATCACACAACACCAATCAATATAATAAAAGAAACATTGGAAGGTACAGGCAACACTGTAGTTGGTGAAATTATTAATGCTAAATACGGACCGGAAAAAAAACCAACCTCCACATTCTTTGCCAATCTGTCCCAAGGCCCGAATAATAAAGCAGTTAAAAATCTAAAATACATATATCACCAATCAGTCATTGTAGAAGATCCCCGCAAACGTAACTCAGTGGTCCAATGTCAGAGATGCCAGCAATATGGCCACACTAAGAACTACTGCATGAGGCCATATCGCTGTGTAAAATGCGCACAAGCCCACAAAACTGCGGAGTGTACCAAAATCGATCGCAACACTCCGGCTACATGTGCTCTGTGTAATGGTGCCCACCCAGCAAATTACAGAGGGTGCGAAGTATATAAAGAAATATTGGCCAGAAAATCTAATAAACAGACAAACCCTAGACAAAGGGAGAACTCAAGGACAGTTGCTATTCCGACTGCTCAACTCCCACCACATACCAGCAATGAAAAGGCTAGACCAAATGAGAATCTCGTTACCAACAAACAACAGAGATATTCTGACTTCTTCAAAACTAACAAAAATAACGACAGTAAAGACAAAGTAATTCCAAACAAAACAATTGAAGAAATGTTCGTCAAACAAAATGAAAAAATGGACCTAATCTTTCAACAAATGAGTACACTAATCAGTCTCATAACAACCCTAGTCTCTCAATCAACAAAATGACTTCTCTCAAGGTAGCTACCTGGAACCTGGACGGGCTAACACCAAACAAAGACGAAGTTGAAATCCTGTTAAACACACATAAAATCGATATACTACTAGTAGCGGAAACACACTTTACGGCAAACAGTAGTGTTAAGATAAAAAACTACGAAATTTACGCCACAAATCACCCCGATGGAACTGCGCATGCAGGAGCGGCAGTAATAGTGAAATCGAACATAAAACACTTTGAGCAGCCTCAGTTTAAGAAGCCTCACATACAAGCAGCTACTATCGGAATACAAGATCGTAACGGAACATTCAACGTTTCTGCTGTTTACTGCCCCCCGAAACACAAAATAATTGCGGAGCAATATAACGAACTGTTCAACACTCTTGGCCTGCGATTCATTGTTGGAGGAGATTGGAACGCAAAGAACCTCTACTGGGGTTCTAGACTGACCACCACCAGAGGTAGAGAACTAAAGAAAAGTATTGAAAAGAATAGGTTATTCTTTTCAATACTTTTCTTTAGTTCTCTACCTCTGGTGGTGGTCAGTCTAGAACCCCAGTAGAGGTTCTTTGCCACCACCAGAGGTAGAGAACTAAAGAAAAGTATTGAAAAGAATAACCTTACTTCAATCTCTACAGCAGAGCCCACGAACTGGCCTAGTGATCCAAACAGGTTACCAGATGTCATTGACTTCTTTATCGTCAAGGGTTTATCAAGACTCTTCCACAAAATACAAACATGTCTGGACGTAAACTCAAATCATGTACCGGTAATTCCAACAATTGGAACCACAGTAATCAATACTACAAAAAGGCCAAAGCTATATAACAAACGTACAGACTGGGTTTCCTTTCAGGAACTTGTACACAAAAGGCTGGACCTACAAATAGCTCTAAAATCAGAGTCAGACATAGATAAGGCTGCAAAAATATTAACCACAACCATCCAAGAAAGTTGCTGGCAGTGCACACCGGTGGCTACCGAGAGTCCACTAAAATTCAAAGTTTACTCTGAAAGCATACTGTTAAAAATAAGGGATAAAAGGAGACTACGAAGAGTGTGGCACACAAGTAGACATCCAAGCGACAAAGCAGCATTCAACAAAGCTGCCAAAGAATTGAAGACCCTAATAACAGAAGCCTATGATACAGCCCGGCAAACTTATCTGGAGGGCCTTACAGCAACAAAAGCGACGAACTACTCATTATGGAGAGCATGCAAAAATTTCGACAGACCATTACACCACAGGCCACCACTACGGACGCAGAATGGAGAATGGGCTAGGTCTGGACAAAGTAAGGCGGAAGAATTCGCAAAACACCTGAGCCAAGTCTTCAAACCGAATAACACCGTATCTATCGCAGACGAACTGGACATTGACTCAATCCTCAACCAAGACTTCCAACTCGACCGCCCCCTAAGACTAGTGACGCCCAGCGAGGTTGTTAAAAATGTCAAATCGATGGATAATAATAAGGCACCGGGATTCGACCTCATCGACAAAAAAGTTCTCGAAAAATTACCACGCAAAGGTATCGTGTACTTAACTATACTCTTCAACGCCATTTTGAGACTAGGATACTTTCCCGATTTGTGGAATGTATCCATGGTGATAATGATCCATAAACCTGGTAAACCTTCGCATGAAGTAACTTCATATAGACCGATTAGCCTGCTGCCCATCATCTCCAAACTTTTTGAGAAGTGCTCCATAGACTCAACAGTGCACTAAAGGAAAAATCCATTGTCCCAGACCACCAGTTCGGCTTTCGTAGAGAACATTCTACTATAGAACAGGTCCACAGAGTGTGCAGGAAAATTAGAAAATCATTTGAGATGAAAGAATACTGTTCATCAGCCTTCCTCGACATACAGCAAGCCTTTGCCAGAGTGTGGCACGAGGGATTGTTATGTAAAATAAAGACCCTATTGCCGCACACATTCTACGGGATCCTGAGGTCGTACATTTCTAATAGAATATTTCAAGTAATCGAAAGTGATTCAGCATCAGGATTTCACGAAATTACTGCAGGAGTGCCACAAGGCTCTGTACTTGGACCTGTCCTGTACACATTGTTCATATCTGACCTGCCACAGAACTCAGATACAACGATCGCCACCTTTGCTGACGATACCGCTCTGCTAGCTTCGAATAAATGTCCAGTTGAAGCATCACGAATGCTACAAAACAGCCTTAATGAAGTGGAGAAGTGGCTAACTAAGTGGAGAATTGCTGTTAGTGTAACTAAATCCACACACATTACATTCACTCTTCGCAAGGAAGACTGTGCTCCTGTCACCCTGAACGGCGTACAACTGCCCCATCAAGACACCGTTAAGTATTTAGGCATGCACCTAGACCGGAGACTCACCTGGCAGAAACATATAAAGACAAAAAGAGATGAGATTAATTTAAAGTACAAGGGTCTTTACTGGCTGATGGGCAGAAACTTAAAGCTCGCAATGGATAATAAAATTCTCAGTTACAAAACCCTGATAAAGCCAATTTGGACATATGGAATACAACTGTGGGGCGCTGCCAGTGCAACCAACCTAGCAATAATACAAAGGATGCAGAACAGTATACTGAGACAGATATCAAATGCACCGTGGTTCCTTGAAACAACAGAGCTTCATGATATACTCGATATGCCAACAGTCAAACAAGAAATTGCTTTGTATGGTGACAAATACAAAGCAAGACTACAAAAGCACCCAAATCAACTAGCGGGGCAACTAACAATGCCAGAAATTATTCGTCGGCTTAAAAAGAGGCGAGACATCTTTGACCAGGATAGTCAGCAGATAGACTGACTACACAAATAAAAGGGCTGTACCCCACTGGGGGTAGCACCCGACTCAACAACCACCACCATCACATCTGCTTATAACCACAGGGTTGATCGCATGATTTAATTAGGAAAAAAAAAAAAAAAATGTATTACGTATCATGTGTCATATGTCAAGTATCATGTATTATGTATCACATATTGTATTATGTATTGTGTCATGTATCATGTGTCATGTATCATGTGTCATGTGGCATGTATCACGTATTATGTATTACATATTTCTTTATTCTTATGTACTGGCAGCATCCACTGTTAAAAGTAAAACACTTATAGTTCTAGTTTTAGCTATTGTCAATATTCGCATTATTGTCAATATTGTATTTCTACTTAGTTCAACAAAAATGTAAAGATCAAAGATTAAAACGTAATACAAAAATCCATGCACTACACGTTATGATTGCGAGCTCCGACTGTCGGTGTCGACTCACACATTGAATTTTGTGTAGGTACACACTACACTCTCAACATTGCCCTGACGATCTAATAGCGAGCCACGTTTTATCCTGGACGTCCAGGCGAAACGTTATCCTGCATGGAAATATAAAAGCGTCTCCATACAGCTGCATACATTTTGTTTCCCTATTGTACCGTGGACGGAAAAAACGTGGCGATAAAAACGTGCAACGAAAAATATAAAAGCGGCCAATGTAAAATCCCATTTTCCCGACTCTAGATGACCTCCTCAATTGAGCTTACTTTCCGTAATTTTCCAGAAAATGGGCACCCTGTTGTAATTACGAAATCAAAGCAATTACACATATAATTGGTTTTTATTATTTTTTTTTTAAGTTAAGACAACGAAAGTTAATTTAAATTAGTTAAGTAACAGTCAATATTCACCAACATTTTAAACATTCAACAAATATTTACCAACAAAGTTAAGCAACTTTATACTAGATAGATAACTATATAATAGATAACTAGGTACCCAAAAAGCATTAGAAGCGGTACATTAAAGCTAAAAAAAATAAACAAAATTAAAAGAAAACAAATTAGAAAACACAAAAATGCACTCACACATGCCTTGAGACTACAGTGGAGATGGACAGGTCCTGACCTGTCGATTTATATATTTACAGGTTACATCTCATACTATAAAAGATGGACTATCTTAGCAACAAAATAGAAAGGACCACAAGGCAAAAGTGAATGTTAGCAGATCATACAAACGTATGATATTAACATATAGACAGCTGGGAGAGATTACCTAATTAGTTATCTTTGGGAAAAACAGAGACATGGAAGGAGTTGGAGGAGGTCTTCACCAAAAAAAAAACGGGTCAACATCTCGGAACATGCACCTAACCTAACCAATTAATTAAGGTAAAATCAATGATACTCGATAATTCAAGACTACACAATCTCTTCAAAATCAAATATATTTGTTACTATAGAACAGTTAATTTTTTATATACGTTTAGTAACATTTAGAAAATCATCTTTTATTACAATAGCTTTAGTAATCATCATTTTTTAAATCAAAATCAGTATTTTTTTAAACCTTGTCCTAGGAACTAGAAAATGACATCTTGAAAAAATTAAACCACTATTAATAAATATCCCATTACACTAATAATAAACATCCTGTTGCACTAATAATAGACATCAACTTCATATCAGACTGTAGTATGTAAAATACTCAAAATTATAAAATTTCAAGAACTGAAATTTAATTATAGGTATAACTATCTGTATCCTATATACATGAAGTTATATTTTTACTTGAGTTTTTCATTAATAAAGGATATTTATTTTGTTTTTTTAGTATTTGTATTTTGAAGTGGTTAAATTTTTTTGAGTTATTTATTTTTCCCTTTTATATCCTTGTCCTAAATAATTATCTAGAATAGGCTTCGATCACAAATAACAAACTAGATACACAATCAACACTCCAAAAATATCCCAACCAAATGTGCGCTCAAATGAGTATTTGAGCGCACTTCTGTTTTAATGGTATTCGAAAACGCTAACAGCGAACATGGCAAAGTGCTCCTTCAAAAATTTCAAAAATAACGCTAAAAAAGACGCGAGTTCTTATTTTCAGTTAATAAATAAATAATATTTACGTGTTTATCATTTCATTATAGTAATAACGTTACATAGCTCTTTTTTATTAAATTCATAATCATATTTTTAAATATTGCCTGACATTATTTGTCTTATCCTTGTCACTTTCACATAACAAATCAAAATGACATACATAGCAAGGCAAATAGATTATTTGAATTATATTTTATGCAGGAGATGTAAGATTGCATTTTAAATATATTTTATTTAATAAACTTCCTTAAAATGTCATGCAAGAATCGTTTACGAGTGTTTATAACCTTATGGTTTGACAGTAAGGTCTACTTTAGATTAACACAATGTTGCCGATAATACTTTAGGATATTAAAAATATATATGTCAATTCCGACAACAATTTGTTTAAATTTTATAGGATATTGTGAATCTAGTTCTTTATTTGTGATCGAAGGCGATAGGTCAACAACTAAGCCTTTTTCTAATTCTAGAATAGAAGATTAAATAAAAGGATTTTCAAAATAAGTAACATATATACAAATAAATACATATTACTTTCTTAACACTATCTTGCAAATTGTTCTCCCTATCTCAAATCCTTATGTCGCCTTTGCTTTTGTCTTTTTACCAGCATATTTTTTATTTCGTCGATCATAAAAGAACTTCTTCCCATTTAATGTTTCATTGTTATCTTTCCATTCACTTTTTTCGGTTAGTCGAGTTTGTCTGATAAGTTTCATTTTTTGCAGCAGTAACTATTGCATTGCAATCTTTGGTTTGGTTTGGTTGCATTCTTGCATAGCTGCTTCTATGTCGACTTCAGAATAGCTATACTTTAATGGCACTTTATTTACAAGAAATAGAGGCAATAATTGCATTAGGAAGAGTTTAGATTTTAAGTTCGATGTGATCCAAAATTAATTAATGACATTATTAGTAGACACAGATTAAATTGCTAGAAAACAGAAAGGTTATGTGGAGCTAATGGTTCATATATAAATAATGTACAACATAATGAAAAGAATCAAAAATTGTAAAAATGTAATACAAAATCATACATGCGAAATTTCACTCCTTAACAAAAACATAAGAAATCACAGTACACATGTTGCTTCTTTCACATACTTTAACGGAGAAAATATTTAATTCTACACAATTTGGTAAATGTGAAAATTTTATCCATGCATCTATGGCACTAGGTATCTTCTATATAAATACCAAGGTAATATCAATAGAAATATGCTTCTTATTAAATCGTTTGTTCAAAAGCATTATTCTTTAGTTCACTATCGAGCATTAGTGCTTTTACTTTAAGGCGATTCAAATCTCAATTTTTCTAAGTGACTACAAAATGTATAAAGTGATATTTGATAACCTGATTCTTTATTTCATTCACTTCATTTTGCCAGTTGTGATACCCAATTGGTTAACTTTTGTAACACAAAAAAAAATCAAAGAAACCCTATTAAAATAGAGATTTACATTTTTCGGAGTAACGGGACTGATTTATGTTTCTAAATTTTCTGTATAATTTAATTTGAACATATGCTTCAAAATGCCTGTTAGATTTTTTCAAAATTAATTATAGTTTTTAAAATAAACGAAAATAACTGTTTTTTCATATTTTTCGTAAGCTGGCGTACAGGTTTGCTTAGAGCAGGAGGTCTATTTGAGACATTTAACAGAAAGGGATTATTATTAAGTATTAAACACATCCATAATATGCCCTTTTAAAATGAATGTATACTAAAAATACAAGGAAGAGTGAATATGCAATCAAATTCTTTTATTCTACCTCGGCATCAAAATTGACTTTTAAAAGTGCCTCATAATATTTTATATAAATAAGTACTAAAATATACCATTATAATTTCTAAGAAGTTTATACTTGAATATTTATAATATGTAAGTTTTTAAGGTCATGTTCTGAGTGATAAAGCTGCCACATAAAAAGTTTAAGTAAATCTAAATTAAACAGTCAGTAAGTCATATTAAAATTCGTTAAAATCCTTTACATAAGTCAGACATTGTGTAAAGGTATACAAGTGCAATAAAGATACCAAATGACTGGTTTTTTCTGAAAAATATGTTTTACCTAGTCAGGTCCAATTTTTTTCCACATTCGGAAAAACGCATAATAAATCAAATATTTTATTACGTCATTAAAAGTAACCTCAAACTAATAGCAATTAAAAATGACAGTAGTACATAGATACTGCATGAACTGGTGTATGAAAGATTTCTACTACAGGTTAGGTGAAATGTAGAGCAATTAAACAATAAAAATAACATGCAATTCTCCAAGAGAACTCATTTTAATACGACGCACTTCATAGGAAACTAGATATATTTGGAAGAGATATGTCACACTTGGGGCATATGTGGCAAAATCGGAGTACAGCCTGTAGACATTTTTAGCCACAGATGAAAAAAATGATGACAATATCGATTTATTTATTAATATAACGCAACCTAGTAAATCTATTAGGATGATTTGTGGTATTTTGCAGCCATATTTAAAATTTGTCAGTGCTAAAGATACGTCACAGGCGTAAGAAATCACGATGGCCGACAAAAGAATGGTTAGGTGGTACTCACTGCTAATTTTTACGCCGCCCAGAGGTGGTTTAGGTGGTTGATTTTCGAATGTTTTACGAACGGATTTGCTGCCCTCGGCGAATGACGTGGTCCTAGGGCGTCCGCTCATTATTATAGATATAAAACAAACGGCTTTAGAATCCTGAACTTCATAGATACTTCACATTTCTCGTTACCACCCTTGCACTCGCACTGAACTCTCTCACTTTGCCGATTATAACAATGGACGATATCGTCAAAACTTTATCACTGTGATACGAATAAATTCAAAATTATATAGTCTTGATACGGTTTCACAGTATCATTTTGTAGGATTTTCAAAATTTACATCACTTAGGTGAACGACTGATTTTTTAGTTTCTTCAGACTTGCACATTCGGGTAGTTTCGGCGTCAACCGGACCTTCGATCACTGAGCGAAGGTGACGTCACGAAAACGCCAAAAGACAATATGACTGAAAGCGCCATCTCTTTTGTCATTACAAAACCAAATAACTCTATTATCTCTATGACATGATAAAACAGCTAAAACCTCGGACCAAGAAACAATACTAACCAGCATTTTAATTTTTTAAATTATGATTTATTATTTGGATGGCTTGCTTGTTTAAATTTCGATATAAGGAACTGACATCTCGATTTTATTAGTAAATTTTAAAATAAAAAGAAGTCTTTCGTAAAGACGACATGAAGAAATAATATTTTCAAAATTGTAACAATAAAATTATTACTGAAAATTAAAGATTGTGAAAAAGGATTTGCTGTATTTAACCTCCGACGCAAAAGAAGGGGTGTCATAAGTTTGACATGTCTGTGTGTCTGTCTGTGATATCGTAGGTTCTAAAGGAATGGTTCGACTATGATGCGGTTTTTTTTGTTTGAAAGCAGATTTTCTAGCGGTGGTTCTTAGACATGTTTTATCAAAATCGGTTCATCCGTTTAAAGAATATCAACTCTTTTTTAGTTTTTAAAGGGACGCGAGCATCTTCTATTAATCTAATCGATGCGAAATTTAGTATACTGTGACTTCAATAATGTCACAATAACATAGTTACCTTGACCAGATGCTGCAGCACTATCAGAAGTCAGCAGGATATCCAACTCCTCGCCACTTACAGTAGAGGTATCATGTTTAGGCTCATTGAAATGGTCTCTATGAATAGGTTATAGATAGATAGATAGATGGTGATCAGGGTGTGATGATGGATCAGACTATTGTTAGAGTAGTCAGATTGCGGCGAGGCACGATCTCGTGTCGCAATGTCTTGTATCGTCCCGGAAAGTATTTGCGTGAATGTGGGGATAGTGTAGATAAGGGACTCTTAAATTGGTCGATATCGACCCCTTGGGGTCAGAATCAGTTTTCCAGGGATCGACATAAACGAAAACTGATTTTGGGGGTCGACGAGCTCTAAAAATCGACCTCTATTATTTAACACAAGTTCTTATTTGAAGCTTTCAAGATACTGTATAAGTTGTCTTACGTGTACCTACTTGTTATAGGAATGACCAATATTTTAGTAGGAAGTATCATTGCTGTACTTTTAAAAAACTCAACAAGTCGATGAGCGTGCACAAGTTCGCACAAGATGAAAAATTCGGCAAGTCAATAAGCGTTGACAAGTTTGTGCAAGATAATGAGTTCGAGCGTATTAGTCTTTCAGGCACGTTTTGACTTGCTCTGTATTTAACGCATATATGCGATATAACACGAACGAAATCATGATCAAGTTCAAGTCCAAACGTGCTCCTGATATTTTACTATATAACAAGCTTGCACTTAGGTTGAAAGTTCATTTGAGTTTTGAAATTCGTTGGACATAACATAACATAACATATCTCCACGCTGTATCCCCAACGGGGTAGTCAGAGAGGACGGAGCGCCAGGAGACGCGGTCCTTACACACCTCTTTCGCTTCCTCAAAACTCATCATTCTCTTCACACATTTTCGCCTAGGTATGCGAGTGCTTTTGACATTTCCGTCTGCTAACACTTTGGCTATTTGATCTTCATATGTCAGCCTTGGTCTTCCTTGGCTTCTTGTACCACTCGCTTTCGCTCTGTAGATTTTCTTCGTGAGTTTTTCATCACTCATTCTTACCATGTGGCCGAACCATCTAAGCATTCCATTCTTCAGTTTTACAATAACACTGTCGTGCAGCCCTGTCATACTGCATATCTCTTCATTGCTTATTTTTTCCGCAAGCGTGATACCGCACATATTTCTAAGAGATCGTATTTCTACTGTATTTATCTTACTTTCACTCGATTTCGGGCATATCCAGGCCTCACTACTGTGAGACCTGGATGTGCCCGAACTTTATTAAGTTGGAACCAACACCACATTATGTAACACCGCGTTATACAATTTCGTTCACTTGTTCTAGACATTTTCCACTTACCCATATTTCACACTGTCTTTACATCTTCCCTTTCAAACACCAGAACCTTAGTTTTGTTCACCAAGGCTTGAAACCGGTTTCTTAAAAACCCATAAATAAAGGTTTTAACCAGGTTTTTTCAATATGTTTACTCTAACCGAAACCGACTTGAACGTAAACATCACTGGCATAAACCTGGTTAATGCCGTGCCGACGCATCGCTCCGCCCCTATATTTTATCTCGCTCATCGCACTGGCAGGCAGCTATATTTTTGTCGCACTTGTCTAAAAGAGTTACATATAGATTTTGAATTTTCGATTACAATTTACTTTCATTCAACACAAGCGAGTGTAATTTTTTGATTTGCGTGTATAGATAGTTTTTATTTATTAATTATAATCTCGTTTATACAAAGGAGTTTCGTAAAACATAGCTGATATCCTAGTAGAAAAATGGGTCGAAAAAAATGTAACAATATCTATTCCATCCATTTATATTTTATTTATAATGTGCCAAACCAAACTTCAACTTGCTTGAAGTGCGACTAAACTATGAAGGTACGTATCTATTTATTAATTATTACGTAACCTGGTTCATCAATCATTTTGTCTACTATTATCATTACTGATTTTGATTTTTTCATAATAACCTGATAACCCTACTACATACAGACGTGTGCTGTTTGTCATTAAGGATTTCCATGGAATAAGTAACAGTTCGAAGAAAGTGTAGAAATATATATTTTTGAATTCGTAATTTAAAAAAAACTGAGCTAACAGGCAGATAGACAGTGATAATGAGGTGTTCCATAGTGATTCCATTGGTGTTCCGTTTCTCCTAACTAATTTTGGAAGGGAACACAATACAAAAATATCATCGAGGTATATAAATCGTTGAGGATATGGTTTCTTTAACTAGTACTCCAATATCAGATCTTAACCAAATTTTATTGAGAATACCCTGGAGATATACCTTTTCAAATAAAAAAAGAATCATCAAAATCGGTGCAGAAATGGCAGAGATATCGCGTAACATACATAAAAAAAACAGTTGAATTGAGTATCTCCTTTTTTTGAATTCGGTTAAAAATAAAGATTTCATCATTTATATACAAGTAAATACTTATAATTGACTTCAGATATTTATCTGTTGCAGGACAACCTGCTTCCAATTTATTAGGACACTTTGATACTCAACATTGTAACGATTACGATCGAATAATGCAAACGAATTTGATCTTTGGAACAATCAGACAAACATTCCCAAGTTATTGATTGCTGTATAGATTTGGTAACTATTGACGGACGTCCATTTTCACTGGTTAATGATGCAGAAGGTTTTCAAAGCCTATTAGAAATTATCCCTGATATAAATGAAACGTCAATTCTTTCGAAATCCATAAGAGAATTAATTGAAAATAAGACACACGATATTCGTGAGAGCGTATTCGGCGAAATAAGTGGCAAACTAATATCCTTAAAAATTGACGCGGCATCAGTCAAATCACGCAGATATTTAGCTTTAAACATTCAGTACGTACAAAATGACAGAATTAATTTTTCAAAAATTTGTGTGTGATTGAGCTCCATCGAAGTAATGCCGCTACATTTTTAAAAGAAACTATATTATTTGTTCTAAATCAGATTGGAATTGAAGTCAAACAAATATACTCAATTACAACTGACAACGAAGCAAACATCGCGCGATATTCAGGCAGAAGACTACGATTTCTTTCTTACTATTCTAACAAACGCTTTTTATAGATCCCTTCGCGCCTCCGGCAAATATTTTTCAGAAATACCTTTCATGCGTTCGGTTAGTACATTGGTATAGACTTTGTTTGCCAAGCCAACCAAGCTGATGATAGCCGTATAGCGTGCCTAGTCTGGATGAGAACCTTTCTTTTTATAGAAAGATACTATGATTGCGATGCGCCAGTCCTTCGGAACCTCTCCTTTCTCTGACGGCTAAGATTTGCAAAGGTAGATATCTTAGATCATAGGACCACCGTACTTGATAATCTCAGCAGTTACCTCATCTTTTTCTGCAGCCTTTCCACATTTCAGACTACTTATCGCTTTCTCAATTTCTTTTATTCTATGGCATCCTCCAGTCCCTGATCCGAGTGTAGCAATTCATTAGAATCGCTCTCAGTATCAGAAACAGAGTCGCCACTCTCATACATTTCTCCATAATATTCACTTTGGTTTTCCGCGAAGTTGTCCGACATCTTGTTTTCGGTTAACATCCTACACTTTTTATGTTTCTCTTTCACTAGTGATTTCGTTTCTGCTTTCGGCAGCTTATATCTGTCTTTCACCAAACTTCACACCACAGTCATTTTTCAGTCAGTTAGCAACGTAGTCTCGCCATGCTTTCTTCTTATACATAGACTCTTTCACCTCATCATCCCACCACACATTACGCTTTTTACCGTTCTCAACTTATTCCTTCCACACACTTCTTTCGCGGCCCTTAAATATACTATCGCTAAGGTTCTGCCAACATTCTTCAACATCCTCGCACATTCCTTTCAATCTATCATCAAGCTTACCGGATACTACCCTTTCATATTCATTCTTGGTGATCGCATCATACAGTTTCGGACCGCTGCAGGTTTGGATACTACTCGGCGTCGCCATGTTGCAAACAGACTCCTTATTCTGATTATCACCAGAAAGTTGTCCGTTTTCAGATCGGTTCCTCTATGCACTCTTGCATCCGTAATCTGCTTCATGAGCCTACTATCCACCAGAAATAAATCAACCATACTTTTCTCACCTTCCTTCCTCCGTGTACCGATGGATGGATGGATGGATGGATGGATGGATCGATGATTGGAGCAAGGCGCCGACCGGACAGAATAAATAAAGTGCGTTCGAAAGAAAACCACCTGCTAACAGATAAAAAAGATGTTCTGCAGCGATGAAGTAATTGCTATAGAGAGCTGTACGAGATTGGTGACTCTGTTTCTGATGCTGAGAGTGATTCCAGTGAATTGCTACACTCTGATCAGGGACTGGAGGATGCGATCAGTATGAAAGAGATTGAGAAAGTGATGAGAAATCTGAAATGTGGAAAGGCTGTGGGAATTGAGGTGACTGCTGAGATGATCAAATATGGTGGTTTTAGGGTCTGGGATACCTTGTGTGCACTGTGCAAGCTTTGTTGGCAGAAGGGGATGTTCTAGAGGACTAGCGCATCGCATTTACAGTACCTGTTTATAAAGAGAGAGAGGTTCTCATTTAGACTGTGAGTGCTATAGGGCCATCAGCGTCTGGGGAGTGTGTCTGGAGGAAGGAAAGATGTGACAATATAATACACAGCCAAAATGGCCATCCACAATGCGTTGTTGGTGCCAATTTTATTGTACGACAGTGGGTTAGGATATACCCGAAATCGAGTTAAAGTAAGATAAATGCAGTAGAAATGCGATCTCTTAGAAATATGTGCGATGTCACCCTTTTAGACAAAGTAAGCGATGATGAGGTACGCAGTATGACAGGGTTGCACAACAGTTTTATTGTGAAAATGAATGTAGTTTCGGACACATGAAAAAACTGAGTGATGAAAAACCAACGAAGAAAATCTACAGAGCGAAAGTTAGTGGTAGCAGAAGACAAGGACAATCAAATAGCCAGTGTTAGCTGTCCGAAATAACAAATGCATTCGGATACCTCGGCGAAAATGTGTGAGGAAATGATGAGATTTTAGGAGGCTAAAGAAGTATGTAAGGACCGCGAAGCTTGACTCTCCGCTAATACATCTGACTACCACGTCAGTAATGTTTGTTATAATACAGTGTATATACATTAGAGATGAAATACAAAGGAATTCTTTTTATTTCAACTTTTTTTATTATATTAGCATTGTTGCCGCTTTATTTAACCATGAAAAATTAACACTTTTCAATGTTTTTTTTTATATTTAAATAACTTTTTAAATATTCAACGTATATTTATGACTGTACGACTTTTTTGTTAGGCATTTCAATACCTTTCATATATCACCTCATTCGTTCAAACAGGTTAAGTAGTTATTGAGTTATTCAACAAAATTTAAATCAAGAATAAACGCCATTTTAGTGACGTCATACTCCCCCCTCAAAGAATTGAGAAAGTGACAATACCGTCTTTCTTACCTAGGAAACACTACTGAATACGGCAATAGTAGTTGTCGGTATAATACTGCTCAGTCCCACATCGTTATTTGACGACTTTATTCAAGTTAGCCTCCTTACTAGAAGGGACATACATGGTTTCATTTGCATAATTTGCAGTTGATGGATGTGGGTGGAGCGAGCGAAATTTTCAACGACTTAACCAGGTATTTCGAACATAATCGTTTTGTTATTGCTCTTTGATCTCAACCGAAATTTATGTTGGTTACGGGAGAGCCGAATCGAAATGAAAAGGGTTTTTTTGCAATGTATGGCGCCGCACATGACCTGGTTAAATATTTCAACCAGGTTTGCAAGCCTTGTTGTTCACATTCATTTTCAATCCTTTTACTTCACAATCTTCTTTCATACACGTGACTAGTGTCTGCAACTCTGCTTCTGATGGTGCTATTAACACAGCATCGTCAGCGTACAATAGGCAGTTCACCACTGTGTCATCACATTCCATACCACTCATATTACCTTTCAATCTCTGGAGGCAACTGTCCAAATACAGCACGAACAGCCAGGCAGACATCACGCAGCCCTGTCTGACAGCAGAACAGATTTAAAACCAGGACGACATGTCACCGTCTATCCTTATACCGGCTCTGTGGCCACGATATAGTGACCTCAAAGCCTGCAGTAAGGAGCCCCCCACGCCATATTCAGGCAGAAGACTCCACAATTTCTTCCGCACTACTCTATCGAATGCTTTTTCTAGATCCACGAAAACGCAGAAAACTTTCTGGCCAGAAACCTTCCCACGATAACGCGAAGCGAGAAAATGTGATCAATACAACCCCTACCGTTCCTGAAACCACCTTGCGCCTCCCACAAATATCTTTCTGAAACGCCTTTCATACGTTCAGTCAATACCTTAGTATAGACTACTCGCTAAGCTAACCAAGCTGATGGTCCTATAGCACGTAGTCTAGATAGGAACCTTTCCCTTTATATAGAGGTACTATGACTGCCGTGCGCCAGTCCTCTGGAACCTCCCCCTTCTGCCAACAAAGGTTTTACAGTGCACAGAAGGCATCCCAGATCCTAGGACCACCATACTTGATCATCTCAGCAGTCACCTCATGAATTCCCGCAGCCTTTCTACATTTCAAACTTCTTATCACTTTCTCAATCTCTTTCATACTAATGGCATCCTCCAGTCCCTGGCCCGAGTGTGGCAATTCATTAGAATCGCTCTCAGTATCAAAGACGGAGTCGCCATTCTCATACAGTTCTCCATAGTATTGTTACGAGCTGAGGGTAATAAGATGCCGGTTAAGGGTGCAAAGAGTTTATTTTTCTTCGTACACGTAGATGTCAAGAACACGAACGAACTTAATTACGGCGGTCCCTAGTCTTCGTAGTCGCCCTCGAAGTAGGTACTCGCGTAGTAGTCACCGAAGGTACACACTTCACTAAATAACAACGTTCCCGAATCGCAGAGTTCTTCTATCCAAGGTCGTCGCAGTAGTCGTCGTAGTAGTCTTCGTCATTCGCCTTGATGTCGCCTCGATATGTCGCTTCGAACGACAGTTGAGCAACACTGACTCGGCGGCGGCACGGAGCTCTATTTATAGTCGGATAAAACGAGGGTGGAACTTTCTAGTTAATTCGTTAACGGTAATTCGACATTGTTCTCGACGCCGCCTGTTTGCATGAGTCATGGGTACATGACACGTCATCGCTCGGGAATATTCGAGGTGCAACTTGGTTCTTCTTTTTTGATTTGACTTATACCATTGGATAGTAGGCCTTAAAACTAGCAATGCGTTTTTAGGTCATAACTCTGCAAAACCTAGGTCTCGAGATATAAGCACTAAAATGTATGTTTCGAGCTCCATCAAAAATCGACCTTATCCGTACGCATAAGGTCCAACTGTAACAGTATTCACTCCGTCGCTGCAGAACATCTTTTTTATTTGTAAGCAGGTTGTTTTCTTTCGAACGCATTTTATTGATTCTGCAAGGTGCCGGACCACTTCGGTACTTAGGAACTTCTTTCCAAAATAATTTGAAATTTTCCTCGAAGTTGTCCGACATCTTGTTGTCGTCTAACACCCTACACCTTTCACGCTTCTCTTTTATTAGTGCCCTCGTTTCTGCTTTCTGCAGCTTATATCTATCTTTCATCAAATTTTTCATACCACAGTCATTTTTAATAGCAAGGTAGTCGCGCCATGCTTTCTTCTTCTTATATACAGAAACTTTCACCTCATCATCCCACCACACATCACGCTTTTTACCATTACCAATCTTATTCATTCCACACACTTCTTTCGCAGCCTCGATCATGCTATTCCTAAGGTTCTGCCAACATTATTCAACATCCTCGCTCATCACTTTCAATCTATCATGAAGCTTACCGGATAATACCCTTTCATATTCATTCCTGGTGGTCGCATCTTGGAGTTTCCAGCTTTTAATGCGACAAACCGCTGCAGGCTGGGACACTACTCAATGTCGCCATACCGCAAACAGATCCCTTATTCTAGTTACCACTAGAAAGTGGTCAGTTCCCAGATCGGCTCCTCTGTGTGCCCTAGTGTCCTGCTTTTTGAGCCGGCTGTCTACCAGGAATAAATCAATCATACTTCTTTCATCCTTCCTTTCCCACGTGTACTGATGAATCTTTTTGTGCTTAAATAAGGTATTAGCAACAAAAAGATCCTTTTCCATACACAGTCCTAACACAATCCTACCAGCATCATTCACTCTCTTATCTCCATACTTGCTTAGAATAGACTCAAATCCTGTTCGAGCTGTCTCAAACCATTCATTCATGTCTCCACACACTATAATTCTCTCATTCTCTTCAACCGTCTCTAGAACTTCCCTAACATTCTCCCAAAACTGCTCTAGCTCGCCCAAGCCGACAGAGGACACTGGGGCATACACCACTAAAACAAATAACCTCGTCAACCCTGTCTTGACACGCACCCAGAGCAGTCTCGGGTTTACACACTTATACTCAGTTACACAATTAACCAAATGAGAGGACCCTGGCAGAGGACCTTCTGGTACTGTCATGTTAATATTAGCATCCAAGTAGTCATTGAGAAATGCTGTTGCAATGTCTAGTTGCAACAATTCCCAATCATTACATGTTACTTGAGATAAACACATTCTTATAGTGGTCATTTTAGCTACTGGTGAGTAAACATAGATATCTTCTATTGTATAGTCATGCTGGAATCCCGTTGCGACAAGTCGGGCTTTTCTAGTACCATCTGGTTTAGTTTTAAATATCCATTTAGTATCAATTACTTTAGCATCTGTTAGTAACTGCACTTCTTTCCATGTTTTCATATTTTCTATTGACTTAATTTCGTTTTCTATTGCTTCTTTCCATTCATTTCCTTTTTGTATTGCTTCTTTATAATTAGTTGGATCATCTTCTCCTAACATTAGAGCATAAGCTACATATATTTGAGTTGTCAAATCTCTTAGGTACTCTTAATATTCTTTTTATTCTTTCATTAATGTTTTCTTCTTCTTCGTATGAAATATTTTCATTTTCTTCTAGATTTTATTGCTCCTGTTCTTTATTATCACTTTCTTTTTCTGATTGTTTTGGCTTTTCTGTATTTTCATTTTGATTATCTCTTTCTTCAAATAAAATTTTGTATGGTATTTGTTTGTGAGATTCTTCTTAGCCTTTATACTTACAGTTTTCTTCATTAAATGTGACATCTCTTGAAATGATAATCTCTCCAGTCTGTGGATCCCATAATCTATATCCTCATCCTGCATAGCCAACCATTCTTACTTCTTTAGCTCTAGGTTTTAATTTTCCTCTTTTTAATAAAATCACTGACCATGCCTGGCTTCCGAAAACTCTGAGATTGCTGTAATCAACTCGATCATGAAATATATAAGCCGGGACATTTCCGTCGAGTGATTTTGTAGGTGATCTATTTATGGCATAAGTTGACTATCTTAAAGCTTCGCCCCGCAAACTCTTGGGCATTTCACTCTCCAATAATAAAGCTCTCTTTCTGTCTAGAAGTGTTTGGTTCATTCTCTCTGCAACACCATTTTGTTGCGAAGTGTAAACACATGTAAATTCCTGTTTAATTCCTTCTTCTTCACAAAATTTTGTTAATTCTCCTTTAAACTCTCCTCTATTATCTGTTCTGATTCTCAGTACATTATTTTTATTGTTCTTCATTTTTCTGTATATAATTTATTAGGTAATCTTTCGCTTCTCCTTTATTTTTTAATAAATGAACTTCTGTAAAAAAAATATGAGTAGCCATCAATGATAGTTAAATAATATTTTTCTTCATTTATACTTTCTGGTGACACTGGACCACCAATATTACAATAGATTAGTTCTCCATTGCGTTTAGTTCTCGGACGTGTAGCTCCATAAAAGGGTTTTGTGACTCCTTTTGCACTAACACAAATACTGCATTTACTTTGTGACAATGGTAGACCCAATATTCTTAAACCGCCATGATTAAGATGAGCTAGACGTCTGTGCCACAAATCATCTTTTTTCTGACTAACAAAAGCTTTACCTTCCTGTATTTTAAATTGAATTGTGAATAATTTACCATCGTTATATAATTTTATCACTCCTATTCTACTGATTATTTTAGCTACATTGTTTTCAAATATTACAGTTATTCCTCTCTGGTTCAATTTAATCACCGACAATAAATTGTGAGTTAATTTATTTAACAACGAACACTCAATTGTTATATTTTTTCCTTCTTGAGATTTTACTTTTAATTTGCCTCGTTTCTTTGCCACAATTGTTTCACCATTAGCAACTCTGATGTGTATACCTTCTATTTCTTCTATTTCTTCCATATATTTTTCATATTTTGTATTTATATGAAGTTATATGAAGCTCCTGAGTCTAATACAAACAATATATTTTTTGTGTGTATTTCTGCCGTGCTGGCTTGTTCTTCCTCTGCGATGAATGTTATATTTTTTTCGTCTCTAGTCTGTTTTTCTCCTACATTAGCATTGATGCTTCTTGTGAATCCACTTCCTCTAGCATGATTACATCCTCTATTTTGTCCTCTGCCTCTGTTTCTGTTATATGCGTTAAATCTACAATTCTTCGCTATGTGACCAACTTTTCCAAGTAAAACATTGGATTGCGACAAAACTATAATTCCCTCCTTCCTGTGACTTTCTGCAATCATCTTTGGTTTTAATTCTGCATCCAACAACTTACTCTTCACATATTCTATTGTTAGAGATACATTTGTAGTTTCTAAAGCTGCAATGGTTGTCTGATAACATTCTGGCATCGACAGTAGCAAATGGTTCACTTTATCTTGATCATTCAATTTAATTCCTGTTTCTTCTAGTTCTAGTTCATATCAAATTGATTGAAGTCATCACTTAAATCCGTGTCACTGCTGCATTTCAAAGCCAGTAATTTCTTCCTTATGTATAGTGCTGACAAGGTACTCTTTCTTTCAAATACACTTCAGATTATCTATCATTTCTCTAGCACTTGTAGCGTCTCTAACGTATTCTAAATATTTATCCGGTATCGTTGACACAATCAAACTTTTGGCCTTTGAATTTATTTTTGAATTCTTGTGTGCATCGTAATTCTTCCATAGCATTTTGAATTGCTTCTGTGCATTCTTTTTCTTCCAATATGTACGATACTGAAAAGCAATGTGCTAAAGTTTGTGCCCATAAATTCAGGAACCAACACCCGCGTGATGCAATCCGCAATTTTTTATAAACGTGGTATGTTTTCTGATTTACTTTTTATGCTATCCTGTGCCAATCTGGCTTACAGATCCACAGATAACCAACTTTCATAGATAATGGACATTGGATACATTCTATAAGGTCTACCAGGATCTGATGGCAAAAAAAAAGTTTAAAAAATAGCGATTTTCATATTGCAACAAAAAAAATGTCATCTGTCAACTGAAATTTCGAGGAATTGTTTTTGGTTTGGCTTTAAATTTCCTTTAAAAAGTGGTGAAAATGTCGAAGAAACCTCTTCGATCGCAAGCAAGAAATATTGTTTTCAATGTTTATCAAAGAATACTTGATGAACAAGGTGCAGAACAAACACAATCATCGATATTGAGCCATGTGCAAGCGTTGACTGGTTAGTAGGAATGACACGTCTTGATACTTTGGTTTATTGCATTTTTCGTGTGTATTATATTATGTATACTAAACTTTGGTTTATTTCAGGGGTTTCTAATACTACCATAAGACGAATTGTTGCTGAAGGCAGATCTAACAGAGGCGTATTTAGTACGCCCGGTAAAAAGAGGAAAGGTGGCAAAAAAAAATAAACTTGGATAGTTTTGATTTAGAATTGATCAGAAACAAGATAAATGAGTTTTACACTGTACGAAAAGAAATACCCACTGTCCTGAAATTGCTACAAATTCTTCGGGAGGAAATCAATTTCAATGGAGGAAGAGAATCATTAAGGTAACAAAAATGAATTTCATTTTCTTTCAGTTTCAATATAATCTAAAAACATAGTAATCTAAAAATAACAATCTTATTTTGTCTTCAGACTTATTTTGAAAGACATCGGATTCGAATTCGTGAAGTGCCAATCAAAAAGGACTATTTTAATGGAGCGACATGACATTAAGTTACACATATTCAAGTATTTGGAGCGTATGCAAAAGAATCGAGAAGCCGATGATAAGCTAGATGTGGTTTATTTAGATGAAACCTACATACACGGTTCATGTTCAGTGAACAAATGCTGGCAAAATAAAGATATTGCAGGCCCATCTAAAAGTATTTCGGCAGGGCTGATTGTACATGCTGGTGGAGAAAATGGTTTTGTGCCAAACTGTTGTTTGGTGTATAGGTCGAAGAGTACATCTGCTGACTACCACCATGATATGAATAAAGATAACTTTACAAAATGGGTTACGGAGAAATTGATTCCCAACCTTACAAAACCTTCTCTAATTGTCATGGACAACGCCAAGTACCATTCTGTACAATTAAACAAACCGCCTACACAAGCCGACCGTATTGCTGTTATAAAAGAATGGCTTCAATCAAACAATATCCCTTACGACGATAATTGGCGTAAATGTCAATTACTGGAAGCAATGAAAAATCATAAGTCTGAACCTAAATATCAGATAGATGAGATTTTAAAATCACACGCCCACGAAGTCTTAAGGCTCCCACCATATCATTGTACGTTAAACCCCATAGAATTAATCTGGGGAATAATGAAACAAAAAGTTGCGGGTAAAAACGTCAATAGACCTGCAAGTGATATAAAATCTTTAACAGAAGAAGTTTTCTCTCAAATAGGGATCGATGAATGGCGAAAATCTTGTGAACATGTAATAAAAATTGAAAATCAGTTCATAGAACAAGATCGATTAATTGAGATGCAGGAGGAAAGGTTTATCATATATATTGCGTCTTCCTCGTCTTCCTCTTCCGATGAAGACTTTTTTATGGATGTGCAGTATTTGGAACCATTTTCAAGTTCTGATAGCCTATAATTAATTAATAAACTCATGAACAGAGTAATTGGAGTTTTCATCTAAATTTCGAACCCCACATTCGCCACAGTAAGATTTTCAAAAATTATCCTTGATCATTGGATAAATTTTTATATTTTCATGTATCACACACAGAATCAGCCGCTATAAGGAAAAAAAAGTATCAAAACGTTTTACTCCAATTTCCCCAGTATTGCTAGCGTCAATTTCTTTTTTCCCTTTTTGCCATCAGATCCTGGTAGACCTATATATTCTAACATCACTAAAATTAATGTTACAGTAAAAACATAGTAAAGACAGTATTTATGCATAAATCCCTATACTACGTTATAATATACACTGTACAGATTCATGTATTTATACTAACTGTAGACACAAATCACTCATAATAAACACTAAAATAAAAAAGTTCCAAATACGTAAGAGTAAGTGGTCGCGAAACACGATAGCGCTGGAATCCTATGGATATATACATCATGCACTAAAATAGTCTAATACGAAAAAATCAAGCTAAAACACTTTTATGAATCAAATTCAATTGGCGAAAAAAATGTACAAGTAGACCACAGATTAAGTAATTGTAACAAGTTACAGATGCGACAGTCACTTATTGCCGTAATTGTTATATATTTCGTTTTGGCGCTATTATCGCCTACTTTTTTGATAACCGTACTGTACGTACGTACCAATCACAGATTTATAAATGGAAGCAGATCGAACATAATTCACTCACACATAGATACCGTGTAAGTAATAACACTGTCACTTTCATTGTAGTTTAAAATTGTATATCTTTATCCTTTTCTTTCATTTGTTGCAACACAATAGCACACATAGACAATTCCGAACCCGTGGCAGTCGCCAGCTTCCGCTTAAGTCAAAATAAGCGGAGTATGGCGTCTGTTTACTTGTGTAGTACGTCACATGTTCGATGATTAAATATTTCTTGGTGTATAAACATTATTTTGGTTATTTAAAGTGCAAAATATGATACAAAAGTGTTATACCCCCAATAGTTGCAACGCCTCATACAGAAAAACCCCGAAAATCACGTTCCATCGGTAAGTAAATCTGATGTTGCAAATTGTTTTATTACTGCATTCAGTTAGCTGATATTTTTGTATTTCGTGGCTCCGACACTTAAATATGTTGCAAACTATTAAAATTAAAGTTTCCTTATATTGTATAAGGTTTTTTTATAGGTTTTTTATATTTTGGTACCAAGTACCTAACCAATTTTGACATTATTAGTACTTGTATCTTAAACAGGGCCGAATTCGAAGAAAACTGAGTCTCGTATTAAAATCAAATATTAACGGACAGGTACCTAAGGTTAAGCAACTATCTATTTTTTGCAACTATCTTTTGATTTTGATGTATACCTTGTTAATTTCGGGTTTCTAAAGGATGAAAATCTTCAAATTTTTTGGTTAAAGAACTACATAAAAGAAATACATAAGAAAGGCTTCATAGAACAAACTGGCAGCCCAGTTTTGGCAGTGTTTTGTGCTCAACACATTTTGAACCCCATTTATTATGTAAAAGAGATACCCATATAAGCCTGTTGTTGTTTGACCATGAAATTTGACATATCTATTAAAAATGAATATGCTATCGCCAAATTAATCTCTAGTCGTTATGCTGGGCTGAACCTGAGCCAGTGTTGTTTAGAAAGAAGCCAGTGCTGGAAGCCATACTTCATAATTACAAAATTTATTAATAATTTTATAAAACATGCACTAACGCTTATCTCCTTAGAAGAATAGTTAACGATTACACTCGTCTGATATAAAACTTGTTATATTTACTCATAACCAAGTCTCTAACACTTACAGTAAAGCAATGGTAAGTAGGCTTTACTGGAGTTACAAAGGACTATTAAACGAAATTCCTCCAATTCCCCTCACTTGCACACAACTTTAACGTACAATATACTATATTAATTATTGCACTTAAAGCTCTAAAAGCACAAAAAATAGCAAATCTGAATTTTGAATAAAATGCCAACCACGCTTCTTTTGTTCGCGCCAAAAAGTCTAAATTCAAAACTTTCACTTGCTTGATTATCAACTTTCCCGACTTTTAAAATATATCTTTTATGTCATTAAACTTCATGTACCCACATAAATCGAACCCCAAGCAAGGTCATCACAATTTAAATGCGGCCCAAGACGTGCGCTGGTCTTCATGTCAGGTCTCATGTAACGAACGAACAATCATAATATTGTATCGTGGAGCTATCGAGAACACTCCAAAATACATCCTTCATGTGACAAAAACAATCTACAAAAAGAAGAAATATAATAAAGTAATAATCTCTAATACTAGCACATTACTGAGTTAATTTAATTCTTATTTTATCACATGAAAAATATAATTTGGGATGTCCCAAATAGTCCCGCTCGAAGATAATACGCAGTATAAGCACCCACTCCTTAATCCGGCCCTGAGTTCTGCATGTGTGTGAGTAATATTTGTTAGTGTTTTGCCACGCATTTTGTATCGACGAGTATAGTCTGCTTCCATTTAAAAGTCTGCGGTACCAATGCGTTTTATGTATCTTTATGTAGGTATATCCTAGTGATTCCGAAAAACCACCAATGCAGCGGTTTAGGGGATTATTTTCATCAAACAAAGGAGAATAAGCATTTCAAGGTTCTCAACTCAACCATGAAATCGAAGAAAACACAAGGTAAACCAAAACTCAAATCGAAATGGAAAAGTAGACCGTGTCTAAGTATGAGTCAGACTGACAGCACACTGATAAGCAATTGACTTTAAAGTCGGATAGTTAAGACGGCAGAAGCGATTACAGCGCCAATACAACTCCTTCGGAATTAAAACTGTACCAGGACTGAAGTAGACACCATATTGGTTTCGATCACAGTGTAATGTAATATATGGAAACAACAGCAAATTGAGTTGAGTACGTGCGCAAAACAGCCAACATGAAATCGTAACTTAATTGTGCTTTTTGTGCAGTTGGTGTAAATCTGTTCCAATCAAGTTATGATTAGCAGTTGTTATGACCTATACTGCGAAGACCTAAAGACGTTTTTATTTTGCGTTCGGCTTTTAAAAATTTTTAATTTTTCAAAATTTCAATTTTTCGGGGCAGTGTCCGTCCACTGGGCCAATCCCATCGTTTCCGACTACACTTATCGCTTCCCGGCACGCTTTCGCCATATTAGAACGCTCGTCATTGTTATTTGAGTTACTTCAACATTTATAATTATTGTATTCGTGGTGTCTTGTTCATGTTTGTCGTGTTTGTCCAATACATTACGTTTGTAAAATAATTAACAGACTTTTCTTTGCTTTTGTAAGAGAGAACAATGGTTATAATATTTTTTAAACTTTTTAATCACATATTTTTTAATTTTACCACATAAAACAGATACATATTCATGTAGACTGGCTGAGTAGTTAATAGTTGACAGAATGGAAAATAAAAATAAATTCAGTTTCAGACTTGTTGAAACAAAATTCGATATTCTATTTCCATCTCACCATCGTTTACTGCCTTTAGCTAACTTAACTCTAGACTTTAAAGACATTTTTTTTTTGTAAATATAGTGGCAACTACGCGTAGCTAATTTTTGCCAACGTCTTGTTTGGATTAGACACTGTGCGGTATGCTAAAAATGATATATAATTTTGGCCAAGTGACGATTCAGTTGAGGACCTAAAAACAGACAACACAAACATTGAACAAGGACAACACAAATTAGTTAGTATTCTACATGAAATTAGATATATTGTGTTAATTACAAATACATAAAATGCGACACAAAAGGGAGTAAGAGTTATTAAATTAAAGGTGAATTTTGTTTTCAGCAATAAACTTTGAAAGGGTTTCAATAAATGGGGTGTCAATATATGTAAGAAGGGAATTGAAATTCGTGGGCAAAGGAATAAAACGGGGAAGAACGCTATATAGGGAATACTTTAGGTTTGGACAATTGAAGAAAATATGGTCAATCGTGCCGTTCTCTAGTCCACACTCACACAAGGAGTGATCTCGAACCCGAATTTTAGATAGAAAGACTGGTGAACTAATATGACCAAGCCGCAGTCGGATAATGGTGGAAGTAATGTGTTTGCTAGCAGAACGGAATTTAAAAGACCAAGGTTTGACAGGTACATTTGGTTGAATGTTCCCATATTGCTTGCCTTTGTTAAATCCAGAAGAACCCCAAAATTCACTCCAGTTCTTACGAAGCTCTGATTTAGCCATGTTTCTGAGATCTCGAGGAATTGACTTGAAATATATGTGAGAACCTGTTTGAACTGCATCCTTTGCACAAGAATCTGCCATTTCATTACCTGTGATACCAGAATGGCCGGGTATCCATGCTAGCTTGACCTCTAAGCCATGAGTATAACACCGGTGTAGAGTTTCTCTTATTTTTAGGGTGATATAAAAATTATCCTTAGCTTGAAAGGGAACCTTATTAATGTCCTGAAGGGCACTATATGAGTCTGAAAAAATAATAGTTTTATTTAATTTATGAGCTTCGGCGTACGAAACCGCTTCGAATAGAGCGATGGCTTCTCCTGAAAATACTGATTTTGAGGGGGGGCACTTAAAGTTTAAAATAATATTGTATTTTGGGACCCAGACAGCGGCACCAACTGAACTATTTTCAGAAAGTTTAGAAGCGTCTGTGAACATAGTAAGCCATCCGTTCCAATTTTTATTTAAAATATGATTAAACATTGCATTTGCATCTAAAGAGTCTTTATCTATGCCAAAATTAAGAATAATTCTAGGTTGAAAAATGAGAGCATGAAAATCAGTTAAAAATAATGGGTTTTTAGAAAGCTGAGCCACAGGGGAGTTATCTAGAAACTTTTTATAGCTTTTGATAAGGCATGACGTGTCCTTATGAGTCCAATACCTGAATGAAGTCATTAATTGAGATAGATCAAACAATCTAAACAGTAAAGGATGGTGAGAAAGCTTTGAACAATTAAAGAAGAAACGATCGGATAGATACTGTCTTCGAAGAAGAAGAGGAGGATCGACACATTCTACTTGCAATGCCTTAACCGGTGAAGATTTCATTGCGCCTGTGATAATACGTAGGCATTTGGCTTGTATTCTGTCTAGCTTTCCTAAGGCCATTCTACTACATGGCTCCAAAAGAAAGGATCCGTAATCAAGGTGACTTCTGATAATGGCATTATATAGCATCTTTTGTGTAAAAGGATGGGAACCCCACCAAACTGGATAATGATCTAAGAATATTAATATTTCGCTCACATTTATCGCTAACATAGTTTAGATGGGAAATTCCTGATAATTTAGAGTCTAGGTTAATACCTAAAAACTTAACTTTTTCTTGAACCGGGATAATGTCATCACCCAAAACAATCCTAACTTCGGGGATCAATCGTTTTCTGGAGAAAACAACCACGTTGCTCTTAGATGGCGACAACGATAGACCATGGTCAGAGAGCCATTCATTCAGGTAGTGTAAAGCACTATTTAACCGGGTAGAAGCGATAGAAATAGATGAGGAAGAAACATAAAGAACGATATCATCAGCATATTGTAGAACCTCACAAAAAGAATCAACGGATTTATCAAGGTCATGAGTGTATAAGCTATACAGAAGAGGGCTCAGGACAGATCCCTGGGGTAAACCCTTTCACACAGTTTTGGGTGGGAGAAGAGCGCTCTGGGTACGGACAGATATAGAGCGAGACATGAGGATACTGCAGATGACGTTAACCAGCCTCACTGGAATACTCAGCTGAAGCATTTTTTGCCTGAGTAACGGAAGATGGACACTATCATATGCGGAAGTAACATCCAAGAACGCGCCAATGACGTGTTCCTCCCGAGAAAAAGCAAGTCGGATGTCAGCAGTTAAGACACTTAAACTATCCATTGTACCCAAACCCTTTCTAAACCCAAACTGGGACTTCGAAAGTACATCCCTATTCTCCAATATCCATTCTAATCTATTCTTTATGAGGTGCTCAAGGATTTTGCATAAACATGAAGACAGAGCAATGGGACGATAAGAAGATGATTTAGACGGATCTTTGCCTGGTTTTAAAATAGGGATTACGATATGATTTTTCCAAGAGTCTGGGATTAAATTCGTTTTAAAAATAAAATTGATTATGTTTAACTTGGGGGATTCATAACAAAGGAATATAGAATGCCATCGCCTCCAGGACAGGACTCACGTAAATGATCCATGGCACATTCCAGTTCCGCAAAAGAGAAGGGACCATCCATACTATCAGAAGAACTAGACAAGCAGGTAAATGACGGCACGAAAGGGGGAGCAAGTTTACTGATAAATTCATTGAGCCAAGAGGAAGACTAATTGGATGTAATATTGAAATTATCAGAATGAATGCCACGGAACTTTTTTATATTTTTCCAAACAATAGAAGCTGAGGAGCTAGGAGAAAGTGATTCGCAAAAAGATTGCCAGCCTTGACATTTTTTCTGAGAGAAAAGTTTCCTAGTACGAGCGCAGGCATGTTTATAATGCAAGTAGATCTTCATGTCTAAATTTGAGGTGTAACGTAATTCCGCCTCTTTGCGCTCCCTAATACTGACAGAACAATCAGCATCCCACCATGGAGGTGAGCGAGGTTTATTAATTACTGAATTTTTTAACGGGAAACTAGAATTAGCTGCGTCAATTAGAATATTGGTGAAAACCGAATACATCATTAGAAAATTTTCTCTGGTAACAAGAGGTAGTAACTCAATTTTATTGTTAACTGTAGCTGAGAATTCTTTCCAATTGCCTGAAGACAATCTATATTTTAGTAATGGGGGAATTTTTAATATCTCTTGATAGTGGTGTAGTATAGAAATTAATATAGGTATGTGGTCACTACCATATGACTGGGAAAGAGTTCTCCAATTAAGGCGAGATGCTAAATCGGCAGATGAGAATGATAAATCTACAGCACTAGGATTCTGAACGGGAGAAACTATTCTTGTAGAAGATCCATCATTTAAGACACAAAGATTAGATTTGTCAAGAACCTCAAGGAGGTGGTAGGATAAAGCGTCTGTGAGATGGGAGCCCCATGCTGTGTGATGGCAATTGAAATTACCCATAACTATAAGTGGGCCATTTAAGGAAGATAGAACAGAGTCAAGCTCTGAAATAATATTAATATTAGGATGTGGAATGTAAACAGAAAGATAGGTGATGTTTTGTGATTTAACAGCAACTGCCTGGAAACTGGATGAATGTGATGGGAGAGGAATTTGGGAATAATTTAGTGAATTTTTAATGAGTATTTGAGAGTGGGAGGGAGCTTAAAGGTGGAGAACTTAATTGTTGAGTAATAGTAGCATCAGCATAAGACATTCGCTTTATTGGAGGGTACCTTTCTGCTGCCTCAGAGTAGGAGATATTATCTTCAGCCATTAGGGATTTTATTGCTTTTTGTCTTGAGAATTCAGGGCACCTTTTGTTTGTAGCAAAATGACGCGCCTGACAAAATAAACAAGTAGCCTCTGTTTCATCAACGGGACAACCATCTCCTGTATGAGGTTGAGCACAACGGTAGCACCGGGGTTTTGATCTACACTGAGCTTTAACATGTCGGCAGCAGTCATAGCATTGGATAATTGGTAATTGGTATACCTCAACATTAATAGCTGTATTAAAACAGTAAATTTTAGAAGGTAAGACCTGTCCCTTAAAAGTAATTACCACTGTCTAGTCTGAGTTGGGACTCACTCTGCGACACCGTCTTTTAAATTTTTCCTATTCAATCTACGTGCTTTTACAACTGTAGCACAATTACCATTACTAGGACACTCCAAACCAGAGACTAATTCTTCCATAGACCAGTCTAAGGGAATAAACTTTATAATTCCCATACGAGAGACTTGGAAGCGGGGGATCTTTGCCTCATATTTATTTTCTTTTATGAAGGGATTTTCTAAAAAGTCATTGGCTTGGGTAGCTGTTTTAAATCCAACTGTTGCCCTATTGCGGCCTGCCTGCTTAATGCCATTAACTACAATACGTTGATAGTTGAGCCGGCTGAACGATCGGTTTCTGTGCGTGTAATGTGGACTAGAAATGGACCGGAATCTGATGAGCTATACTTAAAACCATTTTCTACCTCAAAACCTGGATTGACATATATATGTTGCACAGACGAGGACGGGGGAATCTTTTTTTTTGTTGATTCCGCATTTCCATCAAGTGGGCAATCAATACGACGTTTTCTAGCGCAGGAATCAGACATTTCTACATCAACGAGAATGTCTTGTGAATGCGATGGGGCCTTCTCATGAGGAGGCGACCCTCCACCCCAATCGGGTGGATCGTCCTCCCCTGAATTCAACATTTATACGAAAAATAACAATACTTACATGAACCCTCCACCAAAATACACAAAAAACACAATTATAGGAACTCAACAGGAATATTGAAAGTAAAAAAGTAAATAACGCCAAATTGCATCTGTGTGTCAACCAAGACAAACCGCAGCAAAAAAAAACCAAAAAAACTTAAAGACATAAATAATCTGTTTCAGAATGACAGGTGAATAGAACAGAAATAGTAAACAACACTCAAACGACTACTAATTCATGCATGCAATGATTTTGTACCATATACATCATAATAAAAACAACAGGCGTAATTGCTGCATAAAAAACAATAGGCGTTTACGTGATTTTTTTTTCAATTATACCGACAATCTCCCACATTCGAAATAACAGTTTTTTCCATTTTTATAAACGAGAATACCTAAGCTTTAAAATGATGGACTTGTTGTTTTTGTCCACGGAGGTTTTTAGTGGGACTGGCGCCCATACGAAATTTGGCATTGTCCTCTGAATTCATAATTTTTATCGTAAGACACAACTCATTTTTCATTTCTCTCATTTTTCAGTCAAAATAATTACTTGAAGTTACAGCTATCTAGTCAGTAACGGACTGTAAAAGCTTATAAAATCAAAGGTTAAAATTAAAACAAATCGTATTTTAATACACGACCTTTACATGAAGACAAAAACAAGAAATTATTTAAATGTAGTATATTATAATTATGATATTATATTTCTCTATATGTTTCGTATTGTCCCGAATCTCGATGTCACTTTGTCGCTGCTACGCGCCCTGTGTGAGAAATACTTCGGCACAGCCCAAGAGGGGCTTCGGTGCGTTTCGTAGGAGGTCCTGGAGCCCCTCATCACCATGCCAAGAACGACTGCAGGAGTTTAGTGGGTAAAAGTTCCAAGCTAGCTACCTATTTACTGGTTTCTCCAGCGTTACCAAAATTAAGATTAGGTTCAAGTTCAAAAATATTGAACTTCAATAATATTGAACTTAAGTTTACATATTATGTAATCTTACATATATGTTGGGCGTGAAATAAAATCAAAGAATCTTACTTTTAATTCCATAAAACTAAAAAAAAGTACAAAAGCGCGCAAGCAGAAGCGAGCATTAATATTTCTGTTTAATTTTTTTTAGAATGAGTACATCGTATATTTATTTTGGTTTCTCGTTTTGGTACGATTATTTTACATATTTTCTGAATAAATAATTAAGTACAATCAGATCGAATGTAACAGGAAAACGTCATGATCATGATTAGTACAGTACCGCAGATACAGTACACATTACAGTATTTTCATAAAAAGTTAGCGTATGTGGTTTGCCATACGATGGGCAATATTTAAGATAATTATGGGTGAATACTGTAACGCCAGTCGGCGTCGCACGGGACGCAACATGAAACAACGAACGTATCGGTATCGGTAGATACCCTTTAGTGCCTAAATAATAATTTAAGATATTCGAATCCATAGTTAACGTTCTTCAACATATGTACAAAAAATTCAATTTAATAAACATGAAAAACGTATCTATGTGTGTTTTTATTATTATTATGTACTACATGATGTATACTAAATCAAATGCTTCTCGCATCTCACACCCGCGCAACAACCCTGTGTAACCGGCCGGAGCAGGCAATTCCGTTACGCGCAAAGCGCGAGTCCGCCTTTTTTATACACGTTCTCTGAATAGTATCATTTACCTATCATTTCGTTTAAAAATACAAAGATCCTTTAATCAGAAAAGTAAATAATTGAAAACAATACATAAGTTAAAACAGGCAAAGAAGCTAGAAAAAATAATCTTCGATAAATGTTTTGGAAGACGCAATAAGCAACATAAAGTGCCTACACACCTTTCAATTTGTTGGAACAACTTTCCTAGGTATGGCGATCTGAGATCCATTAATAGGAATTGATCGATTGATCTCGAGTAGTGAATCGATTTAGAGAATTGATGGCGGAAACTCAAAAATGGAGTTTCCATTATATTTCTGTATTGGTAAGTAGGCAATTATAAAATAATAAGATAGCGCGGATTTTTTTTAATAATTTATACAACATATGTACATGTACCGAACACTGCCGTTACGTTAGCGCTTTTGGAGCTAGATTTTACGGTCTTTGAGACGACTAAGTTTTATTTTTTCCAAGCAAAATAAAAAAAAATCGTAGAACGATTTTGGAGCAGTCGATCTTTTGGACATCGATTTCTGTGAATCGAGTCCAGACTGCAATTCGAATCGATTTAAATTTGATCTATTCTGGAAAGAATCCATCCCTAAACTAGCTGACGAAGCCGATAAATTTCCTAGGGACTTTTTGGCGGGAACGGGAGAAGTGAGGTTGTCATTTTATTTAGATTTTCCATTTTTTACATTTTTAGGAGTTTTAAAGTACAACAGTGATAGTATATTGTGTTTTAAAGTTCTGTGTAAGTGACGAGAATGGAGGAGATCTAAATAAACATGTGTAGCTGAAGTTTTCGCGCTCTTCCAAGAAGTCTTTTATAACTTCAGTAAAGCCTACTATCACTTTACTGGAGGAGTTTGACGATAAGAAAGAACTAATTTACATTGGTAATTGACATTGGTAAATGCGCTAATCATCTATTGAATTGTTTTATCGCTTTACTTGACGTTGTCAATGTACTCACGTACGGTGCCATTTAAAAATTAAAAAAAAAATTAAAAATTTCCTAGGGATGGCGATCTGAGATCCGTTAATAGGAATTGATCGATTGATCTCGAATAGTGAATCTGTCTGTAGCGCAGATCGCCAACTTTATTATTATTATTCCGACATTTTACGGTTGGTCGGGAAACCTTTCGAACTCAAGCCGACAATATAGTATTTGTAGACAGTATAGTATTGCTATAGTATATACTCGTATTACAGCAGCGTTGCCATATCTAATGACGTAGTCCATAAATCTATCTATTTTTAAACACATTACATTCTATATTAAAAGCATTTTAAAGTATAAAATTACATATAGTAATATATTATTTATGTTTAGTACACGTTTTCATAACATTTTAAAAATATTTTGAAAGACTCGATTTTCATACATTTAGCACGCGGTACAGAAATTTTATGAAGTGTAAAATCAAGCCTTGACTAAAAAAGTGAAGCGTAACGTTTCCAGTCGTATTCTAGGTTTTTCGGAGTGCATTTTATGAAAACGACGTTCATTTCCAAATCCAAGTTGGCGAATATTACTTTTTTGGATAAATTGACATGGATGTAATATTCTAGGTTAGTCAAAGTACTGATTACGAGAATGATGTTCATTTTCAAATTCAATATGGTGAATACACATTTTTTGGATAAATCGACATTGGTGTCATATTCTAGGCTTCTCGGGGCGCTGATTACGAAAATGGTGTTCCATTTCAAATCGATGACGACGAATATTACATTTCTGGATAGATCGACATGGATGTCATTTTCTAGGTTTCACGGGGTGGTGATTATGAAAATAACGTTCATTTTCAAAACCAAGATGACGAATATTAATTTTTTGAATAAGATGACGTAAATAATGTGACAAACGGTATAAATTATACATACAAATATGAAAGACATAGTTTCATTTAGTATATGCATATTTAATTGATTGCATATACGTATACATTTTCTATTCCATATACATTATACATCATAAGATCATAATGATCGTTCGAAAGGAGTAAACTCCAGTCGCGCGTCAGAGTTGACACACAATTTTTTTATAATTATAGAAAAAAAGCAGTTTTGAAAATAATGTTTTTTCTATTTAAAACATACGTTTCTTTGAGAACAGAAATACTTATTTACGGATTTCATAACGCGTATTTACTTATAGTTTAATTTTCATTTCATGAATCATTGAGTCATGATCACGAGTTCGCCGAAGCCGAAAGGTCAAGAGTAAAATAAAAATAAAATTGTTTCAACTAATTAAGGACACTAATAAATAAATAAACTAATAAATGTTAATAAATACAATGCGAAAAAGTATTTCATTTAAAGGAATAAAAACAAAACCGTAAGAATTAGATATTATTTTATAACTCACTCATTAGTCACTCATCGCTCATCACTAATAAGTGATTCTTTAAACCTCGGACCAATAATCAAAATGGACAGAGTAATTGCTCCAAAAGCTTACGGTGTCCTTTTTTTGTTGACCGAGTTTCTAAACTTTTATTAATGTACGTGACTAGGGAAGCATACAACAATATGCAACTGAATATGACATATTTTTTGTTATGAATATTAGTAGCCAAAACACTTAAAGTTACAAGTATTATGCACATAATTATTTCACGACCAACTCATTAGCTGATACGAATTACACTGACACTGCGAGGTGGCCATATTTACTACAGCTAACTGTTTTACTTGTGGTTACGCTCAATGAAATAGAAAGAGACACGATAATTCGTTTGATATATGGTGATAAGAGCGCCAATTTATTATGGCTCCGTCCATTATGTTTCTTGGTCCGTGCTTTAAACCATGTCCTCCTTTTTTTTGATGTACCTATGATATAATTGCAGAAAAAAATTAAATGCTTTCTTTATAAAGCCGTCGTGACCAATGCGTACTTTTGAATGTATTCTAAACTTTATAAATTTTAATTTTTAATGTTACCTACTATATAAATGTTAATTTATGTATATGAAAAATTTTGTAAATATTTGTACAATATCGACGTGCATAGTCTCTTTTTATTCTAGTGCTTCAAAATTCGTAAACATTTAGGTCTCTTATGTATGATATAATTTATTAAAATAAAAATCCGCTCCAACTTTTCTCTTTTTTATATTTGGGTTCTTAAAAATACAGAAACATAATGGAAACTCAATTTTTGAGTGTCTGTCGTCTATTCACTGGATCGATTCACTGCTCGAGATCGATCGATTCTTCCATGAATCGATCTCAGATCGCCATCCCAAGGAAAGTTGTTCCAATAAATTGGAAGGTGTGTAAGTACCTACTTAAATTGTTACACATACCATTTTAGACTTGACTTTACCAGTTGCGCTTGCGCCGCAGAGACTAGCGGTTGATCCGTTAGTGACAGTGTTCTAATTATGTGAAACAAAATTGATTGCCTCTTTCGTTGTCGTGATAACAAAACACCAAAGCATTAACAAATATTATAAAATGGAGTGCTATACTTCAGACAGCTGCGACAGTGACAGCAGAGAACAAAAAACCTTGGATCTTTCTAACCAGTTGATGGACACACTCGCGTTATCATCGGAATTACGAGGAATTGTCGATGAAAAGAATTGTGCAGAGAATTACGAGATAATTTTATTGTACAATAATAGAATCAAAGTTCTTCCAGAAACTCTTAACAAATTTGCCAATTTGAAGATATTAGACGTTAGCAGCAACAGATTAACCTTTCTTCCCGATTTACTCAAATACTGTCCGCTCACGTCACTGATAGCGAAACATAATCAATTAACAAACGAATCACTGCCTAAATGTTTTTTTGCGGCGCAAAATACAATTAGAGAATTAAATTTAAGTGGAAATCAGTTGAACTTCTTTCCGGAACAAGTATTAGAATTAACATCACTGAAATATCTCTATTTAGGTGGTAACAACATAGTCAACATACCAAAGGATATATGGAAATTAAACAGGTTGGTTTCTTTTTCTGGTACATAGTTACAAATTTAGGGGTGTTATTTTGCTCAAAAACCGAAAATGAAGCCACCTTATGTTTTTTGTTTTTTTGACGTCATTAAGTACTTACGTACGAATCTTACAAGGTCTAGATATGTATATGGTTCCTAATTTTTGAGCGCCAATGCATGGCGACAATGCGTGGTTTAATTTTAAACTGATGTATCAATGGGGGTGGATCATAGAAAGCAGAGTAAAAGAAAATCTCGATAGGTACCTATCGAATGACACCACATGCATGTATACTCAGTGATATTATAGTTTCAACTTATTCAGGTTTCTGTGAATTCTATTGAAAATCGGACTTTAGACAAAACTATCTATAAACTATAAAATCACTATGCTTAGTGATTTCTAGTCGACTAATTGTCCTTATGTAAATCACATCATCGCCGAGTCATAATTGTGTCTCACTGGTCACTAGTCATTGATTATGTTATTTTGTATTATTTATTACATTTAAACAACATAACCACAAGTTCTCAAACTTATTTCGAACACCAACCCAACTAATGTATTGGCCCCATATTGCCCCCCATTTTTTTAACTTGACGTTACCATCGATTGCTTATCTAATAACAATAATAATTTTTAACACGTGTCATTAAGTGGATGTAGACCCTATCCTATTTCTGAGGTCTAAAAAATATTTCAATAAGAGGAAACGAAAGTCATACTTAATTATATTTAGAACTTTTAACATTAAGAAAAGGCTTTGATTTAAAAGTTATCTAATGTGAAGGATGAATCTGATGTATTTTGGCGAGTTCGTTTAATATTAGGCTCGAATTTAATTAAAAAACAGTCATAACTCGCTTTTAATAACTTGCGGCCGATAAATTAACTAAAAAGACAAATGAAGATTTCTCCAGAATCGACGTTCATACAAACATTACGATGAGAATGCTGTGAGAAATCGCTGAACACCGACCAAAATCCAGGCTACAGTTCGGAGATTGGCTTTCCGCAGCCAAAACTTGGTAGCCATTCTTGAATTTAGTTGTTAATTCTATAATATGTTGTTCTTCTGACTGAGATGACCCCGCTGTGTGGACATTAAAAAAAGGACTCATCACCCAGTCTGGAATGTCCATGTTTAAAATGTACTGGAATCGTTCCTTAAAATTGTCGTAGAGGAGATCTCTGAGTGTTGACAGTAAATGAACAAGTCATTAAGCACAAGTTGAAAATAGGGTATCTTTGGGGGAGTTAATGGGACGCGGGGCGGGCGTTCGTAAAAAAATGACTTTATAAATACGATACAAAAACCTATATAATTAAATTTGACTTCAATAACTGTTAAATTTAATTATGTAGGTTTTTGTAGCGTATGTATAAAGTTATGTTTATAATTGAGTTTTAATTAGTAAAGGACAGTTATTATGTGCTTTTAATTGCTTTTTATTCAAGTAAGTTTAATTTTTTTCTTATTTTTTTTTTATTTCTCCCTTTTAATTGATCTTGACCTAAATAAATGTTTAGGATAGGTCTACAATTAACTTTTTTTCTAATTCTGTAGTGGAATGTTATACCAGAGAATCATCAACATATGGTAAATTAAGTTTATTAGCAGTTCGCGTTATTTGATCTATCTTTGAAGTCCAAGCTCTAATATAAGTGAAAATGGGATCGCCTCGGATATATACCCTTTTAAACAAAAAATAATTATCCAAATTGGTCCACGATTGACGAAGTTATCGGTGCTTATAAAAAAAAAACAAACAGTATACAGGCGAACATAGAACCTCTTACTTTTTTTTAAGTCGGTTAAAAATTAACTAACGAGGCGGTGAATACACGTGTTGTAACAAAACAGAGAGAGTAATAAAAGTAAATCTCATGTATGTACTTCATTTTTTATACCTACTCTCGGGCGTAATGTAAGGGTTGTCAAAAGTGTGATGCAGAAATTTTTATTAATGCTACGTATAATATTATAAATATGATGTAATTTTTTAAATAGAAGTAGAATGTAGTATACATGCTTTTGTTTAACTTACTACGTTCATATCTATTAATTATTGGTATAAAACTAGTACTAACTTCATTAAAATAGATTTATGGGGTATGACTGGGACTACTACATAAGAAAAAATACGCGGTACCTATCACGTCTTGACGTCATGACGACAAAATTCACTGGTACTTATATTTCTGAAACAACTGATAGTTTAAAAAATGTGCATTCACTGTTTAAAATTGGGTTCAAACATCCACTAACTGAGCAGTTATAATACGTTTTCTTTCTTTGCTCCATTTCCCTCGATAATTGATACGCCTTCAGAAAAAAAAAATCTCGCGATGCGTACGACTGCAACCCGCAGCCAATCGCGCTCAGAATGTTCCGAGATGATCTGTGATTTCGTGTCCGTGAACAACGTCTATGTGTATAGAGATTTACTTCTGTTACTCTCTCTGTTTTGTGGTGTTGTTATAAAAAATATTTATTGAAGGAAGTTAACCAAACTATTATTATTTAATTTAGAAGCTGTTTTTTTTACATAAAGTCGGATTTTTATAGACTTCGGAATTTGTTTGCCTTAACACCCCGTTATTTTCTCTGAGCTATCTTTTGCCCCCCTGAAAACATGCAGAGCCCGTGAGGGGGCGTTATCGCCCACTTTGAGAAAGACTGATCTAGACATATCGTGATGTGAGACTGAGAGCATATCCAGATTATTATAGTGTAGGTACGTCACGAAGATAATATTGTTTAGGTGTACCTATATAATCTTTTTCAGATATGGGCTTATAGTATATCTTATAGAATGTAATCTATACATAGGTACATATATGTATATGTGATATGAAAGTGCCTATTTTTAATTTTCAATCTAATACCTATATCACCACTTGTTCAAACTTTGTACTTGTATACTATACTAATGTAAATAGAGGTAGGTATATATACCCATCGGTATGTATCACTGTAGACAAACAAACATACAAGTGTATGTAAATACCATTTAAAAGAACCGCTCAAATGCGAGTCCGACTGGCGCACCGAGGGTTCCGTACCACCATACAATGCATTTGTGTTATGTATTTACCGCAATATTTACTACATACAAACAAAAAGTTTATCAGTTGTCCATAGTACTCTCTTTTATGAAAGTATACAGTGAAGCCCTTCGATCACATTTAAAATTGTCATCGAAGGTGAGATCATAGATAAGCGTGTAGGTGAATCCACCAAACAAATGGCTGTAATTGCTCCGTGTGTAATGGCATAGGTAAATATAACTTTTTTTTTTCAAAATATGCAGCCATATACCTTGGGAGTGTCGAAATATGCTAAAAATTGACGCAAAACGTGGTCATTTATGAAGCTAATTTACTATGATCAGAAGTTTCTAATGTTTTATGCAAGTCAGAGAATTGCACATAGTTTCTATTTGTTGTAATAAAAGTACTTTGGAAACTTTCAAAATCGTTGTACCTACCCAATTATACCCGTGCGAATCGATGGCGAATCAAGAATCGTCAAACGATTTGATCGATACTATGGTGGATATTAATGGGTCCTTTCACGAAACGATGGTGATTCATACTCAAGCTCCCCTTATCATTATTTATTTGTTTTTTATTTATTTGAGTCGGAAAATATCATTACTATATACTTAGTCCATAAATTAGGTAAACGTTTCAGTAAGTACAATTTATCAATTATCACAAGAGCTCATCTCGCAACTCCATAAATAGAGCATTCCCTCAAAAGCTTAATAGGTACATGTTTGTTATTCCAATTGTAGGTACTATGTGAAAGTCGTACTCGAGGTCGTACCCATGCACCTGTGAATAAACCGTTGATTTGATGCTGATCCGCGCGCGTTGCATCAAGGAGACTATTCTTTTTTGGGATATATACTTATATTACCTATAATGAAATGGAGCAATAGAATTAGTTATTCTGGTTTCAACTCGCGATAATTAAAATTAATGGTTTTGTCTTACTTTTGATATAAATAACATCTACTTTAAAATTAATAGCCTCTACAATGAACATAATTATAGTGTACTTCAAAATTAACAGTTTTCACAATAAAATTTTTGTTACAACTTTAATCACTGAAACTTTATTGTGGTGTATCTGATAATAAAGGCTTGGGAGGAAATTGTGAGGAAAGTGCAACAATGGCGGCCCTAGGGCGGTGCGAGCGGCGCGGCCTCGCCGAGCGCCTTCATAGGTGGGGGGGGCGCCAAAATCAACCGAAATGTTACCACCCACTACTGACTCGTTAGTGATCACACAGTACTTTATTATATTTAGTGACCTACGAACCACAAAGTACATTACTTATATCTACGAACGATCGGGCGCACAAAACGTGTTGTTGCTAGGTTAAAATGCAATTGCCCAGGAATTAAATTATTCCGACTTAATAAAAAAATTTGACAAGAGCTAGAAAGGTGGCCATCTAGGTTTTTTATCAAATTACTTGCTCTTTTATTTTTTTCTAAAATTGATTACAGTCTGCAGCATAACAGTTTAAACAAAAGTTGTCAAACATAATATTAACTGTTATTTTTTGTCATCTATATAGTTTGCCAGCTATACCTATAGATATTTGGTTGGTCTGATACTGTTTATACATATGAAAATTTACATTCAGTTTGCTCTAAATTTAAACTATGTATAGGTACGGGTAAGCAAGAGTACTAAAGTGTTTAACTGCATAGACAACTACTAAAAGTTTAAGTGCATAGAAAGAGTACTAAAGTTTTATACTTGGAAGGGCGCCACTTGAGATCTCGCACCACCTAAAAATTTTGCTAGGGCCGCTTCTGAAATGCAGGCTAAGGTTAAGAAAATAATGCAACATGACGATATATTTATAATACAAGACATTCACTATTAGTATTCAAGATTTAAAGCGTTGTTTTACAAGTTTAAATTTTCTATGATATTAATTTTGTCATTTTTACATGAACAGTGTTTTTGGTTAGATTAAATATATCCCTTAAATAATCATAGCCAATAAAAAAAATAAGCAATCATTTATTATCATCAATCATACTATGCTTTTTATTACAATATTCTATGCTTTTCTTGGTAATGGTGATTTTTGATGACAGGGTGATCCAAAAAATAAACAGGAAACGTATGGTAAGAACTTGCTGAAGTGTTCCAATTCTCAAGCCCACTTTACTCGCTCCGATTTAAGGTTTATGTTATTTATGAGAAAAATAAGCAGATACATAGTAATAAAAAATAAAAATGGTATGAAACTTGTCGTGACATCTGTATTTGAGAAGCGCTTCAGAGTACTTGCTGCGTAAGAGAGGATTAAAAGAGTGTAGAGAAATAGGGAAAGAAGTAACTAACATTCTGGTAAGAGTGGCCCCCTTCACGGAAACACGAAAGTTTATATAAATATAAGTTACTAAGTTTTATATATATATATAAGTTTATAAGTGTTCTTGTAGAGCAGATTCTGATCTAGCGACTGGAGCTTCGTCGGCCGCTGCTGCGGCACGCTCGCTTTGCTGGCTCGGCTCGCGCGTTGTGGTAAAAATGCATAACAAAACCTAATCTAAAAGAGTGTTCATGTAAAAATTACTAAATTATTATCTTAAAAATTAAAATCTTCAAAAATTTAAGCTTGTGAAGCGACTCTTTAAATCTTATATCGAATGCCTTGGTTTACCAAGTTAAAAAGTTTAAAAGTTTAGCGAATATGAAACAATCTAAACCTTAACCTGCATTTGTCAAGCATTTATTATCACCATTACACCACATTAAAGTTTCAGTAATTAAAGTTGAAACCAAAATTTTATTCTGAAAACTTAATGTTCAAGTAGATGTGACTTATATCAAAAATAGTAAATTTATAAACAAAGCCATTAATTTTAAATAGTATTGCGAGTTGTAGCCAGAATTACTAATTCTATTTCTCCATTAAATAGTACCTACATATATCCCTGTAGTAAGTATATAATAGTTTAAATACCTTCTTTAAGAGCTTCTTCCGCAAGCGTTCTTTCGACAAACATGCGACCTGTAAACCGAAAGAATAACAATGAACTCGAGTCATAGTTAAGTAACTTATGTATTGCAAAATATCGAAACCATTATTAGGTATATCTAGATATATAAACTCTCAATTTTTTGGTACTGCTAGAATTATTTTTTGTTATATATTATATATTTATTATGTTATATATTATAGTTTATTGTTATAAATCTACTTAGGCAACTACCTGTTTTTTTAAACTGTTTGAAGCTGTTTATTGTTGTGCGTATTATGTAGGTACCTACAGTAATTACAAACTACATAATATTATCCACTATTATATTAAATGATCTATGTTTGTATATATGTGTAAATATATTAGAAATCGCTTTCTCGAAAACGGCTCTAGCGATTTCGATGAAATTTACAATATAGGGGTTGAGGGGGGCGAGAAATCGATCTAGCTAGGTTTCAATTCTGGGAAAAATAGTTTTCTCCGTCTTTCACACACATAAACTTCTAAACTCTTTTAATACTTCAGCAGAGTTTGCCTTCTCAATAGCTCAACGGCTAGAGCGTAGGTCTACCATGTCGAAGTGTGCGAACACTGAATAAAGCCCACACACTGAATAAAGGTCTGAACCTTTATTCGTTTTTTTAACAAGTTGAAATAATATGGCAAAGTTCAGTTTAAAACAAGTACCCATTAAAAACACATATCACTTTAATGATGTACTAAGAATAAGGAAATAAAATGAAAAATAATGATAAAAGCATAGACAGATAACTTCAGACAGCCTGTGCCGCACTACGAAGCGAGACAAATAACATCAGATAAAATATAGATGTGTGGGTGTTATTTTCTAACGAAATGGCAACCGAAGAGCTTATCTGATAATAAATGTGTGTCGTATGTGAAGGTGAATCAGGTTATCTGATTTAGCTCACCGTTGCTGCTCGGACACGGCGTCTGGCTTTGGACTTATTTATAAAGTTTTTAGCTAAAAGCCGTGGAGAAAAATCTATTATTTATTCCTGAACAATGAAATTAATGTCAAATTTCATGGGCTTTCTTTATTTTAAGACACTATGTTATTTACAAGAATAGTTTAAACAAGCAATATTTGTGTATTTATAATCGCGTTCTTGAAAACGGCTCTAAAGATTACGACGAAATTTTTAATATACAGCTTTACGGTGGTCAAAAATCGTTATAACTAGGATCCAATTCTGAAATGTGGTCTGACTTTTGTTTGTTATTTTTTTTTGTAAGACACCGAGTAAAGTCAACACCTACTATTATACGCCGTATAATAATAGGTGTTGGTAAAGCGCGGTCGCCAAGGTACTAATACAGAAATTTTTAACAATGAACGAATGTAAATGTTTCTGTGTCAAAGTTGTAGTTACACTTGCTACCATCAAACATCAATTAAATATTGCGCGTTCATCTTTTTGTCTGTTTGCTTGCATCTCACGTCAGACAGCTAGACCGATTTCGGCCGGGCTTTCACGGACTTTAGTTAATAAATAGATACATATATAAGTTTATGAAACACGGTTATTTCATCTCGATCAATTGAATGTAACTCTAGTACAGCTTGACCCCTTAGTACTGCGAAAAACTATCCTAAGAATGATCTTTGATTGGACGGTATGATAAGATATACTTGATATACTTATTTATGATTGACAAGTTATAGAGATAAGACTTCTACTGGATGGTGTGTTTTTATCACATCAACAGACTGTATTCATGCACTGTGCTCATGTAGATGTAGTACAAATATGCCTATTGTTTTGTTTTATCTATTAAATAAGTACCTATGCACCTAACGTGCTACGAGCAGTTGCACAAACTTACTCAAAAATGCAAGTTATAGGTACAATAAGAATTAATAATGCTAGTCTCGTAATTGCAAAGCAACTGTGTATATTTAGTTTTACCTATCTCAAATCAAAAATTCTGGTAGGTGATTAGGTAGGTTTTTTGTCGCTAAAATCAATGTAACGGTAACTAGGTAATATTATCTGTGGTATTATTTATTACGCGTGTAACTTTTTACACAAGATAAATAAGAAAATCAGAAAAGAACTAAAGTACATAATTCATTTTCCTGGATATTGATTTACTTCATTATTATTAAATCACAGACAACCTAAGCAGTACTTAACATAACACAAGCGGAATATAATATTACTTGCAAAAATTTGTAGAAATACACACATACTTATCATCAATAATAAGTACTACATAACATAAAATTCGTTATCATTATTAGTGGCATTTAAGTATACGTACATATGAATATGCTCTTTTATTGACAAAGTTCTGTTAACACTTATAACGACAAGTTATCATTTCTATTTATCATTAGGACTGGTTCGAGTCTACATTAAAAATGTTGATAAGTATTTCTTTTAGGTCATAAATCAAATTAGTTACTCCGTAGTTATGGAACGCCAGCATTTGATTTCATTCTCTAATTTTTTCTGATACATTGTTACATTCGTCCACCATATAGAGTAACCGTAGAGGCACTAAGATACTTACTTACTTACCTACTTGTAAATATATTAATCTAGGACAATTACATTGTATACGGATTGTGAACGAACGAAAGTGATTTGTTTAAACTTCAGTGTATTATTATTTATTACTTATGTTTATTGTGTTAAGGTTAACAAGGATATCGTCCTGGTGTTAACACAATAGCCCTACTCGATTACATCGCATGATTACTTAACCTCATTTTACAAATTATTATTTATTTCATAGTATACTGTTATTGAAACAACGCGGACGATATTTTGGTGATTATTTTTGCATAGATAGTTTAATTATTTACATATTATTATAGTCGTGCAATGAGATCTATAGGAATTGTTGCGTCAGCTTTAGATGGTGTCAACATACTAGCTGGCACAGGCTACTTTTTTAATTCCATGCGGACGAAGTCGCAGGCGATAGCTAGTAGCTATAGTACCTCTATCTATTTATATAGTCAAAGTTTGTTTTATTTAGTTTACAGATACTATCATTAGGAGGTAATAAAATTGCTGAAGTTCCCGATTCCGTTGGACGGTTAACTTCTCTTCAGGCTTTGGTGTTGAGTGACAATATTATAGAACAACTTCCAGCTAGCATCGCCAGTCTAAATCAACTACGTTCCTTGTTGTTACACAAAAACAAATTAAAGACATTACCTACGCAGATAATAAAATTGAAATGCCTAACTGAGGTAAGAATGTTTCATTTTTATTATTTTTGTAATGGGATTTGGGACATCTCGTAGACGTAGGTACATCAAAAATAGGTACCTACTCACATTTTATTTATTGAGGTTATGAACTTATACCTACGTCTTAAGTTCATAATCTCAATAAATAAAATGCAATTGACAACAAATTCTCGTGGTATTTTTACTGATATCTACTGCTTTCCATTGCTATTTTGATGGAACTTCATAATCTAGCTAATGCAGGTACTAATTAGATTTAAGATAAATAAGTGTAACTCATTATAGAATACTAATGCCCGATTTCACCAACGCTATCTAAGTCATCCCGTAACTATTTTGTATCCCCTAGATTAAAAGGACCCCTATACCGGTTCCTAGATGATATTAGTTTTCACCAATCTAACGGTTCCCTAGTAATGTCAGACATAGTTATGTGACATTTTATTGTTTCCATAGTGACTATTTGTTTCCAAAAGTTTTTCGATAAAACAGATAATTATTTTACTTCTAAGTTTCTACATAATTTATTAAATTATTCCCCATATTGTCAAAAATTAACACATAAAACTGTCACATAGTCTTATGAGTTCGAAAAACGAGTTTCTAAATTTAGGGCATCTTTCAACTACATAGAAGCTCCTAACGTTTCGTGAAACGCAAAATCATCGTTAAAAAAAATAAGGGACCGCCCTATTATTTTTTTAGAAATTCACTAAGTATTAGGGGATTTTGGTGAAATCGGGCATAAATGGTGTACAACTACAGAGTAGGTAATTTAATTATTTATGTCATAATGTCTTCATCAGCTGAGTCTCCGAGACAATCCCCTTGTGGTGCGTTTTGTTCGAGACATGACTCTTCAGCCGCCGTCTTTGCTAGAGTTAGCTGGACGTACTATAAAACTACACAATATTCCAGTTCAACCAGGCGAGGTGCCAGCCATCCTAATCAACTATTTATGCGTAGCTCAATGTTGTGTCAACCCTAAATGTAAAGGTTCGTATACTGAATTTATTGTTACCTTTTAACCAGGTAATACTTACGCCATTAAATTAATATTTACAGTTAGGTAGTATGTACCTACCCATGTCGTCGTACGACTATATAATCAATCTGTGATCATGAACGTATCTAGGCATTTCGTGAAACACCATCATTTCATGAAATGACTTATTCTCTAGCCATCATACCATGATGTGCCCAACGAAAAGACGGGCGGATCGATGAGATAAATGTGTTCTCCTCGATTGAGGAGACGGATTATGGATTTGAGACATTTCGCTTGGAATATCGAAATGATTGATGAGAACGCATTTCTCTAATCGATCCACACGTCTTTTCGCTTCGTTGCAAGTCACATCATGATCCGGCTATGGGCACAATGTAAGTCAGTCAGTCATACGACAAAAAATATAAGTAGGTAATAAATACACTCATAACAAAAGGTTTGTACTTACAAGTTTTCACGTATTTTAGAAAATTTCTTATTGTACTTACGACTACAGGAGGGCGTGCTGTCGATTTCATTCCCTACAGGCGATGTTTGTTGTTGTTGATTTTGAGAAGTAGTACCTGGGAGGCATATGCTTTTTCGTTTGTGTTCATAGTAAACACAACGCATATCACAAAATCTTAAGATTTAACGAGTATAATAGTTAGTTAAAATAAGCTTCGAAAAGATTTTGAACTTGTTCGTAAAAAATAATAATATTTGAACATTTTTGTCTTAGCAGAAAAATATTTTTCGTTAGAAATATCTGTAGTTATTCGTTATATAATAAATTCAAATTAGTTTTCATTTACCTACACATAGACCGTAACAAAATTCTTGTAAAACTCGAAGTTCTGTTCTATAATTACGTCACAATATTATGTATATATCTACCCACTTATAGACTGTATTATTTTCATATGGTTATATTTTTTAAATTTTTTTTTACAAGAAAAAGTTTTTTTTTTAAAAAGGATATACTTAATAATATTATGTATTTTGTTTTTAGGGGTATTTTTCGACAACCGTGTGGAGCACATAAAATTCGTCGATTTTTGCGGTAAATATCGCATTCCTCTTTTGCAATTTTTATGCAGTTCAAAATGCATAACTGGCAGCTGGGAAAGTCGTGAGGAAAACAGCAATCCTCATCCTCATATGATGAGGAAGGTTCTTCTTGGATAATGAATTGTGTCTACTGCATACAGACTTATATATAAACTGAGGTGGAATCCTTGAACTAAAAATGACATGAATGAAAATGAAAATGACAATGACAATTGAATTAAATATTTGTATTACAAACTCAAACAATATTTACCTATGTGTATGCAATTAAAAAGCAACGCATAAGTATTCGAAGACCACAAGAGTAAAAGACAAAGTAATTTAAGCTTTTTCTAATTTTTTGTAAGACTGCATGACATAATCAGCGTTTCGCGAGCACTGACGCCGAATTTAGAATGTAGGACGCATCTAGCTCAGTTTATATAGAAGTCTTTAACTGTGTACACAGAAGTGGCGTTAGGGTAGGGTACGATAGGGCGACCACCCAGGGCACCGCCGCCGCGCCGGACATGGTGGACAAGGGTGCCCAAGGCGTCCTAGGTGCATGTCTGGCATACTGGCATATTCTGTACTAACTATAATAACTAGGTGCACTATCTTTGGCAGCCGCTAGGCAGTTTAATTTTGTGTTAGCCATACGGCCCACATACCTGAACTTTTCCCTTTTTAAGTATTAATTGCCATAAAATGAATTTATTATATATATAAAGAATAATTAAACAATATCATTGGATTTGATACACATTACACAAATCGAATGCGCGATCGCTACGGCGTCAACCTTTTATCAGAACCAGCACTATCAAAATTGCCTGTTCTTTTAAGTTTTTTCTTTTTTTATCAATTGGTTTTGTACTTCTTTTTTAATTGCTTTGAGTATTTTTCTAGATATAAGTATAAAATCTTTCATATTAGATACAACTACCGTCTAACGTCGTTTTTCAAATTTCATAACTACTTTTTATTAGCGTCATTACGAATTCAAGGACACCCCAAGAGAACATCAAAGACCCCTCATTGAAACTTTTTGAGCTGTCAGAATTTTGCGCATGTTGACCAGATCTACCAGACTAAGAGGATGCTGTGGAAGCTTGCCCAGAGCGCCAATATTGCACGCATACCTACAAAAATTACCTACAGACTTTGCAAGTTGTACCTATATTGTTATTGATCTATAACTAACGTCATCTTATATTAAACAATGTAAAAGAAGATTATTATTTGTTGTTTATTGTGATATACCATATCCCTACTATGTACTATATCTATGTAATAACATAATTATGTAACTAAACGCCATTGTTATTATTGAAAATAAAAATATAAAATGAAACTAATATTTTATTTTGGTCTTGATCGGTTAAATACATTTAATAATTGTCCTCTTGTAAAAATTGCCTCCTCCTTTCCTTACCTCTCAGGACAGCTGTCTTAAATAAGTTACAATAAAGTTCTATTGCAGCTGGTGTATCATCATTCCCAGGGACCGGGTATGTAATCAGATTAGGATTGCAATTTGTGTCCACAATGCCAATCGTAGGGATCAACATTTTTGCACTATCTCTGACTGCTGTATGCTGGTTTAAAATGTTGTTTTGGGTGTTGAGAAATATACATAAATCTGGCAGTCTCGTTACAGCACCAAATTGGTAATTAGCATTTGTGAAAATACCTCCACGCCAAAATTTTGTATGTGCATATTCTCCACATTCTTGTGCCATCTTTTCAACGAGGTGTGCATTTAAGGCATTTCTATTGAAAAAACATATAATACCACCCCTATAAGATACATGTGCAGTGAAATTAAGTGCTTTTCTTAAGTGATCAGCTGTTATGTCTAAATCAAATATTAAATGACCTAGTCTAGACCCATACAGATAAGGTCTCATATAATCATTTAGAGAACCTTCTTTATGTCCCAAATGGACTCTAGCATCAAACAAATCTTTCACTGTGAACAAATTGTAAACTTGAAAGTAATCTGGATGATCAAGTGGATTTATTTTCTGTTGTATTTTAGTATCTGAAAAGGAAAATTTCAGTATAATTTACAAATAGTACATGATCTGGGGGCTGATTTCAGCAGATATTCGTTTTTTTAATAAAACTTAATTCAAATGAATGATTGATGAGAACGTAATACTTTACGTTAGTAACTAATTATATGTGGTACATTGCTGCTTAGTTGCCTATCAAAAATTAGCTGCAATTGCCTTTAATTAAATATATTGTTATTAATTTATTTTAATGAATTCATATGTTTTCTAAATGAATTACATTTTTCAACATTTTTCAGATCATTTGAAAGAATATATAAGAAATAAAATGTCACATGATTTTCTTTCAACTGATGTGAAAATGTTAAGAAAGATGTCAGCTCTCAGTTAGCTGTAACCTCTAGGTTGTCAGGTGTGATCAGGCATGTTATCGTTAATTATTTACACTCAATCATATTTTTCAAGAAAATTATGTACTAAATTGAAGTTTAATTGTTGCCGAACACAATAGCATATGGTTGCTTGCAAAGAAATGGCCGAAAGTAGTGGTCGTCATTATTTGAATTAATTACTCTCTTATCGCATCTTAGCTGCAAACATTGAAAAAAATAATTTATACATATTGGTCAATTACGACAATGTCTTATTACGATTTTAGAAACGTCTTTGCCTTAAAAATTTGGTTTACGAACACTCAATCGCGTCAATAGACCAATTGCGCCAGCGTATAAGCACTGCCGTGGAGTCCATTAACCGTAGAAATTTCATGCCGTGTAAGGGCTTCATTCATAAAAAGATACAGGGTGTGTATTTTAGCAAGGGGAAAACAATTCGAACACCTATCGTAAGTTTTTAGTAATAAGTAATTTTTTTATAATTTTATGTTTTTCTTTCCAAAGTAGCTTTTTAGTAATAAATACTTTTTTTATATTTTTTTGTTTTTCTTTTCAGTTTTTTTTTGTTTTAAGTTCTATAGCAATTTTATTATGCAGATAAAGGATTATAAAACATACAATTATAAACCTGATAAACACACATTTAGACCATTTTCTTTAAATTAAAAGTTTTGGTGATGTAGTCCCTTCATCAGATTAATAGCAATAACTTTATAATAAGGACTACACGAAAGTTTTATACTATTTTAGAATGGTACAAGTTTTTAAAATAATAGGCCACTTCAGTGTAGTACATTTTTTTTCAGGAGAATTTATCCAATTTGGGTTATCATACTTTGAAAAAAATAATTTCTTCGTTTGTGGTCTTCCTTTTTTTAGAAATTAAGATAAGCTAATCAAATCGTTATTAAGCTACATAAGCTAACTATTCAGCAATATTTTACAAAAATCAGATTTAAAAAATGTTATCATTTGGAACGACAGCATTAAAAAAACTGAAGCCTGGCAGAGAAAATGGTCAAAATAATGAAAAAAAAATTCTCGGTAACCCTAAGGTTTTTTTTAAAACTAGTCAAATAGGTTTTAGGTAATTAGGTGTTCAACCTTTCCCTTAAGGTTGATCCATTATTTACGGGACACTGTATAAGAAATTGTTAATCACTAACATCTCATAAAAAGCTCTTAAAAGAACACTTTCTGTCATTGGCATTATAATTATTTATTGTAACATGTATAAAATTTGAGAAAGCGAAAGAAGTACGTAAGAACCGCAACGCTCGGCGCTCCGTCCTCTATGATTAACCCGTTACAGTGTGAATATACGTATTTTCATGCTGTATCCCTAACGCGGTTTACATATTATGCATGTATGTATTATTATTATCATTGTTATAATTATTTGAATTAAGTTTCATTAAAAATCAGATATCTGCAGAAATCAGCCCCCAGATCTTAGACTAAAACATGTTGCAATAAAATTATAAATCCATTTATGGAGGTACCTACTATAATACCTTGAGCTAAATGTGATTCCACTGGTACTGCTGTTGATTGTTTTCGAGACAAATGAAATGTATTCAAACGATTATAGATTCCTGGAAAAAAAAGTTTATTATTATTGATAAGAATAGTCAAATACCTATGTACTACACATATAATAAATTATAAAATAATTTCATTTAACATTCATATTATGACTGTATTATATATTATACATAATATATTCTCATTATTACTTGTTATTATTACATTCTCATTATTATTACATTATTGTAATGAAACATATCATTAAAAAATTAAGTTTGCAGTTTTAATTTTAATGCATTGTGCTTGTATTTTCATTTTTTTACTGCGTAGGCGTGATGTAAGGGACACGAGAGGGTAGGTTTTGCAATTATTGCAGTATAGCCCGTTATTACTTTTTGCACATTATAAATAAATGTAGTTAATGTATCATTTGTAAATTATAACCTAGCAACTTACTCGTGCTAAATAAAAACATCGTTTACTTATTCTCTAGTGTTCTTGAATTAAGAAAAGGAGTTCAATTTTTAAGTCGATTTTAGACTATGTAATGAAAGTGAAATAAATAAAAATATGAAATTACTTAATGTTACATTCTATTTGATACGATATTTATCTATTATATTTATTCTTAAGGCATTGGTAACAAGACCATCAGCCTAATGACGTGACTTCTAGACAAAAACTGTCCTAACATCCAGTAAAGTGATAGCAGGCCTTACTGAAATTAAAAAAGGACTTCTTGGAAGAGCGCGAAAACTTCAGCTTCACATGTTCATTTAGATCTCTTCCATTCTTTTCACTTACACAGAACTTTAAAACACAATATACTATCACTGTCGTAACTCCTAAAATGTAAAAAATAGAAAATCTAAATAAAATGAGAACCTCACTTCTCCCGTTCCCGCCAAAAAGTCCTCTACAAACCTTCCAATTTGTTGGAACAAATTTTTAGGGATGGCGATCTGAGATCGATTAACGCAAAATTTGATCTATCGATCTCGATTAGTTAATCTATTTAGTGAATTGATGGCGGATTTAGGGACGGCAACGGCACGCTTATCACGTAACTTGCAGACAGCATGCGACAGCCAATATCGCGCGATATCTGCTGTCAAAACGAGAATTTGTGTAATGTAATTTGTATTGTGGCGCTAAATATACCGCGAAAAGTGCATTTTACGGTCATATGATAATAGATACGCAATCGTCATATATACGATATCAGTTTTTTATCACAATTAATTACCGGTCGCGTAGTGGTCGCATGGCTGTCGCTGTCTGCAAATTTTTAGGTAATAACCCCGCGGGAGTTTTCATTTTAATTAGATTTTTGTTTTTACATTTTTAGGAGTTTTTAAGTACAACAGTGACAGTACATTGTGTTTTAAATTTCTGTGTAAGTGAAAAGAATGGAAGAAATATAAATAAACATGTGTAGCTGAAGTTTTTGCGTTCTTCCAAGAAGTCCTTTTCAACTTTAGTAAGGTCTACTATCACTTTACTGTAGGAGTGTTATGGACTTGTTTCTCCAGAAGTTACGTCATTAGGTTGATGGTCTTGTTATCAATGCCTTAAGAAATATAATAACAAACTCGTTGTTATTTTTAACACTTAAAGTAGTCTGTGACTTTTTGGCGGGAACGGGAGAAGTGAGGTTGTCATTTTTTTAGATTTTCTAATTTTTACATTTTTAAGAGTTTTAAAGTACAACAGTGATAGTATATTGTGTTTTAAAGTTCTGTGTAAGTGACAAGAATGGAGGAGATATAAATAAACATGTGTAGCTGAAGTTTTCGCGCTCTTCCAAGAAGTCATTTATAACTTCAGTAAAGCCTACTATCACTTTACTGGAGGAATTTTACGATAAGAAAGAACTAATTTACTTGTGATTCTACATGGATTCTATTTATTCTGTGTCTGTATACTAGTTTGTGTTAATGCGTGACATTGGCAAATGCGCTAATCATCTACTGAATTGTTTTCTCGCTTTACTTGACGTTGGCAATGTACTCACGTACGGTGCCATTTAAAAATATATAAAAAAAAAAAATATATATAAAGTAGTCTGTGTATTTACATAAAATTTTGACACTCGAATATAAAATGCATATATTTTCTCCTTTTTAAAAGAGATAATATTAGAATATCTATCTTTATTTCTGGTTACTTTTGCAATCTACATATTTCAAACTCAATATTTAATAAAAAATTTAATCGTTTAATAAGAGAACGATGGCTAAAACAAATATAGGAGATGTTGATCTTTATGCTATATTGGATCTTCAAATCACTGCTTCAGAATCTGAGGTAAGCGTATCTCAACAATATCACTATTCCACTCAACTGCGGTTCAGGAATCACTCTTAGCTCATTTTCAATTCAACACTTATTTAGTGAACAATATAGCGCATTTTACTTCATGTCATATTTAAAGCACTTTTGTAATTCTTTTATAAATGAATTATTTAAAAATTTAAAGCTCAGTTTAATATTGAACTATAAATTATACATTTAAAATGAATTTTTAAGTAAAACTTATTTTATTATAAACATACATTACTATTATTATTATACATACATATATTTACGCTGTATCCTTAAGGAGTAGTCAAAGGTTATTATTATATGTGATTAAATGTGAGCAGGTCTTACAAATTCGGAGCGACGACACAATAGCACTGTCTCGATTTTGCTTATGACGAAGAGTTTCCCAGATCTTTCTGCCAACGCATAACACCACTATTATTGTTTTGATATACAGTTCTAGTGTTATGAATAATTCAATGGTTTTTCTACTAGTGTGAATTATTATTTCATTGCAACATAAAAGCTTCAATAGTAGAATTGAAAGTTATGACTCGATTAAACACTCTCAGTGTATACATTCATAAGTACCTATTTATCATATTATTATTTTCAGATTAAAAAGGCATATCGTAAGAAGGCCTTACAGTGTCACCCAGATAAAAATCCTAATGATCCAAAAGCAGCAGAGACATTTCATGAGCTATCACGTGCATTAGAGATACTTACAGATTTATCTGCCAGAACTGCTTATGATAAGGTGCTCAGAGCAAAAGCAGCCGCTAAATTGCGACATCAGGAACTAGATAGCAAGAGACAGAAGTTAAAAGAGGACCTAGAAAGAAGAGAACGTGAAGCCACTTCAGGTAAAGGTTCCGTTTTAACAGATGAACAAAAATTAGCTGCTGAGATTCAAAGATTACAGAAAGAAGGTAGTCTGCTCTTGCAAGAAGAACAACAGAGGATTAAAGAGGAGATATGGAAAGGCATGCAACAAGCACCTATTTGGGATTCCAGTCTTAATAGGATAAAAATTAAATGGAAGGCAGATAAAGATGACCCTAATAATGGTGGATACAATGAAGAAAATTTAAGAAAGTTTTTAAAGAAATATGGTGATATTGTAGCTTTAATTATGTCTCCAAAAAAAAAAGGGAGTGCATTGATTGAATTTACTACAAAAGAAGCTTCAGAAATGGCAATAGAATTTGAAAAAGGTATGAAACTAAGTTTACCAAAAATAAATCTTAAAAAAAAAAATTACACAATAAAACAGTATTGGCTACTTTATTACATGGATAACTAAAACAGACATACGGACATTGTTTGACATTTTCTAAACAAGATGCCTGACAGGTGGGTTTAAAAACACCACATGTCCCAGCACATGTAATGTTTTTAAAATCTTTGTATAATTTATTACACATTCCTGGTTTATTGTGTTACATAGTGTTTGTATACTAATAATTGATGCAATGTGTCAACCTGTAGATGATAGAAATCCATCATCAGCTTAGTATCCAAAAAATATGTAACATGGGGGGTTCTAAAATCACAGATTCAACAACTAATAGATACATAATATTAGTGGAGTTGCAGTAATTTATAATGTTCCTTTTCAGGTTTATCTGATAATCCCTTGAAATTACAATGGATTAATGAAAAACCTTTATTATCAGCTAAAACTATCGTCTCTGGTCCCTCGCTGATATCTGATAGAGATTATGAATCACTAGTTCTAACTAAATTACGTCAAGCAGCAGAAAGACAAAAATTAATAGAAGAAATGATAAAAGAAGAACAAAATACTAATTAAATCATAGTTTATAACTGATAATTTTTTTTTTTTACATATGTCTAGTAATAATAATAATGCACCAGACAATACACACCAATCATCTAATCTCAAACTAGGGTATTCCCTGTTCTCTGAGAACCAGACGACTACTGGGGGCGTCTCCCAGTACACCCAGACTTGAGACAATTTAGAAAAGTTCATTTTCTAATTTGACCCGACCGGGAATAGAACCCGGAGCGAACAAGAACTTCCGTGCTTGGGTTAACGTCTAAACCACTGCGCCATCTAGGTCGTCAAGTATTATATCAGCTAAAAGTAAAGGCATAATATTACCTGTGATATTACTACACTCTGGTAACTTCTCTAAAACACGGTTTTTAATGTGTGCTAGTGAACACATTTCTGCAGTTTTACAAGAGTTTTGGATCAATAGACCAGCATAATGAACACAAGGAATGTAGTGGTAAAACCTTCAATCACAAGTAAAGGACTATATTCACAATCTACTGTAAAATCCTTAAAAAAGAGGATTTATATAATGGAGCTATACAATTACTAAATTAATTAATGATTTTCTCTATAAAGGATGAGCATCCATTAAGGGGTTTTTCAGCCCTGAAATTGAAGAAAATATCTTTTTATTTATTTGCACATAATTATAACAGAAACTACTGTTTCTACTACTCTCAAAACTCAGACTACTCAAAGTGTCATAAGCCGTATCTGGATACGCTATCGGCGTATCACGGGCGGCGCGGCCGAGCGACATAGAGGACGATCTCGCATCACCACTCGCAGACAGGATCGGTACATCCAAAATATTGCTCGACGGAATCGTACTGACTTCCCTGTTAGGGATACAGCGTGAAGATATGTATGTATATATATTGTGGCGGACGGCGAGAACTAGGCTCGTGTAAATAGCGTATAAATAAATATATATATATATGTTTGTATACAGTCTATTTCCCTTATTGTTATTGTTTTGTTAGTCTTTTATTAGTTAAGTAAGGGAAATGTTATTGTTTTGTTTACACGCTAATTACGTTGGCCGCAACCGAATTCCTCAAAAAAAAAACAATTTAATTGACTTAAAAATTATATTATAATAAATTGTTACAAATTAATTTACAAGCTAATATAGGTTTGGTGACGTTCGATGATTCTAACGAAGTGACTCGTCCCACCTGTCGTTCATGTGAGCTCGATGTTCTCATCGCCCTGTAGCGCCGATTCAGCATATCGCTGACCGTGGGAATGTTCTTGCGAAATGGGGTATAAGGTCCATAACACCTCCCCTCTCTGATTAGCAACTATTTGAGAATGTTGAGCGAAAATGTTGCTGGCAGTCCGGATGCTTCAGGAACAAGTTTCGGCTTGCAAAACCAACCTTTGCGTCGTCCTATTATGATAACGGCTAGTGCAAGTGCACTTAATAGTGCTATACAAGGGCGTCGGCAGGGGGGGGCAGTTGCAACCCTAGAGATCAGATGTAGCTAGCCGCAAAGCGACCAAAGTGCGAGCAATTGACTTCCTTCATTAAATGTTATTTTTGTTAAAATAAATAATTATTACTGTGTTTAAAAGTTTGATTTAGTTATTGTGCTGTCGAGGACTTGTGAAGTTTTATACATTGATATTAGAACCGTTCTTATTACAATCGTCCTCGAGGCAAAGACTTCCAAAGTGTAACGCTTCATGCTCTCGGCGTTCATATTTTTTATCCTCCATAATATTGCCCCATTGCCCCCCCCTTAGTCATAAGCTGGCGACGCCCTTGGTGCTATATATAATGGTATTGTAGTGTGGTATATTAAATCGGGTTGAATTTCATTTATCGGCAGCGAAGATTGGAGTACTATTTTATCTTGGACGCCATGTAGCTGTTTCAAATCGATAGAGTTCAGATGGATTGTAGGTGAAGTAATTGCATTCACTTCCTTCTGGTAGGGGATCTTCATTATATTCAGTGGTTGACCCTTAATGCGATTATTAGCATTTACGATCTTCATTTCTAATGTACTAAGTGAACATGCAGTAGGTATAATAGCCAGGTAGCTCCCTTGTAGTGTGATCTTCGCGTTCGCAATTTAATTGAACTTTTGTTGGGTGCGGGAAGGACACAATGTAGTGTTTGTCGTCCAACTGGTCCATAGCTTCTCTTGACAGTATGATTTTCGTAGTGTTGCATGTTTTATTCAGTGATTGGTTCACAATGAGGCTTTGGATGCAGTCAGGTTGTATGTGAGTTTGCTGATAACTTTTATCATGACAAAGAAACCATTTATTTACCTTCGGGCATTCAGCCTCCATATACAAGAATGATTTCTGGTTGATTGCTATGTAAGGATATAGAGGTATAAGGGTTGTTGATGTTTATTGGGAACTACGGATAGCATATAGAGAGAATATGTATAAGTACTGAATATAGGGATTTGGAATATTATTACTATTTTATTATCAGTAAAATAAGAGTCGGGCTTATTTATAATATTATAATATTCTCTTAGTTCTAAACCTATATCTACTTGATCCCTATTATATATGCTTTTTAACCTAATTAACATTTTACTTAGTACATCCGTAGTACTTAATATTAAATGATGAGTGCTCGATGCACTAATAAAAGCCAACATATTCTCTATTCTAATAATTTCTTGCAATATGTCATCTATATTTTCGGTTATGATAGTAACTGAGCGAATTTAGCATATCTCGATAAATTATTTTCTCTATGTAATTCGTCCTGAAGTATAATTTCTAATGTCGAATTACCCTATTCTGATTATCTACTAACTGAGAAATGACGTCACTATATTTAGACATCCATTCCTTACATTAAACTAATATGCCAATTAATTTCGGGTACGATTTCGTTTCGATTCCTCGATAAAACTTTAATGGCATTGTCATATCTAAGAGCATCTGTATGATCTAAATTTCCAGTAATACTTTTTATTACGGAGCCTAGACCATCTATAAGACCTCTCTTAATGCGTTTGGGTTGTAAGCTGTTCAGTTGAATAAACAACTTATCTAACTTTGTAGTGAGATATTGAATCTGTAATTCATATAAATCGTATGTTTGGTTGCTAAGACGCACTTTGAAGTTTTGTAATTGTACCTGTAGTTGGTTGATTTTATCGTCAATCTCGTCCAGTTGTATGTATTGTATAAAACTATGATAATGAGTTATCAGTCTTGTTGGTCCCAACTTAAAGGGCAGTAATCCAGGTCCATTGTCGAGACTCTCAAGTCGTATCTCTTGGGCCAAGGTTAGTCGAAGTATGAGGGTTAGTAGCGTCCTGTAACAATTTAGCGCTTTTAGGAGTTCGTTTCAGGCGAGACTTAGCTATTCGTCCGCGCTTTTTACTTGTATATATGTGTATAGGTAAGTTTTCTAATGCAGTATCGTGAGTGTATCGCGGTGCCAATTTTTGTCTACTAGCAGCGGGATTGCTAATGAATACTTGTTGCTGGGGCTGATAATTTATTTCTTATTCCCTATTTTTATTCCTATTGTCTATAATAGCTGTACGTTCAGCTGAAGAGAATTCGTTAATAATATTATATGCGGTGGACATTTTTTCGCGATGAGTTTGTATATATTGCTGCAATAATCGTGCTGTCAGATCGATATCTATAGGGTCCCTAGGGTCAAAGTGGCCTAGTATCAAGTCATAGGGTCTACATTTTGTGAAACTATGAACTGAACTATTGTAGGCTATAATAGCGTAGGGCATTAAATTAATGACATTTTCCTTTTTGCTGTCGCAAACGTAAAATCCGTAAGTGTTCTAAGAGTGTCGAATGGAAGCGCTCGATATTGCCATTGTCATTTGGAGTGTGGGCTAATGTCGTATGATGGGTAATTTTATAAAATCTTATGAATTCTGCAAACATTTGATTAGTGAATTCAGTGCCTTGATCCGTGATTATCGTTAAAGGGAAGCCATGATGCGTACTGAAATTCAGTATGGCTTGTATTATACTTAAACCAGTACCGTCTCTAAGAGGGTAAGCTTGTGCATATTTAGAGAACACATCGATAAACGTAAGGTATTTTTCATTATCGGCAGTAAAGAGATCCATATGTATAATTTGAAACGGTTTAGTGGCGGGTGGTACTAAATTAAACTGTTGCTTAATAGGGTTACGATCATATTTAGCCTGTCCACATATAGTGCATTCGTTAATAAATTTAGTAACGTTCTCCTTCATTTTTGGCCAATAGTATCTACGCGACAATGCTAAATAACATTCGTTAATTCCACGATGATTAGTTTTGCCATCGTGATAGTTTCGAATGATATCTTGCTGGGTAAGATATTCTTCTACATTCTGAAGTTCATGTTTAGTCAATACTAAATTTATGGCTGAATTTTTGAAATTATTCTGTAAAATTGATACGATGGAATACATGGCAAGTGGTGGAATAATCATTAAAGCAGTTTTGATCTTAGGGTTTACATATTCTTTAATTATGTGGATAACGTCCTTTTCTAAACTAGATTCAGATATTTGAGCAGATATGCGCGTGTGCGTACTAAAAGGCTTACTAATAGTCGGTCGGCTTTTTAAGTCTTTCACTACAGTCATACATAATTGCCTATGAAATTTATTAAGAGGTTCATTAGTTATGGGCACTTCGAGAATTGGATTTTCTTGGTCTGCGTGAACTGAAGCGGTGGAGGAGTTTGTTATTTCGATTACAGGAATTTCTTCGTCTGTATGAGCTGTGTCAGTAGAAGAATTTGTTAATGAGGGTGCCTTTTCTGTCGGGTTCACTACAATTGGCGTCAGTATTGCATTTGCCTTTTTTATAAATTACGGTGAAATCATATTCGCTTAATTTTAGACGCCATCTAGTTAGCCGTGAATTAGGTTCTTTTAGACTCATAAAAGGTTTATGATCAGTAAAAATTTTAAATTTACGTCCGAATAAGTAGGATCTAAAATATTTTGTTGCCCAGACTATAGCAAGCAGTTCCTTTTCTATTGTGCTGTAATTACTTTCACTAGCGTTCAGAGTTTGAGATGCATAAGATATAGGTTTATCGGATCCAATAGTTCCTTGTGACAGTACAGCTCCTATTGCGACATTAGATGCATCGGTTGTAAGGATAAACTCTTTGTTAAAATCAAGGTATTGTAAAATGGGGTCGTTGGTTAGGAGTAACTTACATTTTTCGAAGCATTTTACATATTCTGAATCTAGAGTAATTTTGTGTCCTTTCTTTAAGCACTGAGTCATTGGTTTAGTAATACGTGCAAAATCTGGAATAAATTTACGATAGTAACCAAGAAGTCCTAAAAATTGTTTAATTTCTTTAGTAGTTTTTGGCACGGGATTTTTTTTATGGCTGCTATCTTATCGGGATTCGGTCTGACTCCTTTATTACTAATTATGTGACCTAAGTATGCCGTTTCTAATTTCAAGAATTCTGACATCCATCTGGATTTTGAAGTTAGATTCATGTAGTCTCTGAAAAACCTTCTCTAAATTGATCATATGTTCCTGTAATGATGTGCTAAATACGATAATATCATCTAAATAGACCAGACAGATAGAATTTTGAAGACCTTTCAGCACATTATCCATAACTCTTTGAAAAGTGGAGGGAGAATTTTTTAAACCCATTGGCATGCGTAAAAATTCAAAGTGACCGTGTTCAACGTTGAATGCTGTTTTAGGAATGTCCTCTGGGTTCATTTCCACTTGGTGAAATCCGGATGCTAAATCTAAAGTTGTAAAATACTGACACCTACCTAGTTTGTCAAGTACATCCGTGATATTGGGTATAGGATATTTGTCGTCAATAGTTTTTTCGTTGAGCTTACGAAAATCTACAACTAATCTCCATTTCTGTTTGCCAGATGCATCAACCTTCTTTGGAACTACCCAAATAGGCGAGCTCCAAGCTGAATCTGAGGGTCTAATTATTCCCTGTTCTAACATTTTTGAAATTTGGTCCCTAACTTCTTGTCGGTGTATGAACAGATAACGGTAGCTTTTTGTGTAGATAGGTTTATCGTCCGTTAATTTAATAGAGTGTTTGATTCTATTTGTGAAAGTTAGCGGTTCTCCTTCAATATAAAATGTGTCTCGAGTATTGTGAGCATAAAGAGACTAAGTTAGCCTTTTCCTCATCATTGAGGTGGTCCACACGAAGTCGTGATATAACGTCTTTAATTCGAGTCGAGTCTTGTTTAGTACGCGTGCACTCAATATTCAATAGTTCAGACTGTGCGGGACGATCTAACGAAAATATAATATCATTATCAGTAGGGTTTTCGATTTCGACGATACCACGGTTATTACTTACGGTAGTTATGCACTCATGGATTACACAGTTACAAATAAATTGTTCATTAATTAGTACATCTCCATCAGGAGTGTGGATCGGTATTCTTATCAATTTTGAAGAGTTAGCCGGAATTATATCTTCATATAAGTAAACGTTCCGCGAGTTAAACATTTTAATAGGATTGGTTGCGAATTTAGTATTTAGTATCTGATCCTTAAGGTCTATTTTTGCTTCCCACTCGGTAAGAAAATCTAAACCTATGAGACCGTCGAAGTAATCGTGGAACTTATAGACAAACAGCTTAATATTATCTGCAACATTAAACTCATCAAAGCAAGGTAAAGTGATGGAATAATTATCTCTGCTAGTCGCATGCACATTAGTTATCTCGAATGGGTCGTAATTTAACGGAATATGTGAGTAATACTTCTGTACAGCTTCTGGACTAATAAATGATTGATTTGCACCTGTATCGATTAAAAAATTTAGTGATGGGTTTGATATATGTATATACGGTAACTGTCTTTGGGTTTGGAGATTCAGTTCTATTTTGGCTTTTTTGATATATTGGCCTTCTGAAAATCCTCACTTTTATTGCTTGAACACCCTGGCTGATCGTTATTTTCGCTATCACAGGCAATCTCGTTCGTCTGTTCTTGTAAATTATCACTAGTATAGTAATCATAGTAATTATTATCATAGTCAGGTTCGTAGTTTTCGTAGTAGTCATTGTAATAGTCATAATAATTATAATAATCGTCATAGCTAGCGCACTCATTTAAATTTACGTCTTTTGTTCTAAATAATTTGATGCGGGCGGATTGCCTAATTTACGCCAATCATGACCTGACGGCGGTAGCACCTTTGGGGTGAAATGTTGTACGCCGCTCATAGGCCTTGGTGTCGTCTGTTGGTTTGTACCAAAGTTTCTAGGTGGTAATCTAAATACATTACTATGTGGATTGTAATTAGGTGGAAGTGAACGGAACATATGTTGCGTGCGCGTAGGCATGCGGTATGGCGACTGAATATGCATAGGCCTCCTGAAACCTTGCGAATCGGAATTTAAAACTTTGAGCTTGTGGTGGCATTGGTCTCTGAATTGCAGGGGCTGGCCAATAAGGTACAGGAGGAGGTAAATTAGTATATTTTGGTACCGGTATGTGAGTCGGCAAGGAGACCTTAGGGGTCTGCTGAGATTTTATATTATTTGGCTCATTACGTTGTTGCATATACATGACATTTAACTCCTCATGCACATACTCCAAAGCTTTCTCTATAGTAGCTGGCCGCATACATCGTACACGCGAGCATAGTGGGTCTTGAAGACCGCCCACGAAAGCTTGCATAGTTAACTTTTTGTATAGAGCTCGTTTCGATTCGATGGTTGTGGCCACACTTTCGTGTAATGTTACATAAGTCATTATGGTACTGAAAAGTGTTCGACAGCGGTCATAAAACTCTTGAGGCGTTCGCGACCCTTGTGAAACTAAACAGAGGTCATTATAGAGGGCAGTTTCATCTCTTTGATCAAAAAAATTATTTATTAAAGCTTCGCGGATACCCTGCCAGTTATCCGGAATGCCATTAGAGTTAATAATGCAGGAAGCCGGCCCGGTAATTTTATTTAATATTCCATTTAACAGACTAAGGTTACACAGTTCATACCCAGGCTCTACTTTAATATACATCTCTATTAACTTATCACATATTCTAATAAACCTAGTTAACACGTTCGGATTACCGTCGAATTCTGGCACAGGGCGTAGTGCCTTAAAAATGGTATCCTGGTCGTGCGACATACCTATAATATCCCTACAGTAATCTAATTGTTGGTGTCGGCGCGACTGCCTTTGTGCAGACTCGCTGATCGTTTTATGATCTGGTCGAAAAATTTTTGGAACACTAGGATAACTAGGAAATAGCAAGCAACACAAGAAAGATTCTGTGTACTTACAATATCATTATTTGGTTTCTGCGCATCGATGTTTGGATACTGGTCCTCGGTCTGCAGCTCCACGTAGATTCTGGATACTCTGATGTGTGGCGTTGAAAGCCGCTCGGGCGACCTGCGAACCCAAATGCGATTTTTGGGGTAAACCACTCGCGAACCGGCCCGCGAGTATCCTACCGACTGCGCCAATTATTTTGGCCGCAACCGAATTCCACAAAAAAAAAAAACAATTTTATTGACTTAATAATTATATTATAATAAATTGTTACAAATTAATTTACAAGCTAAAATAGGTTTGGCGACGTTCGATGATTCTAACGTAGTGACTCGTCCCACCTGTCGTTCATGTGAGCTCGATGTTCTCATCGCCCTGTAGCGCCGATTCAGCATATCGCTGACCGTGGGAATGTTCTTGCGAAATGGGGTATAAGGTCCATAACACACTTTATCCTTGTATTTGTATTGAGCATTGTTGCATTTATATCGAGCATTGTTTTGTATTGTAGAGTATTAATATGTGTTTATCTTTGTATTCATACGTAGAGTAATATTAATAGTAAGACTCAATTGTACTAGTTTAAATAAGTATAAATAAATAGATGAATGCAATGTATAAATAAATGTAGTGAGCGAGCGAGAAAGAGACATAGTGTCGTCTCTGTTTACAGAGGTCCGCGGCTCGCGTAATGCGGCTTGTAATTTTTATTTTATTTTTTATTTTATTTAATAGGTTTACCAACGACGGTTAACATTAATAATTACATTTTATACTTAGAAACTAGTAAGAGTGAATGTTACAGTCACTTATAGGTAAACACCGCTTGCATTAATAGAATATTAGTGGCGTGCCAGTTTTAAACTATCCTAACAATTATTAAGGAGTAATAGTTTTATTACATTATTGAAAATAGAAGAGAACTATAAAGCGACAACATGCAAAACAACGAGTCAAACAACAGACAGTATCCTTGTATACATTGAAGCTTTACAAAGCAATAATGATAATTAGTGAGTAGATAAATTAGAGCGGAGCAATATCCGCAATCTAGGTAGCGAGCATGAGTGGATATCTATCAAGTCACTATGTTCATTTAATAACTTGCATAATCTTGGGACAATAGAGTTTGCACCAAAGACTGTCCTACGCAGAGGCGGGCATAGAGGTGTGATAGGATTACGGGGATATCTGGCAGGAGCCCTAAACCTGAAAAAACTTAGTAGCTGTGGGCTATCAATGTGTTGGCTCAAAATTTTAAAGAGGAATGAAAAATCAAAAAACGCTCTACGACTTACTAAAGGGTCAATTTTAAAATGTATTAGCCTATCAGTGTATGAAAAACTTCTTCTAGCTTTTCCTATTGAATAAGTTAAGTGCCATAGGAAACGTTTTTGAATCCTTTCTATCCTCAATGAGTGACAGCTATAATGAGGACGCCAGATCACACTGCAATATTCAAGTATACTTCGCACCAGAGTATAATATAAAGTAATTTTTGTCTTATGTGACCTAAAGGACTTGCCAGTGCGTATTACAAAACCCAACATTCTAGAAGACCTTTCAATTACATTTTCAATGTGAGGTGAAAACGTTAGCTTCTTGTCAAATATAACTCCCAAATCTCTAATTTGATCAACTTCCTCCAATTGTTCTCCATTGACTTTATACTCAGATTCTATCAATTTCAAGTTACGAGTGAATTTTATGTGGTGACATTTTTTTACATTTAGTTGCATATTGTTTCTATTGCACCATTGCACCACATTATCCAAGTCCTTTTGTAGCAAATGGATATCCGTGGGTGATTCTATAACTCGCGCAAATTTTAAATCGCCAGCATACAATAACGGTAAGGAATATTTGAAACAGTCCGCAATATCGTTATAAAAATGTTAAAAAGTATTGGCCCTAAATGAGATCCCTGGGGGACTCCTGAAGCTATGCTGAACTTCTGCGACTGGAAACCGTTAAGAGCGACAAAGAAATCTCTATCTGTTAAGTACGTTTCAATCCATTCCAGCAGTGTTCCGACAAATCCATAAGCCGACAATTTACTAAGAAGGATTGTGTGTGAGACGCGGTCAAAGGCCTTACTGAAGTCTGTATATATTACGTCAGTTTGTTTGCCTGAGTCTACTGCCACGGCTAGGGTTTCCGTAAATATTGCAAAATTGCTACATGTAGACCTAGTTTTAACAAAACCATGCTGGTGCTCAGTCAAGTAGGGTTTCATATGTTTCTGAATGAACTCACAAACAATTGCCTCAAAAATTTTTGCGAATGTTGACAATATAGAGATTGGCCTGGCATAATTGGGTGATTAGGCGGGCGATGTATTGTTTTAGCCCGCTCTAATAGCGCATTACGCGTCACCTATAAAAGAGAACCGCCGCTGGCCTCTGGCAACCATTTCCCGTCGACAACCTGAGCCGAGGTTCCGTCCTCTGTCCCGGGTACCCCCCGGACGGAGGGGCCCTCGGGCTTTGTCGACCTCTCTTGGGGGAGCGCCCTCCGCGCTTCCCCGCTACGACGGCCTGTAGGGTCAAGTGGCGGTGGAGCACTACCCGGTCGCGCCCGACGTTCTCTCGTGAGGCGTCGGAGGCGGTTGGGTGCTCGTGCGGAGTTTCTTCCCTTCCGATAAAAAAAAAAATCCTCTGGCAACCAGTCGGGCGAGGCCCTTTCAAGAAAGAAGACATCGGAAGAAACTACTAAGAAGACTACAGAGAAGACTCCTTAGAAGAGGAATTCATAGAGAAGACTTACGGGCTCACCCACCTCGTGTCACATATATGTGTATGACATATATATGTAAACTGGTTCGTTTGAAATACAAGACTATTACTTTTGGTTTCTCATGTTTCAATCATACGGTCGTGAATACAGTCCACTACTCACGAGTATAGTTGGGGCACCGGCGAGAAGGAAGAAAACACGTTGAAGGCTCACCCCCCCAACATATGTATATATTTTATGTATATGTTCGGTTTTTATCAATATCATTTATATTATTATTAGCGACCCGCCCCGGCTTCGCACGGGTAGCAGAGTATACTATATGCCTACATTTTTTTTCTGTCGTAGTGTCGTATGACCTTGCGTTGAGCATGTGGATTAGATTTAAATGTACCATAATTTATTATGGTATGTTCATCCTACTTGTTCTATTTTTAAATGTATTTCATTTCCAATTCTGCAAATATTTGAAAAAGTAAATAATATGTACCTACCTACATAGAAACAAACTAAAATATTTCTTTGTGTACAAACATTAATAATTCGACCACGGGTGGCGCGTGGGCTGTTGCGTTACGCGTGTCGCGTCGGTGTGGGACGGACGTAGTAATTTTACATTCTCTTAGTGGGACGGCTTCAATTTATTTTGTCGCGCGATAGTTTTAATTTTGCGATGACTCCTAAGACATTCATTTAAATTTTGTGGCGTAAAGGACTTATAATGTACTTAAATTAATTTGATAAGGATTAATATCGTATCCGTCTAAATAGCTTTCGTATTACCACATTATACATGACCATTTTCTTAATATTAAAATGGGTATAGTAAGCTAACCGTAAAAAACACATATGGCATCGCGGACTTTTTTAAACATCTATAAAAGGAACAATTCCATATACAAATTATTAATGAATTTCATAATATAGGCACACTTATCTTTGTAATAAATATAACATTTTCAACCTGAACACAATAAAAATGAAAATACTATTATAAAAATGAAAATACCACCTAGCAACACTGTGTACCTGTCTTCTATTAAAATGTCGCTAACATCTATTTAATACATTATTATCTAACACGCGCCTGAAAAGGAGTTATTTTTAATAAAACCAGTTTTGTGCAAATAACTATTATTTATTAACATTTTTAAAGCATATCGTAATCGATTAATGCACTGTTCATACCCAGCGCAGGGTGCTGAAACACATCTTGGTGTTTAGCCCACCCTAGATGTAATCACACATATAACATGAGCACAGTTTCCTAATATACCTACGCCTGCTATGATTGCATGTAAAATAGTCAATGACTAAGACAATAGTACCTGAGGCTCAGTGACGTGCACAGACGATATCAATAGGGTAGACTAAAAAGAAAACACCTAATTCGTCATTCAAAGTTTGTGTCTAAATGTTAATATATTTTACGTCATGTTATTTATTCATCGGAACTAGGTAGGTACTATGAAAAATCTTTGAAGGGTAACAAAACTGCTTCTTATAATGTTTGTAAAAAGACCATCTTATAATATTTGTTATATTATAAGGTAATAATATAACAAATTTGAATATTCATTACTTATATCAATCTTACTCAATAATTATTAAACATAATTTCGTTTAAATCTAAATGCCGACGAGCGCCATCTGTTAATTTGTATATCTATTTGTTAAATATTCTTTATGTAAGGAAGAAAATATCACTAGAAATTGTTTAGAGGGCGCTTATACAAAAAGAGATCGCTCGCTCGTGTTATTCATTCAAAGAAGTTTTGAAATATTTTACTTCGTGTTTTGAACTCACTAGCGCAACTCTAGCAATGAAATAAGAAAATGTTATACGGCAAAAATAAATGCACTTGTGTTATTAGGAAAATAATAAAAATGAACGCATTTTGTAATCGGGTGCATTATGTGTTGTATCTGATATAACCAATAAGATATCAGGAAAAGGACGGCACGCAGTTTTAACCAAATAAGACTTCAGCGAAATGAAGGCGCATACAATAATAACCATATAATAACTAATAAATTAAAACTATAGACGATTTTTTTTTCGATGCTGGTATTGAGCACAGACTTTTAAATGGAAGCAGACCTATACCTATCGATACAAAATGCGTGGCAAATTCACACTAACAAATATTACTCAACACATGCAGAACTCAGGCCCGGATTAAAGAGTGGGTGCTTATACTGCGTATTATGTTCGAGCGGGACTATTTGGGACTCCAAATTATATTTTTCATGTGATAAAATAAGAATTAAATTAACTGAGTAATGTATTAGTATTACAGATTATTACTTTATTATATTCCTTCTTTTTGTAGATTGTTTTTGTCACATGAAGGATGTAATTTGGAGTGTTCCCAATAGCTCCACGATACAATATTATGATTGTTCGTTCGATAAATGAGGCCTGACGGCTGTGTACTGCTGGTCTTGGGCCGCATGTACATTGTGATGACCTTGCTTGCGGTTCGATTTATGTGGGTACATGAAGTTTAATGACATAAACGATATATTTTTAAAAGTCGGGAAAGTTGGTAATCAGGCAAGTGAAAGTTTTGAATTTAGACTTTTTGGTGAGAACAAAAGAAGCATGGTTGGCATTTTATTCAAAATTCAGATTTGCTATTTTTTGTGCTTTTGGGAGTTTTAAGTGCAAAAATTATAGTATATTGTACGTTAAAGTTGTGTGCAAGTGAGGGGAATTGGAGGAATTTCGTTTAAGAGTCCTTTGTAACTCTAGTAAAGCCTACTTACCATTGCTTTACTGTAAGTGTTAGAGACTTGGTTATGAGAAAATAGAACAAGTTTTATGTCAGACGAGTGTTATCGTTAACTATTTTTCTATCAGGAGATAGTCAATGGGTGATCGATCACATTGAGAATAAAAACTAAAATAGCTTACGCAATAAAACAAAGAATGTTTTCAGTCTTTTATTTATTAATCGGATTGTTTTCTTATTACATTATCTAAGAACTCATTACTGATGTGCATCAAACACATCATTTCACTGTTTTTCAATGTGTGCCAGAAGTACTAGCGCAGAATGTCAGATATGCTAAGGATTACCATTTGCAAGTAATCGTAGGTATTATTTGTCATTATTCGCCTCGAGATATCCATATTTGTTTTCACCATTTTTACATCTGTTCACACAATTTATGCATAATAAAGTCCATCTTCGATTACCTGAAGCAAGAAAGTTGTATTATTTTTTCATTAAATTAAAAATAATTTTATAATTATGAAGTATGGCTTCCAGCACTGGCTTTTTTCTAAACAACACTGGCCCAGGTTCAGCCCAGCATAGCGACTACAGATTAATTTGGCAATAGCATGTTCATTTTTAATAGGTATGTTAAATTTCATGGTCAAACAACAACATGGTTTTATGGATATCTCTTTTAGATAATAAATGGGGTTCAAAATGTTTAAAACACAAAACACTGCCAGAATTGGGCTGCGAGTTTGTTCTATGTAGCCTTTCTTAAGTAGTTTTTTAACCAAAAAATTTGAAGATTTTCATCTTTTAGATACCCAAAATTAACAAGGTATACAACAAAATCAAAAGATAGTTGCATAAAATAGATAACTGTTAACCTTAGGTACCTGTCCGTTAATATTTAATTTTATTACGAGACTCAGTTTTCTCTGAATTCGGCCCTCTTTAAGGTACAAGTACTAATAATGTCAAAATTGGTTAGGTACATGCACAGACTTTTAAATGGAAGCAGACTATACCTATCAGTTCAAAATGCGTGGCAAATTTAACACTAACAAATATTACTCACACACACAGACAAACTACCCTGGAGACCTGAAATCTTTACGAATTTCTAAGCGAACTATTCTGTCAAGGTTAGAGGAATGAGACGTAAGCGGGCGGCAAGGTAACATCACGTACTAAACGAAATAGTGATGTACTCGTAGATATTGTATATATCGATAAATACAAAAATTATTTTCATAAGCTTATTTTGAAAACAGAAATAATAAAATATGTGTATATAATCAAAACAAGATTATTTATTTCGAAACAAAAAAATCAAAAATTTGGAATGGAAATGCAAATCAAATTCGTTTGGGTAGTACGTGTTTCTCCTAATGTAAAACTTTTTAACAAAAAATTAAATTGACAAACAACGAAACTGAAAACCTTTGGTGGTAGAACCACCCAACCTTTTCGTCTGTATGTATTTTTTTAACCAACTTTAAAAAAAGAAAGATTCTATGTTTGTCTGTATGTTTTTTATGTATGTTCACCGACAACCTCATCAATTGTGTACTGATTTAAAATTTTTTTTTTGTTTGATATACTTCCGAGGTGGTCCCATTTAAATTGTACTGGTATTGACTTGGCCTTTGAAGATACACGAAATAACAATTACTAATTATAAGCTTTATTTATATTGAGGATACATTTTTATGTCATTTCGTTCTATAATTAGAAAAGTAGTTAGTTGTAGACCCATCCTATTATTTATTTAGACCAAGGTCACTCAAATGGGAGAAATAAAAAAAATTAAGAAAAAATTTAAACCTACTAGAAATAAACACTGAAAAGTATAAAATAACTATCCTTTACTAATTACAACTCAAATATAAAAAAAATACTTTATACATACGATATAAATACGTGTATAATTAAATTTGCTAGTGTTATCTGACGGAAATATCAAAAGCACTCGCATACCTAGGCAAAAATGTGCGAAGAGAATGATGAGATTTGAAGAAGCGAAAGAAGTGTGTAAGGACCGCGACGCTTGGCGCTCCGTCCCTCTGACTACTCCGTTAGGGATATGGTGTGAAGATTGTATGTATGTATGTACATAATTAAATTTGACGGTTATTAAACTGGGTTCCAAATTAATGTGCCATAACAGAAAGTCTATTAGTTTGGGAGGGTTGCATCGATTTCAGTAACTGTCGAATTTAGTTATATAGGTATTTGTATCGTATGTATAATTTTTTTTTTGTATTTGAGTTTTGATTAGTAAAGAATAGTTATTTTGTACTTTTCAGTGTTTTTTTTTAAGTCTGTAAAATTGTATTCTTAAATTTTTTCCGAATTAAATTGAACCCAAAACTCGAGATATACTCTATCCAATAAAAGAGAATCATCAAAATCAGACTACTCTGTAAAAAGCACCGCATGGTCGTATACAAATAAAATATGCACCGACTTGAGAACCTCCATCATTTTTTCGTCGGTTGAAAAAAGAACGGTGACATCTTTTTAATGATAACTGTGTTTTTTTAATAGAAAAGGTTTATCTCTGTACCAAATTACATCTTAATCCGTTCAGCGGTTAAAAATTTCCCATACAAAGTTTCACCCCCTTTAAGGTTAGATTTTTGGAAAAAAGAAGTATGTTTTTTAATAGAAAAGGTTTTATCTATGTACTATACTAAATTTCGTCTTAATCAGTTTAGGGGTTAAAAATTTCCCATACAAAGTTTCATCCCCTTATTCGCCCCTTTAGGGGTAGATTTTTGAAAAATAAAGTAGTATATGTTCACCCCCTGCTGTCAAACTATGTCCATGCTAAATTTTATTAAAATCGGTACGGCGGTTTACCCGTGGAAACCAAGCAGACAGACGGACAGACAGACAGACAGAGAGACTCGCATTTATAATATTAGTATGGATATGGATTATACAATTATATAATATTATATAATTATATATTATATATATTAAATTATATAATTATATGTTATATATTTTATGTTATTATATAGTATGGATAGTATGGGTGAACTAGGTATATAATTTCAAAGAGTGGTAGTCATTATAAATTCTCAAAATTAATGGAAAATATATTGATATATCGATACGTTTTTTCGCGTCCCTACTTACACGTGCCATGTTGCAAGAGTGAGGACGCAACATGTAATTATAGCTTGCTAGACAAGGACAAACGCTGACTCAAAGCTACAAGCGACCAGTATAGTGAGAGCTCTGCATTTTTTTGATATAAATTTTTATTATTAATTTTATACTTACCGATGAAACGTGATATTATCCTGTTTGAAACTATTTTTACGACTGTCACTACCACACCACTTTACAGCGCAATTTGGCATTGTTTACGTAATTTATACTATATTTTTTAAAACAATTAGACAGGTCACAGATCTGCTTTCTGGTTAATACTAAAGGAGCGCGCGTTTGTGTTTAAGTTATATGAGCGTTTGTGCGCATCGATGGCAGAAAACGGTGCTCTTTCATTTCCTGTCTTTAGGCTAATTTGTCTGTGCTCACACACATACAGAACTCAGGGCCGCATTAAGGAGTGGGTATCTATATTGTGTATTATCTTAGAGCGTCCCGCTCTAAGATAATACAAAATATAGAGGACATGCTAGAACGAGTCAATTCCGATCCAACATTCATGAAACGCATTGTTACTGGTGACGAAACGTGGGTTTACGAGTTTGACATGCAAACTAGTCAACAAGCTTCGGAGTGGCGCCCTCCAACTGAACCGAAACCGAAAAAACCACGCCAAAGTCGATCAAAAGTCAAAGTCATGTTGACTGTTTTCTTTAACTATCACGGTGTTGTGCACTCGGAATTCTTGCCGGAAGGTCAAACGGTAAATAAAGAATATTATTTGGGCGTTATGCGGCGTTTAAGAGAGCAAATTCGACTAAAAAGACCAGATTTGTAGAAAGAAAATTCTTGGATTTTGCACCACGATAATGCGCCTTCGCACAAGGTCATCATTGTGAACGAATTTTTGACCAAAAACTCAACAAATACCATCGAGCAACCACCTTATTCATTAGATATGGCTCCAGCCGACTTCTTTCTTTTTCCTAAACTCAAATTACCACTTCGTGGCACCCGTTTTCATTCGGTAGAAGATATAAAGAAGAATTCGCGGCGAGCACTGAACTCAATTCCGGAAAAAGCGTTTAAAAAATGTTTTGATGATTGGATTATTCGTTGGCGTAAGTGTATCGTTTCTGAAGGAGCATACTTTGAAGGTGATAAAATAAATTTGGGTGAATAACTAACATTTCGTGTATTATTGATCTTTTCCCGGTACCTTCTTGACAGAGTGTATGTAGTTTTTGTTAATGTAAATAAGGATAAAATTAATTGATATACTAGTATTAAAGATTTATTATATTCCTTCTTTTTGTAGATTATTTTTGTTACATGAAGGATGTAATTTGGAGTGTTCCCAATGGCTACACGATACAATTGTTCGTTCGATACATGAGGCCTGACGGCTGTGTGCTGCTGGTCTTGGACCGCATGTACATTGTGATGACCTTGCTTGCGGTTCGATTTATGTGGGTACATGAAGTTTAATGACATAAACGATATATTTTTAAAAGTCGGGAAAGTTGATAATCAGGCAAGTGAAAGTTTTGAATTTAGACTTTTTGGTGAGAACAAAAGAAGCATGGTTGGCATTTTATTCAAAATTCAGATTTGCTATTTTTTGTGCTTTTGGGAGTTTTAAGTGCAAAAATTATAGTATATTGTACGTTAAAGTTGTGTGCAAGTGAGGGGAATTGGAGGAATTTCGTTTAAGAGTCCTTTGTAACTCCAGTAAAGCCTACTTACCATTGCTTTACTGTAAGTGTTAGAGACTTGGTTATGAGAAAATACAACAAGTTTTATATCAGACGAGTGTTATAGTTAACTATTTTTATAAGGAGATAAGCGTCAGTGAGTGTTTTATAAAATTATTAAATAAGTCTTCATCGCTATGCTTTGTCCTTTGATTATTATTTTTTCTAAACTACGCATAAAACTCAAAAATTAAAAGAAATCGGGAGATAGTCGATGGGTGATCGATCACATTGAGAATAAAAACTAAAAAAGCTTACACAATAAAACAAAGAATGTTTTCAGTCTTTTATTTATTAATTGGATTGTTTTCTTATTACATTATCTAAGAACTCATTACTGATGTGCATCAAACACATCATTTCACTGTTTTTCAATGTGTGCCAGAAGTAACTAGCGCAGAATGTCAGATATGCTAAGGATTACCATTGCAAGTAATCGTAGGTATTATTTGTCATTATTCGCCTCGAGATATCCATATTTGTTTTCACTATTTTTACATGTGTTCACACAATTTATGCATAATTAAGGCCATCTTCGATTACCTGAAGCAAGAAAGTTGTATTATTTTAAAATAAATTAAAAATAATTTTGTAATTATGAAGTATGGATTAATTTGGCGATAGCATGTTCATTTTTAATAGGTATGTTAAATTTTATGGTCAAACAACAACAGGATTTTACGGGTATCTCTTTTACATAATAAATGGGTTTCAAAATGTTTTGAGCACAAAACACTGCCAGACTTGATCTGCCAGTTTGTTCTATGTAGCCTTTCTTATGTATTTCTTTTATGTAGATCTTTAACCAAAAAATTTGAAGATTTCTTCCTTTAGAAACCCGAAATTAACAAGATAACATAACATAACTTCACGCCGTATCCCCAACGGGGTAGTCAGAGAGGACGGAGCGCCAGGAGTCGCGGTCCTTACACACCTCTTTCGCTTCCTCAAATCTCATCATTCTCCTCATACATTTTCGCCTAGGTATGCGAGTGCTTTTGACATTTCCGTCTGCTAACACTCTGGCTATTTGATCTTCATAAGTCAGCCTTGGTCTTCCTTGGCTTCTTTTACCACTCACTTTCGCTCTGTATATTTTCTTCGTCAGTCTTTCATCACTCATTCTTTCCATGTGCCCGAACCATCTAAGCATTCCTTTCTTCATTTTTACAATAACACTGTTGTGCAACCCTGTCATACTGCGTATCTCATCATTGCTTATCCTGTCAGCAAGCGTGACACCGCACATATTTCTGAGAGACCGCATCTCCACAGCATTTAACATACTTTCACTCGATTTTGGGCATATCCAGGCCTCACTACCGTACAACAAAGTTGGCACCAACACCGCATTGTGGATGGCCATTTTAGCAGTGTTAGATATATTCACACTATCCACTAATGCGGACAGAGCACCGTACACTTTATTGCCAGCTGCTACCCGTCTCTCCACATCCAACTCACATCTTCCATCCCTCGAAAACGCACTCCCCAGGTACACAATTTCATTCACCTGTTCTAGACATTTTCCATTTACACAAATCACCTATTTCGTTTGTACCGCTTCTCTTTCAAACACCAGAACCTTAGTTTTGTTCACATTCATTTTCAATCCTTTTACTTCACAATCTTCTTTCATGCACGTGACTAGTGTCTGCAACTCTGCTTCTGATGGTGCTATTAGCACAGCATCGTCAGCGTACAATAGGCAGTTTACCACTGTGTCACCACATCCCATACCACTCATATTACCTTTCAATCTCTGGAGGCAACTGTCCAAATACAGCACGAATAGCCAGGCAGACATCACGCAGCCCTGTCTGACACCAGAACAGACTTCAAACCAGGGCGACATGTCCCCATCTATCCTTACACAGGCTCTATGGTCTCGATATAATGACCTCACAGCCTGCAGTAAGGAGCCCTCCACGCCATATTCAGGCAGAAGACTCCACAATTTCTTCCGCACTACTCTATCGAATGCTTTTTCTAGATTCACGAAAGCGCAGAAAACTTTCCGACCTAAAGCCAGAAACCTCCCCACGATAACGCGAAGCGAGAAAATCTGATCCATACAACCCCTACCATTCCTGAATCCACCTTGCGCCTCCCACAAATATCTTTCTGAAACACCTTTCATACGTTCAGTCAATACTTTAGTATAAAGATAAAGATAAAATTTATTTCTGAATATAACTTATTCTAATTGAACATACATTGTACAGGTTAAGATTAAGTAGGTATTAATACATAAAGTAATTAATACGTTGTGCAGACTAGTGTTAGTAGCATGCCTAAACTAGGTAAGTATTTACCTGTATCTTAGGCATGGTGTTTAGCTTATTATATGTTAGTGCTTGTATTAATGTATTACTAAATAACAACAAAACAAAACAGAATAAATTAAAACTAATTAAGTGCTAACTGTCTACTTCTAATATATTTTCTACTTCGTCATAGGTTTTGGCTTTTAAATATTGTTCTACTATTTTCTTGCACTCCCTTCTATTCATAGGATAAATATTTAAAGGATGATTTAATTTATTATAAAGGTATGATCCCAAAAAGCAAAAGAATCTATGACCGAATTTTGTGTGAAACACTTTAGAAGGACATACTATATCGAGTGGTCTGTGGTTGGCTATGAGAGAAGGATCTAGAGGTGTTAACGAGTGCTTCATCATAATAGTTTGGAGGATAAATAGCTGTCGTACAGAGAGAACATCACACTCTGTAAGGAGTTGGGTGGTTGGATAACGGAAAGGACGGAAGTTACTGACTTTGAGAACAGCTCTTTGTGCTCTTTCTAAATCGATGATGGTCGTTTTGTGCGTGCCGCCCCATGATGTAATACAGTATCCTAGTAGCGATTGGCAAAGAGCTAAATATACTGTTTTAAGTAAAACTGGACTAGCGGCGTGCCTTAATTTTTTGAAAACGTATATTAACTTTCGTACTCTTCCAGAAAGAGCTTCAATAGGCAGTTTGAAGCTGAGATGTTGGTCAATAATGACACCTAAGTATTTTATGTTAGTGGTGCTTTTTAATATAGGACAGGTGCAAATATTATTTTGATTATAAGAGTTGAGACAGTTATGGGCTATTAGTAAATGAGCGTTGTCAGAGGGTTGTTGAGAAGCGTTAACAAAAAAAGTTATATATTTAGTTTTGTCCGTATTTAGGGTAAGTCCGTTTGTTCTGAGCCATTGCATTACTAAGTTCAATCCTACCTGAGCGTGTTTAAATACATTATCCCAGCTATTGTCACTAAAAAGTAAGGCAGTATCATCTGCGTAAGATATGATCATACCATTAGAGGGGAAGAGCGCATAATTCGTTGATGTAGATCAGGAAAAGTATCGGCCCTAAGATGCTTCCTTGGGGAACTCCATATTCAATAGGAAGCTCGTCACTAATATGCTGGCCAATTTGAACACGTTGTGTTCTATCACAGAGATAGTCTTTTATAAGTTTATGTTAAAGACCTCGTATACCTAAATTTTCCAACTTTTTAAGGAGAATACAAATCGTTACGGTGTCAAAAGCTTTAGCAAGATCCAAAAATACTGTCAAGCATTTTTGTTTAGAGTCTAAGCTATTTGCAATATAATTAGTCAGCTTGTCAACAGCTTCAGCAGTTGACAGTCCCGATCTAAAGCCATATTGGGAGGCCGCTAAAAGTTTATTATTTTCTAAGTATTGTACCAGCCTTTTATATATAATTCTTTCCAGGATTTTAGAAATAGAAGGAAGAATGGCAATGGGGCGATAATTTTTAACGTCGGCCTTATCACCACTTTTGTAAATGGGTTTCACAATGGCTATTTTTAGAGCCTTAGGGAAAATCCCAGTTGAGAGACACAAGTTAAAAATATGGGTCAGTGGTCGAATCAGGTAAGATTTATGGCGTTTTAAAAAGGAGCAAGGTATTTTGTCAATACCAGTAGCACAGTCAGTCCTCAAAGTCATTATAGTACTTTCGAGTTCACTCTCATCTGTGTTCAGTAAAACAAACGAATGTAAATACGAGCATTCTCGAAACGTTGGAGTTTCATTGTTACTTATCATAGCGTTATTATAAAGTGATTTTTCCGCAAGAGTTTTACCTATGTTTGCAAAGTAGAAATTTGCCTTGTTAACTATTTGCGATGAATTTGCTGTGTGTTCAATCAGTGGCATAGCAGATGATTTGGTGTTACTAATGTTAGTAATGTTTTTAATGACTTTCCATAGCCTTTTTTATCGTGACCTGAAATAAGAATTTGATTTTTATCATATTGTCGCTTTAATTTTTTTAATAAGTTGTTACAAAAGTTTCGATATCTATAATAGGTAGTTTTAAGGATAGGATTTTCTGGATGTTGTGTTAATTTATTGTGTAATTTATCTCGATTTCTAATGCAGCGTAAAAGGCCTGGGGTAATCCATGGTTTAAGGATTATATTGCGACGACTGCAGGTCTTAAGTATTGTGTTGGATTCTAAAATTTTAGTAAGTGAGGAAATAAGATACGACATTGCCATGTTTGCATCATCAGTATTATATATTGGCGTCAGATCTAAGCTATTTAAGTCACGAACTAAGCCCTCATCATCTAGCTTTAAGTGCGTGTTAGTGGGATTTATTCTGCTATAACTTTTCTTTATACATAGTAGTAGCGTAAAATAATCAGTGAGTGTAGTTTTCATTATGATAGTTTTTAATGAAAGGGATGTTTTAGCTAGAATATGATCTAGGCAATTTAATTGTCTCGTAGGATGACGATGGGTAGGTGTATATCCTAAAAAAGCAGTGTGATTTAAGTACTCTGATGAATTACGGTCTTCGTTATTGATTTTAATGTCAATATTTAAATCGCCCAATACAAATATATTTTTGTTATTAGACAGACCCGTTAAAATGTTACCAAGTGAAGTTAAAAAATTTGTAATATTTTTGTAGGATGGAGATCGATAGATTAACACAATAGCAGTATCTTTTCCTATCTTTGCAATCAAACAATTTGCATCAGCAATATTTGGCTCTTCAACTGAGATATTATTAATGTCTTTTTTTATATATATTGCGACACCGTCGTTTTGGAGCAAGTTACCTAAACTTTTATATGAATTATATCCTGGTAATTGAGGAAAAGTGGAAGATCAACATTCTGTTAAAGCGATGATATCTGTTTGTAAATTATTTAGACTAAGCACAGCTAAAAGACCATCAAAGTTACAATTGATACTTCTAATATTCTGTAATATTATTGTTAAATTAAAATCAGAGCTAGTTATTATTCCTGAACACTTATCTGCGTCACAGATCAGGGATTCATATTCACATATGGTATCGATGTCATGTACCAGATCTTTGGTAGCGGTGCCCATGAATGTGTTGTACAAAGTTAAGAGTAAGGCGCTTTAAGCGCCCTCATAATCGGTGGTACTTATGAGTCTGGCTTCTGCGCTCTTTCTGGCTGGACACTGCTCATCTCCAGTTTTGTGGGTTGCCGATTTTTTGTAGCGGTGACAGGTTGCACATTGCGCAGCCTCTGCCCGCTTTGGACACTCTTTGATGGTATGATTTTGGCCAGCGCAATGTCCACATGTAGACTCGATATCCCGACAGTACTTTGCGGAATGCCCATACTGCTGGCATTTGTAACATCTAGTTACTATTGTGAAGTCTTTGACAGTGCAGGATGTCCAGTTTATATAGATCCGCTGCTGCTCAATAAGTGCTTTTCTTAATTTAGCTGAGGTTTCGAATATGTAGTTGCAGGTGGGGGCACTTTTATTACCAGATTTGTGGCTAAGTTTTATTAAATTTTTAAATTCCTCCTTGGTAATGCTGGGATATTTGTCGGTTATATTTTGTTCATATAGGCAGTCAAATACCTCGTTTTCAGAGATATTGGAGGAAATGCCTAGTACAATTACTTTTGGTCTCTTTTTGGTGGTTTCTTCCATTTTTAAAGCTGATGTTAAAAGCTGTTTGGACTGTTACAGCTTCTCTAAATCATCCTTTCTCTCGGTGCTGATAATGATGCCTCCATGCTTGGTTTTTCGCATACCACGTATATGCAGCTTAAGTTCCTCAGGCTTAATTATGTTCTGAATTAATTGTTTTGTGTCATCACTAGACTTCTTGTCTGCTGGGTAAATGGTTAAACTGCTCATGTTAGGTGGGCGAACTACTGTTTGTTTACCTAACTTTATCATATCAGCATACGAAAAAGGTTGAGGCGATGGTTTGGGGGTAGAGCGTATGCATTCTTTCAGGTCATTTAGTTGTTCCGAGATATGCACCTGTTCGTTAAGCGTATTAATAATCATATTTGCTGACAAATGTTTTTGTTTCAAGGATTGATATTGCACAGCCATTTGAGAAACACCTCCTAATACGCTTCTGCAAAGATTGCTGATCTTCATTTTTTGTTCCGAATTAAGTTTACCTACTTCTGAGGTGACACATATATCATTTAGGCATTGCTCTATTGAGGTCATCCATGTCTGGATTTCCGGGGTGGAAACTACATCCACGGTCTGTGTCGTAGAGGCCGGATGCTGTCGTTCAGATGAAGGTGGGGGCGGAGATCGGGCAGTCTTTGAGCTCCGACTAAATGGACTCTCCATTTTTATAAAACTTAGTCTATTAATATCAATAATGCATAACGATTACGCAACTGCATCACAAACACAATATAGTCACAGTCTACAAATGTGCTGACACTGTTTGACCCACTTATAGATATGTTTATTGTTATTTAAAATACAAAAAAATATACGGTGAGCGGCGGACACGTCCGTTTGCGCTCGCTTGCGAAATAAACTCGACACAACACCGTACATGTACGATGCTAGCAGTGTACATCACGTTGCGCGGTGTCAGCGTTTATGCTGACACGCGGCAATTTAACCATTTCTTACGTCAGTACACGTCCAATCACCAATCGGGTCGCGTGTGCTCATAACCATTTAAACCATACCATTTTAGATTAAGTGAGTTCATCAATAAACCATATTATTGTGCTCATCTTTCTCTATTATTATTTAGGAACCATCCCTAAATATATCTCTCTACGGAACTACCACACCGTACATCGTGGTCCTTCGAGCCGAGTATAGACTTTACTCGCTAAGCTGACCAAGCTGATGGCCCTATAGCACGCACAGTCTAGGTAGGAACCTTTACCTTTATATAGAGGTACTATGACTGCCGTGCGCCAGTCCTCTGGAACCTCCCCCTTCTGCCAACAAAGGTTGCAGTGTGCACAGAAGGCATCCCAGACCCTAGGACCACCATATTTGATCATCTCAGCAGTCACCTCATCAATTCCCGCAGCCTTTCCACATTTCAAACTTCTTATCACTTTCTCAATCTCTTTCATACTAATGGCATCCTCCAGTCCCTGGCCCGAGTGTGGCAATTCATTAGAATCGCTCTCAGTATCAGAGACGGAGTCGCCACTCTCATACAGTTCTCCATAGTATTCACTCCATCGCTGCAGAACATCCTTTTTATTTGTAAGCAGGTTGTTTTCTTTCGAACGCACTTTATTCATTCTGCAAGGTGCCGGACCAAGTGGTCGGTACCGAAGTCGGTACTTACGTACTTCTTTCCAAAATAATTTGGAATTTTCCTCGAAGTTGTCCGACATCTTGTTTTCATCTAACACCCTACACCTTTCACGTTTCTCTTTCACTAGTGCCTTCGTTTCTGCTTTCTGCAGCTTATACCTGTCTTTCATCAAATTTTTCATACCACAGTCATTAGTAGCAAGGTAGTCTCGCCATGCTTTCTTTTTCTTATACACAGCCACTTTCACCTCATCATCCCACCACACATCACGCTTTTTGCCGTTCCCAATCTTATTCATTCCACACACTTCTTTCGCAGCCTCAATCATACTATCTCTAAGCTTCTGCCAGCATTCTTCAACATCATCGCTCATCACTTTCAATCTATCATCAAGCTTACTGGATAATACCCTTTCATATTCATTCCTGGTGGTCGCATCCTGCAGTTTCCAGCTTTTAATGCGGCTAACCGCTGCAGGTTTGGACACTACGCGATGTCGCCATGCTGCGAACAGACCCCTTATTCTGGTTATCACCAGAAAGTGGTCCGTCCCGAGATCGGCTCCTCTATACGCTCTTGTGTCCATTACCTGCTTCTTAAGTCTGCTATCCACCAGGAATAAATCAATCATACTTCTCGCACCCTTTCTTTCCCACGTATACTGATGGATCCTTTTGTGTCCAAACATGGTATTAGCCACAAAAAGATCCTTTTCCATACACAGTCCTAACACAATCTTACCGGCATCATTCACTCTCTTATCTCCATATTTGCCTAGGACAGACTCAAATCCTGTTCGAGCTGTCCCGACCCATCCATTCATGTCTCCACACACAACAATTCTTTCGTTCTCTTCAACCGTCGCTAGAACTTCTCCAACATTCTCCCAGAACTGCTCCAGTTCAGCCAAACCGACAGAGGACACTGGGGCATATACTGCCAAAACAAAAATTCTTGACAACCCAATCTTGAGGCGTACCCAGAGCAGTCTGGGATTTACACATTCATACTCAGTCATACAATTAACCATACGAGAGGACAGTAAAACGCCTACCCCTTGGCATCCCCTATCTCCTTGTGGTACCCCTGACCACAAAGCGATGCCGGGCGCGGCATCGCTGCGGCAATCGCTGCGGGCAGCGGGCAAGTCGGCAAGTTCACTGCCGCCTCGCTTGGTTTCACTAAAACATAGCACATCCAATCTTTTCTCTTCCATAATATCAAACACTTCATTCATCTTCTCGTCAATCCCACCTCTCAAATTCCACGCAGCTACTCTGCAGTCCTCCCTCCACTTCCCGCCGCTAGGTGCACAGCGTATTGGGTGGCGGTCCCCAACGCCGAACTGCACTCTGCACACACCAGCAGGGACAGACCGGTGTACGTCGCTTTCGGGGGACGCCCTAACATTATCATTGCCGTTGTCCCGCATGGTATGCACAGAAGAGGAATTGCAGCCCTGAAAAGGGTTGACAGGGGTCGCGACGAGCACGCTTCCTCAGTTGACCCCCAAAAAAATTAACAAGATATACATCAAAATCAAAAGATAGTTGCAAAAAATAGATAGTTGCTTAACCTCAGGTTGTTAAAATATTAACAATAAATAAAAGATCTTTACGAATGAAAAATATGAAACTGTTTTTTATTTAAAGAATAAAACAAGTCCGTTACCAAGACAAAAGAAGTTAGGGTTGTTAAAACATATTCATATAACAACAGGGTTGTCAACTAACTCTAACATCCTCCCTTTTTGTCAACCCTACAGCTTCAATCCTATAAGTGTTGCTATAGATACAATTCTTGGCTTATGCAGCGCTTTTGTAAATAGGTCTGCTAGTTGAAATTCTGTAGAAACATATTCCACTGATATTTCTCAATCAGTAACCAGTTCTCTCACATAAAAATGTCTAATAGCTATGTGTTTTGTTCGTCTATGCAGTTCTGGATTATGAGAGATTTTAATAGCTGCATCATTGTGCACCTTCAACTTAGGTATCTCCTTTAAGGTATCTTAAGGTAAGACTATCTCACGACAGGCTTCGCTGGCTGCGACTAGCTCTGCTTCAGTGCTTGATATGTTTGGCGACGGCTCGACCATGATATCGCTCCTCCAGAGTAAAGACATAATATACCTGAGGTAGACCTTCCAGTCTCCACCATGGTCAGAATCACTGTAGCACTCTAGAATACCGGTATTGTATCCTTTCTTGTATATAATTTCGGAATCCAAAGTTCCTTTTATATAACGCAAGATTCGCTTTAATTTTACGATATCATCTTTTGAAGGTTTTTCTAAAGATCTAGATATTACGCTTACGGCATATGCTAAATCAGGTCGCGTTCCAACTGTTAAGTACGAAAGTGCCCCCACTGCTTCCCTGTATGGAAACTTCGTTGGATCTACCAACTCTTTGTCTGAATCTAGTAGTCCATCTTTTAATATAGGTGTTGTGACAGATTTGCAATCACCCATACCAAACAGATCTAGCACTTTCTGTGCGTAGTGTTTCTGTGATACTCTAATTGAATCACTTTGATTTTTTATTTCTAATCCTAGAAAATACGAACAAGTTTTTGTTGTTATTTTAAATCGTCGTTTCAGCTCTGTCATAAAAATGTCAGAATCTTTCTGATTTGTCGCTGCGACTAAACTATCATCAACGTATAGAGCAAGGATGATTTTGTTATTCAATCGATTTCTAATGAACAAACAAGGATCTGTAACGCATTGTTTGAATCCAATAACTTTCAAAAAATTAACCATACATTTATTCCAGCAACGAGGCGCCTGTTTCAGTCCATACAAACTTCGTTTGAGTCTACATACTTTATTTGATCCATCACAATAACCTTCTGGCTGTTTCATGTAGATTTCTTCATCTAAAGAACCGTAAAAAAAGGCTGTAGAAACGTCCAATTGTGTAAGTTTTAAACCTTCGTTTGCAGCAATACTTAAGACAGATCTTATAGTAGTCACTTCTGCAACTGGACTAAACGTTTCTTCGTAGTCGGTGCCTTTTTTCTGTGTATAGCCTCTTGCTACTAATCTAGCTTTATATTTGTCTAATGATCCATCAGCATTCGTTTTAATCTTATAAACCCATTTGCAGGAAATAGGTTTCCTACCTTTAGGTAAATCAATAAAAATCCATGTTTTGTTTTATTTTAGAGCCTTAATTTCATTTTCCATAGCTTTAAGCCACTGGATTTTTTGTGGATTACTAATAGCTTCTATGTATGTTTTAGGTTCATTAATTTGTTTAATGTTTCCATCTGACATCATGGCATAATCTCCAAATCTGACAGGTGGCTGTAGTTGTAGTCTCTCAGTGTCATTTTACTAGCTATTTCTGCTAAGTCTTCAGAGTCTTCTTGTATCTCAGTATCTGACGCATTTTCATAAGACTGGTGAATTGTGAACGTTCGCATGGCTTTCTACTTCATCTCCAGCCAAATCAGGCGGTGTGTGAGGCACACTTGAACTTAATCCATCATCAGGAGTCTCGATTGGTACATTCGAGCTTTGCTGGTCAATGCTTTCCGCGTGCTCTTCCTCCCTTGCATTACACATCAGTGGTATTGGAATTGGAAAATATAATTCTATTGACGTATTTTCTTTTACAGAATCATCGGAGCCTACGGACTTCATAACTGTCTCATTGAATATGACATCCCTTGATCTTATGAGTTTGTTGTTTTGACTCAATAAACGGTACCCTTCATCGCCATCATAACCAATTAGAATACATTTATCAGACTTTTTGGATAGCTTTGTTCTCTTTTGTTTTGGGACATGGACAAAACATTCGCAACCAATAATCTTTAAATGTTTAATAGATGGTTTCTTTTTAAACCATAATTCAAATGGCGACTTGCCGTTTTCTGGTGTTGAGCCAGTTCTATTTAAAACATATGCGGCAGTATTTATCAGTTCTGCCCAAGTAGCGACGGGTAATTCTTCATGTGCATACATCATAGTTCGAGCAGCTTCTACCAAGGTTCTGTTCTCTCGTTCACTTAAGCCATTTTGTTGAGGCGTGTACGGCATAGTCAGTCTTTGTTTGATACCAGCTCTTTCTATAATATTTTTGACAATCGCATTATCAAATTCACCTCCTCCATTGTCGCAAATGAATTCTTTTACAGAATATCCAGCCACTTTACATTCTTGTAACATCTGCTGAAGCTTTTGGTTGAACTTCAGACTTGTCTCATAAAGTAAACGTGTGTGTATTTGCTGAAATCATCTTTAAATAAAACAAAATATCGAAATTTATTAAAAGAAGGAGGGAGTGGACCACATACATCAGCATGTATAATTTCGCCGGGGGTTTTTGCTCGTTCTCTTTTTCCAAATTTTTGTCTGTGTTGTTTACCATAAATACAACCAGTACATAATTCTGAATCTAAACGAACTTTTAATCCTAATTCTCTTTCAATAACTTCTTTGACATGTTTTTTATTCTGATGGGCTAGCCGTTCGTGGTAAAGTTGTAGAAGGTCATCTGTTGAAAACAAAACGTTCAAATCAGGAGATGTATTTCTTATAATTTCAATATTCAGCTTATACAGGCCTCCATTCTTGACTCGTTTGCCAATCAAATGTATTTTTCCATCAACTTTTAGTAAACATTCTTCCCTCTCAGACATAAAAACACTGTTGTTAAGCTTGTCTTGAGCAGCCAAGACTGAAAACAGATTTCTCGTAATAGACGGTACATACCATACATCACAGAGTTTAATTCTGGATTCTTTCCCATTGACAATGGATTTTAAGTCAACCGTGCCTTTGCCAAATGCTCTAACTGCTTCTCCATTGGCAGTAGTTACTGAATGCGTCTCACTGAAATATTCAAAACTAGAGAAGTAGTCTTTTCGACAAGTAACATGGCTGGTTGCTCCATTATCAACAAACCAGCTTTCGTTATCATCGTTCCTCTGCATTGCATTCAGATCTGCATTTTCGGTAACTTGCATTAGCATTAAGTTCAGATTACTTGATATATTACCATTATTTGACGTCGATGATTTAGGTGGTTGACCGTCAGCTTTCCATATTCGAAATTGTTTGACCTTATGACCAAATTTGCCACAATATCCACATTTTTTCTTTGGTTTAGGTTTAATACTATTTTGTACTACTAAGGCTTCAGTTGGTTCTTCATTTTTCAAAGAAAGTGAGCGCTCATACGTACAAAACTGCGTTGTCAGATTTTCTATAGTTCGATCGGTCTTTGACATCAACATCCAGCTCGATTTGAAAGGAAAGTAATTTTCGGGCAAGTCTGTCTTATCTACCCTTAATAATTCGTTTTTCAAATCTGACCAGAGGGTTTTAATTTTGGAAATATGTGTGATAATGTCATGTGACGAATTTTTACGATAGTCAAAAAACTCCATACATTGGACGTAACTCTTATCCTCAGTAGAACCATCAAATAATCGATGTAATTCATCCCAAACATCTTTGGAAGAGTTAAATCTCATAATTTTTTGAAGTGTTTCTTCTGACATATTTGCAGTTAATAGTAATAATGCGGAACTATCAGTTTCATTGTACTTATCTAGAGCATTCTTATACTTGGAAATTTCCTCGGCAGTAGCCGTGCTTCCAGGCGTCGTATAGGCTTCACAAGACTACCTTGGATTGCATCTAAGCCATCCGGCATACCTTTTAGTAACAAGGTTGCCTTATATTTCCAAGTCGGCCAATTCTTTGTACCTTCCAGGCGACCAATATCAATTTTTAAACTTTGCATTTTTATTGAAAAAATTAGTCTTACCCCAGTTGCGGAAAAAAAATCTTGCCTTGAAAAACTCTGACAGTTATTTTCAATCAATGTTCACGCTCTGCTACCAAGTTAAAATATTAACAATAAATAAAAGATCTTTACGAATGAAAAATGTGAAACTGTTTTTTATTTAAAGAATAAAACAAGTCCGTTACCAAGACAACAGAAGTTAGGGTTGTTAAAACATATTCATATAACAACAGGGTTGTCAACTAACTCTAATACTTGATTTTAATACGAGACTCGGTTTTCTCTGAATTCGGCCCTCTTTAAGGTACAAGTACTAATAATGTCAAAATTGGTTAGGTACTTGGTACAAAAATATAAAAAACCTATAAAAAAACCTTAAACAATATAAGGAAACTTTAATTTTAATAGTTTGCAACATATTTAAGTGTCGGAGCCACGAAATACAAAAATGTCAGCTAACTGAATGCAGTAATCAAACAATTTGCAACATCAGATTTACTTACCGATGAAACGTGATTTTCGGGGCTTTTCTGTATGAGGTAGGGCATGCAATTATCGAAATGTTCCGATAATCGATAAAAAGAAATATCCTTTTTTTCCGATAAAAACCAATAATTACCGGTTTTTATGATATTTTACAAAAAGTTGTTTTTTCACATGTAGGTTAACTATATAATTACCTAAAATGAACCACAATATTAAAAATTAAACAATTTTTTTTGTAGGACGAGATATATTTATTTAATCAAAGTAATTACCCCTCGTTGTCTATACATTTTTGCCATCTAATCAAAAGTTCATTTAAACCTTTGCGATAGAACTCTGGGGAACTGGAATCCACAAACTGTGGAAGAGCATTTGGTACTGCTTCCTGTGAAGAAAATATTTTCCGTACAAAATGATGTCCAAATCGCAATTCAATCCAATCCAATCGGTAGTCGGTTGGGGAGTACGGAGGATGGATGACACATGGTTTCTAACTGCAGGTTCTGTAGTGTTAAAACTGCTTCTCGAGGAGTGTGAGATCTTGCGTTATCATGGAGCAATAATGGTGAAGATCAATTGACGAGTCGGGGTCGTTTTGCTGCGAGTATCGCCATCGTTGTTCAGAAAAAGTCAAAAGTCAAATCAATTTATTCAAGTAAACCCAAATGCAAGGTATTTTTGAACGTCAAATTTACTTTAGTTCGGTTCGAAAAGAAAACCTGAATACTGAGAAGAACCGACAAGAAACTCAGTCAGGTATCATTTTTTCAACATCATTCTACAACAGTTATTTAAAAATACAATATTTATAAAGCCAGTAAATGCATATGCAGAGAGGATCACTTCCAGTCTATTGTTGTGTCTTCAATGAAATCGCTAATTTTGTAGTATGCTTTTCCAATCAGTGTGCGTTTAATGACAAGTTTAAATCTCTTTTCCGTTAGTTGAGTAATTTCTTGAGGAATTTTATTATAAAAACGAACACAGTTACCCAAAAATGAACCACTTGATTTTTGTAATTTAAATTTAGGAATAACTAGCTGACCACGACCACGAGTTTCCATACCATTAACAACGCCTTTCTTTTGAAATAGATCTAAATTTTTTCTAGTGTACATTATGTTTTCATAGATGTATAACGAGGGTAAGGTGAGTACATCAATGTCTTTAAAATGATCTCTCAGCGACTCTCGTGCGTTCATACTGTAGATGGTACGTATTGCCCTCTTTTGTAAAATAAAGATAGATTTCATATGCGCCGCTGATCCCCACAGTAGCAGACCATAAGACATAAGGCTATGGAAATATGCGAAATACACCAGCCTAGCCGTAGCTACATCTGTCAACTGTCTAATGCGCCTAATAGCATATATTGCCGAACTGAGCTTATTAGATAAAGTCCCGATATGGTCCGCCCACTGTAACTTATTGTCTACTGTTAAACCAAGAAAAGTAGCTGATTTCATTAATTCTAATTGTTTCCCATCCAGTTCCAATCCATTATGGATTTTGGGTACATTGGATAGGGAAAACTTAACACAATTGGTTTTTTGTGCATTCAGTAGTAAATCAGAGTTCTGCACAGTAAATATTTGCTGTTATTGCTTGACCGGATCGGGGGAAGCTGTAGTGATTCACCAAACAGTTACCATCACCTTTCTATGGGTAAGCTTCGCTTTAAGGCGTTGGTGTGGCGTTTGACCAGGAGTCAGCCATTATGTTGTTTGCTCGCGATTATCGTAAAAAATCCAATTTTCGTCACACGTCGCAATTCGGTCCAAAACGCCTTCATTTCTGTACCGGCTTAATAAGTTCAAAACAGGCAAGCATCAACGCGCGCTGCTCATGAGGCACCCATTTTCCAAGGTTTTTAATTTTACCGATTGGCTGCAAATGGGTCAATATTGTATGTTAACGTCAAACATGCCGCTGATTCCTTGGTAGTGTAACGTTATAACGTACATCTTATTTAATAATTTAATTTTGGTGAAAATACGAGTAATATGTGCGACAGTACTTCTTCTCGCTCGCTATGCGCCTAGGCACTTAGTCGTTCTACCGCCATTGTTTTTGCAATTCCGCGCGACAAACTAAATGATCGACGGCGCTCAAAAATTGTTATTGTCGCTTTGCTGTTCTAAAAATATTTATAACTAATAATCAATACGTATTATACTGATTTTTTTTTTTTGTTCGTTCTCCAGCGTACGTAATTACGTGGAAACATATTATTTATTATAATTATCACCTCACTTTATTGGGTAAGTGCAGAACGAATTTATTTATTTTGTCATGCTAAATGTAACAGCCATTTTAGCTTAATATTAATTTCGATGCTTATAACAATTTGTATTGTTTTCTTTCTTTAATTTAAATGCATATATGTATTATTTGCTGATTTGCTTATTTATTTTGTAAACTCCGGTCTAGTTGTTGGACACCGCCACCTACCTACTTTATTAGCCTTTCTACCATCTGTGCTTGCGGCGGTAGTTCAACAACAGAAATTTTGGAACATCAACTGATGCACTGGATGCTACGTTCCAGGGTCCTTAGTACGGGTTCAGTAGTGCCCCGACGCCTGCTCTGTCGGGCGTATACTGCTGAACCGCGCGACTCCAGCCGCATCACCATTCACCAACTTCCGGCATCGGTTCGTCTGCCGATCGCGGACAGTCAGGGAAGTGCTGCGCTGCGAGGCAAGGACCTTAGACGGGCGATCAACCCCGACCTTGTGTGGTATCCCTTAATAAATTTTTGTTTGCGTGCTCCCGAGTTTTCTTTATTTCGATAGCCGCCACAGTAGCTTGATACGGATCGGCTTCCACCATAACCCTTAATTCAACGTTGTTTACCTTAGTGGCTGGTCTTCCTCGTGGTTCATTCTTCAAGTCGAGTTTCCACTACTAAAGCGGTTAAACCAAAAACGCATGGTGCGTTCGTTAGCCGTATCTTCTCCCAACACAGCATTGATGTAACGAGCTAGTTTCTGCTACGTTAGTCCCACGTCGGAACTCGTATTCGAAAATTACTCTGGTTTTCGCTGTGTCCATCTTCTTAAAAGCTGAATGTAAAAACAATTGAGTCCGAACAGTCAAATGTCATGATTTAAAAAAAATTAAAATGATATAGTTTTCGTGTAAAAAAAGTTACTCTGAAATCTGACACTACGCAGGTTTACTGACACTACGCAGGTTTAATTTTAATTCAAAGTGGACAGTGCGTTAAAACGGCAATTTCATACTTTAATCCCTATTACATACTGAAAAATAAATATTTAAGAAATAAAGTCTTTTTTAAATCAACGATTATATTTCTGTATTAAATTAAATACAAAATATTGAAATCAACATTTTGGAATTATTATAATCATTAGTTATTTTCTTATACATACATTTTATATTCATATAATATCGTGATCACACCGTTAGGTAGTTTTAATTTTATCTAATTTTATTTTAACGTAAAAACAATTTACTGAACTAAAAGTACATAAAAATATGTAAAAACTTACGATTTATAGAAAAATAGAATATAATTTGATACACAATTAATACGAACTATTTACACATTACCTACGTAATGTTATATTTTCAGTTTTAAGGTTAGTCTTTTTTAACACTTCCCGAATAATCGGTTTTATTTCGGAATCAGCTCTAATGACACTGGTCTGCAACGAAAAACTCCTTTAAACAAAAATATGATCAGTATGAAGTATTCAATGTCTGAATCTAGATGTGTTTTTATTTTTTTGCTATCACGTATATATTCTTTAAAAAAAATTTTTTTTTAATCGCTTAAAATTCTATATTTTTTACTGTTGTTCGTGCGTTAGCGCAACTTCATTTAGTTGAGATAGTGGTTATGCACCAAAAAACGACTCGTACTGATAGAAAGAGAGAGAACGATTCCAAGTGAGTCATTTTTATACGAATACATGCGCCTGCGCAGTTATCGCTGTGACTTCGTGGCGCTCAGTACGTTAAAAAGTTGTATAGTGATTGTTTTGGATTTACACGGAATATTTTGGTAAGTTTCGAACAATATTGATACGTGTGGTGAAAATTACATAATAATCTCAGTTACAGTGCAAAATAAAGTCACACGATAGGAATATTGCTTTGATTTTATAGCATTTTTTATTATATTGCAGGTACATAATGCCAAGGACTTGCAAAAATTCTCCAGATGTGTTTTGTTATATTTGTGGTGAATTTACCATAAAAGCTCAGAGAAATGGTTTGTCTAATCTCGTTAAAAGTGCCTATCAGCGTTATTTTGGGTTTCCGGTTGATGACAGGGATAAAAATTGGCTCCCAAAAATGTGCTGCAGCAGTTGCTCAAGAACCTTACGTGGTTCGCTTAGAGGAAGCCATAAGACCATGCCATTCGCAACGCCTATGATTTGGAGTGAACCACAAAACCATGAAAATGATTATTTTTGTATGACCAAAACAAAGGGATATACGAAAAAAAATAAAAACATGATTCAATATCCAGAAATACCATCTGCACAAAAACCAGTTCCTCGAAGCAAAGATGTTTTGCCTCCAATGCGTAATAACAGCAATGAAACTCCGACTGATGGAAACTTTGCTCCTCAACTTACTCAATCAAGTATCGTATCTAGTTCTTCAGCGTCATCTATAAACTTAGAAAAACCTCATCTTCTAACTCAGTCAGATTTGAATGATCTTGTTCGCGATTTAGGACTCTCAAAATCAAAGGCTCAACTTCTCGGATCAAGACTTAAACAATGGAATTTGTTAGAGGAAAATACAAGGGTATCATATTTTCGAAACAGACATGAAGAATTTGTTAGTTACTTCACCAAAGAGAATGATTTGGTATTTTGTAATAATGCTAACGGTCTTCTACAAGAACTAGGTTTTTCTGATGAACCCAAAGAGTGGCGACTTTTCATTGATTCGTCTAAAATTAGTTTAAAAGCTGTCCTACTTCACAATGGCAATAAATATCCTTCAGTTCCTCTCGCACATGCAACAAATATGAAAGAAAATTATGTAAATATGAAGTTGTTATTGGCAAAAATTAAATATTCACAGTATATGTGGAACATTTCCGCTGATCTTAAAGTTGTAGCAATGTTAACTAGCCTACAAGGAGGATATACAAAATATTGTTGTTTTTTGTGTGAGTGGGATAGTTGGGCGAGAGATAAACACTACGTAGTAAAAAGCTGGCCACGAAGAACGAATATGATGCCTGGTTTCAAGAACGTTAATGAAGAACCATTAGTTCCAAGTGAAAACATTTTTCTTCCTCCACTCCATATAAAGCTGGGTGTTATAAAGAATTTTGTTAAAGCCATGAATAAGGATGGTGAAGGCTTTCAGTATCTAAAGACAAAATTCCCCCGAATCAGCGATGCAAAATTAAAAGAAGGAATCTTTGTGGGTCCCCAAATACGCGAGCTCATGTAGGACACAAATTTTACAATAAAACTGAACGAACCCGAAAAAAGGGCATGGACTGCTTTCGTCGAAGTGTGCCATAATTTTCTAGGAAACAAAAAAAGTGAAAACTACCAGGATACTGTCACAGAACTTATTTCTTCGTATAAAGACCTAGGGTGTAACATGTCTTTAAAAATTCATTTTTTGGACTCTCACTTGGATTTCTTCCCACCTAACCTTGGAGCAGTATCAGATGAACATGGTGAGAGGTTTCATCAAGATATTATGCACATAGAGAGGCGCTACAACGGAAAATGGTCAGAAGGAATGCTTGCAGATTTTTGCTGGTTTATTCGGCGCGAAACACCACTTGAAAATATGAAAAGAAAGAAAACCACAAAGTAAAATACTATTAATAAGTAGGGGAAACCGAGGAAGGTTGTGACAGAGGAGAGTTGTGACAAACTCGATTTCTCGGAGCCTATGATAGGTAGAGAGTTGGCAACACTGCACATTTATTGCTTTTTTGATGCGTGATTAGATGTTAGTTCGCGCCGATCGGCACTGCAAGCGGTAACGTCAGTACGACATCTTCGTAAAAATTCATGACAAAAGTAAGTTTTTGACGAATAATTCAGTGATCTATTATTCTATACGTATTACTATAGTGTTGTTGTGATATTTTTACTGATATACAGTGTCTATTCTAGTTTCATATCTTGATATTGCTTTTCTGGTTTGCCTCGTGTTTGTTAGGTTACGCGCCATTATTCTGATTGAAGTGTGTTTTCTTTCATCTAGGAGAGTTGTGACAGCTTGTCACAACTCTCTTAATTTGTAACAACTCTCCCAATATGCGGCAATACGTTTTGTGCTGTGCATGCTTTATTTTAATTAACCGACTACTTTATTGTTTTAGAATGCCAAATAAATATACAAGAAAAACTAATAGAGCTACGTCCAGTATCGAAATATATGAACTAGCTTATGAGGATGTTACATTGCGTGGAAATAGTCTTAGAAATGCTGCCTCTTCTTACTGTCTGAACTACATGTCACTCCAAAGATTTATTAAGAAGAAAAAAGCTTATCAGGCTAATGAAACAGAAGTACCACCATCTATTGGATATGCTAGTCCAACGGTCTTCACCAAAGATGAAGAAAATATTCTATGTGAGTATTTGTTGACTTGTGCGGCTTCAAATTATGGACTCACTACTAAAAAAACGAGAAGCTTGGCCTACAAATTAGCAAAGAAGCATAATAAGAAGTTTCCGGCGTCTTGGGAAGAGAAGCAAATGGCTGGAGAGGTATGGCTTAAGCTATTCATGGAACGACATTTAAATTTATCATTAAGACTGCCTCAAGCAACAAGCATAGCTCGGGCAACGAGCTTTAATCAAATAAATGTTGCCACGTTCTTTGCCAATTATACAGGTGTCTTAAGCAAGCATAATCTTTCTGGAAAAGATATTTGGAACGTTGACGAGACAGGCATAACGACAGTCCAAAAACCGGATAGAGTTATTGCGCGACGCGGAGAAAAACAAGTTAGCGCTATGACATCTGCGGAGAGAGGGACTCTCGTGACGCTGGCCTTAGCTGGGAACGCCATAGGAAACTACATACCGCCTATGTTTATCTTCCCTCGCAAAAGATATCAAGATCATTTTGTTCGCGATGGCCCAACTGGATCCATAGGAACAGCTAACGACTCGGGGTGGATGCAAGAGGATGATTTTTACACTTTTTGGAGCATTTCAAGAACCATGTGAGACCGTCAAAAGAACAAAAAGCTTTGTTATTACTAGATAACCATTCGTCACACATGGCATTAAAAAATATCGAGTTTTGTAGAGAAAATGGCATAATCTTACTCACGTTTCCCCCCACTGTACTCACAAAATACAGCCAATGGATCGTGCTATTTTTGGTCCTTTGAAAAAGGCTATTAATATTGCAAGCGATAATTGGATGCGTTCAAATGCTGGAAAACTTATGTCAATCTATGATATCCCGTCAATAGCAAAAACTGCATTCGACGTAGCAATCACGGCAAAGAACATCAGCGCTGGTTTTATAGCTACAGGAACTTGGCCTGTTAATACTAATATTTTTTTCTTCCTACCAAGTCAAGTTACTGATCGGATTGTGACCAATCCAATGTCAGATCGAGTATTGACTGCAGATCAACAAGGAAGAACAGTTACTTCAAACATATTTATCGATGCAGAAGAACAATTCACGAGTCCTTCTGGCAGTCCGTCCATTTTAGGTAATGATGTTATGGAGTCCGAAAACATAAATCTTGTTGCCTCCGCATCGAGAACCGGTAGTCCAGAAAGCTTTGAACCAGTTGCTTCCACATCTAAGGATCCACAGCACGCAAGCGAAGACTCTGTTTCCTCCACATCTCTCGCCTGTAACCTGCAGTCTCCAGAAATAGCACCTGTGGCCTCTACATCAAAATCCCATAATCCACTGATAACAAACTTGGAACCGGTTGCCTCCACGACTAAATCTTGTAATCCAATCAACATTAAATCTAATTTATTTTCACCTCAAGCGCTCAGGCCATTGCCAAAAGCACCTCCGAGAAAAGGCAACCAACCAAACAGACGTAAGATCAGATCCGCTGTTCTAACTAATACGTCCACCAAAAACGAAATTGCTGCCATAGAAGCCAGTAGAAAAGTAAATAGCGCAAAAAAACTTGTTTTGAGCGAGAATAAAAAACCTAAGAACAAGAAAATTAAGGAAAAGAAAACGAAGACAAATAAAAAGCAAAATAAAAGCGATGACGAAGAGGAGGAAGACTGTTTCTGTTTGTGTTGCTTAGAACCCTTTGCCAACAGTAGATCGAAAGAAAAATGGGTTCAGTGCATAGAATGCAAAAGATGGTCTCATGAGGCTTGCACTGGAGGAGAACTCAGATATGTTTGTCATAATTACATGTCGGACTAGACAACTCCGACCGAACTGAACTAGACGCCTTACTTAGAGACAGTTTATATCATGATTTAAATTTGATTGATTTGAATAATAATAATAATAACAAATAAAAGCCTTTTATTCGGACTTAAACTTATTCGCATATTTGATGTTTGCTTGCTTTTTGTATGTCCGTTTGCCTATCAGCAAAGGCCTCCTCCAGTCTTGTCAATTCCAGCCTATCCTGGGCCACTCTACTCTATGTTGTCCCTGCGACCTGTCTAATGTCATCATCCCACCGTTTTTGTGGTCTGCCTCTGTCTTTTTCCCTCTCTCGGATACCATTGAGTTACAAGTTTATTCCATTTGTATCTCCCTCTAATCATATGACCTGACCATTTCCATTTTTGTCTTTTGATTTTTTCCGTTATATCTTGGACTCTGGTCTTTTGCCTGATGTTACTGTTTCTAATTTTTTCAAATTTCTTTGTTCCTGTCATGCTCCTTTCTATCGCACGTTGGCATGTGGCAAGTTTATATTTGCTATTCTTCTCTCAATCTCTTTATTTATTGTCTTTTGGTGCCATTAATTGTTCTAAGTATATGATCTCAATACGAATTTAATATTTATTATTTTTAAAAGTTCGTTATTTTTCATACTTTAATTATTGTTTTAGGGTGTAAGATTGCAATAACGTGCCAAAGAGTAATTGAATTGAAGTTTATAAAACCTTATTACTCTAATCTGTATTAGATGTAGGCACCAAAAGTGTAATAATTTAGTAAAATAAGTGTATGTTGATTATAAGCACATATTAAAGTTACCAACTTCTACAAAAACAGTGTTTTATTTAATTTTTTTTTCTTAAGATTTTCAGTGATATACCTGTCACAACTTACCTAGAACCCTGTCACAACTTACCTCGGTACTAGGAGAGTTGTGACACTAGGACTTCTTTCAGTTAATGTTAATTTTCTCATAGATCTTACTATTTTTGTTTACTTTTATATTAAATTTGGATAGTGTATTAAATTAGCTAGTTCCCATAAAATAACTCATAGACTTACGACTAATGTTGGATGACTTAGTTAACATGAAAATTGTCACAACCCTCCTCGGTCTCCCCTAATAAACATATTGTAATATACATTTTAATGATTTTTCATGATCTATATCCAAAATTATGATAATAAATAAATATATGATTAAAATATAATGCTAAAAGACATTTTATTTAAAAAATCCATTGTAAAAAAAATATACGTGATAGAAAATTTTTGGTACCATATTTCTATTTAGTTATATTGAATCAATAATAATAATTCATAGTTATGTAAAGGAGACAAAAAAAAATTTTTTTTGCAGACCAGTGTGATTGGGAAATAATTGTAATATGATTTTATATTTTTTTATCGATACCGATATTTATCGATTTTTCTTTCGTTATTTATCGTTTTTCAAAATGGACCGATTATCGATAAATAAAAATAAATAATAAATATGAGGCGTTGCAACTATTGGGGGTATAACACTTTTGTACCATTTTTGCACTTTAAATAACCAAAATAATGTTTATACACCAAGAAATATTTAATCATCGAACATGTGACGTACTACGCAAGTAAACAGACGCCATACTCCGCTTATTTTGACTTAAGCGGAAGATGGCGGCTGCCACGGTTTCGGAATTGTCTATGTGTGCCATTGTGTTGCAACAAATGAAAAAAAAGGATAAAGATATACAATTTTAAACTACAATGAAAGTGACAGTGGTATTACTTACACGGTATTTATGTGTGAGTGAATTATGTTTGATCTGCTTCCATTTATAAATCTGTGGTATTGAGACTGCGTCTCTTTTTTTAACTTGTGTGCGTGTTTTGGGATAAGTAAACATTCAAAACCACTACAGATGCACGCGTGTAATTATATGAAATAGAATATAGAAAATCTTTGCAGGTGTGTAAATTCAGGCTTTGATGCGAATTGTCTTTCGGGCAAACGATACAATAAAGCGAGCGCGGGAATTTTGAAAATGTTTTCGATTGCGATTTATTTATTTTTCTTACATTAATTAATTAGCAAATTGCTAGGGTCGAACTCTCTTCGTAAGGTTCTTGAAAGCAATTAATGACTGCTGCAGCAACTCGAGTCTTCCAATATAGAGGGTACATTTTTATTGAAAACTCTTGACCTAAACAGTTTAAAATCGCGCTGGAAGCTTCCGTTTATTGCCCCTATTACCCATCTAACCATTGTGATAGCTAGGACTTCTGTATTTTGTTTTCACTGTAATTAAGCTTTTTAATATTAATGTCACTGCTTATAATGGTCAGACTGGTTACAACGACTGGGGGTATTTTTAAGAAATATAGAACCACATGAAAAGAGTTCAGGGCATATTATATGTTCTTTTAAAAAATATTTGGGATCTAAACAATTACTTATTGAAAGTGAAAACACCTGTTAATCAAGCTGAAATAGACCGCGAGAAAAAGAGGTGGACGACAGTTTTGGAGAGGATAATCGAGATTGTATCATTTTTGGCACGTCAAAATATATAGCTTTTAGAGGAACAACTGAAAAGTTGTTTGACTCAAATAACGGTAATTTTTTAAAGTTGGTAGAGAGTAAGAGTATATCTAATTTTATAATAGATACACTATCAGAGCACATTGCGCGAATCAAAGAGCGCAGCATGGCATGCCCCATTATCTTGGCCATAACATTCAAAATGAACTGATTAATTTAATTGCTGAAAAAATTAAAACGACTATAATTAATCCTTTGAAACAATCTAAATATTATTCTGTAATTCTAAATTGCAAATCTGATATTTCACATCAAAAACAACTTTTACTGTTATTATAAGGTTTTTTTTATTTCAACTCGTTGACAAAACGTGCTGAAATACGAGAACATTTTTTAGGTTTTTTTACCCGTTACTGATACTACCGGACAAGGCTTAGCAACTTATTTGTTAGATTTCTTATAATCATGTAATATTGAAGTAGATGATTTGCGAGGCCAAGGATATGATAATGGGGTCAATATGAGAGGAAAAAATATAAGTCTCTAAAAAAATATATTGGACATGAATCCTCGTGCATTTTACGTGCCGTGTGCTGCTCACTCCCTTAATTTAGTAGTAAATGATGCCGCTAAAAGCTCATTGGAAATTACAAACTTTTTCTCAATTGTCCAAAAAATATATGTATTTTTTGTAGCATCAACATCACGTTGCGATGTTATTATGAAACAGATACCTACTTTGACATTAAAACCTCTTTCAAATGCGCAAGTAGATTTGATGCTCTAAAAGCTATATGCTTTAACATGGATAAAATTTACAATACATTATACTCTATTTTTACCAACAACAAGTATGACAGCGACACAAGAAACGAAGCGAGTTCATTAATGGCTAAATTAAAGTCTTATAGATTTTTACAAAAGATTAATATTGTGAGCAAAACTTTGCAAAAATCTGACGTCATTCTTTCAGAGGCGATCAAAATGGTTGATCGGGTTAGAAAAGATTTAGACCAATACCGCACGGACAGTGCGTTTGACAAGTTGTTATCTGATTCAAAATTAATTTCTGAATTAGACTGTGAAACTGAATTTACCGAAAGTACTCGTCCATGTCCCCGAAAAAGACATTTTAAACGAAGCTACAGATGAGCCAGTTTTAGACCCAATGAAAAAATTTAAAATATGTGTTTATTTTCTTTTATTTGACACGGCTATCTCGAAATTAAATGAGAGATTCGAGTTGCTAATGGATCACTATTTACAGTTAATAGAATATTTAAATACTATTTAGAGAAGATGGTTGTTAAGGTGGTTTAAAAATATGATTACGAATTTAATAAAAAAGAGCTACGTATCGTTATTATTGTACCGAAATAATGAACACGTAAATAATGATCGTATCATTCGCCAAAAATAAGAATCTCCGTCTTTTTTAGCGTTATTAACGTGTTGTTTTTACAATTTTTGAAGGAGCACTTTGACATGTTCGCTTTTGGAGTTTTCAAATACTACTAAAACAAATGTGCACTCAAATACTAATTTGAGTGTACATTTGGTTCAGACATTTTTGGAGCGTTGATTGTGTATCTTGTTCTTTATTTGTGATCGAAGGGTAAAACAGTGAAATAGCTTAATAAAAAAAAGGTATTTCGAAATATTTAATGTTTAAGTATCAACATCTTTATTTTTAATTGTTGGATCAAAAAGCTTCCATTCTTTCAGGAATTCTAAAACTTTTTTCCTTTGTACATCTCCATATTCTTTTTGAGGATTTTTCCATACATTATGATCTATATCCAATATTCCAGCGATAATTTCCTGTAATGTAAATAATGTTTGGTAATATGGTGTTTAAAAGGTATAAAAACAAGGTGTTTAAAAGCATGCGTTGAAAACAACTTATTTTACCTCTGCAAAAGTTTTTGGAAACAACTGTTGGTCTTCTATAACATGTGCAAAACCTGGATCCATACCAAAATCTATCCAGAAATAAGGTAAACCTTTAGGGATACCTTTCCGTATATTTTTTCCTTTCAGCTCTACAACTTTTTTGTTCATGGACCATTCAGCTTCACATTCAAGAAGAGCTTTTTTAAAATATATCTCAGCCATATCCCCCACATCTCGTGGTAAAGGAACACAATTTATGACGATATGTGGATATCTGTGCAATTTTATCGCAGTTTCGTAAAATAATATATCTTTATTCTGTGAATTGAACAACTGTGTCAATGCCTTTCTATAATTCTGAAATAAAAATATATTTCACATGTTTGAAATGACAGTTCATATAACTTTATAAGTAATCTGATATTCTATGATTTTGATATTTTTTAAAGTTTTGCTATAATTCTATTGCATTTGTAGTTATATTGTTTAAATTTTGAAAAATAATGTAAGTGAGTTTAGAATTATTGAATTAATGAACAATATATTTGTTCAAAATTGCAAATGTGAATACAATCATCAATACCTTGAAATTATTGCAATCAAACAAATAACAAGACACAACTGATTAATTTTCATAGATTTACAACTACTTACTAGAATTTCTTCCCAAACATCTTCATCCAAAGCTGTAACGCATGTGTTGTGTTGTATGGTAGTTATAATGCAATGACCTTTAACTAAAGATTTCTTGGCTGGTAATGCTACATACACCTTGCTTCCACAACTCACTATCAGGTGTTTTAACATATTCTTTGAATCCACACAATATTCACAACCATCTAGAGATCTTTCCATTTTAACATGTTGGTTGATCGCTCTTAGTTTTTCCCTTTCACTCTCTTTTGTTTCATTTCTATTTTTTGATATTTCATCAACAAAAATATCCTCAAGGTCATCATTAGGATTTCTGTGCTTAGCTGCAATTTTAGCCAATTGCGCTTCGTCATCATAATTGGTGCTATATTTCTCATGTTGAAACTAATAACAAGATTAACAATATTAGTGATAATAGCTTCTTATAATTATTACCTATATTGTAATGTACATATTTTAAATACATACCATTTGTGCTAAGTTGTACTTGTCATCATTACCAAAATATTTCATCCTCTGGCCAGAAGTATGTGTTTCTACTTTTCTTTTCCCTCCCTTACTTGTAGAATCATCTTGTACTTTTGTTAGTGGCATACTATTTCCAGTACTGTTTGTAGATATTAACATTACGCTATCATTGTTTTCAACAGCAGCATTGGGATATTTTTTTCTTAACTCTCTGGCCAGTTCTAGTTTTTCTTTGAGTTCAATAACAAGCTTTGTGTCACCCATAATTTCAGCTTTTACTATTTTGGCTGCTAATTTATTCATTTTATCATCACTTAAACATAAGTCGCCTGATTGTTTTCCTGTTTTGTGATAAAATATAACAGATAAAATACAATAACAATAAATGTTTAGGTAGTAGTCAATAAATGCAGAATGATAGTCCAGGCGGATATAATTTTAAAATAATGGCGAAACTTGTACTTCGAAGGATTCATTGAGAAAGCCCAATTTGTCCTGCTATTATTAAGTCAACAGGATCCCTATTTTTCACAATGTTGTAAGATTCAAAATAACAAATATATTTATTGTATATGCAACAATAAGATATAAAATAAAAGCAGATTTTTTTTTAACAGAAATAGATCTGTTTGGCCACTAAAAACACATTTCGTTGCTAAAGGACGGTGTAGCCGAAGCCAAGAGGAACGGGTGATAGTGTGCCATCTTCCTACTAGTTCTGTGGTAGAAAGGAGAAGGTGGAATAAGGTCATAAAGTTTCTGGGCACACTCACCGAAACATATCCGGTAGAAGACAAACATGCTACTTTACGGCGATGTTAGAGACTAAGCAATTTTTAGTGACTAGTTTGTCATCATTAATCAATCTCAGTAAATTGACTCTAGAGCTTTCAGTTGGTCCATTAAAAAGGTGGCAGCAGTATAGTGTACCGTCTTCCTACTAATCCCGTGGAAGAAAGAAAAGAGTAGAATAAGGTCATAAGCTTCTGCTCACACTCTCCGAAATATATCCAATAGAAGATAGACAGATATTTTACGGCGATGTTCGAGGGTAAGCAATTTTTAGTGACTAGTTTGTCATTATTAATTAACCTCGCAGCTCGGTCAATTGTACTCTAGAGCTTTCAGTTTTGTATTTGGCTGGTCCGTTAAAAAGGTGTCAGCAGTACTCTACACATGAATGAACTTGCGCTTTGTGCTTGACATAAGTGAAGCGACTGCTCCGGTGTGAAGTACCGCGTGACAGTCGATTCTGTAGTTTAATAGGTATATATAAGGTCCATGTGGCTCTAAATCGGTGATTCCCAAAGTGGACCTCTGGGGGTCCACGGGAGACTCGACGGGGGTCTACGTTGGCGTGAAAAAAAAGGGGGTTCACAAGTTGTAAGTGGGGGTCCACAAAAATTTATCTGGTTTCGGTAGTAAAGAACAAAAATGTTGGCTTGGCTTTACCTATCAATGTCAGGTCAGCGACTGTTACCTGTAAAAACTTGCATTTTCGATATTCAGTACAACGCGTGCCGAGACTTGCAAAGCGCCTACCCGCCCGCAACGCTTGTTCAGACGTACAAAGGGGCGAAATACGACTTGTGCTGTGCTTGCGATCTTGCATGAACTTGTTTGATTCTTCAGCAATATAAATACGAACGCCAGGAACAAACGTTACTCTTTTGTTTCCGGAATTTTGAAGTGTGAGTGAATCGATGTCAGTTTTTGCCAGTGCCGAGAAAAGTATATACATATACATACATACATGTATGTTTAAAGAGTTAGTGGTGGCAATATTCATAGATATATTAAACCAACAAAAAAATAGTGATAGATTTGGAAAAGTGTCTGCAAAGTTTGTGTAACGATTTTTGAGGTTATTTGAGGCTATCAAATTAATATAACGTAGTCAGAGCTAACCACACAACAAAAATATATATCTCGTATGTTCATAAGTTTAGAAATGAATTTCATTAAACAATTTAAAAATAAAGTGATAGTGGTAGCCCATTTTCAACTTATTGAATTTTAAATTTGGAATGTTACGAATCAGAAAAAATGTAAATTGGAATGACTTTTTCATTCTAAAAACACGGGAAATTAACGCGATTACCTTTTATTTTCTCTTGACGTTTCGGCCGAGTTTCATCGGCCGTGGTCTCAAGTAAACTGTCGCAGCAAGCTTCACTCCGTGTCAGAGGCAGATTTTATTTCATCTACCCCCGATATTTGTAAATAATTATTAGGGTTCCTACACACAACACTCACGGTGTCCACACACTGAACCGGATGTGAAAAACGAGGTTTTGTCATTTGAATCACAGGATTCCACGCTGTTGATAAATTGTATCCGCTTTCCCGATTGAAATTTTTGTGTCTCTTGATTTCAATTGCTTCACGCACGACTCTTGGATAAAAGTGGCGATCAGTGGAAAGGACTTGTGGGCGATAAAATTCTATCAAATGATTCGTATCCGATTGGAGATGTTCCGCTATCGCTGATTTGGTAGTTTGCTGGTTTTTTACAGCTGCAATGTGTTCCTTAATCCTTTCAGCAATAGTCCGCTTCGTTTGGCCAATGTATGAGCTACCGGACAGTTTACTTGAGACCACGGCCGATGAAACTCGGCCGAAACGTCAAGAGAAAATAAAAGGTAATCGCGTTAATTTCCCGTGTTTTTAGATATTTTATAATGCAGCGCGAAAGTTTAAAAGTTTAGACTTTTTCATTCTTTGTGAAAATGGCGCCAACTAAAGATTTGCGTGCGACTGTAATTTCGTTGTTTCAAGCTGGAAAAAAACCAATGCAGATATTTAGTGAAATCTAGTTTGGGATGAAGCCGGAACTTTGTGTATTATACGATAGAGGTATAAGGGGACCGTGAAAGATGTGGCCGCCCGCGGACTGTAAGGACGCCCGTCGATATTAAGGTGATAAGAGTGAATTCGACGAAATCCTTGTCGGACTCAAAACAAATTAGCTCTTCAGACCAATATTTCGCGAAATATCGGTGAACAGAATACTTAAATATGATCTCGAACTCTCTAGTTCGTAGGCCTTTGCCTACAGTCGAAGAAAAGTGCATTATTTGAACGAGCGTCTTCGTAAATTGCGACTGAAACGATGTCAGAACCTTTTGAAAAGACACGATCCAAAAAATATCCTGTTCACCGACGAGAACGGTTAAACTTTTCTACACAAGACAAGTTTAACCGGCAAAACAATAAGGTTTACGCCAGAAATTCGAAGGACGTTCAGTCTTCTGTACGCAATGTCCAGCGCATTCATCATCCGGCAAGTGCGATGGTTTGGTGGGGTTTGGCGACTCGTTTCCTACGAGGGGGTACTTCGCTTCATTTTTGCCAGCAAGGCGTCAAGGTGAAGGCACAAAATTACCAAAATGACATATTAGAAGTGGTGATTAAACCATTAAGTGATACGCTATTCGCAGGAAAATACTGGGTTTTCCAACAGCACTCTGCACCCTCCCATAACGCTAAGCAGCCCCGGATCTAAGGGGGGGCAACCGGGGGGGTACTTGCCCCGGGCGGCAGTTTCATGGGGGCGCCAAATCCTTGAAATATCGAACAAGTGAAGCCTCTTTTCCTACAATCTCATAGGTTTTTATCAAGTAATCGAATCTTAATATAATATGTTTGAAAAGCAAACTTTTGTATTTGTCAGTTTTAACAGTTTTTCTTAAACACTGAAGAAAGGGGGCGCCACTATCAAGTTTTTGCCCCGGTTCGAAAACATCGTAGATCCGGGGCTGACGCTAAGTCTACCCAACGTTGGCTGGAGGCCAATTTGTCAGGCTTCATTCGGAGCTAAGATTGCCCGTCGTCGAGCCCTGACTTGAATTTTTGGAATATTCTTTATGGACTGAATTGAAGCTAAGAGCATGCATAAAGTCTCACCCAAACCTGAATTCTCTCAAGCGAGCCGTTATCAAGGAATCGAAACGGATTCCTATTGAAAAGATTGCTGGCGCCATAGATGAATGACCCACGTGTTTGAAGGCCCTGCATTGAAAACAAGGGCGACCATTTTGAATGACTTATTTTTATATTTAAATCTGGATGTCAGAAGTTGTAATTTATGTAAGTAATAAATTAATATTTAATATTGCTCCAAAAATATTTTAGTTTTATTTTGTCTCAAGACTTATGAACACACGAGGTATATTCGGCGTCTTGTTATTACAAAATGGATACGCAATCATCAGTTGAGATGTCAATACTACTTAATAAAATGAAAGAAGAGTTTAATAAACAAACAGTTACCCCCACCCAAACAATAACTATAAATATATTAAAAAATATTGATGAAAAGTTAAAACCAATTATGGAAGAGAATGAGCAACTAAAAGTGATATTGAAAAATTGAATAAGAATAATTAATAATCTTGAGTTAAATGCAAAGAAAAATAATGTCACTATCTATGGAGTACCAGAATTACACGAAGAAAATTCGGAAACATTGATAGCAATGGTTTCAACAATAATAATCAATTTAGACGTAAAAATTGAGAAATCTGAAATTAATAAGGTGAATAGATAGAGAAAAAAAACAGATAACAGGAAAATCAGACCAATTCATCTTGCTACACAACCCTACAAAGAAAAATAGAAATACTAAGAAAAAATAAAATAAGTGCAAATACATACGTACAAAAAAATATTACAAAAACATGAACAAACAATGAGGCCTGGATATGCCCAAAATCGAGTGAAAGTATGTTAAATGCTGTGGAGATGCGGTCTCTCAGAAATATGTGCAGTGTCACGCTTGCTGACAGGATAAGCAATGATGAGATACGCAGTATGACAGGGTTGCACAACAGTGTTATTGTAAAAATGAAGAAAGGAATGCTTAGATGGTTCGGGCACATGGTAGAATGAGTGATGAAAGACTGACGAAGAAAATATACAGAGCGAAAGTGAGTGGTAAAAGAAGCCAAGGAAGACCAAGGCTGACTTATGAAGATCAAATAGCCAGAGTGTTAGCAGACGGAAATGTCAAAAGCACTCGCATACCTAGGCGAAAATGTATGAGGAGAATGATGAGATTTGAGGAAGCGAAAGAGGTGTGTAAGGACCGCGACTCCTGGCGCTCCGTCCTCTCTGACTACCCCGTTGGGGATACAGCGTGAAGATATGTTATGTTATGTTTATGTTATGAACAAAAAAACAAAAGAACAACAGAGAGGGTGATAAGAGGAAAAGGTCAAATACTAAATCTCCAAGCTCGGAATCTAAACACAGAAAAATCTGATCCAAATATATAAAAAGTAGATGCATATGCCTACATGCGATCAAGATCATATTCGGTATCAGATCAAAACGCCTATTTATACTAGGACAACGAAACACTGGCAACCAGTCCAACTCGAATAAAATGAAACTAAAATCCCCAATCCGGTTGGTCTCTGTGGGGACGCTTGCGAAATTAGAAAAAAAAAGTTTACTTTACTATTTATTTAATTTAAAAAAATGAGAATAATGTATTAATAATTATGTAATTTGAAATAATCAATATTAGATTCAGTTGCAGACGCTTTTGTTTTATATTTGTCGGCGGAGCAAATCTGTTTCAAAATTTCGAGTCTAGTTTTCAAGTAGGAATAGAGCTTATCACATGATTTGAATATAGGTAGGTAGGAGTACCCGTACGGTACGTATTATTATCGTTTAATCTGTTTGCAAAAGCGGGACAACTTTGCTTTAGCTGGAGACAACAGGACAGGCAGCCTGAAAACGGGACGGTCGCGCTGAAAGCGGGACGTATGGTCACGTTAGGTCTAACCTAACGTGACCATACGTCCCGCTTGACCCGCTTATCCCGCTAGGGTAGTGTACCCTCCAAATAAGAAAAGTAAAAATCATATATTTATAGCAACTTCAAACACACATTCTCTTAGACCAGACGAAAAAATAATGGAATTAAAAAATGCAATAAAAATTATTTATAACAGGATTCAGTGAAGTTAGAAGAATCTGTAAAGAAATTTAAGAACACAATGAATATGTGTTTTATTATAAAGGAGAAAAGTAGGAATTGTATGGAATTGGTTTTTTGGTCAATAGAAATATGAAACAGTACGTAGAGGAATTAATTGGGATGAATGACAGAATTGCTGTTTTAAATTTGAAAATACCGGGATACAAACATATGTGGTCAAAAGTTCAAATCAGTGACGTGCACAGACATTTTCAGTAGGGTAGACAAAGAGAAAACTCACCAAAATCATTACTTATCATATAATTCGTAAGTAATAAATAATGTTAATGTGATTTAATTTTACATTATTTATTCACTGGTACTACATTGAGAAATATTTCAAAGGTTGCAAATTTCTACTAGCTATCCAATGATGTTATAATACAAAAGAGGTAGATAGGTTACGTTAGTACTAATCCAAGTAAAATATTGTCCCGGTTACAACGTTACAAAGTGAGACAAATATACATTGCACTGTGTCACTATGCAATGTAAAACTTAATGCATTTCAAACTAAGAAATCACATAGCTCTCTAAATCATTGTGATTGGTCAATTTCAATTTCTCACTGCATTTTAAGCGAATCCGTGACTACTTCATAGAATATTAGTAATTAATGTCACAGAAAAGATATTTTCAAAAAATATGATTGATGCCTTCAGACTGTGTATCGTATTTATAAAGTTATTTTAATTGTACTTGAGTTTTGATTAGTAAAGGATAGTTATTTTGTACTTTTCAGTGTTTTTTTTTTGAAGGCGGTTTAATTTTTTTTTCTAAAAATTTGTTATTTCTCCCTTTTGAGTGATCTTGACCTAAATAAATATCTAGGACAGGTCTGCAACTAACTTCTTTCTAATTCCGGACCGCAACGATATACAAGAGAATCATCAATATAAGTAAAGTTTATAACCAGGTCGCGTTATTTAGTGTATCTTCGAAATCCAAGCTCCAATATCGGTGAAATTTAAATGGGGCCACCTCTGACGTATTACCTACCAAACGTAAAAAGAATTTTTGAAATCTTTTCATAAATGACGGAGTTATGAGGTAACAAACATACAAAAAAAAAACAATACAGACGAATTGAGAACCTCCTCCTTTTTTGAAGTCGGTTAAAAACAAAAACAAGAAATCATGCACAATCAATGTAAAATAAATCACAAATAAAATTAAAAGACAGAATGAGATTAGAAGTCATCAGAGAAAGAACAAAGGTAGTTCCCATAGCAAAGACCATTAGAAAACTAAAATGGAGATGGACAGGCCATATGGTCAGAGGCATGCAAAAATGGTCACAAAAGGTGACTCACTGGTATCCTAGAGGAGAAAAAAGGAAAAGAGGGAGACAAATATGCAGATGGGAGGATGATGTGAAGAGGACAGCGGGAATCACATGGACGAGGAAGGCGGGTAACAGAGAGGAATGGAAAAACTTGGAGGAGGCCTATGTTGAAAGACAAACTGGGGAGTAAATAATTAAAGTCAGAATCAATATATACTTATATAAATGTAGTTAATACTCTAGAAATAAAGGCTATCTTTATCTTTACCTCTGACGTATTACCTACCAAATGAAAAAAGAATTTTCAAAATAAATGACGGAGTTATGAGGTAACAAACATAAAAAAAAATAATAACAACATACAGTCGAATTGAGAAACTACCCCTTTTTTAACTTGGTTAAAAAGACAGTAGGTTCGGAAGCAAGAGATTTAATTCACCAAAGAAAAATGTTCATACAGGAAAAAGAACATAAAAGAAATTGAACTAATCACCAAAAACATATCAGAAAAAATAAGAGAATATAGAAGAGTACTAAATTACATACCATAAGGAGTGAGATGGAAAAAACAAGTCGCATTAAAAAGGCGCTAGTCAATAAGAAAAAAATATGGGTACCAAACTTGAAAAATATAGATCAAAAAGGAAAGCAAGTAAGTACATCATTAAGAACCAAAATATGTGCCATTGTTACAGAATTCTATCGAAATTTATACAAAGAAAGTGAGGATACCATAAAAGAAAATTGAAAATTCAATGACTGATGATGACGATAATATACCACTTATTATTGATCTGACTGATTTTAATATTTGGTATGGATAGATTTCTTTTTTATAAATTACATGTGGACGAAGTCGCAGGCAACAGCTAGTTTATAATATTTCCTTTACATATTTTGACCATTTACTAAATACAAAAAAATACTGCTGATTTTCTTGAGACAATGTAAAGAAAATATTTCTTAGATTAATGTGGTTGCATGGTGTTTGTTCAAAATCTTAAAATTTTTTTATATTTTTATTATTTATCACATTTTCATTACATAGGTATCTGATGGTAATACTAATTTTTATTGTCGTTTTAATGTCAACATATTACTTAAGATTCAAATCTACAACTATCAACGGATTGTGTTCCAGTTATTATTTATATTTAGAGTTAAAATCAAGTGTTGTCTTCCATTCACTAAACCTCATAAAACCACAGTCAAACCAGTTTTCTTTAAACTTGTGTGAAGAACCAAAGACCTATACAACATACAGTCCAGATACAAAATTTTACAGTGATGATAGTGAATAACAATTTAAATGTGTGGAAGTAATTTAGGGCTTACATGTCTTTATACTTAATGAGTTGTTTTCTGATAGAAGACTCGAAAAATTTAAAAGCTCAACACTGAAACCTATCACGTAAAGTCAAACTTTATTTTTGAAATTCGATGAATATTGAAAACATCAGCTATTTCGAAGATATAGCTTTGGGTTTCAAGAATTAGTTAGAGAATATCCTACAATCAATCTTCTTCTTTTTTAATTGAATGGCACCATCGTGATTGCGAATATTGCCAATGTCACATAATAATGAGGATAATAGAAAAAGGGGATAATTAAGGTGCTATTTATAAAGATTTCAGCAATTGAAGAAGGAAAATACACAATGGGGAACAATCAATCTTACATTAATAAAAAATATCATATGGTCAATTTTGACAATTGACAGATGGTAGAACGGAAAACAGTAGTTAACCCAAAATGTAGCCGAATGTTTATTATCAGTTACATACTTTAAACTTCGATCACATATAACAAGATTCACAATCTCCTATAAAATTTAAACAAATTATTGTCCGAATTGACGTAAATATTTTTAATAGAAAGTGACAAGGATAAGACAAATATTGTCAGGCAATATTTCAAAATATGATTACGAATTTAATAAAAAAGAGCTATGTAACGTTATTACTATAATGAAATAATGAACACGTAAATAATATTATTTATTTATTAACCGAAAATAAGAACTCGCGTCTTTTTTTAGCGTTCCAGATGTGTTACTTTTGCAATTTTTGAAGGAGCACTTCGACATGTTCGCTGTTATTGTTTTCGAATACCACTAAAACAGAAGTGCGCTTAAATACTCATTTAGCGCACATTTGGTTCGGACATTTTTGGAGCGTTGATTGTGTATCTAGTTATATGTGATCGAAGACTTTAAACAAACATCTTTGAAGTATCTCAGTAACTGTAACTAGTTACCACTATGACAACATTATTATGTCAAAAAAAGTTATATAATATGTTTTATTACCTTGGTTAGTATCACTTTGTAATTTTTCTTTAATATCACTATATTTTTCTTTTGATTCCACTTTTTCATCATCATCTACATCTTTTCTCCAACCATAAGATTTTCTACTGTATGACTCGTTGCTGAATATGTTTTGTTCCTTTTCAGAGGAATGTTCAATGTTTCTAGTTTTATGACTGAAATTAGCAGATTTTTTAATATCTTTTGAGCTTGATGATTTTGTGTAAAAGCTATCATCATAAGTCGGTTTTAAAAATGGTCTTGATTTACGGAATTCCTCAGAAGATTGTGGTAGGCCAGTGCCACCATCTTTCCAGTAAGGATTTAACTCTCTGCTACTTGTTGAAGGGTTGTATGAATCAATGTGCCTCTTGTCACTTTCACGTTTGGGTTTTTTGTCTTCTTTTGTGTATGTTTTCAATACTCCTGTCATTGACATCCACTGTTCGCGTTGCGTTTCGTCCCTACTAGAGGATGCAGTTACTTTTTCAATCCATTCCTCCGAGTCTGAAGTATTTGTACTGGAAGACTGAAATTTACATAAAGTATATGCATATAAGTATATGCAACTACCAATTTTTCTATTCAATTTAAATCTTGCACATAATTATAGCACTATGTTTATACTGAAGGAAAATCGCAAATTAAACAAAAACAAGATTTATAAACACTAAGTATACAATACATTTCGACTCCGACAATCGTGTGTTTTCTTTTGGTGTTTTTTCTTGCTCCGCTTTTCCTTATTGCGTTTTTCTTTCATTCTAGTTATTTTTATGAAGAAATGCAGAAAGTGCAGAGTCGTAAATAATAGAAAAAAACAGAACAAATAAAACAACATAGGGATGGGCAAAAAATATCAATATATCAAAGTATCGATATTTTTTCAGAAAATAATCGATAAATATCGTCGATATTTTTAATTTCAAAATATCGATAATCGATATTTATTTCTGAGTATCTAATTCGATATTTTTTTAAATCTTTATTATATTTGAAGACTCTACGGGAAAAACAATGAATGTCACTTTTTTGTGAAACAGACCTTTTAATGCCATCTGTTAGCTTTTTGGTATATTATTTTTATAGAATAATCAAAATTGGGTAAAACCATCGCAGTCAGCTGTAATAGTTCAATTTGTATAAGTTCATTCATCGCAAGAAGCAGGAATGTCCGTGCGCCGAACGTTAAAGCCCGTCGTTGTCAATTTGACAGTTGGCATACGTGCTGCCGGCTTTTTTCCTAACCTAGCCACTAAGTTAGTATATATAATTTTCTCTATGCACTAAGTAATCACTACGTAACCTAGCAATCTGAGAGTACAATGTTTTTCAGTCGTATTGTATGTATTTATTTTAATATTTTTAAGTAAAAAAGTAAAACAATGTCAAGCAGGGATGAAAATACGCACGTTAAGTCGCCTGAGCGGAAAAAATTACGTATAGGACGTATGTTCAAAGTCATGAACCCGGAGAAGATTGTTTTTGCATACGATTAGTGCTTTAAAAATGTGTGCGAAACAGAAAAAAAGGTGTTACTTCGTTATTTTAATCAAATACAAACGATAAATGAACAAAATAGCTTTCTAGCATCCATGATAACGGTGAATCTTGTAAAGCAACGACGCTCGAGAAAAGAAGACATCGAAGAAAGTAAACAACACGACTGTCATTATTCTTACATTGTAAAAATTGTCAGAAACGATGTTTGTCACGAGGTTCAAGTTTGTTTTAAAGCTTTCTGTTCATCATTTGGTATGACTAAAAGTAAAGTTCAGTATATACAAACTCATCTAAAGTTGACTGGTGTGGCTCCTCAAAACAAGCGAGGCAAACATCAAAATCGGCCCAAAGAAATAAGTGATACCACATTAAGTGTAATAAAAGAACACCTAAAATCTTTCAAGGGAAGTTCTAGTCACTACAGTAATAAAAAGTCGTCCAAGATTATCCCTGAATCCCTGAATACAAAAGCTAAAGCTAAAAGCTAAAAAAAAAGCTAAAAAGTATGTGTGTATAAACAGATGATTGTCTGAATACATGTTAATTATTTTTAAGTTAGTTTAAAAATTGACTTAATAATGAATGCCATTGTAATGCAAAAACCAGTAATGTCAATGACTTAGATTGTTTGTGCTATGGAGTTTAGACACTAATTTCAGACTTTTTGTAATAATTACAAAAATATAAAATTAAAGCATATTTTTAAGTAAAGTCAAAGAATATATTATTTATATATATATTTTATTAGTGCGTCGTACTGACAGAATATGTAAAACGGATACACGCCGGACGGTAGCTGCTGGTCGACACTACTGCTTTATCAGTTCTTTGAGTTCTTTGTTATATAACAGAGTGAACAGAGAGTTAAACATCTATCCCTTAACTCGACACATATGCAAAAAGAAGTGTCTTGCCTTACTATCGTCTCTTTCTTATGACGACACCGAAACACTGGTTAAATTCAATTGAAATATACACATCCATATTATATACATATTATTATGTACCACAAATACGCACAAATATAAACACATTCCCACACACTCCCACATACACACACACGCACACGCTCAGACTCATACTCATTCCCACACACACTCATCTACAAATACTCATCAACACACAAACCTACTAACAAGTTTAGCATTGTATTATTAATTTATTATATTATATACGTGTAAGCATGGTTTGTTCGGAGGAGGGCGTTGATATCTGCAACACAGTTAATACTTCTGCGGGTATCATCGTTACTGTTTGTTTACTGTATACCTGTTATAAATAATGTATAAATAAATAAATAAATAAAAATTATTTATATAGTAATAACTTGTTTCAATATTTATATAAAAAGAGCATAAAAGAAATACATTTTCAAACTATAAAAAGTTGTTTTTCTCTTACTAATAATTTTTTGACATTCATTGTTTTTCCCGAAGTCTTCATTTTATATTGATTATGTATTCCACTTATTTTTGTAATAATAACCAGTGTTAGCGGATGGAAATGTCAAAAGCTCTCGCATACCTAGGGAAAACGTGTGAGGAGAATGATGAGATTTAAGGAAGCGAAAGAAGTATGTAAGAACCGCGACGCTTGGCGCTCCGTCCTCTCTGACTACTCCGTTAGGGATACAGCGTGAGGATATGTATAAAACTACTATAACTGCAAAATATGTCCATTTTTTTCATGTTCAAATATATTGACAATTTTTTAGGTAATCGCGCCTTGGGGCAAAAATATCGATATATCGAAATATCGATATTTTTTGCTCTGCATATATCGATATTGTCTAAAAATATCGATACAATATATCGATATATTTTTTCCATTTGCCCATCCCTAAAACAACAGACCAGTGAGATTAATCCAGGGCCTATTCACTTAGTACATTTTTTTTTGTAGGAAATTTAGTCGGTACATTTATTTAGAACATTTCCAATAGATGCTGCTAGTGTATGAAGTGTATTCAGAAATTAAAATTATATTTGTAATACCCATTATTATTTAATAACTACTACCAATTTCTATAAGTTAAATGAAACAACTATCACACAAAAACTGAAAAAATAACTTAAGAGAAATAGTCAACTTCCCGAAAAAAATTTTTTTATTTCAGGCGTCGTTTTGAAAAATTTCTGTTCTGAATGTGCCTATCGCCATATTGTTTGTCACTTGTCGTTTGTTGTTATCTTAGTGTGTTTTTTTTCTTTCTAAGTGGCGACTTTGAGGAAATATATTATTTCAGTTATTGCTTAGTTTTAAGTTTGTAAATATTAACGTTAAGATATGTATTATACTGACGTATGTCAATATAATACTTTTATAAAAGGAGTAAAAGATATTACATTGTTTTATTTCATTAATTTTATTATTTTCCGTGAGTTTGATTTGCTAAAATGTGATTTATGTGATTATTTATTTTGCTAGTGGTCTATGTGAATCACAGTTAGAAAATCAAACTTGCATTAAGTACCTAGCGCCTGCATAGTGAGGCTATATACATATATACGTATTTACAAATGTATACGTACTTCATATACGTGTTATTATATATTACACACGACGTGACTCGAACATACCGCACTAGACGTCGCTAGCAGGTAAAATGACTAACGTCTCTATTCCATAATATTAACTAATATAATAAATAAAACTAATAAACTATAAACTAATTAATCTGTGGTACTACGAACGAGGTAATTGGAGGTAATAACAGAATAACAACCATACTAAATTAAGAAGAACACTGAATGTGTTCTAAATCTACGATTTCGTTTGATTTTTATTTTAGTCGAATTAAAATTAAAATGTTTCACTTTCTACTTTCCATTATAGATGACAGCGTAGGTTACAAATAAAAAAAATTTTTTCTTTGCAATCGAAAGTAATTATAATTATAATAATTAATTATTATGAAAAATACTTTGTGAATGTCGATCTACGAGTTCAGCAATAAGACAATTAGTAACTTGAGGTTTTTCTATTTATATTTTTTACTTTTCTTGGCAACACTGAAAATTCTTCGTAGTCACAGGCTGGTATATTCACAGAAAAACTCCATAACGGTATGAAAATATTCTTAGCTGGGAGTCCGATACACTAGAATTGTAATTTTGTTTCTGACGCGTCTATAATTAAATGTTAGCTGAAAATATAGTCTCATCAGGAAGTGTGTTTACGTCACAATTTGTACAATTCGGCAATTAAAAACTGCAAGGTACGAATTTAAACCAATTCAAGGTTTATTATTGTATGACAAACATTACGATAAGTATGACTTTCTAGAATGATGAACAAGTTATTGCAACATATTCGAATGAATCGAAATACGTAATGATAAGTTCGGTAAATCAATTTTGTGATACGATTCTGAAAAATTATATTTACTCATGAAATCGCTACAATTCCGTCCTTGGCTAGATTGAATGTGGCGGATTTTTCGTTGCATTTCCTACCGGTATAAAACGACATATTTTGCGAAGCGTAATAAAATAAAAGTAGTATAGTTTTTTTCTATACTACTTATTGTCATGTTCCATGAAACGATTTGAAAATCATCAAAATTATCAATCACCTTATTTTTGTGCGAGCGCATGTTATGACGAGTTATATAATAATAATAATAATAATAATAATGTATTTATTTGCCTTCAACATAAGTAGCATACAAATGATAGATAAACAATATTGAATGGAATAAATATTGCGATGTCATGCCTAGACTATCTTTTTATACGTGCCATTCTACAAAATGGCCGCGTCTAGTGTATCACATCTCCCCCCCGTAACCCTGTCGTAACATTATTTTCTTCGCCTGCAAGATTCCTGTCTGTACGCTAGTACATAAATAGTCTGTGGTCGGCGCATAAAATAGATTATCTCTTATCGTTATCATTATTTATTTACTTTTGTTATTTTTTTTTTCTCTCTTGTTCTATGTACGCGTCATTGCAATGAGTTTATAATATCACGTAGATAATTAGTTTAAACAGTTCGAGAATTTAGTAATAAATATGAGATGTGAACGACAGTGTTACAGCGTTAATATGTTATCTACAAAATAGAAAATATTACGCAATATTATTTATCATCTTGAAGTCACCAGAACGAATTTTTTGAAGATTACTACTTTGTAACTATTGTAATAAAGTTATAATTACTTCCATTTAAAAAAAAATCATTTATTTCCCATTAAATATCTGAAATAAAGTATATGTAAACATATATTTTACATATTTACGTATGGTAGTTCCAATTTTGCATAACAGATGGCACTAGTACTTAACCATTTGAGGCCCAGAGTTTGTTCTCTATTTCAGTATATATTAGTACTTTTTGCCACAGACTAAGGAGAAGATACATTAGAACGTCACAGAAACCAAGGAGCTTAAACCTGAACAGAAACAATCGCAGCTTTTTTTTAAATACTGGCTTCTCGTATATACGAATTTTGCCAATGTCAGGTTATACATGAGAGAAACATGTAGGTAAAGTAAATTTAAACAATAGTTTCAAGTAGTAGAAAAGATTTTAAAGTTTTGATGATTATATAATTTTCAATTGTGATTTTATAAAAAAAAATACGAGACTTAATAATAAATAACTAATCTCGATTATAATTAAAAATCATTACAAATCACAAAATACTACTATTGAAGACACTATTAGCAACAACTGACAATAATGAAGTGCCTTGATACTCGGCTGTAGTGATTTATATAAGCACGTCTTGATGACGTAATTTCTGCGAGATTTCATCCTATAATTATGATACTATTATAGTTGATACTATAATTGAATTACAATGTCACTAAATTAAGATCCTATTTTAATTTTTTCTCTTTCTTATTAGATTAAAAGAAAGAAGCGTCATAAATAACACCATAAAAAAGGTGCTTTTTAACATCATTTAATATGGATAATGTAATATCGCACACGATCTTAAATGTTTATATCTGGAAAACGGAGACGGAGCAAGTATTCTGGTGCTATAGGTGCTTCATTGGTGCTATTGGTGCGTTTTACTTAAATATGAGAAAGAAGAAATAAAACAAAAAAGTGAATAACAAAAGGATATTGATCCATTCATGTGTCAAACGATGGCCAAAGAATTGTGTTTATTCAAACTTATTTGAGAAACTTGGGATTGAGGACAAAAAGTCTTACAGGACCTATTTGTATAGGAATGGAGCTTTAAAATATATTTTTTTCGAAAAAACTTTTTTCGGCCGTTACATTCCTGGTGTATTATAGAGCAATTCATTTTCCTCGTACAAACCAATTAACAAATCGGTTGTAACAATATTCCAATCGAATGGAGTACCTAAAACCTGGTCGTCGATGACATCTTTGTTTGAAGCAGAAGGCACTACAGATTATTAGCCTATTTCACAACACGCTGTCAAATAAGTTTATAGATTTGTGGTCACCATTGAGTACCATTGACTAGAAATTGAGTACCTACAACGGGAAGGAAGTACGCGCTAATTCTCATATAAATTTTTTTTCTCCCGCAGGAAAAGTACTACCACAAGTAAATGGGAGCACTCAAATGCAATGTTGATTTGTGTCTACGCTTTTGCACATAAACAATTCGACAACATTCTTCCCATTTAACAAATACGTAGAAATAATTGCATTAGTTTTTTATTTCTTTTGCAATTTAATTGTAATTTTGTTCATAACGCGTTAAGGTCTATAATTAAATGTTAGCTAAAAGTAGACTCGCTAGGGAGTGCGTTCACGTCACAATTAGTACAAATCGGCAATTAAAAACTGTAAGGTTCGAATTTAAGCCAATTCAAGCTTCATTATTGTATGACAAACATTACAATATGACTTTCCAGAATGATGATCAAGTTCATGTAACAAATTCGAATGAATCGAAATATGTTATGATGAGATCGGTAAATCGGTTTAGTGATACGATTCTGAAAAAATCTCCTCTGTTAACATAACATAACATATCCTCACGTTGTTTCCCTAACGGGGTAGTCAGAGAGCACGGAGCGCGAAGTGTCGTGCTTCTTACATACTTCTTTCGCTTCCTCAAATCTCATCATTCTCCTCACACATTTTCGTCTAGGTATGCGAGAGCTTTTGACATTTCCATCCGCTAACACTTGCTATTTAATCTTCATAAGTCGGCCTTGGTCTTTCTTGGCTTCTTTTACCACCCACTTTCGCTCTGTATATTTTCTTCGTCAGTCTTTCATCACTCATTCTTTTTATATATCCGAATCAGCTAAGCATTTCTTTATTCATTTTTACAATAACACTGTCGTGCGACCCTGACATACTGCGTATGACAGGGTCCCTCTGTTGTTTGATGTTAATAATTCCCTAAACTGCTGCGTTGGTAGTTTTTCGGAATCACCAGGATATACCTACATAAAGATATGTAAAAAGTATTGGTACGTACGTACAGTACGGTTGTCAAAAAAGTAAGCGTTAGTAGCACCAAAACGAAATACATAATAATTACGGCAAAGTGACCGTCGCATCTGTAGCTTGCTACAAAAACTTAATCTGTGGTATATATCCAAGATTCCCAGCGCTATCGTGTTTCGCGACCGCTGTTAGTCTTACGTATTTGGAACTTTTTTATTTTAGTGATTATTAGGAGTAATTTGTGTCTATAGGTACTATAAATATAATAATCTGTACAATGTATATTAACGTAGTATAGGGATTTATGCATAAATACTGTTTTTACCACATAATTACAGTAATTTTAATTTTAATGCAGACTGCATCAAAAGTATTTATTAATCTTTCAGGAGTGCTATCATCATCTATTATTGCGTTGCAGCTTAGGACCTAAACTGAACTGCATCGTTCAAGCACGAAATCGAAGAAAACGCAAGGTAAATGAAAACTCATATGGAAATAGTAAAGTAGCCAGTCTGAGTATGAGTCAATGAGTCAGACTGACAGCACACTGACAAACAATTGACTTTTATGACGGATAGTCAAGACGGCTGCCGTCACAGCGCCAATACAACACGTTCGGAACTAAAACTGTCACAGGCTCCATGCACTAAAATAGCCTAAAACATGCGTAAAAATCAAGCTAAAACACTTTTGTGAATAGAGTTCAATTGACCAAAATGTACAAGTAGACCAAAGAAATATAAGGATATGTTCCTTGTTCTTGATTATTTTATTTTATTTATATTTTTTAAGGCATTGGTAACAAGACCATCAGCCTAATAACGAAACTTCTGAAGAAATATTAACTGTCCCTAACACTCCTCCAGTAAAGTGATAGTAGGCTTTACTGAAGTTAAAAAGGACTTCTTGGAAGAGCGCGAAAACTTCAGCTACACATGTTTATTTATATTTCTTCCATTATTTTCACTTACACAGAACTTTAAAACACAATATACTATCACTGTTGTAATTTAAAACTCCTAAAAATGTAAAAAATAGAAAATTTAAATAAAATGACAACCTCACTTTTCTCGTTCCCGCCAAAAAGTCTTCTTGTTCTTGAACAAGGAACTACATCCTAATGCTCTCTGTCATGAACCATGAACACATGACCATAGAGAAAATTATATTTCATTACAAATCACTGACAAAATGATAAATTTTTGAGGTTTGTCTTAGTCCTACTTGTTTTTAACTATTTTTTTTGGATAATCCAATAATTTCTGCGAATTTCGTATTGTTACAGAAACTGTGTTTTAATGCTTTTGTGTTTCTAACAGAATTTGTCAGTTTTATATTGTTCGTTATCAATAAACTAATTGAATTATTTGGAGAAATGGCCGCGTAGTATGTGTGCCAGTACCCAGTCAGTATTTAGCGATTTCGTATTCAGTTTGTGTCTTCGTTTACACGAATATTTTATAGCGATCCGTGATCATAGTTGTTGTTGTGCTTATTCTTTTTAAATATTCCATTGAATCAATTTCAGTCATATTATCATAAAAAAAGGAAGTTCGTATGAACCTCTGGTATAAATAAACACTCACGGAAAAGAAAGTGAAGATATTATGTACTATATCAATTGTATTCGTGCCTTTCTAAGTTTAACTTAAATTAGGATTTCCTGCGATACTCACATTGTTTAATATTATAAATTGTTTAAATGGTACTTATTGCAATTGCAGATCCTTCTCATAATGTTTTCTAAAAAGAAGAAGAAGCCCCTCATATCGCCGCCTAGTAACTTTGAACATAGAGTACACACTGGTTTTGATAAACGTGAAGGGAAATTTGTGGGACTTCCTTTGCAATGGGCTTCTCTTGTTGGTAACAATCAGGTACCTATAGATTATATATTTTGGAAATGATTTAGATCAACTATAGTTCACGTGTTTAGACAGTTATTAAAGTGTCTATGACGAATTTGGTTTTCATATTCATTTCATCTTCAGTTCATTGTAAAAAATCCATAGTATGAACTTACTGCTCTCTTTTGAGGTCACGCAATTGGTATACTTCTTTAAAAAATATTTAATTATTATTTAATTGGTTTACTAGAAAAAAATGAGAGAATGTTTATATTTCAGATACTTAAATCGACTAATAGACCATTGCCCTTAGTCGATCCATCAGAAATTACACCTACTGAAATATTAGACTTAAAGACGATTGTGAGAGGTGACCATCGCATTACCTCCGTGTCATCTGTTGCACGTCCCATTTCCAGTCAACCTACACAGCCTGTTCTAAATGGTGTGTTCTTACCAAAAACATCAAATGTTGCAAGGTCAAACTCATTAAGGAGTACTAGTCCTCCAAGAATAAGAAGAGATTTACGAAGTCAACCAAATGTACCTCCTTCTGTTCCTGAAGAGTCACCACCAGTGCCCCCAGCACCACAGCAATATCCAAGTTTACGTCGTGAGCCAAGTGGCTATGGACACAGTAAACCAATAAATGAGTCACCAGTTGATTGGTCACAACACTCTCATGAGGCAACTGTCAGACCAGTTTCAGAGATAAATGATAATCATCATGCCAACATCACCTATCAAAACATTCAGAACGCTAATGTGCCTTACCAACACAATCATCCACTTCCATCATTTCCACACAATGTACATCATGGGCATAATGGAAATAATGTCAATACGGGTATGTAATTTTGTTACTATTATTTAATATGGTTTTTGCCTGCAATGTCCTATGCATGGTTTACATACTTACTTACTGAAACTTACTGAAACATTCAGAGTTCAGACATTAATGACACTACCTCCCTTTGTAATACAGGCCCCATTTATGTTGAGATTTGTATTGCAGAATGTTTCATGATACTTTCATGAAGTTAATATCAACATGTAAACGGTTTCACTTGGCGTTTCAATTGAAAGGTATCTGGTACAGCAGTATCAGTAAAACATCACTGGTTTGAGACTGTGATGCAGTTTCTTGAAGCTGTGTATGTCAATTAAGCACAGTGTTATCTCTTACTATTTAGTAACCATTTTTAGACCAATATTCTTTGCTTCGTTTTAAAACAAACGGAAACAGTAGTACCAAGTGCTACTAATGTTGCTGGAGGTATTTCAGATGTGTTATCAGTATCCACAGTTCTGAAAGACTACATTTTGTGTCAGGATTAAAATCAATGTGTGTTGACGAAAGTAAAAGAAAATGCTGGAACAAATCTTAGATATTGCATCTCAGACAAGCATGAAAGGGCCGCTATGAAGATATCATAATGTTAATAATGAAGTTCATGAAAAACTCTGTTGCTGTTGTGAAATTAAAATCTGCATGCGTCCATATCCTTACGTTAACTGTGCCCAGTCTCATAAAACTTTAGAATGCTAAAAAACTGATAGGAACACCGTAACTCAATGTGCCTTATGTCTTGGTCCACATCCAGCTAACTACAGGGGATGTGAAGTATACAATGAAATATTAGCTAGAAAAACTGTACGATCAGCACAACATAAAAATGATATTCCCACACAGGCATAAGCACAACCAATTAAACTTTCACACCCTCTGATTATAAGAAACTAGGGATCCGCCCCTGCTTCGCATGGGTAGAAATTTTTTTGAAAATGAAATACAGCTCATGTTACTAGTAGTTTTAGAGTTCATCCATTACAAACAAACAAAGTTTACCTCTTTATAATATTAGTATAGACTAGCGACCCGACCCGGTTTCGCATGGGTAGAAATTTTTTTGAAAATGAAATACAGCCCATGTTACTCGCTGATAATGTGGCTTTCCATATGTGAAAGAAATTTTGAAATTGGTTGAGTAGTTTTTGAGTTTATCCATTACATACAAACAAAATTTTCCTCTTTGTAAAGAGAATTTAACATTATAATGTTAGCAAAGAGAATTTAACATTATAATGTTAGCAAAGAGAATTTAACATTATAATGTTAGGAAAGATTAATAAAGATAAGAGAAAAACATATGAGACCACTTGTCCAACATTTGCCAACAAAATGAAATCTACCAACTTTCATAGTGAACATGTTGATCCATGTCAGCTGACAAACATGAGGACAGATCCAATCAAATATTTAGGTATGCACTGGGATCGCAAACTAACCTGGAGGAACCACATACAGACCAAAAGAAATGAAATGAATCTAAGGTACCAAGGACTGTACTTAGAAGGAAGTCCAAGTTGTCTGTTGACAATAAACTTTTAATTTATAAGACCGTGCTTAAACTTATGGAATTCAATTGTGATGATCCGCATGCAATTCTCAATATCATGATCACACAATGAGCCGAAAATAATATCTTAAAACAAATAGCTAATGCACTGTGGTTCATCACTAATGTGGAAATACACAAATATTTTGGTATGACAACAGTGAAGGATGAAATAAACTGCTACTGCACTAAATGCAAAAAACGGCTGACAATCCATTCTAATAAGTTAGCCATGCAACTCGCTGAATCTATGAACATAAGAAGGTTAAAGAGGTGCAAAATACCAAACCTCGAATCCTACTAGAAGTAATATGGAATCATTCCTATTGAGGAATGTATTCTAAATGTCATGAGACAACAAACACATCTGACCGGCTAGAGAAGTGGCAATTGTTTCGTTAAATCATATGCGTATTGCATATTTATTTTGCATATTGTCTCCAAATTTTAAATTGTTAAAACATGCTGTACATTCTTTATATTAATTTCATTAATTTTTAATAATTACATGTTATATAGCGTCGCGACACCAACATCCACACACTGCCAACTCTAGTCCTGCTGCAGTTCCAGCTGGTGCTATCACTGCCCCGCAGCTTCCGCTTGCTGCATCAAAACATGAGTTACGATTGACCCATGAACAGGTTAGTTGTTTTTACAAATAAAATTAAATGTAAGATAATCATGTTAGTTGAAATTTAAGTTCGATTAAGAAAAATATGTATTTGTACCTAGTTTTGCCATAAATATTGTTACAAACAAAATATTATTTTTTTCTATTGTATAAAACGTTTGTTACTGCTGTGTGCATGAGTTTACATATTATTATAATAGCATTTTAAAAATATGAAGCTCATTCAAAGTGATCTCCATTGGCCTTAATACAATTCAATTTAATATATACACATTAGTTGTGGCCAGTTGTCGATTGAAATACGCACTTTCTCTATAGGAAAATTCCCCATTGCCAATCTTATGGAATGTTTTAAGGACTCCAAGTTATCATGACGTTTAGAACATTCCATACTCTCTAAAAGAGACCACAAATCTTAAACAAGTGGGTTAAGATCGGGACTAGATGACGGCCAGTCTTCAGCTCTGATGAAGTCAGAAACTTTCTTTTCCAGCCATGCATGTTTGGATCGATCTTTATGACCCAGTGTTGAAAGAATCATTCTTGGTTATGGAACATGATGTTGTTAAGGAGCTTAGCTACCTTCTCAAGAATCGTATCTTGATACATCTGGGCCGATGTTTTGTTACCTTTTCACAAAAATATGGCTCAGTTTTTCCTTAATAGCTAACACCCCACCAAACCATCACTGAAGTCGGGTAGTACCCACATTGTATCCTACTGACTAACTGAGAAGCTTCTCTAGAACTTTGAGCATAAACTTGGTCATTCTGTATATTAAAATGGTGCTTGATAGTAAAAATTTATCAGGAAATAAAATTTTTCTGTGACTTCTCTTTGCTTACCGCCTAAGAAATTGTTTTGATTTTACCACCCTGTTCATTTTAAATTATCGGTTAATTAATGACCAGTGCGTCTCTTATAAGCTGCAAGTCCTAAGTCATCTTTTAAAATACGCGACATGCTTTCGGGTGCTATATTCATTTGACTATACTCGCTGAAATTAAAACAGTACATAACCAATATTGGATCGGTGTGTACATCTGTATATTCCTACCGATATTTAAATACTTACATGTATTATAGTGGCTTACTGTTTTATTAGGTGTTGTGGCGAAAAGTAAAACTATAAAACAAACATAATTTTCAAATTTATATTCATTTTATCACGGGTCAAGTTAAACTGGACATGCTCAGGAGTGATTTTGGGCGTTTTGTTTCTTTGGAAAAATGGAATGCTTACAATATGACCTCTGTGGCCTACTGTCTTGCGGTTGCAGCCGTAGTCTCGGAAACTGATGTAAATAACTAAAATTTGGAAGCTAAAAGAAGTTAAAAAAGTAAGAATGTAAATAATGAACAGACTTGAAAAAAAGCATTGAAAAGTACGAGATAATTATCCTTTCTGATAAAAACCCAAGTACAAAAATAACCTTATAAATTCGATACAAATACCTATATAATGAAATTTGACAGTTACTGAAGTCGACGCCGAGCCTTCTAAACTAATAGACTTTCTGTTGTTGCACATTGATTTGGCACCGACTTCAATAACTGTCAGATTTAATATATCATAAAAAATATTATATTAAAAAAATTTTTGCTTTGGGTTGTGTTGGGCAAATTAAAACTTTTTGCAAATTTAAGAGTATAATGCATTATTTTGTTGCTTTCCTACACTTAACACTGAAAATATGCGTCAAAATTACTGTGTACCCACTTCAATTACAAAAGTATTGCTTAGAAAAATTCGAAAGAAATAATGCACATTGAGAATAGGGTGTGTATTGAACGAAAATTATCAGTATCGTATAATATGTGTTGATAATTTTTTTTGTAAAAAAAATTGAAAAACCCCCAACTCGAAAAAACACTAAAAAGTAAAAAAAAAATTTACCTATTGCCCCTTTAAGTTTATGATAAGTTGTAGTATAAATAGTAGTAGTATCCAATATGTCCAAGCGTCGTTATGTCGGGGGTCCGCTAAATTTTCCTACTTTATCATTTTTATTTGTATTCTGTTTTTACATTATTTATTTAGCGGTCGCCCGTCGTAACGGCAGTGGGATACATTACTACTACTATTCATACTACAATTTACCAATTATCATAAACTAAAGGACCAATAGGTACATATTATTTTTTTAACCCCTCTTTTTGAGTCGTGGGTTAAAAAGAAAGCTTCACAGCAAAGTTTATTTTGCAGTTGGTAATATTTTTACATAAAGAAAAACCTCTCGACAAACTTTATTTTGCAGTTGGTGGTTGCTAAGGATTGAACAAACTGAACAGTAATTACGCAAGTACTTCCACTTGGCAGGTTTTTAATGTGTGGTCCGGAAATATATACTATGCGGTCCGGAAATATATACTTATTTCAAAATTTATAAATGTTTTTGTGTTGGTAAAATACGTAATGTCATTAATCATAGAAAATTACTAGTTTTTTTATATTATTTGTTTAGTTTCGTGCGGCTCTACGGCTCGTGGTGAGCGAGGGAGATCCGCGCGCTACTCTGACGGGATTCAGTAAGATAGGCGAGGGTAGCACGGGAGTGGTTTGTTCTGCGACTGATACGCGTTCGGGGCGTCGCGTCGCCGTAAAAATGATGAACCTACGCAAGCAGCAGAGACGAGAGCTCTTGTTTAATGAAGTAGTAAGTATTCATCCGTCTATTTGCCGGTGATGTTAATGATAAGAATAAAATTACTTGAACTTGATTTTTATATATTACTTGGAAGAACTAGAAGATAATAGGCATACAGATGTTACACATACTCGCTTTTTCATTGACAACCTATTTAGCCGTCCATTACTGTTAATTTTCCTTGAGCGCTCTCAAATGCGCACAAAATGTACCTATGAGCCATTACGTTATCTATATGTTATGTTACATTTTCATGGTTTTCTGACCCACATTTCCCTTTATTTGACAAGTTATCAGATTCTTCTTTACTGATTTAGAGTTGTTGATTAAAACAACACTAATCAATTTTTATTTTAAAACCCTAATTAATGTAATTGTTTTCATATTATGTGGTCCTGATGTCACAAAAGAGTTATCGACTCCCCGTCCCTATCCGTTACGCTATTATATTTTGTGGATAAATTATCTTTAACTTTAAATACAGTAAAACACAAAAGATATGGCACGTCGTTAATCTTCGTTCGCGCAGACACGAAAAGACAATCGACGAAAAAACCCGAAACGCTAAATCCATTTTATAATTAATCAATAAAAAATTCAATTTGGAAAAATTATTGCAGTGCATCCACTTTCTATTACGCTCACGCGATATTAAACACTACGTGCCATTAAAATGGGTTACTTTTATTATTAAAGTTTACTTTGTTAAAAAATTTGAATTTATAATAATTTTTATTACGAAAGATGTTTTTAAATCAAAATAATGTCATGAAATGATAGTCAGTAACGGACTGTAAAAGCTTATAAAACCAAACGTTCATATTAAAACAAATATTTATTTTAATGTAGACGTTTACTTGAAGAATTATTTAAATGTAAATCATTCAATTTCCCTCGATCGTCTTTTTAAAGGACGTCCTCTTTTTAATGGGGACATAATTATAGTTATGAAAAGTATGCTTAATTTGCAACTAAGTATAACCTCAAGAAAACCACGTTCAGTCACAATGACATCTGACAGCCGACTGAAAGACGCGTTGTCCAAGGCGCAAATTCAATTAACCAATAGGTTTTTACGCCCATTGATGTCGCCTCAGAATGTTAGCTAATTAATTGGTCAATCGATTTCCCGCACCTTTACAACTGTAGTACACATCTATATTGCTTACCGATGTACCTGCGCAGGTACATCGGTAAGCAATATAGGCGTACTACTGTACGTAATTTATGTGTAGCTCCTGTGCTAACTGCCATTATTATCTAATACTATGAAACTGTTATTATGTATAGCATAGCAGTAAATATACTAACTTTGATTGAATAGGTCATAATGCGTGATTACCCCCACCCAAATATCGTCGAGATGCATGCCTCCTATTTAGTTGGGGACGAGTTGTGGGTAGTGATGGAGTATATGGCCGGTGGAGCACTTACAGACATAGTGACGAGGGCAAGAATGGATCCCGAGCAAATTGCTACAGTTTGCAAACAGTGTTTGAAGGTATATATCTAATAATATTCTGCAAATTAACACCTGAGTATACAATATATTGGGTCCTTACATATGAAATTGGCGTTTTGTACGGGAGGAATATAAAGTCAATTATTTTTTTTGGAAAATATATTTAATTAATCAAAGTATGCACCGTTGTTATCTATGCACTTTTGCCATCTCATAGGTAGTTCATTGATCCCTTTACTAAAAAAATCATGGGGGTGAGAATCAATAAACTCTTTGAAGGCGGTTTGGACTGCCGCATCGGAGTTGAATTTTTTTCCTTGTAAGAAGTTGTCCAAATTCCGGAAAAAATGGTAATCTGTTGGAGCAAGGTCCGGGGAGTACGGTGGATGTCGCAGACATTCCAATTGTAGCTCATCTAACTTAGTGGTTGTTTGTTGTGCAGTGTGTGGTCTTGCGTTGTCGTGAAGCAGCAGTGGCCTAGAGCGATTGACCAATTTCGGTTGTTTAACAGCTAGTTCTTCCTTCATGGTTTGCAGTTGCTGACAATAGATATCTGCCGTAATCGTTTGGCCAGATTTTAGAAAGCTGTAGTGAACGACACCAGCGCTAGTCCACCAAACACTCACAAGTAACTTTTTCTGAGTCAATTTTTGTTTAGGGCAGGATTTGGCTGGGTTTCCAGGGTTCAGCCATTGCGACGAGCGCTTCCGATTATCATACAGTATCCACTTTTCATCACAAGTAATGATTCGATTTAAAATCCTTTCATTATTGTGTCGGTTGAGCAAAGTAACACAGCAGTCGACGCGTGTTTGCATGTTCAATTCACTCAATTCATGAGGTATCCATCGTTCAAGTTTTTTTACTTTCCCGATTTGCTTCAAGTGGATTAATACAGTTTTGTCACTTACCCCAAAGCCTGCAGCTATCTCTGAAGTGCTTTGTGATGGATCCGCTTCCACAATAGCCTTTAATTCTTCATTTTCCACTTTGGTCTCTGGCCGTCCACGGGGTTGGTTCTGAAGGTCGAAATTTCCAGAACGAAAACGTTGAAACCAAAAACGTACGGTGCTTTCTTTTGCGACACCAGCGCCGTACACATCATTAATCCTTCGAGCTGTTTCTGCAGCACTGGTGCCACGGTAGAACTCGTACTCGTAAATATACCGATATTTCATGTTTTCCATTGTGCGGTAATAAGCGACGCCAAAGAAAAAAATAATGAGGAAAAAACAAATGAATGACTGTTTTCAAAACTCAAATGTACCAGCTAAATGAATTTATAAATTTGAATTTGGAATTCTTAACCAAAGAGGAGATATTTCAGATCGAAGTGGTCAGTACGACAAAACGCTAATTTCATATGTAAGGACCCAATATTATCTAAAATAAAATTGTGATTTTGAAAATAAGCTTGAATTCGAGTCCTGATTTTTCTTAGTTTTTTGTTATTTATTCGTAATCTCGTATTGTATTGCAGGCGTTAGCATTTTTACATGGTCAAGGAGTTATACACAGGGATATTAAATCAGATTCAATATTGCTAACAGCAGATGGACGAGTCAAGTTATCTGACTTTGGTTTCTGTGCTCAAGTTTCTCAGGTTTGTTTATGTGGTTTTTAATTTAAATTTCTCACTTTTTCATTACGGAAATATCCACTATTATTACTATATATACGGGTTAGGGGGGCGAGAAATCGGTCTAGCTAGGTCTCAATTCTGGGAATAATCGTTTTCTCCGTCTTACACACTTAAAACTTCTAAACTCTAAACTTTTAAACTTTAATTTTGCAGCAGAACTTACCTTCTCAATAGCAAAATGGCTAGACCATAGGTCTACTGCGCCGAAGTGCGCAGGTTTGAATCCTGCAATGTGCTCAGACCTTTTGTTGTTTTTTTTTTTAATAAATTGAAATAATATGTCTATGTTCAGTTTGCAACAAGTACCTATTAAAAACACTTCACTTTAGTAATGTACTTATAATACGGAAATAAAATGAAAAATAATGATAAAAGAGTAGACTTCATAACTTCAGATAGCCTGACCTGTAGTGCGATTCTCTAACGCAAATTAGTCAAATTCACTTCTGAATCCGCGGTGAAATTGTCAACTGTGATTTGGTATTCTCTAAAGTCGACAGAGATACTAGCGCCGCCTCGATGAGTGGCGGCGGCGAGTTGTACTATCGTACATGAATTTTATGAAGTTTCGCTAAATATAACAATCCAATCTAAATAAACGAGTTTTATTTAACGTAATTATCTCAGAAGAAGTTAAAATACTCTAAGACGAAATATCGACTGAGATGTTTACTCTTAAAGCAATCCCCGACAAACTCGCGTCTAAGATCACTTCACTTCGCTCCTAGAATGTTTGGTTTAGAGAATTCCATTTGAAGGTCAAGTGAGTTCGAATGCGAAGTGGGGTGAATTGTCAAGCGAGTCTCGCTTTGGGTGATTCGAGTGTTTACAGAATTGCATGGCTGTACTATGAAGTGAGGTAAATAACATTAGATATAGTTGTGTGGGTGCTATTTTCTAACGAAATGGCGACCCATCAGCCTATCTGATAATAAATGTGTGTCGTTTGTACAGGTGAATCAGGTTATCTGATTTAGCTCTCAGTCTATAGCTAAAAGTCATGGAGAAAAATCTATTATTTATTTTCCTGAGTGATTAATTTAATGTTAAATTTCATGGACTTCCTTTATTTTAAGATACTATGTTATTTAAAAGGGTAGTATTATAGAAGCAATATTTGTATATTTATAATTGCGTTCTCGTAAACGGTTCTACGATTTCGATAAAATTTACAATATAAAGCTTTACGGTGGTCAAAAATCGATCTAGTTAGGGTCCAATTTCTGAGAAAATTCATTTTTTGTATGTTTTTCCATACTTAAATCTTCTAAACTCTAAACTTTTCTGATCTTACAACAGAGTTTACCTTCTCAGTTAGTACAGTGACTAGAGAGTAGGTCAAGCTGAAATACGCAGGTTCGAATCCTGCAATGTGGTCAGACTTTTTTTGTTATTATTTTATAAGACACCTTGTAAAGTTTGGTTGCCCAGGTACTTTTCCATAATACTATTATTGTTTATTTTAGGAGTTACCAAAACGCAAATCTTTAGTCGGTACACCATATTGGATGTCTCCCGAAGTGATTTCACGATTGCCGTATGGACCAGAGGTCGACGTTTGGTCCTTAGGAATCATGATTGTGGAAATGGTGGATGGCGAACCACCATTTTTCAATGAGCCTCCACTACAGGTAAATACTTGCTAACTAAATTATACTCTGATGATGGAAACGAGTTTACCTAACCTTTGACTGGTCTGTTGGCGCAGTGACATATGCTTGTGTTTTCCAAGCTAGGGTCTCGGGTTCGATCCCTGGTCAGGTCAATTTAGGAAACGAACTTTTCTAAATTGGTTGGAGTCTGGGTGTTACTGGGAACTCTCCAGAGTTTGTTATGTGGTACCCTTGGTACAAGTTTACTGTTTAGTTTGGGGTCACACAATCTGTGTAATTGTCTGGAGTATTATTATATTTACAGGTGGAACACATTTACAAATGTGGAGTGAGATATTATGTGTATTTATTTTTTCGTTGAACGCACAAATTTCCAGAATTACATTAGATTGTATTATACTCTGCAAAATTGTTAAGAGTTAAGCTAATGCTTAGCTTAGAATTTCGACAAAAAAGGTCTTATCGAAACGCGTGTGGTTGTGTGCGCGTGTGCGCAGGCGATGCGGCGCATCCGCGACATGCCGCCGCCGCGGCCGCGCGGCGCGGCGCGCTGCCCCGCCGACCTGCTGGCGCTGGTGGAGTGCGCGATGGTGCGCGACCCGGCGCAGCGGCAGCCGGCCGCGCGCCTGCTGCACCACCCCTTCCTGCGGCGCGCCGGCCCGCCCGCGCTGCTCGCGCCGCTCATGGCGCACCACCGCCCGCCCCACTCGCACCAGCCGCACCAGCCGCCCGCCCAGCCGCCCCAGCCGCCCCAGCCGCACGCGTGACGGGCCGCGCCCGCGGTGAGCGCTCCTTCTTTTTTTAAAGTACTAAATATACTAAATGAATAGGGGACTTTTTGGCGGGAACGGGAGAAGTGAAGATATCATTTTGTTTAGATTTTCTATTTTTTACATTTTTGAGAGTTTTAAAGTACAAAAGTGATAGTATATTGTGTGTTAAAGTTATGTGTAAGTGAAAATAATAGAGTAGGTTTAAATAAACCTGTGAAGCTGAAGTTCTTGCGCTCTTCTAAGAAGTCCTATAAAACTTCAGTAAAGTCTACTATCACTTTACTGGAGGACATTACGATAACGAATTAACGATTCTACTTCTTATTTTAATACAATACGTGACATTGCCAAATGCGCTAATCTGTGCGCCATACCATGAAGAAAGAAAAAAAAAATTTTGAATAGGTCATATTGCGTGATTACCCTCATCCGAATATCGGCGAGATGCATGCCTCCTATTTAGTTGGGGACAAGTTGTGGATAGTGATGAAGTATATGGCCAGTGGAGCCCTTACAGACATAGTGACGAGGGCAAGAATGGATTAGAATTTCGGCAAAAAAGGGCTTTTCGCACTTTGTCTCAGCCACAACAGCTGCACGCGTGACGAGACGCGCCCGCGGTGAGCAATCGTTTTTTTTTTTAAAGTAGTACTATTCTCCCTTATGAGGGAAAGTAAAGGGATCTTAGCCCACACAACCGACGTCTTCAGTAATGAATAGATAAATCTTCATATTATTTCGTCAAAATGTCAACGTAATACATTTTAGAAGTTTCTTAGAGTTTCTAACGACAAATATGTTGAGGCAATCTTTCGAATAGAATCCGCTGGGGTAGACTAAGCCACTAAAAAAATCTCAGCACTACACCACTAAATAACCGCTTATTTCAACAATTTCACATAACTGCACAACAGCGTAGATACTTGGGACGCAAAATTACCCTAATTTTACATCACAATATCCACTACAAACCATTTGCAAATAATTAAAATGAACGCCCAACCGCTCCTCATAAAATCCCGCCAAAACTTCTCTTTTTCTTTCTATCTTCATGACATGGTGCAGAGATTAGCACATTTGCCAATATCAATAAGTAGAATCGACATAAAGCACATTCGAAGTAAATTGGTTATTTCTACTTATCGTAAAACTCATCCAGTAAAGTGATAGTAGGCTTTACTGAAATTAGAAAGGACTTCTTGGAAGAACATTCTTTTCACTTATACAGAAGATTAAAACATTATATACTATCACTTTTGTATTTTAAAAGTTCAAAACATTTTAAAAATAGAAAATCAAAATTAAATGACAACCTCACTTCTCCCGTTCCCGCCAAAAAGACTCGTTTACGAAATGAAAACTTCTTTTTTTTATAAAAGAGGGGGCAAACAAGCAAGCGAGTCACCTGATGATGGAAAATGATCACCGCCGCCTATGGACACCCGCAACGTCCTGGGAATCACGGGTGCGTTGTCGGGTGTAAGAGGTCTTGTTTCCCTTTACATAAATCTTGTTAGAAATGATAAATCGATCTTCTTGTTCACTTGTTTATTTATTTTGTTATGTACTAGGCAAAACCTTCTATCGAACTGACTAATTAACTGAAACACGTTGTTATATAGACGGCATAAAGTGCTGATGCGCGCTTTCTACATAAATAACAATGTACTTGTACACCGGGCTTTAAGAAAAGGAGGGGGAGGGGAAGGTTGGGTTTTTTACTTCAGAATAGAGTTTCACCCACTTACAAATGTCTTTGACTTCTTCATGTATTTTGCAGCGGCCGCGTATGACATTTTAAGTCCTTTTGGATGCAAACACAAGAACACTGCTTCATAACGTGATGCGTAACGTGGCGCTCCTGACGAAATACGTCCTTCTCTGACAAAGATCGAACGACAACTGAGACTCTATACACAAAGCATCTGAGGGGAAGGGGTTAGCTACCTGCCCATTTCTCAACCAAGCTTCTAGCGGTACCCAAAAAAAAATTTTTCCGTACACGCTCTTGTCAAACAGACGTATATCATGGCAATGAGTATTTCATAGTGGCGTAAAATGTCTAACATTTTACGTTAGTAACTAATTAATCTGTGCTAGCTTGCTAAAACTCTATATTTTTGCCGCGAATTTTAACATTAAAAATTCTATAAAATTTAATTTAATAATTTTAGATTTCGTGTTGAATTTTGAAAATATAGTTACTAACGCAAAATTATTGTTCATTAGTTTATATTATCGAATTGTGTATTGAAAAATTTACAAAAGAGCCCTAAAATTGTACACTTCAAACCTAAATATGCAAATTGACATTTATTTTAAATTTAGGGTTTATTAGCATATAATTTCTATCGATATATCATATAATATATTGACTGACAAAATAGTTTTTTTACCTTATTTTCATTTCTCTCGGCAGTCCTCATGACTTTTTTTTATCCTTATAAATAATAGGGTTGGTATGAACGTAGGTTGTGGCTATCAATGACTGACACGTCTTGCAATATATTTTTTAGATATATTTTATACTTTTAAATTAATAATAAAGTAGCAATTACCAAAATTTTACCATAAACGAGTATTAACTTTTTTTTGTTAGTGGCTTTTATCTTTATAGATAATTTTCCCAATTTCGACTACCAATTACCAATTTTACCAATTTATACTATGGGCAAATCTATAGATTTGACCGTAGTATAAAAGTAGGAGAGCTGCCAAAGCAATTTTTCGTAGGTATTTGAGGCAGTGTGGAAATTTGTGTAAAACTTCCTTAGCAATCTGAGCATAAAATTGAATATCTGCCCGAAGGGTAGTGGTATATTGTCGACCCTTGAACGCCTGCACTCCTGCTGTGAGTTACGTGTTCTTCCGAAGGCCAATCGCACCGCAGTACGCTTCTAATCATTCGGCTCTCTCTCATATTTCGATCTACTCATAGCGTTACTCACTCGCACTCATTTTTAATATTCCCGATCACCTGGCAGGTATAAAGTTGCACTTAATGACCTGTCTTTTTGAAAATATATTTATTAATTACTAAATATGATTCTAAGTCCCATCTTGTCTCAAATAATTTTTTTCGAAATTAACGAAATCCAATTTTCAAATCGCTTGGCAAAATTTTAAATGATCTGACATATTTATCTTCTATCTTATTAAATACTAAATTAAAATATATTAAAATTTCAGAATGCCTCAAGAACTTTTTTTTTTTCATTTTAAATTTCGCATTAAAAAAAAATTCAAGGGTTGACAATGTCAGCCTTCCGCTAGGTCTTCGATTTTATATTTACACATTGCTATGGAAGTTTTACTCTTTCAAATTGCTACGCAAAATTGCTTTAGCAGCTCTCGGACTATAAAGATTTTTTTGTTTCAGAATATTATGCATGACGATTGACCCACCACTTCCTGTATTTCACGGATACATACATTCAAACGTAAGCAAATGATATTTTATCAAATGACAAATTGTAATCTTATGCATTTAATCATACAAAAATTGTCATGGCGTACCAAAGTTGTTTTTAATGCAACTTCTACCTTACATTGTAAACATAAGTTTTATATTATTATTTAAGTGATATTATCTAGAATTATTATATTTTTATTGTTTCGTCGCCTCTTCCCAGTGTAATCATTCCATTTTCTTTGTAAATATAAATTACTTCTGTGGTTAAAATCACATTCCTTTTACTATGAATATTTTATATACATATTCTTGAGCATGAAATGATATTGTTGAAATTAATTGTTTTAATTGCCATAAAATTGTTAGTTTTTTATTCATGTTTGTCGTAAAAGTTAAGGTATGGTATACAGTAAATTATGGAGTAGGTTTAACTTTTTAGCAATAAAAATCTTAACCCCGTCCATTTTATGTGCCCTTATAGATAGGAGACACAACATGTAGGTATTTATTATTTGTCAGTTTCGTAATATGAAATAATGAACATTTTTCCCTTGAGAAGAATTTTCATTCCGATCTGATAATTTTTATAATACAAAAGAAGTAGATAGGTTACATGCACTCGAAAAGTGGCACCCCAAAACTTTGCTAATTAGCCAACCCGGACTTGGTCAAAGAATATGAAAAGTAATTTTACAGAACTAACAATGTCATGCAATGCCTATTGCGCAATTCAAAATTCTAAAATCTTTTAATAATCCAAACGTTTTTACAATATACACGATCATGTGATGACGCAACCACCCAGTTTAAATCATCGTTTACATTTATTAAAAGCAATAATATATAATTCATCATTTTCAAATTTATAATTAAAAAATGTTGGCGATCTTTTTAAATAAATATGTTCTCGTGTACATAATTCAAGAAAAACGAAATTCGAAAAAAAGCAAACATCATTTTTTACTGTCTAATCCCATTAGGTATAAATCATTTTTTTTTTAAATGTCTGTTCTGTGGCATTAATTACTAATATTATATGAATTAGTCACGGATTCGCTTAAAATGTAGTAAGAAATTGACCAATCACAATGATTTAGAGAGCTATGTGATTTGTTAGTTTGAAATGCAATTATGTTTTACATTGCATAGCGACACAGTGCAATGTATATTTGTCTCACTTTGTAACGTTGTAACTGGGACAATATTTTACTTGGATTAGTATTAAAGTAACCTATCTACCGCTTTTGTATTATTATATCATTGGCAATATGCCTATATCTATCTACTCCTTGAGTTTATTTGTACGGTCAGTATCCTGTTTCTGCTTGCATTATGTAAAAAGTATGACATTGGATACACTGCTATGCATTTGTATATTTTCCTTATAACACAAATGACTAGAAAATTGCAGCAGAATTACATATGAAATCTGTACTCCACATAAGTAATTATTTGGTAATTGTTATTGATGAATAGAAGCATGAAAAGAGTGGCTAGACTTGACGATGTCGATTACTTTAGATCAGTATTACTGAGTAACAAATGTGACAATCTATGTACTTATAAAATCATTGACACCTATATAGTAGATATTTTTATAACATAATTAGATTGCTTAGTGTAACTTTAACTTTCGCTATGTTCTACATTCCAAAAACTTATCGAAGCATCTACTTAATTATTGATAATATTGCTTCGTATTTTTATCATTTTGCATGTGTAGTTTTAGTGGAGGTAATTTTAAAAATGTAATTTAACATTTGTGTTACACACACATATACACTTTGGCCTTCTTACCTGTGATTTTGTACTTAACCCTTATAAGTGCCTCTATACATTGTTGAGAACTGTGTGTTCATAGTCGCAATTTCTACTGTTGCAGTATATAGAATTATTTTAGTGATATAGTGACAGTCTTTATATGTATGTTTCAGTGTAATACGATTTTCCAATTTGCATGCGTATAAAATTGAATTTATTCCATTGAGATTTATGAAATGAAATAAATTAGGCAGCTAGATTCAAAGTCTAATTTTGGGAGCCTTAATTTCAAATGTAGTGCCTTAAATTGTATTAATTGCATTGCACCTGATAATGTTATAGTAATGTTAGTGTACACTTGTGTGGAAGAGTAAATGTACAATATTATTTACATCACAAAATCATTAGAATAACTGGATACACTAATTCGATTTTAATTTATTTGTATTATTATCAGTGGAAGTTATATGCCAAATATAATAATATTATCACATGTTAAGATTGTTATACATGAAATATTATAGATTTTGAAATAATGTGCTTGTTTTATTTTATTAATTTAATACGGAATTCTGAATTTTGAATACAAATTATGAATTATGGATGTTTATTTAATTATTATTAAAAATTTACACATTAATAAAATGAACTTATTTGTAGAATTCATATTCACTTTCGTCCTTCTTTATATTATTTTTGTAGCCCTTTTCAAAGTCTTTGGGTAAAACAATATATCTGGAAAAGAAATTTAAATGTAAGTAAAATTGGATAATATGAAGTATACAAACTGAATACTTTATACACTGTATACAAACATTTTGTATATAAAAAAATTTATGCATATTTTCGAAAATTGTTTTGAATTCATGGTTCAAGAGCTTCATTTGATATCCAACATGACCTCAAAAATTATTTTTACTCATTTAAGTTCTCAAAACCAATCTACAGAAGTGAAAACTCAACTTATCACGTTGGTCAGTCTTTCCGCCACTGCTTATTGTAACTGTTTCCAATATTAACTGTTTACATCAATCTTTCGAGAAAAATGACTGTGACAGACAGTACAACAGTCTAAAACAGTATTTTTTTAAATTTTGTTATACTAATATTTTAAAATACTTCATGTTTTAGAAATATACTTTTTTTCTAAATTCTTGAGCTAAACACACTTTATTAGTCTATTAAAAAGTTTGTAACCTTACATGTGCATCCAACAAGAATCTCATCTTGGTGTCCAATCCAAAAAAAAAAAATTGTGCTGCATCAGTTACCTGTTTTCCCTCACAGCGTGCATGCCTGCTTCTTGGCAAATAGCGTTGATATCTGCACCGGAGACACGGTCTGGTCTAGCTACGAATTCCTCTAAATCAACTTCTTCAGAGAGATTCATCTTAGCTGTAATTGTTGAGAATATTAAACGCTTCTGACGCCTGAAAAATTACAATTGAATTTACATAAATGATCTTTTAGATATTATTTTCATTACAATTTAACTAACAATTTGTGAAATAACAGACAAAGAACTTCCATTGGCATTATTTATATGGATTCAAATCCATACAGTTACTAAATTGTATATTATGAACTCATCCATCCTATGAAACTTGGAGTTTCTACAAAATGTGGTGTGACAAGGACCAAGCGTGAGTTACAAACTTTTAACATATTACGTCTATTATATAAAAATATATTATGTTCGCATATGATTAGTTTTTATTAAAAACTGTTCAAGTGCAAATTAGACTTGAACACAGAGGGTTCCATACGATACTAAAAGCATACTTTTTTTAATTAATTTCTAGAGATCTATGTGATACGGGCTTTCGTTACATTTTTCTTGTAAAATAAAAGTAACATTTCCATGAAATTTTTTAAATTCTAGGTCCAGCAGTTATAATATATGGGGGTGGGGTATCGTCGAGTTGGAAAACCAATTTGTCTTTTCTTTCATCAATCTAGGAATATTTTAAAATGTTAATTACTGCACAAATATGGGGTTAAACATGTGGTTAGATCATCACTACTGCTCATGTAAATTAACTGTCACATAGACACTGATGAACGCATTAGAGATCTGATAAGGGTTCCATTTTTCTTAATAAGGTAAGTAATTCTAAAAACAATTATAATATAGGTATTATAGGTGTGATTACGATTTTAAAGTAATAATTACAGTATGTACAGCTACTTGAGAAGGAGGAAACACATGACTGAGTTTGATAACACTCAGTACAGAGGAAACAGATGTGTAAAACTGGCTACAGCTCAGTGTAACACGAACAACTGAAAGTTGTTATGTGTTATAAAAGTCAAAGTTATAAAAGATGTGATGTCAGAATTGGATCAGGGCTCACAGGAATGTGACAACCGAGACAGTGGACTGTAAGGATTAAAATAACTACGAAATTCGAGTGACGTAATTTATAGATACGATTTGCGACTTTAACACACTCTTTAATGTGCCAGCTGCAGTGGAACAAAAGGGGTAGACACGAGCTTTATGTATGGAAGTCGGAAAACTACCAACCTGTCTGGAAGCGGGAATTCAATTTTTCTGTCAAGACGGCCGGGGCGAAGTAGTGCAGGATCCAAAGTGTCTGCACGGTTGGTAGCCATTATTACCTTAAATTAATTATTTATTTCCATAACATTTTATATATTTATAGGATAACATCATATACGTAGTACTTAACATAATATTCCAGAAATTCAATTCAGACAAAAAACATGTGGATTTAAAAGACCCCAGTATGTATGTAAATTGTGAACCATCATGTGAAAAATATTATTTTTTAAAACAAGAGTAGTTTTATTTTTCTTCTTAAACTGACAAAATGTAACATGTTATACATAATTGACAACTACTAAAAGATCATGGGTGTAAAATACAGGCTGTCCCATATTGATTAAATCATTGTGTTAGGGTCGATACTTGGGGTCCATTCATCTACTGAATGCAACAAAGGCATAACTTAAAATTTTTGATTTTTAAAATGAAATTTTATCCAATTTCGAACTGGGTAAAATTGCAGTTTTCATCTCATTTCAAGTTAAGCCATCGTTGTATTCAGTAGGCGAATTTTCTTTTGAAATAATGATAATACTTATGTGAAAATGTTTTTTAAGATTTCTTGAAAATTGCCATATGTGTCGGTTATTTCATTGCGCCACTGCTACAAATTATTTTTGCTTGTACTTATTTTTTACTGGTTACTCTTAAATAATAGCTTTAACTGACATATCACTAACTCAGTAAAAAGTTTCAGAAAAAAATTCCCCCGAAACTTTGATCAAATGTGGTGAAAAAAAAATGCAAAAAATGTAATGTACAGAACTAATCTATTCTAAACTTATCTACTTAGACATATTTACCCTGATTATTTATGTAACTATTAAATTATATGCTCACTTTGACATTAGTAGTTTGATCGAAACCATCCATTTGATTAAGCAGCTCTAGTAGAATTCTCTGGACTTCTCTGTCGGCGCCTGTCTGTGCATCAAATCTGTAAAATTTAGGTATATACATTTATATACAAGAAACAAACGAAAGTGATGATGATACCTGCTAAAGTATAATGTGTTGCAGATATCAATGTTTTCTTCTGAATAAAGTATGCTCACTTACATAATATAAGTACAACATTACATGTGTTATTATGTGTGTGTGTGTAGATATGTCTGTGGGAATGAGTGTTTGTGTGTGTGGAGTATAATATGTGTGGAGAATAATATGAGTATAATATGTGCATGATGTTGTGTAGTTCAGTTATTTTGATCAGTTTTTCAGTATCTACGTAAGAACAAGTCTAGCCAGGCAAGACATTTTTCTCCTTTCTTCTTCAGGAGTTTTAAGGAATACACATTTAACTCACTGTCACTTTGTTATACAGCCAAGAACTTAATAGTAATATTAACCCACAGCAAAAGTCCTGCTGATATTAAATATCATTCATACTATCAGTATTGGTATTTATTAAGATGAGATTATGTATACTTACTAATAAAATATATAAAATTAATTAATCATCAATCATAAAAGTTATCACATGTAATTATTATATTATATATTACTATTAAATTATGTTCTTGTATTAAATATTTTTGTATGTTTGGTAAAATATTTTTTTTATTCATTCTCTTAATTACAACATACTTTTATAAACAGGAATTATTATAAAATCGAAAAAAACCTCACAGTAGGGAAAAATATTGAAATGTTGTAACTTAATTAAGCTAACAATATTTCATTATTTAATATATTAATGGGATAGATAAATTAGCTTTATGATAAATAGAATATTAATAATGAAACAAATACAGATTAATAAGTTACTAGATCTGCCATAACTACAGTTTTCAAGTAATTTTTGTCAAGAATTCAGGGATACCACTGAGACAAAAGTCAATTGTATCAAATGTCAGTAAAATGTAAAAATCATATGGTAAAAATTACTTGAAAACTGTTGTAGTTAGTAAACCCATTTATAATTAATTTAAGCTCCAGTAATTTAAGTTTAAGCTGGATTCAGATTATTTGCAACGCAACATGCAATGCAACGCGAATATAATGTGGACGGTCCGTGCGCACGCTAAGCGCCGTAACTGCGAACGGCCGTTCCCGGCAGTCGTTCGTGCGCACGGGGTAGGTAGGTGTTTGTTCGCAGCGTACATGTCCGTCGCGAATGGCAGTGAATAGCCATCCAAATGACACTGAGCGCAAGTCAAAGCGTTCGTCGAAAAACCGACAATCGGCGGAAACCAACGAGCGTGCTGTGAATGTGCGTTGCGTGCGCGCAGTTGTTTTTAAGTGTCCACAAACGCATTAAGAAGTATAGAAATTGTTGCATTGCATGTTGTGTTACAAATAGTCTGTACCTCACTTAAGAATTATCATTAATTTAAGCTGCCCTAAAAGTGGTTTATTTGAGTGTACAAAAAAAGGAAACCTTTTTGTAGCGATGGCATCAATTTCATCAATGAAAATTATTGCAGGGCTGTTCTCTTTGGCAAGACGGAACACGTCTCGAACCATGCGTGGCCCTTCACCAAGGTACTTCTGCACAAATTCTGAACCCACGACACGAATAAAGGCAGCTGTGAACAGTATATAAAGTTATTTTAACTTTTAACACTATTTATCACTATTGAAAACTAAAAGTCATTAATTAAACTGTAGTCATTAACTATAATAATAATGCAATTCCTTGATGATGAAGTATCCAAACTGTTATTGGGTTTTTTTAATCTAAAGAATAGTAAATAATTAACTAAATATTTAATGAATACGGCTATACTCATGTCTAATCGGTGCCGGTTTATTGTTATCAACTGCATTTCTTATATGTCATTAGAGAATATGTAAAAAAGATGGTTGACTCCCGCTTCATGCGTAACGGAATTGCCTACTCTCTGCCGGATACGTAGGCTTATTGTGTTGGGAGTGTGATGCGGAGAGCCTCTTATTTAGTTATACATTTAGTATATAATAATAAAAAAAGCGATACAAACGGATAACTTTTATGTTTGTTAAATTTCATTTCTTGTAGTTATGTTGAAGAATAATAACTCTGGATTCGAATAACAACGATTATTTAGGCATCTAAGGACATTATGATGCGTTCGTTTGTGATTTAGACATTTTCTATTTGCAACATTGTGAAGAACAATTTAAAGACATGAAAGTGTTTGCATGTGCGTGTGCATGTTCGGGTCGCGTGCGACCTCACAATAATTATGCATATTCACCCTGTATATTCCCGTTGTGTGTGTGTCACGGTGCATGCGTATTAGCGCGCACACATAACAAACCGCGTATGCTAACTTTGTATGAAGACATCCTACTGTTATATTTATACTGTGGTATCGTTAGCATAAAGTGGTATTAGCAAAAATTTTAAGTTGGAGGAAGGGCAGATTAAAATCTGGCCCTCTTCCAACTTAAAATCTTTGTCCAACAACAGAGAGATTTAAATCACCTTTGTCCAACAACAGAGTAATTATACAGTGAAAATAACATTTCAAATCAATCTCCTTTGCGTTAACTGTGGGATGGGCCAGGACCACCTGGCCTCTGCCAGGTGGTTCTGGTCAAAGGTTGCAGAACCACAGTTCTGATCCTGCAACCTTTTGACACACTTTTTGTAGATTAAAATACTGGGTTCAGAAGTAAAATTGGCACAGAACTTTCGAAAATGATTTAAACACTAATAACCAGTTATATATTCTTTCCAAACAAGTTCCAGTAAAACTTACCTGTGGTATGGTGAGCCACAGCTTTAGCCAACATAGTTTTGCCACAACCAGGTGGTCCATACATGAGCACACCACGTGGTGGTTCAATGCCAATTTGTCTATACAATTCAACATGAGTTAAGGGCAGTTCAACAGCTTCTCTGATCTCTTGCTTTTGTGTGTCCATGCCACCGATATCTGAATACTGAACATCAGGTTTCTCATCTGAGGAATAAAGTTGATAGTAAAGAATGTCATTAATATTATAAATTACTAATAATATATTTTTTTTTATTATGCTTTATAATACATATTATATGTATATCTATACTAATACTTTAAAGAGGTAAACTTTGTTCGTATATACTATATACCAATGGATAAACTCAAAAACTACTCAAACTACTCAACCAATTTCAAAAATTCTTTTGCATATATTGTTCACTAAATGTAATATTATTTATTTTATATTACATTTAATATTTGATAACATTTAATTTAATATTACGTTTAATATTTTATTTAAAAATAAATTTCTACCCGTGTGAAGCCAGTGCGGGTCGCTAGTAGAGATGTACCATATTGTTAAAAATGTATATCCGTGGATAGGAATATGGCTTATTAGAGTAATCCTATTTTATGTAAACATAGTGAGGTGACTTATTATTGTAATGTTTATCATAATTATTTGTTTGATTATTGCAATAAAAAGTGACAAAATTGCAATTTTAAGAAATAAAAATTAATTTGAAGTTATTACATTTCATTGCGCACATACATATCCTCATGCTGTATGCCTAACATGGTAGTCAGAGAGGATGGAGTGCCAAGTGTCACGGTCCTTATATCTTTCGGCTCCTCAAATCTCGTCATTTTCCTCACGCACTTTTGCCTAGGTATGTGAATGCTTTTGACATAATATAATTATAATTTCTTAAATAGCTACTAGGTAGTTGCAAACAATTATTGGGATATTTAAGATTTATATTAATTTGCCTAATGTTTATTAAAGGATAACAATGAATTTAAATAATAAATGGATGTAAATAATAAATATTCTGTCTAAATACACTTTACCTGCTTGTAGCATAGAAATTGAGCTATCTGCCTCTGGAGGTAATACATCAACTAATGCATTTGAGTGTTTGTGCAGAGCCACAGAAGCTGAAGGCTTCAATAACTCACGATCAATTGTAGATAGGATACGGACATAGTAATTAGATCCCGTTGTACTGCCCACTGAAATATTGAAAAATTATATGTGTTAACTCATTGGATGCAAAATTTTGTTTCAGTTAAAATTAGAAACCGTCACACCAAAATACTCCTACGAATTAAGTCATAGTTGGCACCTGCACCATTGAACATATACTGTATGTCTAACTTTCTGTCTAAATTTCTTTGTACACTAGTTACTTCATAGATTGACTTTCAATGTAATTGTTGTGTATGTCAAATTATGATTTAGTTCCTTCTTAGTTCATAGTGCTTCTCTTTTTTTCTCATCTCCACTCTTTCTTACAGTGTGTCATTCATGAGTTTAGTGTGTATCCCATATATATAAGTGCCAAAATTTTAACAAGTACTTTTAGGTCATGGTGAGGTAATAATGTAACTAAAATAGCAATGTCCACAAAATCAAATTTAAATGAGTCTTTCATGGTAATCGTTTCTATAGCAATTTGTAAAATATTATATCATTTAAATGTTTTTGATTTGAATTGTATTTGAATAAAGTTACTATTGTTATGCTTAGTAACCGCGGAAATTACTGGGTCTCACAGTATCATTGAGAATCTCTATGAAATACAAACTTATTTTTGCTGTAGATAAATGAATATTGTATATTCAGACTATAGAACCCTTTACAGTTTTTTGCATTGTTCAATTTAGTGTGAATATGTTTACACAAGCTGGCAGGGAGAAATCCCAAACAGACTGCGCGGGGGCGGCGCAAAGGCGATGCGGAGGCGTGATATGCGCAGTTTTTTAAGTTATATTTATATATACAAATCTGGATGCATATTAAAATGAGTTCCTCTGCAAAATTAACAACATTGATGTAACAGTACCCCTGTTTATATGATAAACAATAAAAATAAATTTCTGTGTGACAAACTCCAGACAAATTCAGGCTTCACAGTTTTATACTGATTTGCCTCTGCATTCAGTACCTACCTTGTAATATTGTAGCAATTTTACTCAATCAGATTTCATTTAGTGATTTAAGTCTTTTGCACCAGATGCTAATTACTAGTGACAGATTGTTAGCCCATTAAGTGTTTTATAATAAGCCCTTGACATTTAAATATCTGTATGATAAGATAGGCAATTGGCAAATTCCACATTTTTTGTCTCTCCCAGACTAAAATAAAAGTATTCTCATTTTAACTCTTTATCAAAATATATTTACCTATACCAGTGTTCTGATCAACAGCTTCAAGAAATTGACCAATAACTAGGGGTACAGACTGAATTCTCTTCACCTCTTCTTGAGCATGAAGATATTCTTTTTTAAGGTTCCTTTGTTCATCTTTTATGTACTCTTCTTGGACTTCTAAGAACTCTAACATGCGTTGCAGTTTCTGTGGAAATTGTCGCAATTAGAGCTATAATATTTGCACACATTTTACTTTTAGTTATGTTTTAGGTTAGGTATAATAAGTGTACGTTTTAATTTAAATACCTTATATTTAGTGTAAAGATCTTCTGATTCAAGTTCATCGAAAGATTGAGGGCCGGAAAAAGCAAGACCCTTTGCATCGGTGGTTTGTTCATCCTGCAAATAATACTCTTTAAAGAAAGTTTGTTGTGTAAAGAAATTAGATTACATTTATAATCACTTACTTTCTCAGGCAATATGATTCCAATTTCTTCCATTTTGTTAGACGCTGAGTAATTTGTAGAGAAAATTTATAAAAATAAGAACAGCAAAAGATAAGTTACGATCAATCAGAGAACAATTTTTGTCAATTGTCAAAATTGACAAAACAGAAACGCAATATCATTCATACGTTCCTTTTTATGATTGTGGCGTTGAGGCTTTTGATGTTACTTTACTAATTAAGCGTTAGGTAAACTTTACTTGCTCTGTGGTTAGGTAGATGTAAAATAAAATATAAAAATGTTCAATTATTATAATAACAATTGGCACAGATAGAAATAAGCCGATATAACTGTTGTTTGTGGTAGGGCATGCAAACCGATAATTGATAATCGGTTATTTATCGATAATCGGTCCATTTTGAAAAACGATAAATATCGAGAGAAAAATCGATAAATATCGGTATTCGATAAAAAAATATAAAATCATATTAGAATTATTTCCCAATCATTAGAGCTGATTCCGAAATAAAACTGATTATTCGGGAAGTGTTAAAAAATACTAACCTAAAAAGTGAAAAAATAACATTGCGTAGGTAATGCGTAAATAGTTCGTATTATTTGTGTATCAAATTGTATTCTATTTTTCTATAAATCTAAGTTTTTACATATTTTATTTTACTTTTAGTTCAGTAAATTGTTTTTACGTTTATAAATCAGATTTATTAACAAAAAGTACATACATATGTTAATATTTACAAACTTAAAACTACACATTATCTTAAATAATAAACTTCCTCAAAGTTGCCGCTTAGAAAGCTGTCATTGCTCAAGGTACCTAGCAGACTGGCAGCATTGCCTCTTTGAATAGCCAAACTGATTCGTTGGCGGAAGAAGCTGCCAGCCCGGCGGTCTCCCGAAGCCTAAGCCGAAGCCTTTACGTTAAAATAAAATTAGATAAAATTAAAACTACCTAATGGTGGTACCTTGTCACAATATTATACAAATATAAAATGTATGTATAAGAAAATAACTAATGATTATAATAATTCCAAAATGTTGATTTCAATATTTTGTATTTAATTTAATACAGAAATACAATCGTTGATTTAAAAAAATACTATATTTTTTAAATATTTAAATATTTATTTTTCAGTGTGTAATAGGCATTAAAGTATGAAATTGCCGCTTTAACGCACTGTCCACTTTGAATTAAAATTAAACCTGCGTAGTGTCAGATTTCAGAGTAACTTTTTTTACACGAAAACTATAACATTTTAATTTTTTTTAAATCATGACATTTGACTGTTCGGACTCAATTGTTTTTACATTCAGCTTTTAAGAAGATGGACACAGCGAAACCCAGAGTAATTTTCGAATACGAGTTCCGACGTGGGACTAACGTAGCAGAAACTAGCTCGTTACATCAATGCTGTGTTGGGAGAAGATACGGCTAACGAACGCACCGAGTGTTTTTGGTTTAACCGCTTTAGTAGCGGAAACTTCTACTTGAAGAATGAACCACGAGGAAGACCAGCCACTAAGGTAAACAACGTTGAACTAAGGGTTATGGTGAAAGCCGATCCGTATCAACCTACCAAGGAATCAGCGGCATCGTTTGACGTTAACATACTCACAATTTTGACCCATTTGCAGCCAATCGGTAAAATTAAAAACCTTGGAAAATGGGTGCCTCATGATTTGACTGATTTGCAGTGAGCAGCGTGCGTTGATGCTTGCCTGCCTTGAACTTGTTAAGCCGGTACAGAAATGAAGGGGTTTTGAACCGAATTGCGACGTATGACGAAAATTGGATTTTTTACGATAATCGCGAGCAAACAACGTAATGGCTGACTCCGGGTCAAACACCACACCAACGCCTTAAAGTGAAGCTTACCCATAGAAAGGTGATGGTAACTGTTTGGTGGTCACTTCATGGTGTAAATCACTACAGCTTCCCCCGATCCGGTCAAGCAATAACAGCAAATATCTACTGTGCAGAACTCTGAACAACGATGGCGATACTCGCAGCAAAGCAGCCCCGACTCGTCAATTGATTTTCACCATTATTGTTCCATGACAACGCAAGACTTCACACTCCTCGAGAAGCAGTTTTAACACTACAGAATCTGCAGTTAGAAACCATCTGTCATCCATCCTCCGTACTCCCCAACCGACTACCATTTTTCCCCGATTTGGACAATATTTTGTACGGAAAATATTTTCTTCCCAGGAAGCAGTACCAAACGCTCTTCCACAGTATGTGGATTCCAGTTCCCCAGAGTTCTATCGCAAACGTTTAAATGAACTTTTGATTAGTTGGCAAAAATGTATAGACAACGAGGGGTAATTACTTTGATTAAGTAAATATATCTCGTCCTACAAAAAAAATTGTTTAATTTTTAATATTGTGGTTCATTTTAGGTAATTGTATAGTTAACTTACATGTGACAAAACAACTCTTTGTAAAACATTATTATATTATATTGTATTTTTTTTATCGATTATCGGAACATTTCGATAATTGCGTGCCCTAGTTTGTGGTAATAGCTTATAAAAAAATCTATATATAATTATATTGATAAAAAAGTTTATAAAGTAAGTTTTTGGCGGGAACGGCTGAAGTGAAATTAACATTTTGTCTCCGACATTTTGCTTAAATTTTTTATTTTTTGACCTTAAGAGTTTTAATGTAGAAAAGTGATAGTACCACTGTTAGGATAGTACATAATTATGTTGTGCGCTCAAGTTGTGTAAGCGAAAACAATTTGGGGTCTGAATAAACATGTGCAACTATAGTAATACGATTCTCCTTTTGGAGGGAAGCTAAAGGGATCTTAGCCCGTACAACTAATGTCTTCAGTGATAAATCTACTACTTATCATTTCGTTAAAATGTCGGCGTAATATATTAATAGTTTCTTGAAGCTTCCAGCGACAAATATATTGAGACAGTCTTTTGTTTTTTTTAGTGGCTTAGTCCGCCTCAGCGGATCTACAACCGCTGAGGCGGACTAAGCGACTAAAAAAAATTCAACATCACACTACTAAATAAACACTTATTTCAACAATTCCACATAACGCACAACAGTGTAGACACTTTGGTACGGAAAACTACACCAATTTTAAATCACAAAATCCAGTAGAAACAATTTGTGAATAATTAAAATAGACGCCCTAACGCTTCCCATAAAAATCCGCCAAAAATTCTTGTTCATAGTTTTCGCGGTCTTTTTAGAAGTAAATATTGATATGTCAATGATTTTATACATACATACATACATATCTTCACGCTGCATCCCCGATGGGGTAGTGATTTTATAACTTCAGTAAAGCCCACTGGAGGAATATTAGGGACTTATAAGAAAAAATAACAAATTTTACATCAGAGATTTTGTTTAAGGTGGAAGGAGAGGAATTATCCATCTGACAAGTAATACTAGAATCTGAATTATGGGCACAGAAGACGGGAAGAGAAGAGTTATATACGCATAACTTCCTTTATCTCCCATTAATTTGGGCTTATAGGACATAATGAAAGAACAGGAGAAGTGAAGTTTATAATACAAAAGTGTAAAGTGATAGTACAGTGCATATATTATACACTATTATATTTGTAGTGTGTTACTAAAGGTCTGTGCAAGTGAAAAAAATGGAAATTTTGAATGAATATGTGTACCTGAAGTTTTCTTCATAGAACCTTCTATTCCTTTTTAATGTCAGTAAAGCCTAATATCACTTTACGAAAGGTGTTAGGGACTTAGTGATAAGAGAAATTAAGGGGAGATAAGCGGGGATTCTTACAATTTAAGAACAACCACATTAAACTAGGCAATATGACGTCAATACGTAATACATCATATAATATATTTTGCATCCCGATGATTATAATAACAATAATAAAGCCTCCTACTCGGACTTAAACTTAATAGCACATTTGGTGTTTACTCGCTTTTTGTATGTCCGTTTGCCAATCAGCAAAGGATTCCTCCAACCTTGTCTATTCCTGCCTATCCTGGGCCACTCTACTCCATATTATTCCTGCGACTTGTCTGATGTCATCGTACCACCGTTTTTGTGGTCTGCCTCTCTGTCTTTTGTCCTCTCTCGGATACCATTGAGTTACAAGTTTATTCCATTTGTATCTCCCTCTAATCATATGACCTGACCATTTCCATTTTTGTCTTTTGATTTTTTCCGTTATATCTTGGACTCTGGTCTTTTGCCTGATGTTACTGTTTCTAATTTTTTCAAATTTCTTTGTTCCTGTCATGCTCCTTTCTATCGCACGTTGGCATGTGGCAAGTTTATTTAATGTATTTTTTGTTAAAGCCCATGTTTGACATCCATATAGTAAGACCGGTAGAATACAAGTATTAAACAATTTACTTTTTTTGTACTTCCATATTTGTGGTTTCTTTATTATATTTTGGTAGTTTGGTCATCAGAAAGTTTGTTATCTGGTCTATTTGATGTTTCTTCAGCTTTATGTTGTCTAGGTTCTCTCTTGATCTTGGTTTTCGGGAGAGGTTGTCCTCATTTCTGCTCGGATCGTTCGATGATTTGTACTAAAATTAAGTTTGTTGATGACACTCATGTTTGAAAAGTATCTTGTTTTATTGGTAAATACAAAGTCCATTTGATTTTTTGATTTTCCATCTGGCGATGTCCATGTTCGCATCCTTTTCTTGTTTTTTTGAATATTGTTGAGTTTTTTTCCATTTCTACTTCTAGTTTTTTTGCTATATGTAAATAGTCCCAGAACTATATCTTCCTCTGGTTGACGTTCTCCAATTTGTACATTGAAATCGCCCACTATCAACAGGTTTTTGTTATTTGTATTATTTTATTCAAATCTTGGTAGAATTTATCAATTGTCTCAGTATATATATAATTTTCTCTATGATCTGCTTGTTACGTAGGTGAGTATTTTGTGCGATTGTCCATGAATCTTTATATTCTGATAACTTTAGATTTAATAATGCTATGCGTTCCGAGATGTTATAAAACCCTTCTATATATTTTATCAGATATTTTTTGACCATAAATCCAACTCCATGCAGTATGTAGTAGAATACAGTCTTGATGCGCAACAATATTTTCTCCCATTCTCCTCACTTCACTCAAGCCGAGAATATCCCAGTTGACCTTTTCAAGTGCAAATGGCAATTCTATGAGGCTCCCCTCTGATTTGAAAGTAAAGACATTTAGAGCAGCAATATATATTTTTGACGTCTGGCGATATGATTTCTTAACTGGAATTTTATTATTGTTATTTTTGTTCACTTTGGTAGGAGGGTGTTGGTCAAAAATTTTCCCCACGGTGACCAACCGGTTTGGGAGTATTAGAGGTGTTGTAATTGTTAGGTGTTTTGTTTGTCTAAGTTCTGGTTCTTGATCTTGTTTAGCATCTAATATGTATTTTTTTCAGACATGGAGTAAGATTATTCCCGCATGAGACAAAATGCATACATTTTTTCATTTCAGGATCAATTTAACTTTTTGTGCTGGAATTAAGCTCAGGGCTTGGTGTTTCCTTTCCAGATCTTTTCCTCTTTTCACTTTCACGAAATTTATTGAATATTTCTTTGCGTTTCTCCATTTTTTTTTGAGTAGTCTTGTGTTATATATGAGTTAGATTTCATCTTTTTCTTGTTTTTTAAAATTTGGATTTTTTTCTGTAGTGTAGTAGTAGCAAGAAAGATCGGTCAGGTTTTTCCATTGTTTGCCTTTCTGCCAAGTCGTACTTTATTTATTTCACTCATGTTCAGCGCTACATTTATGGTTTTTAATGTTAGAGTTAACAAGTTTTCATCTTTTTCATCGTTTGCTTCAGGTAATCCATATATTATTATGTTGTTTTTTCTAGCGCCTACGTCAAGGAGTTCGACTTTTCGGTTAAGTTCCTCCACCTCATTTTTCAATTTCTCGTTTTCTTCCAGTAATGGTTTCATCTTATAACCAATCGTTCTTAATATTGTTGTGGATACATTTTCAGTTATTCGTAATGTTTGTTTTTTGGGTGACTATTGCTGTTCTTATAATCGTTCACCACTTTGCATCAATAGTTGCTGCTATTTTTTCTCTAGCTTTTTACAGGGAAAAAAGCTTCAAATTGTTCTATCAACAACCCGTTGCCTAGATACCAATTTTTATTTTTAGTTCGGTGGGTTTAAATTCCGAATGCCACATTACTAGTCTTCTAGCTTAAGTGATGAACTACGATCAGAACCCAACTTCTGAAGTTCACTATCTGTTTCTTGTGAAGAAGCAAGAGCTGTACAATCCTCTTCAAAAGAAATCGCTTCGACTCGAGACATAGTATCAGCGACTACGTTTTCAGTTCCCTTAACATGCTCAATGCTAGTGGTGAACTGAAAAATAAAAGTCAATTGATCAAGTTGAACTGGAGGAAGTTTATCACAACGTTGAGTAAAAACAAACATGAGTGGCTTATGATCGGTATATATAGAAGTGTGCTGCACTTCCAATATATAACGAAAATACTGAACCGCTTCATAAATCCCTAGCAATTCTCTATAGTAAGCTGGCCAAGTGCAATGTCTTGGAGAGCGTTTTTTACTAAAAAATGCAATAGGTTGCCAACTATCATCAACTCTCTGTTGAAGGGCTGCTCCGACATGAGAGCTTGATGCATCAGTAAATAAACCAAGTGGCGTATTCGGAACCGGATGAGCTAACAAGGTGGCACTTGATTAAATCTCTTTACATTTATCAAAAGCTTTCTACGATTCCTCAGACCAAGGTACGACCTTAGAACCCTTAACGTTATTATCAGCAAGAATCTTAATCAATGGTCCCGTGAATTTAGCAGCCGCAGGAACAAATCTCCGCTAAAAATTCAACATACCAAGAAATCTACGTAAACCTTGGGCTGTTTTCGGGAGTGGAAAATTTCTAAGCGCTTCGATTCTCTCAGGAGGAGGTTTAGTTCCGTCTTTAGAAATGCGAAAACCAAGAAAAGTAACTTTATTAACGCCAAATAATATATATCTTATTTTGTTCTAGCCGCAATAATTTTGTTATGTCATTCCGTCCGCTGCATCTTTCCTGCTAATTGTTACTAGTAGTTTACGATCGACCTCTGACGTCGCCGCGCGTTGGTCGTAGTACCGTCCGCACCACTCCGGTCACCTTTCACCACACCCACATTGATTGGGTTCCGCGCCGCTTAACTTTATTTAATTACGCTAAAATACAGTCCACTTTATAAAGAAGACCACTGCGCAAGAAAGGCCGAGAAGAAGCGCTGCCAGGACCAGGATCACGACAGGACGCGTCATCCACACCTCCGAACATCTGAGGTAACGGTCGTAGTTGTCATTTGAGCATTTTTGAAGGTACGCTTTTCTCGTCATGACTATAACCAGCACCTCACCCCGCCATGCGCGTCGGTGTTACCGGCTGTTTTGCTCAGCTGCCGCTGGCGCGCACAAATTTCTTCAACATCAAAAACGCATTTACTGGAATTTACAACAACTCCATAATCAGTCAACCATTAAAATAGTGTACGATGCTGTGTATGCTGAACAGCATCACGAGAAAAGACCAGGATGCCACAACATATGGGAAACAAAAATCTAAGCCCCTCGTCACTTCATCGATGAATCGTTGAAAAGTTTGACCAGCGTTACGTAAGCCAAAAGTCATAAAACAAAACTCGAGCAGTCCCAAGGGAGCTATGATTGCTGTCTTGCATATATCAGCGGGATCTATCACTATCTGTTGATATGCTTTTACTAAATCAAGAGTACTAAATATAGTAGCGCTATTTAGGTTATTAGTAAAATCACCAATGTATCTAACCGGATATCTATCAGGAATGGTCCGCGCGTTTCGTGCACGGTAATCGCCACACGGTCGCCATGTGGCATCCTTCTTCGGAGACATGTGTAATGGCGAAGACCATGAACTATCGGATGACCTCGCAGTTCCACATTGTACCATTTCTTTAAAAAACTGTTTGGCAGCTAATAGTTTTTGCGGTACCAAGCGACGAGGACGACAGGTAACTGGTGGTCCATCAGTTGTCAAAATGTGATGAACTGTGGAGTGTTTAATAATGCGAGGATAACCAGGAGAACGAGTTAGATCAAGAAATTCTAAAAGAATGTCACAAAAAGGTGTCTTCACAACAGCAACAGCCTTAACGCTAATTTATTACCCCTGAGCCATAGAAGCAGGCGTGGATAGTTTTGTGGTACCACCTACCAAACATTTCTTACGACAGTCTGGAAGGAGACGATAATAAGCTAGAAAATCTGAGCCGATAGTAGGTATGCTTACATCGGCGATGATGAAGTTCCACCGGAACTCCCGGCGTAAACCCAAATTCAAATTAAGAAGAACATATAAAAACATAAGTTTTTATGACACTACCGTTAGCAGCACGTAGATCATAGACAGATGCCTTATTATAACGTCTTAAGTAGCAACGCGGAAAAAAAACACAAATCAGAGCCGGTATCAACTAAAAAACGGCGCTTGGTTTTCAGATCTGTAACAAACAAACGGCGGGTCAGAGTAGAACAATCAGCAGCCGCCTCTATTGATTGCCGGCACAGTTTCCCCTGTGATTAGGATCCCAAGCGCAAGGACTGATACATTCGAGGGCTCTCTTACCGAATCTCTTGTGATACCAACAAAATTTAGACTCACCAGCTTGTGATGTCTCAGACCTAGATCGAGAAGTTGACCTAGATCGAAAACAAGCATTTTCCACACTAAGAGCTTCAACTTTGCGAGTCAGCTCATCGATACGTTTTATTAAATTTGCAATGTCAAACAAAGCTTCGGCAGCATGAACATTATGGGTATGCGATGATGTGTCTATAATTTTATCTGCGATTTCGGCAACCTTATCTAAAGGTAGATCGACCTGAGCTAAGAGAATTGCCTGAACGTTGCTAGGCAATCGACGCATCTATAACTCGCGAATTATGTCGTCGTCACGAAGAGCTGCGCCTGCTAAAGATCTAAGGTCTACGATCACAAATAAAGAACTAGATTCACAATCTCCTATAAAATTTAATGAAATTATTGTCCGAATTGACGTATATATTTTTAATATCGTAAAGTATTATCGGCAATATTGTGTTAATCTAAAGTAGACCTTACTGTCTAACCATAAGGTTATAAACGCTCGTAAACGATTCGTTAAACAACTTCGAACGAAGTTTGTTAAACAAAATATTTAAAATGCAAAGGAAATGTTAGATTTTCGGCTCGCTATTTAGAAAATCGAGGAAATATCTAAAGACTGTTAAAAAAATAGAGAATTTGCAATTTTTATTACATATTTTTAGTACAAGAGCAATATTTTATTATTTAACAGGGCTATACGGACAAGTACGCCATAACGAGTTCGTTCCAAAACTGATGCGAAGTGTTCAATTTACTATCAAACTCATGTGATATGTAGGTATATTATTAACAAAGTAATGATAAAAAATCTCATCCATTAATTTATTCTTTACTAAACAAAAATACTTACGAAGAGCTTTCAGCGCAACTATTTTTATTTTGTTGAAAACGTGTTGTGTAGTTGAAAATGTCTTCGAGTTGTGATGTATGAATATACTTTGAACGTCGCGCAAGTCACGGGTCAAAGCGGTCAAAACGCTGTAAAAAAAAACACAGATTAATAAATGGAAGCAGAAGCAGAAACATAATTCACTCACACATAGATATCGTGTAAGTAATAACACTGTCACTTTCATTGTAGTTTAAAATTGTAATCTTTATCCTTTTCTTTCATTTGTTGCAACACAATGCCACACATAGACAATTCCGAAACCGTGGCAGCCGCCATCTTCTGCTTAAGTCAAAATTAGCGGAGTATGCCGTCTGTTTACTTATGTCACATGTTCGATGATTAAATATTTATTGGTGTATAAACATTATTTTGGTTATTTAAAGCGCAAAAAATGCTACAAAAGTGTTGTACCCCCAATAGTTGCAACGCCTCATACAGAAAAGCCCCGAAAATCACGTTCCATCGGTAAGTAAATCTGATGTTGCAAATTGTTTGATTACTGCATTCAAAAGTCAAAGTCAAAGTCAAATCAATTTATTCAAGTAAACCCAAATGCAAGGTATTTTTGAACGTCAAATCTACTTTAGTTCGGTTCGAAAAGAAAACCTGAATACTGAGAAGAACCGACAAGAAACTCAGTCAGGTATCATTTTTTCACCATCATTGTACAATAGATATTTAAAAATACAATATCTACAAAGCCAGTAAATGCATACGCAGAGAGGATCACTTCCAGTTTATTGTTGTGTCTTCAATGAAATCGCTAATTTTGTAGTATGCTTTTCCAATCAGTGTGCGTTTAATGACAAGTTTAAATCTGTTTTCCGTTAATTGAGTAATTTCTTGAGGAATTTTATTATAAAAACGAACACAGTTACCCAAAAATGAACCACTTGACTTTTGTAATTTAAATTTAGGAATAACTAGCTGATCACGACCACGAGTTTCCACACCACTAACAACGCCTTTCTTTTGAAATAGATCTAAATTTTTTTTAGTGTACATTATGTTTTCATAGATGTATAACGAGGGTAAGGTGAGTACATCAATGTCTTTAAAATGCTCTCTCAGCGACTCACGTGCGTTCATACTGTAGACGGTACGTATTGCCCTCTTTTGTAAAATAAAGATAGATTTCATATGCGCCGCTGATCCCCACAGTAGCAGACCATAAGACATAAGGCTATGGAAATATGCGAAATACACCAGCCTAGCCGTAGCTACATCTGTCAACTGTCTAATGCGCCTAATAGCATATATTGCCGAACTGAGCTTATTAGATAAAGTCCCGATATGGTCCGCCCACTGTAACTTATTGTCTACTGTTAAACCAAGAAAAGTAGCTGATTTCATTAATTCTAATTCTTTCCCATCCAGTTTCAGTCCATTATGAATTTTGGGTACATTGGATAGGGAAAACTTAACACAATTGGTTTTTTGTGCATTCAGTAGTAAATTATTGGCAGCGAACCATCTCGAGACATCCGCCAAGGTCCTATTCTGTCCGCTAATATCTATGTCTTTTCTGTTAACTTTAAATAATAATGATGTGTCATCAGCAAATAATATTATTTCACAAAGGTCTTTAAGCATAAATGGAAGATCATTAATGTAAACCAAAAATAGGAACGGTCCCAAAATTGATCCTTGAGGAACGCCCATCATTAATTTAGAACCGACAGATGTAACCCCATTTACATTCACTTTTTGTTCTCGGTCAGCCAGATATGAAATCACGAGATCGAGAGCTTTATCACGTATTCCATAGTATTTCAGCTTGTAAATTAAAGTTTTGTGACAAACACAATCAAAACCCTTGGAAAGATCACAAAACACGCCAATGGCATCTCGTGACCCTTCCCAAGCCTCTAGTATATTTTTGACCAAGCTTGCTCCCGCATGTGTTGTTGACCGCCCTCTCGTGAAACCGTACTGTTGACCATGAAAAATCCTGCAAATGTTAAAATGTGCCAGCATTTGGTTGAGCATTATTTTTTCGAATATTTTACTCAACAATTTCAATTCAGTTAGCTGATATTTTTGTATTTCGTGGCTCCGACACTTAAATAAGTTGCAAACTATTAAAATTAAAGTTTCCTTATAATATTTAAGGTTTTTTTTATAGGTTTTTTATTATTGTTGTACCAAGTACTTAACCAATTTTGACATTATTAGTACTTGTAAAGATACAAGTACTAATACGGCCTTAGAAGTACTAGTACGGCCTTCTATAAGAAAAGAGGGCCGAATTCAGAGAAAACTGAGTCTCGTAATAAAATTAAATATTAACGGACAGGTACCTAAGGTTAACTAACTATATTTTGACTTTGATGTATAAGGTATACATCAAAATCAAAAGATAATTTCGGGTTAAAAATAAATTAATTTCGGGTTTCTAAAGGATTAAAATTTTCAAATTTTTTGGTTAAAGAACTACATAAGAAAGGCTACATAGAACAAACTGGCAGCCTAATTCTGGCAGTGCTTTGTGCTCAAAACATTTTGAACCCCATTTATTATGTTAAAGAGATACCCGTAAAACCCTGTTGTTGTTTGACCATGAAATTTAACATACCTATTAAAAATGAACATGCTATCGCCAAATTAATCTCTAGTCGCTATGCTGGGCTGAACCTGGACCAGTGTTGTTTAGAAAAAAGCCAGTGCTGGACTCCATACCTCATAATTACAAAATTATTTTTAATTTATTTATAAAATAATACAACTTTCTAGCTTCAGGTAATCGAAGATAGACTTTATTATGCATAAATTGTGTGTTCACATGTAAAAATGGTGAAAACAAATATGGATATCTCGAGGCGAATAATGACAAATAATACCTACGATTACTTGCAACGGTAATCCTTAGCATATCTGATATTCTGCGCTAGTTACTTCTGGCACACATTGAAAAACAGTGAAATGATGAGTTTGATATTACCTTCATATGTGTTGCGGTGGTGCTAGTGTGTAGTGACGTGCGTTACATACAGGACTAAAGTCGTGCAACCGGTATAAAAATTATTGATCGTAGAACATAAGCAGTGTTGTTTTTTATTAAAAACATTGTTTACTTTTTTATACTATTCATTTTTATCTGTATAATATTCTTAATTGTTTAATTTTTTTTTACCTTTATAATTGTACGTTTTTTTTGTATTAGAACTATCCCTGTGGGTATCGGTGGTGTTTACAATTTTTGTCAGACATGGCCACTCCTTTACCCTCGAAAACGAACGCAGTTACCCAAAAATGAAACATTTGACTTATGTAATTTAAATTTTGGAACAACCAATTTATCACGACCTCGGGTTTCCATACCACCAATATCGCCTTTTTTTGTAAATCGATCTATATTTTTCCTCATATATATAATAATTTCAAAGATGTATAAGGACGGCAAGGTCAGTACATCAATGTCTTTAAAACGATCTCTTAGTGATTCTCGTGCATTCATACTGTAAATAGCACGTATTGCTCTTTTTTGTAAAATAAAAATCGAGTTAATATGCGCCGCTGATCCCCACAGCAAAAGGCCGTAGGACATTAGGCTATGAAAATATGCGAAGTACACCAACCTAGCCGTATCCGCATCCGTCAATTGCCTAATGCGTCTAATGGCATATATTGCGGAACCGAGCTTACTAGCCAATACCCCGATATGATCCGCCCATTGCAATTTACTGTCTAACTGTTAAACCAAGAAAACTGGCAGACCTAATTCTAAAATAATATTATTTATTTATTAACCGAAAATAAGAACTCGCGTCTTTTTTTAGCATTCTAGATGTGTTATTTTTGAAGGAGCACTTTGACCTGTTCGCTGTTAGCGTTTTCGAATATCATTAAAACAGAAGTGCGCTCAAATACTCATTTGAGCGCACATTTGGTTCGGACATTTTTGGAGCGTTGATTGTGTATCTAGTTTTTTATTTGTGATCGAAGCCTAAGGTACCTTAAAAAGTAAGAGGGTTTCCTATCGCCTATTTCCTCCTCGCTTATAAGTTGACGCACCTTTTGTTCACGAGATAATGAAAGATGTTTAATTAATTCAAATTTTAAGAGTATATATTTGTTTGCTGCAGGAGGACTTTGAATGATGTCTTCCATTTCATCCGCGACCTTAGCGTCAAGCATAGAAATTACGTAGCTATATTTTGTTATGTCCCTATTAATACCAGCAATCTCGAATTGTGCTTCTACCTGAGCAAACCAAATCACCGGTTTGTGTGCCCAAAATTGAGGTAATTTAACCGAAACGCCCATAATTTTCTTATGTTCCTCCGTAGTCGAGGGTAAAGGAGTGGCCATGTCTAACAAAAATTGTAAACACCACCGATACCCACAGGGATAGTTCTAATAAAAAAAAACGTACAATTATAAAGGTAAAAAAAAACTAAACAATTAAGAATATTATACAGATAAAAATGAATAGTTTAAAAAAGTAAACAATGTTTTTAATAAAAAACAACACTGCTTATGTTCTACGATCAATAATTTTTATACCCGTTGGACGACTTTAGTCCTGTATGTAACGCACGTCACTGCACACTAGCACCACCGCAACACATATGAAGGTAATACCCCATCACGCCAAGACAGGAACGAATGAGACGAAAAAACGTACCAGGGCTTGAATTATTCACAATCAGGGTCCGCAATTTGAAAAGGTAGAAGCTCAACTTCGCCTTCGCTAAACTCCTCAAACGAAGGTGTTATTGTGGTGTTATCACAGAGCATTTAATACTTGCATCACTTTATACAATAACTTCACCATGAAGTACTATGCTTTATGATCCACGTAGTATCGTAGATCATGTCGGGGGTCACCGATTTGGGTGACGATTGCGGTTCTTATAATCGTTCACCACTTTGCATCAAAAGTTGCTGCTATTTTTTCTCTAGCTTTTTACAGGGAAAAAAAACTTGAAATTGTTCTATCAACAACCCACCGCCTAGATACCAATTTTTATTCTTAGTTCGGTGGGTTTAAGTTACGAACGCCACAGTTTTTATAATTCTTTCTTTCATTTTATAAAATAAAAGTGACATTTTATGTGACAGTTGAGAGGATATTTTGCGTAACGGAACGTGAACCAGTATCTAAAGAATCCAAACGTACAACGAAACGTAACTAAATTGCAATGTTGGCTTGTTGCAAGTTGACGGCGAATACCATAGAAAAAACTGAGAAAACAATACTGATTATTTTCTCAGTTTTTTCTATGGTATTTGACTTTGACAGATACTTCATATTTCCAACCTGTAATCTTTGAGACTAACTTTCGACGAATTTTACACTTTACATAGAAAGTATTTGCTGACTTTGGGATTTTTTAACACTTATTACCACTGGTACCATGTAATTTGATGTTCATTTGATAACAGCGCACAGGATTTTCACAGTTATACGAGTAATTTTATAAAGCGGGAACGGCTGACAACACAAACTTACTGTTTCGTTACCGGAACCGGGTTAATCCCGATGTTATATTATATATATACGGAAGCTGTACTCGCAACTTCGTCTGCGTACTTTTCCGGGTCGCTGAGGTTACCAAAGATACCTACATTGTTGGAGGTCTTGAAAAACATTACTTTTAATTTAATTTATATTCTTTTAATATAGAACTTATGATGACGTTGAATGTACAGAAACTTTCTTCTGTCTATCCCATTTCATTTGATATCTATATTGTTGGAGGGCGTGAAAAAGGTTACTTTCTATTGCGGAGCATTTGTCATATTGCATTTATGATGACGTCACAAATACAGAAACCTTCCCCTGCGTATTCCATTTCATTTGATACCCATATTGTTGGTGTCGAGCAAAAAAACTATTTCCTGTTACGGAACATCCGCCATAATGGATTTACTCTGACGTCAGTTATATATAAACCTTCTCTTGTGTATCTCATTTCATTTGATACCTATAGAGTTGGTATTGAACAAAAAAGTTATTTTCTATTATGGAACATCCGCCATATTGGGTTTATGATGAAGTCACATATACAGAAACCTTTTCCTGTGTATCCTATTTCATTTGATACCCATATAGTTGGCGTTTAAAAAAAGTTATTTTCTACAATGGAACATCCGCCATATTGGATTTATGATGAGGTCACATATACAGAAACCTTTCCCTGCGTATTCCATTTCATTTGATACCCATATTGTTGGTGTTGACCAAAAAAACTATTTCTTGTTATGGAACGTCCGCTATATTGGATTTGCCATGACATCACATATACAGAAACCTTCTCTTGTGTATCCCATTTCATTTGATGCCCATATTGTTGGTGTTGAACAAAAACAATATTTTCTATTATGGAACATCCGCCATATTGGATTTATGATGACGCCACATATACAGAAACCTTCCCATTCGTATTCCATTTCATTTGATACCCATACTGTTGGTGTTTAACAAAAAAATTATTTTCTATTGTGGAACATCCGCCATATTGGATTTATGATGACGTCACATGTACAGAAATCTTCCCCTGCGTATTCCGTTTCATTTAATACCCATACTGTTGGCGTTAACAAAAAAACTATTTCCTAATATGGAACATCTACTATATTGGATTCATGGTGACGTCACATATACAGAAACCTTCCACTGTATTCCATTTCATTTGGTACCCATACAAAACAATACAATACAATTTATACAATACACTTTATTGCACCAGTACAAATATACAAATTCAAAAAGAATAATATAATGAAAATATAAAATTTCGGCGGCCTTGAGGTAAAGAAAAAAAAGCATAGGGAAAACCTAGTGGGAGGTGCGAATGTACAGAAACCCAAAGAAAAGTCTAAACCTAACTAGGTGCCACAAATTATATACTTAGTCAGGATCTTTTAGGTAAAAATTATAATATTGAAGAAGGTTATGGTTTTACTGTCTTATAGGTATTCAGTGATAACATATCAGTCGTCATATATTTATTTTTAAAATATTTAGGTCAAATCGCAATCACCTGGAGGTGATACTGGGAATCGAGAAATTAACTTTAACCGTTTAACTTTTTTGTTTAACATCAACAAGATGGGTACCTAATTCAACAGTTGTTTTTATAGTTAAAACTTAACTTAAATCCAAAAGGAAAAAATTTGCATTTTTAGTAGCATTATTTCATTTATTTATATATTTACTAGTCGACTGTAAGCGAATAGCAGAAATAAAGAATAAAGATAATGTGAAATATTGGATGTTTTAATTTAAAAATATCTGTTTCAAATTAAAATATTGTAATATTTGCTAGAGATTTCCAAATTTAAAGACTCGATTTACAAATTATTATTAATGAAATCAATATATGAAGTGACCCTGGCATAAGCTGCTGGAAGGCCTATTGCACAGCCCAAAGCGGAACCAAATGACGTAACACCAACCTGAAAGGAAAAATAAAGTATTATTATATGTAGGTTTGTACAATAATTAACACATTTGTAAGAAATACATTAAATATTTTGCTGTCCTGAATAAAATTGGTAAAATTGTATCTACTGATAAGCTAAGAAGATTAATCATGAAACAGTTATTTTTGGAATTTAAATTAACAATATTGAAAGAATTAACATTACAACTTTAAGATCTGCAGCATTACATAAACATATTCTGAATCGCCAAGCGGATGAAGCTATTGAAGTTGTAGTTACAGGCTAGTTATGAAATAATTACCAAGATAGGTCTGTTGTCCCTTTCAACAATGAGAGGACCACCAGAGTCACCGCCGCAAGTTCCACCACCACCTAAGCCGCTGGTACAGATGTTCGAAGGTTGAACGATTAATGGGAACCCTATACTGCATGCAGTGTTTGTAATAATATTCAGACGAACGTGACTGAGGTCACCGCTGATAGAGTTAGAATCTGAAAACAAAACAAATTTTAATACGATGTTATGATATCTAGGATTTGAGTGGTTAAGTTTTGATAAGTATTAAAATAATCATTAAATCGAGTATCATGAGTTATCTACTCGTGAAGAATTTAACGCAGCTTTAAAAAAATACTCTAATTCTATAAAATTTTGTAATATCGAATTTATATTTTATATACTTACTGTCCGAAGTCCGACCGAATCCGGAAGCAGTAGCTGAGGTACCAGCAAAGTCTTCATTTAGCTGACTTCCCGAAGGTAAGGCGACAACGGCGATGTTCTCTAAACAATATAATGAAAGAATTACATAGGAATGTAAGTGTACCATAGAGTAGAACAATACAATGTCAGGGTAAATACGGACATGATATACAGAGTTAATTTCAAAATAATAATAACCTCTTAGTGAAAAATTCCTGTCAACATATCTAACAACTTTTGTTCTACGACTTTTTTCAAAACTCAATTCGTTCCTCAAAAAATATTTATTAAGTTTTGTTGTAGTAAATGAAATGTAATTACTCTGTACGTATTTCCAATGGTGCAGTGCAAGCGCACCGGCCCTCAGCGCCGCACTGTGCGTGTGCCGCATTAGCGATTGGGTAGAGTAGTTGCGATTTTCAGAAACATTTAATGTATTTTTATTTTTGTACAAAAGAAAAAACTTGTGAATTTTTGAAAACTTATGAGTTGTAAAACAAAAGTTATTGGGCATAATGTTTAGTACAAAATACTAAGGTTATTAGTATTTTTAAATTAACCCTATATAGGTACCCTCGTTGCTCATATAGGTTGGATAAAACATCAAGGTGAAATTTTAACAACAAAACATAAATATCCGCAGGTACACCCAAGGTGTCCTATACTATACCTACTAATATTATAAAGAGTTAAACTTTGTTTGTATGTAATGGATAAGATCAAAAACTACTCAACCGATTTCAAATGTTCTTTCACCTATACAAAGCTACATTATCTGTAACAGAGTAACATGGACTGTATTTTATTTTCAAAAAAATTTCTACCCGTGTCAAACTGGGTGGGTCGCTAGTCACCTATGCGTTACATCCATTCAAATTCAAATTATTTATTTGTCTGTGATTTGTCTTTTTTTGAAGTCGGTTAAAAATAAAAACAAGAAATCATGCACAATCAATGTAAAATAAATCACAAGAACTATAATGTATTATAACCGCATATACATACATTTTATTGAAAAGTTAGTAAAGCGTTTATAATGTTTTTAGAACACTTAAGTTCTGATAGTTTCGTTTTCCCTTGTAATGGAATTAACGAATTATTACTTGACACCAACTTGATGCCGTCTTGCTATTAGCTAGTGCTAATTGGTAGTTAATAATTATAGAATCACAGACTAATGTCTTTATCTGAATAAACACTGTAAATTAAAATAGTTACTTTTTAGGGTTCCATAGCCAAATAGCAAAAAACGGAACCCCTGTAATTTCTTTCTGGTGAGCGGTCCGCCTGTTTATTAGTATATCAGAGCCATTTTACTCAGAGACTACAGATGAAAATTGGAAAGTAGGTACATAAATACATACATACATATCTTCAGGCTGTATCCCAACGGGGTAGTCAGAGAGGACGGAGCGCGAAGCGTCGCGGTCCTTACATACCTTTTTGGCTTCCTCAAATCTCATCATTCTCCTCACACATTTTCGCTTAGGTATGCGAGGGCTTTTGACATTTCCGTCTGCTAACACTGGCTATTTGATCTTCATAAGTCAGCCTTGGTCTTCCTTGGCTTCTTTTACCACTCACTTTCGCTCTGTAGATTTTCGTCGTCAGTCTTTCATCATTCATTCTTTCTAATTGCCCGAACCATCTAAGCATTCCTTACTTCATTTTTACAACAACACTGTCGTGCAACCTTTTTAAACTGCGTATCTCTTCATTGCCTATCCTGTCCGCAAGGGTGACACCGCACATATTTCTAAGAGATCGCATTTCTGCTGCATTTATCTTACTTACACTCGATTTCGGGCATATCCAGGCATCACTACCGTACAATAAAGTTGGCACCAACACAGCATTGTGGATGGCCATACTGGCAGTGTTAGATATATTCACACTAAAAATAGGTAGGTGAAAAGTAGGTGTATTCTATAAACCATTATACAATGTATAGTGAAATTTTGAAAAGTATAACTTAAGGGGTGGCATCCCATACATATGACTGAGAGAAGACAAAAAATATTTAGTCCACATAAGCTTGTGAGGTATTTTTAGATAGATCTTCAAAAATTATACTGTAGAAGTTTACAGTGATGTATAAAGTGACTTTTTTATTTAGTTCAACAGTTGGTGACTCAAGCGCTTCTAAAATCGTAAAGAGTGTCCCCCCCTCTAACTACAGGGGGGAAAAAATCCGAAATTATTGAGGGAGTAAAACTTAAAAAGCACTTTAAACGAAAATTAGTTTAAAGCGGATACGTTGTGTAGTTTTTGAGATAGGAGTTTTCCGTGTACACGCTCACCGAACCCAGAAATAACTTCTTAGTTTTTCAGCGTAATTTAAAATATGCTATGAAATGCAAACTTATTTTCGATGCCGATTTAAATAATATTGAACCCTTCACTGCGTGGGTCAACATGCATTTAACCGGTTTTTTTTACTATTTTTAAAAAGCGAATAGATAGAGGCAAGTATTTACCTTATTTATTTTCTTATGCTCTCTTTTATGATTACTTAGTCTTACATGTAAGTATTTATTACATGTACTTATTTATTTCCTTGTGATCACTATTTATACTTAACATGTTTATACTAACAATCTACATATGAATATTAATTAGTTATAACATGGCGATACCTATATACTAAGTGTTATTAAGCTTCAAAAACTTCTTTTATTACCTGACAGAAGAACGTTTTGATTAAGACGTATAACTGCAATGTCATTGCGAATTAATGCAGGAATCCAATTGGAGTGGACAGTAACCGACGTCGTCTGTTGCCTTTCGCCACCAGTGAAAAGGTACGTTGTACCGAGTACCACAGTAAAACGCCAAGCTTGGTTAACTCCATCAAACCAGCAATGAGCAGCAGTCAAAACTCTATTACTTGAGATAAGCGAACCACCACAGACTCCGTTTCCTTGGAGACCGATGATGTCGCTTATAAGACCAGCCTGAGAACAGCAAGCCATAATAAATTAATTGTTATTACACACTTACATGACGTCACGCCTTTTTTAATTCGAGGCGGACAGAACCTCAGGGTATAATAATACACTTTGACATTATGTTTGGTTGTTATTATTTGGCTTTACATATAGCGAAATGGAACTACATGGTATCAGATTGTTAGCCCATCGCCTATATAAGTTCCTTATAATGAGCACTATTCTCTCGGTTTACTTTTAGAACTTTCCTGGGAAGATAACAGCTGACACATTTCATGTTTTTCTTTCTTCCTCAGACCAGTGTGTAAGTAGCTTTTACATATATATCACATATTTGAAAACTTAATAAAACGTTTTAGTGATTTATTTTTAATTTTCAGATGGGTAGTATTTTTAACCCCCGACGGAAAAGAGGTATTATAAGTTAGACGCCGTTTTGTTTGTCTGTCTTGTTATCTGTCTGTTTGTGGGATTGTAGCTCCTGAACGGATAAATCAATTTCGAAACTCAGAAACTGAAGCAAATATGTAGTATGTAGGAGAATATTAGAAACAAGTATCTTACGTGCAATATTACATTTAATAATATTGTTGAATTTTACGTTATATAATTATATTTATTTAAATATGTATGTATATAACAAACCTGCCATGGAAACTGCCCTTCCTGCGCAATTTGTCCTCCAACGATTCTTGACTGTGCTAATAGCTGCTCTTCCGTTTTACGGATTTCTTCCGCTATTTGAATAGACCGTTCCAAGTATCCTAAAATTGATGGATTTTCAGGTTGAATGCTTTTTGCATAACCTAAAGTGATTATCGCCAAAGCCACTATTATGGTCTTCATTGTTGAAGTTTTGAATAAAAGCAGCTAAATGGGTGAATCAATTCATTTCACTTAATATATAAATTAACTAATACTGATAGCTAAGTACAATACTGAGTACTGAGAATTAAGATTAAATACACTTTTAGAGTTCCGTCACTAAATGGCAAAAACGAAATCATTATAATTTTGTCCTGTAAGTCTTTCCATCAGTCTCTCCGTAAGTCACAGCCATTTTATTCGGAGACTACTGGCACTATATGGATGAAATTTGAAACATAGGTTAATTCTATGATATCTTTACTCTATCTGCGTTATATGTACATACATACAATGCTAAAGAGTAGTTTTAAAAAAGAATAAAGTTGACGCTCCGTACATGTAACTCTGAGAAGAAATAAAAATTCCAGTGCTCAATATCTTGCGGGGTATTTTTAACCGACTTCAAAAAAAGGCTCTATGTTCGTTTATATGTGTGTGTTTTTTTTTTAAGTATTTTCACTGATAACGTTGGCAATTGTGAACGATTTCGAAAATTATTTTTTTGTTTGAAAGGGTAGGGTACACTTCCGAAGTGGTCCCACTTCAATTTCACCAGTATTAGAGTTTGGACTTCGAAGATGCACCAAATGACGCTAACTGCTTGTATGCTTTATTTATATTGATGATTCTCGTGTATGTCGTTGCGCTCCAGAAAGAAGTTAATTGTAGTGTACTTTAGATATTTATTTAGGCCAAGGTCACTCAGATGTATGTAAATACTATTACAGCTATGTGGGTGACATCATTATTTGTCGAACTGGCAGGCAGCTCCCGTCAACGCGTTGTCGGTGCGATCCTGCTGAACCTTGAAGTCCGGCTTTAGAGAAGATAGTACGTTATCTAGCGACTGACGCAAGTACTTACCGAGCACGGCTACTGTAGTTAGTATCAGCATCGTATCGGTTGGAGAGAGACGGAATGGTGCCACCTCCTTTTGCGTGGCGCGAGAGAGCTAATCCTACCGTGAAATTCCGAGGCCGGATCGGTGGCAACTTACGCCTAGGACTGTCGGCCCTGTAATCCAGGTAATCAGGTTTAAGGTAAAACCTGGCTAGGTCAAAAAGGTTACAGTGCCCAAGCTAAGTTACAGTGCCGCCACGAGGCGACTAAAATAGCTATAGTGGTCGCGGTCGATCGAAGTAAGGGCTCCGGTCTTTTTACCGGATTTATCCATGCGACCCCGAGAAGGAGGGCAGCACGTGTGCTTCACGCCGTTATGGCATCGCTGAAGTGCAGAGGGGGCTCCGTCACTGCTCCTTCTTCGAGTAATGTTGTACCGAGCGCGAGAGGAGCACCGGCGCGTTTCGTAGGAGATCCCGGAGTCCCACGACAACGCGCCATAGGATCGCCGCAGGAATTTTGGAAAAAGCCCCACATAACCCAGTCTCACTCGCAGGGGGCTGAATATACTTGTTCAGGTTTCTACTGCGTCACCAAAAAAAGTGAACGTTCGTGTCAACCACGGAACGATTTTCTGTGCGTAGTCCGACACCCACTTGTATGCTATTTTTCCTACAATTCGAACCATTGTATAAAAAATGTTTTTCATTAAATTATAGTACCTACCATCTATTATCGCTTAAGTTTCAAACCATTGAGTATCAAGAAGATAAAGAAGAGAAGATAGTAAAAAAAATGACGAGAAACGAATTTTTGTGTCTGAAAGAAAAACGTGAACCTGATAACTTATCCAAGTTTGAACTCTTATGATAATTGATTAGACCGAAAGTTATACATTTATATAATTTAGTGCAAAAACACGGTTTTCACAATATGCCACGGAACCGCTACGAACGAAAAAATTCTATAAGGGCCGATTTCTTTATCATATAATCGGATTTGATTGTGATAAATATTTATCAATTAATACGCAAAATTGATTAGGAATGTTCTTCTGTGACGCATGTATGTATTTGTATGTTTCGAATACGTAATGTTTAGAGATTGGTTCAATTAGATTTATATGTATTTCATTCAATGTTTATAGTTCTTTCTATATAAGCACATTATATAATATGCTTATTCTAATTGAATCTCTTCTAGTTCTTTCTATAATGCACACTATGATTTTGATTGCCATTATTTTCGTAATTCCCATCTGCTTCTCTGCAATGTTTTATTTATTTTAATTTTATATATTTATAACATATATTACATATACGTTTAGTTTTTTGCACTTATTCTCCATATAAACCATAGCTTTACGTTAGTAACTAATTAATCTGTGCTATAGCTATGTCAAATCACGCTCCTCCGTGCACGCAATATACCTACTTAAAAAGGCGAAAAGGGGTATACAGTTTATCTTTTCACGTATTATAACGTATAGATTAGCTTAGAGAATGTACCCATACTACGTGACCCATTTAGATCCCCCCGGTAACCACCCGTAGTATATGGCAAGACCAACCTCTAGTTTTCACGTAGTAATTTATAAATATGGCTTTAAATCTTTTTTTGCAAACAGAAAGTTAAAAAATAATAATTTTGCTCATATTTGTCTTTATTTATACGGCGCTTGCAGCCCAGAAATGCGTGCATACCTTTAATTACAAGTGAAAAAAATATCATCGAGAAGAAAAAACTTATGTAAAAAAGCTGTAACAGAATCTTAATTTAGAAAAAAACAATTTTTTCTCTTTTATTCACATTTATTTTTCATCTCAATCATCTTCAACGAACACTTTTCCAGCATCGATCGACTTGGACACATCGTAGATCACGGGGGCGGAAGTATCAGGAGTTTCTTCAAATGTGATTATTTTCTCCTCATCGACGGCCTCGACGTCTATCCACTCCACGTTTTCCTCTACGACACATAAGACCTCCTGTGGTCTACTGGATAGAACCCGCAGAGGTCGTACGCGAGACACATTGTCTACTGCACCATCATGCACGTTTTTTCGATGGTTATTCATGGATCTTTTTGAGGCAAAATAAAGTCCACAAATTGAGCAAGTTCTTCCGGTGATGTCATTTTTAATAGATGAGCAGTATGTATCGTAGCGTAATTCTCTACCCTGTGAGAGATCCAGGCGTAGAGTGATACCTTGCCGCACAAGCAATGATGGAAAAATTTCCGATTCGACTTCATCTGGATTTGGTATACGGAAAGGATTTTGTAACATTGGAAAAGGTGCCGGCATAAAGCCTCGGTGCAGAATATTTTTCGACGTCTAGGATTATGTGCGTCAGTGTTGCCACCTGTGAGTTTAAAAAGCGCTAAACGCTGCGCGCCATATTTGAATATAGTTCGAAAAAGCCGAGATTTCCCTAGAGGATATTGATTACGTGACAAAAACCTCCTAAGCCTCCAGTGACCAAGCGTGGTATTTTTTATGACCCCCGCCCCTCCCTGAATGGGTCACGTAGTATGGGTACGTTCCCTTAAGTATGTACATTATTTAGCGTTGTGTATCTTATGTATATTTCATTTATATGAGAATTTATTCACAAAACCCAGACGTAAATTTGTAAAGTTGAGTTTTGGCCTTCGGGGATTAGTCTCGCAGGCTAGTCGCAGGCATAAATAGAAAAGTAAAAACAATATTTTTTGGTGTCTTCGTGAGAGCTATAATTAAGTGTGAAGTATTGCTCAAAAAATCAGAAAAACATTAACATTAAATAATAAAGTGTCCATATGTGCAGTGTATAATAATAACTTCCGCTATTAGTATTCCAGTAGCGGAGGTACAACTTACACTTGGCCGGTTTTAAATCTGTCGTCTCATCTTTTTCTTATTATATTTGTTAGTTGTTTAATTTTCTCGTATTTTCATTTACTCTTTAATTTTCATAATCTAAGCGTTTACCATTGTTTTCAGGTCCATTTGTAGCTGTACATAACCCAATTTCTATATTCTTTACACTTGATAATATTTCTATTTATTAATCCAATCAATTCAGTTCATATATAATAATCTCTATATTTTGCAAATCTGTACTTACCAGATTTGATTAACTAGTTACTAGTTAGACAACTAAACGAAAATCTTATAGCTGACTATAAAAATTTAAAAGGTGGATAACAACAAATACGAATTGCATATGCACATAGCTTACATTGTAATATACCTATTTTCCGAATGTACCTTATAAGTAATCATTTATAAATAGATATTATTTGTATAAATCTTAAATATCGATCCAATTTTACATTTATTGGAAAAAAAACTGAATGTTTAAAACGTGTATGCTTAAAAGGGGAATGCAACACGTTGTACAGTAATAGACTTGTGTCATTATTATAATTTAAATACTGTACATAAAAGAAATATTTTATGCAGTAACTATACATACTATACCTTTAGCAGTTGAAAATGAATAATCAATAGACGTGCGTTTTCTTTAATTGAAAAATAATAAATAATTCTCATGTCATATTTTCTTTGAGGAAATCGAAGTAAGAGGTGATTCTGGTGAAGACAGCAGGCATGTTTGCTTGGCAGCCGAAGATAGAACCAAACGATGTTACACCTATCTAAAATTAAAAGATAAAAAAAATTTAAGATTAAAAGACGGTTTAGGATATTCCTATTTATATGAGTTATACGGGGAATCACTGGCAGAAATAAAGATGTAAATTTAGATAGTTCCGTACAATTTTATTGTCCCAACTGAACCCCAATTTAGGTCGCGTTCGTTCCGATCGGGCAGTGCGTAGTAACTGCCGTCTACGCTCGCATACATCACGCTTTCACACAAAACTGCTGATCCGTCTTTTCTATCACACTTACAATGTCCCTACACAACACCCCTCAAAATTTTTATAAAATTTTCAAGACAATAACTCAAAAACAAAACAAAAAATATTACATGTAGTCTTATACGTAGTACTTACAAGTAGTTACAATTAAATAAATATTAAGAATCAATATAGTAATATCCGAGTATAATTACACAAACAATGTGTAACTTAAAACGCGATATAAAGGAGTCATACTTTGCATTACGAAATGGTCTAGTTGCAGTGCTTAATGCAGTGTATGCGTTTTAATGCTTTTCAATGTTATTGTTACACAATATTTAAAATGAAAACAAATAAAAGACCTGCCTACCAACATAAAATATCAGGCTATAAATTATTGTTTACCACATAATGAATGCAGGTTTTTCTTTTTTTTAATGGCATGGCGCATAGTCTAGCGCATTTGCCAATGTCATATATACCATATTAATAGGTAGAATCACAAGTATATTAGTTTTTTCTTATCGTAAAGTGATAGTAGGCTTCACTGAAGTTGACTTCTTGGAAGAGCATGAAAACTTCATATACAAAGGTTTTTTAGACCTACTCCAATCTTTTCACTTATAGAACTTTAAAACACTATTTTACTTTAAAACTACCAAAAACTTAAAAAATAGAAAATCTAAATAAAATGTTAACCTTACTTCTCCTGTTCCCGCCAAAAAGTCAAATCCAGTTTTTGACGAACTAAATGTGGTTTAATCTTTTTTTTAGAATTTGTAAAATAATTGACGACCTAGTTGGCGCAGTGGTTTAGACGTTAACCCAAGCGCGGAAGGTTCCGGGTTCGATTCCCGGTCGGGTCAAATTAGAAAATGAACTTTTCTACATTGTCTCGAGTCTGAGTGCACTGGGAGACGCCCCCCGTAGTCGTCGTCTGGTTCTCATAGCACAGAGAATACCCTAGTTTGAGATCAGATGATTGGTGTGTATTGTCTGGCGCATTATTATTATTATTATATTAATAATCTAACAGCCAGTCTCCCAAAATCATCAACGTCGAACGACAATCTGGCTTTCAGTTGTTGACACCTATCCTTCCTTGTTCCATGAAGCTATGAAAGTCACCCCTTCAGTACCTCATACTTGTGTAAGGTGAAATTTTTAGCTATGATTCACATTAAAAATAAATACCGAAGTAAATTGATGTATCGAATGTATTGCAATCGAAAGTGATTAAAATGGACCTCGACGTTAAAGCTGTGTTGGCAAGAAATAGAACACAGACTAATAAGAAATAAAATAGGAAACAAATTTACAATTACAAATACATCTTTCTCATTAAAATAAATACTGAATGAAAGCAGACCAAGACCAAATATGCAAGACTGAGACCAAACGTATAAAACTAAACTAAAACATAAAATTTGTCGTTATATCTGTTCTGTAGTTCTGTATCTGTAGTTCCAAGATAAATTTGTGGCAAGAAATAGGTATTTACCGAATAAAATTACTTTGAATAATAATTTATAAGCGATGTACAAATACCGACCAATTCTTCCAGAAATGAAGTTTTTTTAAATGTTTTTCCCTTTTTTACTTATTTACCCAGTTACTTCATAAGTTTTAGTTTATATAATTGGTTAGAATTTAAAGCTATATTTATACAGTTTTAGATATCGTAACGATATTTTTGGAAAAAATGTATGAATTTGGTATATTAGTGGCTGATTGGGTAGTTGGAATACCCATTAATATCCCAAACTTATAAACAATAACTAACAAATTTCTCAGAGAGCAAAAATGATATTGAATAAATTCAAAATGTATTTGTAAGCACAAGAATAGCACTTTTAGATGTAACGAGTTTTTAGAAGATGGATTACCTCGTGTTTTTCGATAACTTCAAATATGTACATCGATAAACAAGGTTTTTTTCTATTTTTAGTTTAGAATTCCTCGAAAATTCTATTCCAAAATTCTGTCCAAAAAGAATAAAGGTAGAATTAAGCTGTAACAGGGAAATATCAGAATAATATTATGATAACAATAAAAAAAACATTAAACGGCCTGCAAAAAAAACCACTGAAAAGTACAAAATAACTTTCCTTTATTAATCAAAACTCAAGTACAATAACAATAACTTTATAAGTATGATACACAATTACACACACATATATAATTAAATTAGTCAATTACTGAAGTCGGTGCCGAGCTTATCAAACTAATAAGTTTTCTGTTGTTGCATATTGATTTGGCACCGAATTTAATAACTGTCAAATTTAATAATATAGGTATGTATATCGTACTTATAAAGTTATTTTTATTGTACATGAGTTTTGATTGAGTGAGTTAAAAAGAACTTTATGGAAGTTCGCGAAAACTTCAGCTACACGTGTTTATTTAGACGTCCTCCATTCTTTTTACCTGCACAGAACTTTAACGCACTTTATATTACCATGTTTGCACTTTAAAACTATCAAAAATGCAAAAAATTTAACATCTAAATATCAACTGTTCTTTTCCCGTTCCCGTCAAAATTTTTTTTTTATTATATTAATCCCTAATTATTGGGACGCAAAGAGAATATGCTTGTAGCTGTACTGCTTAGCTGGTACCTGATGAGGATGAAATAACATGGAAATAACACTGCTGAATTTAAGTATATGTATAACTTGTATATGTAGTACTTATTTTAGCATGACAACTCTATAGCGTTGATTTAAAATGGGTTTATACTTTCAGGGGAACAGAAGGTTAAATATTTAAAGTGGACAAGTGCGAGTTGGGCCACGCACTGTAATGATCGGGATTGTTTTTTATCATGAAACAGGGGCGAAAGAGCAAGTGAGTCGCCTAATGGAAAGTGATCACCGCCGCCTATGGACAGCCGCAACGTCCGAGGAGTCACGGGTGCATTGCGGGCCTTTAAGAGAAGGGAGACAGAGAAGAAGGGGAAGGGGGGGGGGGATGGGCTACCGGTACTCTCACTCACCGATCGAAATACAACAGCAGTAGATGCTGTTATTTCAAGTCGATATTCAGTGAGAGGGTGGTATTTCGCCGGGCGAGCCGGCCCAATTCGTGTTGCAATGCAGCATGGCTCTACCACACCTATGATACCATACCACATTTATGGTTAAAATTCGAAGTTAATAATTTAAGCAATCATTTAAGGTCTTTTAATTCAAAGTAAAACGAAAGTTTTCACGGTCCTTACATACTGCTTTCGCCTCTTCGAATCTCATTTTTCTCTTCACATACTTTTGCTTAGGAATGCGACAACAACATTAAGAATACTACATTAAAATATATAACATTTTTAATAACCGTTCCAAATGTGGTTTCAGTTTGAGTTTCGCTTTTATGTCGCTAACTGCCAATCATAAAGTTTAAAATTTGTTGTGCGATATACTAACCAAGATTGGTTCGTCGTTCCAAATAAGTGTAAGAGGACCTCCAGAATCACCGTTGCACGTGCTGACTCCGCCAAGACCGCTAGTACATATGTTAGAACTCTGAATGAAAAGCGGAAAAGCAATGGAACATAATTTGTTTGTAATCACTTTCAATCGAACGTGGTTAAGCGTTTGGTCAGAGTAGGTAGCGTCTGAAAAGTAATAAAAAAGGTAAGTAAATATTGTGGAATGTGTAAGATATTGTGATTTGAATAAAACTTTTGATTCTGAGTGCAAGATATGTACACTTGTGTTGTAGGTAGATTTCGTATGTAAAGTATGCGCGATTCGTTGTTGGAATTTTTATTTCTTTTTTTTTTGTAACATGACTTCTATTACGTAATACTGTTACTATGACTAAGTTATCGTTTGCTCTGAATATTCGGTAAGTTATGAGAATAATATACTTTATTACATATATGTATTTCTAAATAAAGCATATTAGTATTTTCGGCCGAACCGCACTAATTTGTTGTAAAACATTTTTCAGCTAAGTATAGTTTTTAAAAAGTATTCATGACAGTAATATTTGGGTATTCTAACTGACCTAGTATCAGTCATTTCCGTGCTTCGGAAGGATGGTCATGGCATTGTATAACAATATATATATATGCAGTAGGTATGCGTTATAGATTTAAAAACGCTAACGGTAGAGTGCTAGTAGTTATACTGATCCACAAACTGGGCCGCGTGAAGGAATATGGACCTTTTATTTCCTATCTCATTTGTGAGAAGAGGCTTGTGCCCAGCAGAGGCCAGTACTATTATGTCGCAGCTTTACCGCATAAGCAAATATCCATACACAACAAGATTCATACAAGCTGCCCGTCGTAGGCACTCATTCGCATAGAGCGGCGATTTGTGATGTGGTACAAATCGGTTGGTGTCGCTTCGGTTGTGGGACAAACAACACGGCTGAGTTACGCGCACTCGACATAACGAATTCAAAGTTGACGTTTACGGTAGTAAACTAATTAATCTGTGGTTGACGGATGAATATTGAAATTTTGTAAGTGATTTTACGATTTGAGTGTCACAAATTATAAAATAACTTTAGAACTATATACTTCAGATTTCCTAAAAAAATGAGAATATATTTTGTTTTGCGTAACCAGAAATACTGGTGTGGTGCATTTATGAATACGATAGAATCGAATATTTATTTTTATAAGAGGTTGAAAATTGATTGTAGTTTTATTTAGTTATATTTTATCAATCGTACCAGCGCACAGCGGTTCCGTTATAAATTGCAAAATCTGTGACTTTGCGAATTTGTTGTCTGTAACTCATTCTTATATATTTTGTTAATAATTTTACAGCAAAGATTCGTTATGTGGCCACAAAACAACCAAAAAAATATTCCAAATGCACACACATACATTTTTTATTTTATTTACATTTCACGTAGAAGTAGGATATACATCTTCCTACTTCTATGGCATTTCACTACGTTGTTAATTGATGTAAAAAGGATAGCGTAATTAAAACAATAAATACGAAAAAACTGCTAGCGTTTATCATTTTGCTCGTTTGTTAGCACATGTGTATTGTCTACTTATTGGCGAACGACTGAGGTCAGAGACTGCAATTTGTAGTTCTTTGTACACTTAATTTTCGGTGCGCTAGTAACGTATCTACGTCATTTACATATATATTACAAGATCATTGTAACTGGAGCTTTTTAGTCGGCCGGGTCCGCTAGACGCCCGGCCCTTATCCGAATAGGAAGCCCGATAAGATGTACGCAGGTGCGGAAAGTTCCCCTGGCGACGCCTTGAGCCCGAAGTCCGCCCTCCATACGAGGTATCCCGCGGCTGGAGGAACCCTCAGGCAGTCCTCTGGCAGGGCGCCTTTAGCGCTCGCCTCAACGAGACCTGTGAAGCCGTAAAAGCCACTAGGGCTAACAGCAAAGAGGGGTTTTGTTTAGTCGGTTCAAGTCCGACACTACCTAGTCGGCGTAGAGTACGGCTGGGTGTCCGTGGGGATTTCATTTTCCCTCTCAGAAACCAAAAAAAAAAAATACTGGAGCTTTTGTGGCCCACGCGTGACACGCCCACTTTCCTGCAATGTGACTGGGAGTCTTTTTGAATGACGAGTTTCAAAATTAAACGGGGCAGGCGCATGAAAAATTATATCAATTGCCAAGGCGACGGAACTGCTGGTGCGATTGAGTTCGATCGGGGCTTAATTTTTTTTTTCAAGTTTTTTCTACGTGTTCAACTTTCTCTTCTACACACAAAAATCTGTTTTTTGCCATTTGCTTCACTATTTCTCACTTTCACTCATTGGTTTAAAACTTAACGAGCAATTGGTGATAGGTACTATATTCTAGCGAAAAAAAATTTTATATGGAAGTCCGAATTTTAGGAAAAAAGAGGTCTTTTTAACCGACTTCAAAAAAAGGATGGGGTTTCCAACTAATTGGATTGGATTACCTAATAGAAACATGTTACGAGTACTCTGTGGGGATATTTATTCACTTATAGTCACTTACATTTTAATAATCTAATTGACTTACTATTTTCGGTTATCCCGTATCCAGTGGCAATAGCTTTAGCGCCTGCAAAATCTTCTTCAGACTCTTCATTAGATGGCAACGCAATTGGAGCTATGGTCTCTAAAAAGTAAAACTTAGACTATACAGGTTTTTACATTATATACATAGTTATTATTACATAATTCATTTTTCATTTCTTAGGTAAGTATATATATAAGGTGTTACAATATTAGTTAACGGGATTTAAAGTATACGTTGTATACAGCCTATAGATCACATTTACAGGTTAAATAAATAGATATAAATAAATATTAAATTTCACATGAAAATAAAATAATAAATATAGACACAAAAGCTTCTCCACAATGTTCGAGGCGCTGTAGCACGTTGGCGTGCAAATGCGTGCGGGTGAGGCGCGCGTCACAAACAACCATGGAGTCCCTTTGCTTATTTCAATTATTCTTTTTTTCGTAAGAAAACAAATTTAGTTAAGAATTTAGTGTTTAAATTAGTTTTATTCTGTAGCTATATTAATAGTGATGCAAACCCTGAAAGGACGTTAAGTAATATTTTAACACATTATATACATATATTTTATTGCTACTTTGAAAAATTTTTTGGCATTTGTGATGTGGATTGATGCATTCATTGAGTGCAATGACATTTAGATTGTATCGAATACACAATAATACACAATATTTTATTACAAAGTATGGGTGGCAACCCTAGGTACATACCACAAGTTATTGTTATTATTTTCAGGGATGCATTTAATGGCACACAAAATTGGTGAAAATTTAAACAAAATTGCTATTAATTGCTAATAAAAAATATAATGTTGCACAATAAAATGTTACTTCTTTATTAGAAAGATATTAGCTTTAAGAAATTTTAAGACGCTATAAAATAATTATTGCCAATAAAAAAGAATAAGCAATCCTATAAAATAATAGATTGCGCTATATAAAACAAAATTTTCTATAAACTAAATAAATAAACTCGACAAGCTGTCATCCTAACAATGCCGGCACATGCGGCGCAGTGAATGGAGTTGGTGCGATTGCGCAACGTCTTTCCTGACTCCTGGAAATAACTCGGAAATACACCTACTAGTAGATGTGAGATTGCTATATACTATATAGCACCAACAGCAAAAGATGAAAAGAGATGGAAGGACATGTTTCACGATTAAATTTCTCGACTTCAACTATCCCCTTAGAGTGCGGACTCCTATTTCAATACTGCTCTTGGAAATAACTCGGCGATACCCCTACTAGTTTATATAAGATTGCTATATATAGATGTTTTTATTTTTTTACTTTATTTCATGTACGTGGCTGTGCAGGTCGCACCAGACCTGTATCACTTCGACCATATTGATTTATTGTGATCGCCACTATGTTACAAAACACTACCAAATCCCACTGCAGTCAAAAACTGCAAGGTATTCCTTGGAGTGATATGCTGAAGCTCCTTCGGACTGAGAAGATACTGGCCGAGGCAGGATCGACGAGTGCGCATCAGTGGCCCGCAGTCACACAAAATGTGCGTAGGCGTTTCATCCGCCTCTTGGCAGTACCGGCACATTTTTGTGTTGGAGAGCCCCATGTTAAGCATTTGGTTATTTAAGCAACAATGCCCAGTATGTAGAATACATAGATATGCCAACAGTGAAAAGAGATGGACGATTACAGAGATGTTACAAGATTAAATTTCTCGACTTCAATTATCTCTTTAGAGTGCGGACTCCTGTTTCAATACTGCCACTGGAAATAACTCGGAAATACTAGTATATTATATAACATTGCTATATATAGATATACAAACAGTAAAGATGAAAAGAGAAGGAGGATTATAGAGACGTATCGAGATTAAATTTCTCGACTTCAACTATCTCTTTAGTGTGCGGACTCCTTTTCAATACTGCTTCATGTATAAAATGGATTCCGATCTGGTGTTTCGCCGGTCGCTGCCGCGGCACGCTCGCTTCGCTTGCTCGGCTCGCCTGTTGTAGTAAACGGTCCTTTTTTACGTCAGGAAATGCATTATGCATCCCGGTCCCACCTAGGGGGATGGCGGGAGATTGTGCGGGACCCTTCGGCTGAAGGGTGCAGGGCCGAGTCTACGCACTAAAACCTGTGTGCGGGTGCGCGTTAGCATTCGTCACGCAGGTCGCGACAGGCGATACCCGGCCTTAGCCGGGCTCTCCCCGGAGCAGAGGCAAGTGAGTGGAGATTCATTTGCCTCTTCATTCACTGTTGCTGGTCTATACGCAGGAACACACTCGTCGACCCTTGCGGGGCCCTATTTAGAGTGGGTTGACACCCCACCCGAGTGTCACCCTAGGGCCTCTAGGTGGGAAAGAGAAGGCCGTTGTATCGCCTCCTCCTGCCACCGGTTCTCCGGCGGCGAATCTCAGAAGCCTCTGCGTCTACTTCTTGGACCCTCTCCGGCGCCTCCTTTTGCGACATGACCTCTTCGGGTAAACAGACCTAACATAACCTAACCAAAAAAAGTGTTATAAGTATATCGTCGTGTTTGTATAAAGTTAAAAAAAAATTGTAAAATTTTACCCAATTTGAATCAATCTAAACCTTAGCCTGCATTTGTCCTCACGATTTCCTCCAAAGCATTAATTATCACCATTGCACCACATTAAAGTTACAGTGACTGAAGTTGTAACCAAAATTTTATTGTGAAAACTGTTAATTTTGAAGTTTACCATTGTTTTACCAAAAGTAGCAAATTTTGATAGAGAAAACCGTTAATTTTAAATATTGAGATTTGTAGATAAAATTACTAATTCTACAGATCAATTATATGTGAGCGTCCAAGCAAAAAGGGTCCAGTGGTCGGCATTTAGTTTCCGAGATATACGCAGTTTTGTAAAGTTGGGTGAAAAAATAGCATTTCGCGATTTTAATTGATTATTAATTAATGTTCAATTGTCTACAAGTTCATGTAGTAAATGACTTAATATGATGTTTCTAAGTAGAAACAAAAAAGTAGAAGTGTGGTTTTTTCAATCAAACTTTAAAAATGCTTTTCTCAAAACTAGCTTTTTCAGTTTCAACTTTAAATGTCTGATAAAAACCTATATGCCAGTTTTCGAATATTTTTTTAATCCTTATAATCAATGTTATCAATGTGGAATTCTTCGATTCCGAATCTTGTCTTAACTCAATATCCCCCTACTTGACCCTTTTTGCTTGGACGCCCACATATATATCTCTTATTTATACACAAATATAATATGCGTATTACTGCTCGTAACTATATTAGTAGTGTATAAAGTATAAACAACTATGTATTTTATGTAAATGTGTAGTTCAAGTGCGTGAGTGTAGAGAGAGTATGCACGCGCGTCTTTGTATGCGTTGACGTGTATGCAAACATAACGTATAATATGTATGTACATGGCATAGATACGCAAAACATACAAGTATATCGGTTATCAAGTAGTAGAGTGAACGTTATAGAATGACTATCAAAATCTCCTCACATTCCTCATAGGACAAACTTCGACGTGAGTTACCCATGTGAAGGTAGGTCAAAGTCCTCGGCTAGAGGACTATTTCAGTAACTTCCATTGTTTAAGAATGACTATGAATTTGTTAATTTAGACTCACGATGAAAGTGAACCAGATACGTTTTTAAAATGGTAAAGTTTAATTAAGTTGGTATATAATATAAAATTTTCTATATTAGTTCGTCTGATTATTATTGGGACTTCATCAGTGCGTTGTATACTAGAAAAGTATATTATATATCGTACTAAATGTAGAAAGTTATTTTTAAAATAAACCTATTAAAAAATTAAAGCAAATAACCTGAAAAAATAATCCCAAATGGCAGGTTGATAATGGCAATGTCATTGCGAATGAGAGATGGATTCCAATCTGGGTGGGTTTTAACAACACTCGTTTGAATTCTGTGACCGTCGCTGAAGAGTTTAATGCTTCCCAGTACTACTGTAAATCGCCAAGCCTGATTTTGTCCATCAAACCAGCAATGGGCTGCAGTTACGAGCCGATAGTTACTGAGAACAGAAGCGCCGCAAATGCCCTTTCCACTAATATCGATGATATCAATAATAAGACCAGCCTGAAAAAAGAAATTGAATAGTCGACGAAATAGATTTAGATAAAAGTTGTAAAAGTCTAAAAAATTATGTCAATTAGCATTTGTTACAATTATTTTAATTCTACTTCAAGCAACTGCATTTAAACGAAAAATACATTATAAATACAATTTTTGTTCAAGTCTTTAAGTTTTCATTTCATTAATACAAAACTAGATAGGAAGGATGTTTTTATAATTGTGATTTTGTATTTTATATTACCTGCCAAGGATATTGTCCAGTAGCCGCAGGCACTCCTCCGGTAATTCTTGTGTAGTTTGACTTGCTCTCTGCCTCTGTTTTACGAATTTCTTCTGCTATTTTAATAGAATTTTGTAGATAACCGATTATTGAATTGGATTGCAACTTTACATTTTTTCCATGAGCAATTGTTGTCCATCCCAGCATCATTATCAATATAGTCGATTTCATTGTGTTATTACCTTTTAATGTTGTTATATTAACTAAAACTGATTTCGTTAATGATTAACGACACTATTAGATAAGGTTAGAGATCAGAAAATATTTAGCAGCAACTAATACACACGTCACTAATGACTATGCAACCTCTAAATTATGTCTTTCAAAAAGTACTGCAATAGACTACAATATTAAATTAAGTTATATATATAAACATATATACTATCTATACCTGCGACTCCATCCGCGTGGAAAACTTTTCAATGACTTTTCCGGGCTACCAAGGTTACCCGAAATTCCTACATTGTTGGAGGAAGTATTGAAAAAAATTACTTTCTATCGCAAAGCATCCACCATATTGAATTTATGATGACGTGAAATGTATAGAAACCTTCTCCTGTGTATCCTATTTCATTTGATACCCATATTGCCAATCTTGAAAAAAGTTACTTCCTATCGCGGAGCATCCACCACATTGGATTTATGATGACGTCACACGTACAGAAATCTTTCCTTGCGTATTCCATTTCATTTGATACCCATATTGAATAAAAAAGTTATTTTTTACTATGGCGCGTCAAGCCATGTTGGATTTATGATGACGTCACATATACAGAAACCTTCTTCTGTGTATTCCATTTCATTTGATACCCATACACATATTGTTAGTGTTAAACAAAAAATTAATTTTCTATTATGGAACATCCGCCACATTGGATTAATGCTAACGTTACATATACAGAAGTCTTCCCCTGCGTATTCCATTTCATTTGATACTCATATTGTTAGTGTTAAACAAAAAAGTTATTTCCTATTATGATGACGTCACATATATAAAAAACCACATGATTGTTATTTTTTGAAAAACAAAGTAGCCTACCAAATTTCATCATAATCGATTCAGCGGTTTAGCATTTCCCGCATAAAGTCATCCCCCTTTTCACCCTTTTAGGGGTAGATTTTTGATGAAAAAAGAAGTATGTTTTTGTGATAGAAAAAGTTATCGTAGTACCAAATTTCATCGTAATCGGTTTAGCGGTTTAGTATTTCCTAAACAACCCTTTAGGGGTAAATTTTGAAAAAAAAAAGAAGCCTATGTCCGTCCCCTGGTAACAAAATATCTCCGAGTCAAATTTCATTAAAATCGATCCGGCGGTTTAGCCGTGAAAATGTACCAGACAGACTCATAGACAGTCAGACAGACAGACAGACAGTATGGATATATAGGAAGCGAAAGAAATATGTAAGGATCGCGACGCGGCGCTCCGTCCTCTCTGACTACCCCGTTAGGGATAGGGCGTGAATATATGTTTGTATGGATTTATTTTAACTTTATTGTTTCACGAAACATACTAGCTGTATTAAAAAAAGAAAATGATACGTGGTTATTTTCGAACTTATTTGGCTTTGCTCACAAAAATCTTGGTTTTTAGAAAATTTTGCATTTCAACGGCAACTGAAATATAGTTCTCGAGATTATCAGCTAATGAAGTAGGTATAGTTTACGTCATGGAACGACGCCATTTGACGGCTAAAGAAATGCAAAACGCTATAGGGATACTTCAAGCGGGAAGAAATCAATCTGAGATATCTTGACATTTTGCAATAAATGGGAGTGTAATTCGTCCTCTTTTGTTTCGTTATTTTAAGACAGGAGATCCTTTCCAGCAGCATTCAAGCCGTGGAAGGAGTACAACCATTCAACAAAATCGCTTTTTAACTAGTTGTTCGAGAGGTAAATTTAAGGCTTCATGTTTCATGTGGTTGTTAGTCTTCAAACTGTAAGAAATAGGCTGCTCGAGTATGGCCTACGTGCGCGACGCCTAATGCGGTTCATGAAGTGAAATCGAACATGATGAATGGGATATGCTGCAATGACGTGTTTTAAAAGATTTGGACAGGATGACGACAATACGACAGCTGCAGGAATTGCTAAAATTAGATTGGGAGCGTTTGCCGCAAAAGAAAATAAATAATGTTACCGATTCCATGAAAAGTCGTTGTCGACAAGTTTTAAACAGCTGAGGAGGTCATACTCTCTATTGATTTAAATAATTAATTATTGCGATTTAAGTTTTTTTCTCATCAAGTGAATTGGTTTAGTTTGTAACTTTGTACAGTACTTAGTAGGCGTACATGTAATGTAGTTTTTTTCATTATGACATTGTTTTTAATAAAAATACTGACTGTCTTTTACTAAAAAATATAATAATGTTATTATTTAATAAACAAAAAAAGTTGATAAAATATCGATAAAACATTTAAATTTGCAGACGTTGCTTAGACTATTTTGATGTGTAGGTAAGTACATACATAAATAATAAATTATTCGAGGAGATGAAAAAAAAAATGACCTCTGATTACCCAATAAGGGATACATCGCGACGATATGTATGTATGTACCCATAATACGTATTTTTGTGCTTTAGTACTTAAACTTAAACTTACAAAAGTACTTTAGTGCTTATTTGTTATTTTATTTTGTTTTTATTTGCTTATCATTTATACACACTATTAAAAAAACCATAACATTTTGGTGATATTGTCATTTTACAATTTCCAATTTTTCCAAAATTTCAATTAGATGAGTTAAATGTTTCATTTTTGGGTAACTGCATTCGTTTTTATAATAAAGCTCTACAGAAATTTACTCAATCAACGGATAATAGATTTAGGTATGTTATACAACATATTACATTGATTAGACAATAATAATATAAGATAAACGATTTTATTGAAGACAAAACATATAGTCTGGAAATAATCTTCACTGTACATGATGTTGAAAAAATGATACCTGCACAAACGTCGGAAACCCAACTTTCCGTATACGACAGGAAACTTTTCGATGGTTTTGTCTAAACGCTATTCACAAATCCGAAACCTCTCCAAAACGAAATGATTTGACAGTTCATTTCGGGACGAAACCTTTGGATGTTTCCGACGACTTTTTAGCGTCGGAAACGTTTCCGAGACAACTACGAGCATATTAATAATTTTGGCAAATAATTATTGTTAATTAGTACTTAGGTTACGTTAAAATCATAAGGAAAGGATAACGCTAATAATTTGTACTGTGTTGGGGCACTGGCATCACCAAGATGTCTGTTCTCATATATATATAGTGTATTATTTGTAACGTCTGTCTCCAAAAATCTTAACAAATTTTGCGCGCGTATATGTAATCTAGACTTTCGTGCCCTTTTTAAATACATGCCTGAGGATTTTTTTGCCTTATATTTTGATAATATATTTTATTAGCTAAGCAATCCATAGACAAACATTGTGTGAGATATTTGAGGTATTTTTAGAAACACAACAACAACCAAAAATGAAAACGCTATTGTACTTTCTAATGTATAACCACATTGATATTGATTTTTTCACTTTCACTAAACGACATATAGAAAAATTTGTTTAAACTTGTTGAATGCGGAAACCATAAGCACAGACAGTATGATTCGTATTTACAAAGCTCGTTTAGCTCTTCGAATGTAAGTAAAATAATTCATAAAAAATATTTAATCTTAAACAAGACAAAGTCATTTCTTTTTTATAATTATTATTTATGATATTTTACCAAATACATTATGATTGTCTAAATGTTATAATACATTTAAACCACAATTTAAACCACACTTACATTTTCTACTAAAACTAATACAATTTCTACCATTTTGTAATATGGTTTATAAATGCTTTTTGCTTCGGATTCTTAAAGTCCTTTCCGATGAGATTCCGATAGAGTTTGTGAATAGCATGTTTCAATCCGAAGGATTGAATTTATGCTTTCCGACGATCGGTCCTTTCCGCCACGGAAAGTTTTCGATGCGTTGTAAATAACCATACTAGGTTGCTTGTCGGTTCTTCTCAGTATGCAGCTTTTCTAATCGAACCGAACGAAAGTAGTAGGTTTGAAGGTAGGACGTTCAAAAACACCTCGCAATTGGATTTACTTGAATAAATTGATTTGACTTTAATTTTGACTTTATTTGTATGATGCTACATTTGCACAGGATGTTTACACGCAAAACTCTTACGATGTATGCTATAGGTATACAACATAATTGTAATAAATATTATATTTTTGATGTCTTTTTTAGCCAACTACGACGATGCTTAAAGAAGGGTTTTGATATAAACACATTACAGTAACGTTAAGGGTAAGTTCCTCGTCCCAAGCACTTTGAAAGTCAGTGTCGGACTCACATAGGGGTCTGTCACTCAAACGTTCGACTCGAACAACCCAACGAAAATGACCAATATACAAAGAACCTTTAGTCGTCTATGTTAACCCCTTGTACGCCTCTTTCTGAAAGACAACGCAATGCAGGGGAGTCCAAGTTAAAATAGCGTTTCCACGCAGTCTAGGCACTGAAGCTAAAATATTTAGTTATGCTGACATTGTAGTGAAATCCGATTCGCATACGGTTTGTTTGTTTATTTTTCATTTCGAAGCAACATACTTGGTGAATATATATGTAGTTATCTTTAAATATATCTGTTTATTTATTTATACACGGCTTATGGATTACTAAGATTCAGATGAGAAGTGCGTTAATTAAGGAGAGCGTCGCAGTTGTAGTATTATATTTATAGAAGTACGAGTCAGTAATGTCTTGAAGTAAATTAATGTTGTTTCTTTACTAATTTATTTATTAACTAACTGTTGTCCGCGACTTCGTTCGTGTAGTCCTTTATTTATTAAATTAAATAATTCAGAAACCTTCGCGAGTGTACGCAGAACAACTCACAAAAGTTTCATCACAATCGGATGAATGATTGTTTTAGGAACGCATAGCGGACAAACATACAAAGAAACATTCATTTTAAATATATACCTAAACAGATAACTAAATTGCTGTACATTAAAATTAACTAGGTATTACATTTCCCGTTTCCATTTGATTACTTAAGTTAATTTTTTTGTAATAATTGTTTTAATTCCGGCAAGGATTGTCTAAGTAGATTGTATCCTCTATTACAATGTAACGGGTGGACGTTCAGTATCGATAGATAGCCTTGCTTAGGATAAATGTTTAACTCGCAAATCTACAATTTCAACCAGTGTGACATTTTGTAGGTTATGATACTATTTGATAGTCCTGTATTAACTTATAACTTCGTATTTATTAATAACAAAAAATACATACATTAGTATTTACAAACTTAAAACTGCACATTATTTTAAAAATAGACTTCCTCAAAGTTGCCGCTTAGAAAGCAGACTAGCAGCATTACCTATTTGAAATGCCAAATTGATTCGTTGGCGGAAGAAGCTGTCAGCCCAGCGGTCTCCTGAAGCCTCGACCAATCTCTCACATTTGTAACTGGTTCCTGATATTTATCAGAAACCAGTCGATGGGCTTCGGAGCCCCAGGGACTCAAAGTTTCTACTGTAAAGGGCGTAAATATTAAACTCTCAGAGAGAGTCGCACACTTATGCCGCTTCAAGATTTCGACAGTGCTGGCCGCGGCACCTGCAGACTTGGAAGTCACCGGTACATGGGAATCAGCAAGTGTATCGACAAAAGTGGGGTCCCACACCGGCGATCTTCCAAGTTTCCAAGGAATGCGCGTCAAACCATCCGGTCTCCTGTCAACGCTGCGTGCAATACATACTGGCTCTATGACTGCAGGAACGCAAGCGGCGACAAGAGCCCGTCGAATGACGTTATCCAAGGCATGCGTCGTGACATGCGGCCCACACTACGTAAACAGGATAAACTGTGGTGACCTAGTACATTGAAAGATGCTTTGATCTCAGAGCGACTTATCTATTCTCTAATATATAAAATTCTCGTGTCACAGTGTTTGTAACAAAACTCCTCCGAAACGGCTTGACCGATTCTTATGAAATTTTGTGTGTATATTTAGTAGGTCTGAGAATAGGACGTAAACTATTTTTCATACCCCTAAGTGGTCCACCCCAAAAATTTTATTTTTATTTTTTGGACAAAATTTTTTATTTTAATTTTTTTATGATTTGGCATTAAAAATACATACAACCCTAAATTTTCACCCTTCTGCCATCAACCCCTATTTTTTAATAGCGATATTAGTACTTTAATAATTATGGCAAAACAACGTTTGCCGGGTCAGCTAGTACTACTATATAAATCTCTAGCGTCTGTCTGTAATTATAATTTTACTGTCAAATTTTGTGATAGATAGTCATTTTTTGACTTACTGACTTCGATTCTACCATTTTTAAAATTTTTGTCTGTCTATCTGTCTGTCCGTGTGTCTGTATGTCCTTTTATAACTGAAGAACGGCTTGACAGATCTTGACAAAAATTGGTACGTAGTAAGACCATGTGATTGCACTCATGATAGGCTACTTAATTTTTAGAAAATGTGCTCCTAAAGGGGTGAAAAGGAGGATGAAAGTTTGTATCGGAAATGGTGACAAGTAAATAATTCGACATTAGAGAACGGACATAGACTACTTTTTATAAAAATCTACCCCTAAAAGGGTGAAAAGGGGGATGAAACGTTGTATGGGGAACGCTAAATTTAGATATAATGATACAATTTGGTGCGGTGACACGACTTTTTTTTATCAAAAATACATAGGCTACTTTTTTTCAAAAATCTGTAAAAAGAAGAACGGGAGAGAGAGGGACGAAACTTTGTACGGGAAATGGCTAAACCGCTGAACTGATTATGATGACATTCGGCAAGAAGATAGTTTGACATTAGAGAACGGACATAAGCTACTTTTTATAAAAAAATATACCCTTAAGGGGGTGAAAAGGGGGATGAAACTTTGAATGGGAAATGCTGAACCGCCGAAACAAATATGTTATTTGGTACAGAGATAGTATGTGCCCGGAGACAGACGTAGGCTAGACGTAGACTTTTTTCAAAAACAATCTTTAAACATACTATGCACATGTACATATAATCTAACCCAATCCAGGAAAGCTACGAAAAAATTTTACACGCAGACGAAGTCGCGGGTACAGCTAGTACCTTATATATTTATATATATTTTCAGCTACAGTTTTGTACGATTTGTTTTTATTAAGTATGGTGTGGTCATATCTATGAAGTATAAAATGTATCTATTAGTGTTATATCCGGTGTGACACCATCATTAAGGATCTTATCAGTTAATACGTATAAAATTTTCATAGTTTGTACAATGGCGGGTGTTCTCTAGTACATATCGGTATATATTGGCAATAGGGTGAAGTTCTACCGGTTGAAAGATCATGTTTGACTGCAAGAATTGGTAAATTATGTGAGGACTTCTTGTAATTTTTAGCTACCCTTCGACCAAAATATAAAAATTATAACTTAAAAATAGTTAAAAATGCATCTCATGAAATGGATTTCCGCAAAGAAACATCCGAGTCCATAATAATATATTGTTAAATAATATTTACTACTACTTGTACAATGTTTAGGTTTAAACAGGCGCCTGTTGTGTGTTGTGTACTTTCCGCGCGGACCAGATTCTTGGTTTGAGAGTTTTCGGCTATTAATGACATTTTCTATACATTTTCAACTTTGTACATTTACGTATTTATTTAGTAGAGAGGTGTATCTTTGACGTATTTACAATACATCATTCTTAATCGTAGTTACATGCTGTTGTTTTCTTTGTTATAGAGGAATGGTACTATATTATTTAATCGTCCTTCCCATAGCGTTATTATTTTATGTTTATTATTATATTATTCTTAAAAAACAAAAAATGGGTTACAATGAAACAAGTTGAATATATAATACGTTATATTAACATCTTGCATCCTAAATTATTGTAGCCATTTTGTTAAAAGCATATTCAGCTACTTCTATAGATATAAGCTATTACCTACTACTTCGATATCGAATTGTCATGTTCACGAAACAAAGAGGTTTGATAGGCTGGCTTCCGGCGACACCGCCTCTATCGAGTTGCTTGTTAACGTTCATCATCTCAACATGTCCCTTGTTTGCGAGTGGAGCAATAATCATGTATATCGTAGCTGAATAATTGAAAATTATACGTAAATTATTACGTATTAAAAAGAGAAATAGGTTAAATTGGTTAATTACCATGACTATTCGGTTGTTCTTGAAACCGGTATATTTTGTATTTAAAATTAACATAATCAGAAATCGTGAACGTATTTGTGGAAAACATGTGATTTTCAATTAGTCATACGAGTACAAAAGTTATGAGCTTTTAAATTCCAGTAGTAGGAATATAATCAGAATAAATTAGGGGGAGGCGACACTACCAAACTATAAGTGTCGCAAATTCATTGATATCGCCAAGCGCTAGCAATGGCTAGAATTGATAGAGTAGTGGTTTTCTCGTACCGTCCCCACTGTTCGAATTTAAAACAATTCTTATTTTTCAAATATTTCGAATACGTATTTCAAATATTTTTCGTGTTTATGATCATTAAAGTTAATTTTCAATTAGATTTATAAGAAATCGACTCATAGCTTTCTATGTTATTTTCATTATGGGATGATGGTACTAAGCAATAGATACGCATATTGGTTAGTGTTTTTAATAACTTCAATTTCCTAAACCTATTACATTAATTGTATGTGCGCGGCGGGTGTAATCTAAAATGTGTGGGTAGATGAAAAGAAATTATGTGTTGAAGAAGTTTGTCTTGTACCTAAATTATTTAATTATTTTTGTATTAAAATTTTAGTTTGTGTATATTTATGTACATTATGTTTATTTATGTTATGTTATTAAGTTATTTATGTACGTGTATTATGATGAGTACTGTAATAAGATACATAGATCTATACAATCGAAATAACATTTAAATATTAGGTATGTGGGAGCTAGTTCATTATTTTATACAAAAAATTAAGTTATTTCAAAACAAGTCGTCAGTACAACGAAATACGTGTATCACTCCCACTACACCATCTGTTGTTTGTTCATTGGTATAAAAATACCAGACAGATTATCGACAGATCAGATGTGTCCTCTTCTTCGATGTAGCGAAGGCGTTCGACAAAGTCTGGCACGCCGGGCTGGTGTATAAGCTGCACCGGCTCGGCTCGGCGTGCCGGACGGTCTCGTACGCACAATACGGGACTTTTTCTCGGACCGCTCCTTCCGCTATAGAGTCGAAGGAGTGCTCTCCTCTCCCTGCCCTATCAGGGCAGGCGTCCCACAGGGCTTCATTTTATCGCCCACTCTTTATTCAGTCTACACGAATGACGTCCCCAAAACCCCCGGTGTAGAGCTCGACCTATTCGCGGTCCGCACTTTTCACATCAGACCGCAGTCGCCTCAGAGTTTCTCAACTTCTCCAAGTCACGGTCACGAGCCTAGGCGAGTGATTACAACTTTGGAGAATCAAGGTCAACCCCGAGAAAAGCGCCGCCATGCATTTTTTGAGGGGCACGACGACCAGCCGCTCCTACCGCGCTAACACTCTCCGTACGATCACACTTTTCGGTCAGGATATCCCCTGAACTAGGAAAGTCAAATACCTATGCGTCACCCTTGACAGTGCCATGACCTTTCGCCATCACATCAAAACGGTCAGCGACCGCGCCGCATTCGTCCTCGGGCGTCTCAGTATGCTCAATTGCGCTAAAAGCCAAATATCTCTCAGATATAAAGTCACTTTATACAAGACGTGCGCCAGGCCTATCGTAACGTACGCCAGAGTAGTATTCGCTCACGCTGCACAGATTTAGAAAATTTAGAAAGAGAGGTCATAGACATTGACTATTCCTCCTGCACGATAATCCAATTTTATTTCCTACGGCTGCGAGCTTCGATTTCAAAAGGATTGAACGAGAGACACATGAGCTCGGAGATAACAGTGAAATTTTCAACTATCTCCAAGTTAAAAAGTCCTAAATATAGTATACGAAGTACATAAGTTCTTTAGTGCATAATTTACCCAAATACGGCGTGAGAACATGAACGAGAACTTAACGACGACTTCTCAACAGTAAGTTAATATACACAACACTTTCATCAACACTCTACATCTAACACTGCGCCGAGGCTCGTATTATAAAAGTACGAGAATTATCTAAATCAGACATTCATAACAAAATGTGTTTTTATTATTCCGGTACCGGTACAAGCAGTTTTTTGTGTTTTCGGGGTCTTAATTGTCAAATTCAGCGCAAGATCGAACCCTTTTCAGCTTGGGTATAAATCTTAGAAAATAATCTCCGATACCGACAAAACTGCAACCCAGCAAGGCTCTCTAATGCCAGCAGATTATATATTCTCTATATGATCTCTATATGATATTATATGTTCGCTATATGATCAACTCGCATTTATAGTCTATGGCGAGACTATAATAATTATAGGTAGACTGTGGAAACACGAACCACCGATACGGTCGAACATACTGCACGTTTAAGTGCAGTGTCATGTTCTATGATTTTTTAAAGAGTTATTTATGAGTACCTACAACGGTTTTTGAAATGACATGGCCGTTTTCATTTATTTCATTTAGAACTAATTTCATTTACATTCCATTACATTTTTTTGAAATATGGGTACTTTATACACCATTTTTCATAAACAAAATGCAGTATTATTGGATAAAGAAAATATTTGAGTAAATATAAGGAAGCAGGCTTCATTCCATTTGTTTCATCTCAATTTTCTAGTAACAGAAATACGTGGCGTGTGCTACGGACGTATAATAAACTTTGCTCTGGAGTACCTACAGAGTTTAGAGTGATTATACGTTTTTGTATGCGTTTATAGTGTTTATACAGTCTTGATATTTAAATTGACCTGAGGCTTGCTTGGCATCGGTTTAAAAAAGATAGGTTAAAAGGTTAAAATTTTATTAATCCGTTAATACCGGCTAAGTTTAAAACAGATAAATATCGGAAACCCGATATAAACATTATATTCGGTAGAAGACAAATTTCAAACTGATTTATACCGGTTCTGAAACTTGAGATATGTGTCAAATTATTTTATAATTGGTTAATTGAAAATCTTTATTGTTATCTACTATTTATGAAAGCATTTGCAATATGATGAATATTATAATAATACTATACTTATATATAATGAAAACTTGTTAAATTCAATGAACAGCAAACAGCCAAGGTCGTGTTGGTGACTGAGTTGGTCTCTGTCATAATATATGAGGATCCGTTATAGCATTCAACATAAAATCGATGCCGTTTTGTTGTGGAACTTTGATCTAGATATAAAATAGGAATATTTTATAATAGATTTACATACATTGTGGTCTGTGATTCGTTATTTAAAAACATTGTTAAAATGAAAAATATAAAAGAAATTAAAAAAAACCTTTTTGACTAAGCTTTAGAAAAAAAATTAAACCGCCTTCAAAAAAAAACACTGAAAAGTATAAAATAATTATCCGTTACTAATCAAAACCCAAGGACAATTAAAATAACTTTATAAATACGATACACATACCTATGTAATTAAATATGACAGTTACTGAAGTCGGTGCCAAGCCCACCAAACTAATAGACTTTCTGTTGTTGCACATTGATTTGGCACCGACTTCAATAACTGTCAAATTTAATTATATAGGTATGTGTATCGTATTTATTAAGTTATTTTTATTGTACTTGGGTTTTGATTAGTAAAGGATAGTTATTTTATACTTTTCAGTGTTTTTTTTTAAGGCGGTTTAACTTTTTTTAGTAAAATTTTTTTTATTTCTGCCTTTTGAGTGATCTTGACCTAAATAAATATCTAAGGCAGGTCTGCAATTAACTTCATTCTAATTCCGGAGCGCAACGATATACAAGAAAATCATCAATATAAATAAAGGTTATAACCAGGTCGCTTTATTTAGGGTATCTTCGAAGTCCAAGCTCCAATATCGGTGAAATTTAAATGGGACCACCTCTGAAGTATTACCTACCAAAAGAAAAAAGGACTTTTAAAGTCGGTTCATAAATGACGGAGTTATGAGGTAACAAACATACAAAAAAAAAACAAAAAAAAAAACAACATACAGACGAATTGAGAACCTCCTTCTTTTTTTGAAGTCGGTTAAAAATAAAGTTTTGCTTTACGACATGTTACCTATCCAGAAACTGACTTCTGGCGGTTAGGTTAGAAGTCTATGGCGTTCGCAAAGCGTAGCGAAGCGATCGTCTTAGACTTCGATGTTGTTTTTTTTTTAACTATTCGAAAGTCTTCTATTGAAAATACATTCTATCATTGACACAGTTCAATAAATATATCTCATTAAGTATAAAAATACGTAATCTGTAATGGAAGTAAAGTACTTCCAAATTTTTTTGAGAATGAAGGCGATGCATTGGAAATTTTGACGGCAGGGGTGTCAATTTTTCTAAGTGATTACATATCGTATGAAAGTGATATTTGGTAACCTGTTTCTTCATTTCATGGACTTTATTTTGGCAGTTGCGATACACGATTGACTGACTTTTGTAACACAAAAAAAATATCAAAGAAACCTCTTTTAAAAGATATTAGAGAGAGAGAGAGAGAGATTGACATTTATATTTTTAGAGATTTACATTTTTAGGAGTAACGGGATCGATTTATGTTCCTAAATTTCCTGTATAGTTTTAATCTATATACATATTCTTCAAAATGACAGTTGAATTTTTTTAAATTAATTATAGTTTTTAAAATAAACGAAAATAACTACTTTTTCGTATTTTTCGTAAGCTAGCGCGCGCACTTTTGCATAGACCAGAAGGTCTATTTTGGATTAAATTATTGTTTATGAATGCGTCGCCTTAATTTACGAAAACTAGCTGTCGGCATGGTAGAGTTTGACAGAATCACCAATTTTTAAACTTTTTAAAATTTACTACTGCATACGCTGCCCTCCTCAGTAGCGACGGCGGGTTATTGTCTAAAAAATTGCAGACAGCGACAGCCACGCGATCACTACGCGACCGGTGATTAATTGTAATAAAAAATTGATATCATGTATGATGATTGCGTATCTATTATCGTACGACCGTAAAATGCACTTTTCGCGGTTGATTTAGCGCCACTATACAAATTACACAAATACATACATTACACAAATATATACATTAGGTACACAAATTCTCGTTTTGACAGCAGATATCGCGCGATGTTGGCTGTCGCATGCTGTCTGCAAGTTACGTAATAGCGTGCGGGTTAGACTAGAGGTAATTTTTCTGCCACTTCTGCAGTCCAGAAGATAGATATCTACATCACATCGATTTATACTTAAAGCAACAATGTCACACAAATATTTAGACAAACGAGTTGACAGACAGACAGAAAATCGCAGTCAACTCTAAAACACCTCTCTTTTAGCTGAAATCTTAACAAAAAGATTTAGGTATGTTTAACTTATTGCGACTTCGGCAACCTACATTAAAAGTATAAAGTAGGTGTCATCTTTAATTTCAGCCTTGAGAATTGACATATTCACAACAAGTATCTACTTCAAACTGTACCTACTTATTTGATTCTGAAACCAGCTTGTCTATAACAATGATTTAGATAGAAAGGCCGACGTAAGTATGTTCCTGCTTCTTTCTTCGTTATTTTACCATAATATGAAATGTGAGATTAGATAGTTTTTTGCGAATAGACATATAAAAACTAAAGCTAAGAAAGATATAAAAACTTGAGTTTGTATGCGAGTTGTAGTCCTATTTATTTTAATTTGAATGTTAATTCACATTCTTAATTTAATGACTATTAATTTTGCTGATTAAGAGTTTATTTTCCGTAGCGTATAATTTTTTCAAGTAGGCCTAACTCTGTATTAGTCACCGTTTAACCAGTAATTATCGCTCTCATTAAATTCACGCTGCTATATGACTAATTTATTCGAGAACAATAAAGCTCTTACTTCCTGTACTACGGGGTTTTAAAATGTTGCTGCAACACAAATTAAATAAATGCACTTATTTATTTATTTTTATATTAGATTTATGCTTAAGTATTTGTAAGTACTATTAATTTTATGCCATTGGTGTCTCATCTTATAGTGGATATGAGTAGGTTTGGATGCATACTTATCTACGGATCTCTCGCAAGAAGAAAAAGCGATACATAGGTATATGTAGTTTGGTTACATTGTTATGTCATTGTCGGTGTAATTTGCGCCCCAAATTTTCACGCCATGGTCGTACTAGTAATATTAATTAATTTGAAGTTGTGTGGTTGTGTGTATTTTAAATTGGGGATTCTCATATATCTACTCTAATTTTAATTATAACTTATATGAGGGGACAATATGTCATGTGCTGTTTTCTCTGGTAGATCTAGTAGATCATGACTATAATACAGAAACGGTAACGCGCTTATAGAAAAATGTACAAGGCTCTGTGCTCAACTATTTTACGGTTAGTTTGATACAATTTTATTTTTGTTTTGTTTGTTATCTTAATAACTGAAGAGGATAGATAACATAGGATATATACACAGATAAAACATAAATTCGTACTGACCGATGTACTCTTATGAATAGGAATTAATATAAAATCGAAAAAAAAACCCATGAGAATAGTAAACTTGTCCTTGGACAAGTGCTGTCTCCTCGACAGATCTAAAGTAGAGAAAACTATATTGAAATATTGTTAAAGGTTAATTTAATATATTGTTGGGATAGCTATTAGTTTAATAACATATACAATATTTATGTGTGAAACAAATACGTAACTACATTTACCGAGCAATTTTGACAAAAAAGTAGTTGCTAGATTCAATTATTGGTTCTAGTATTTGTCAATAGAATATATCTACTACTGTGTTCAACATAGAGTACACATTGTTTATCGACATAGCACGTTGCCGTAATATGTTTCTCAGATGGACAAAAAACATCCTTTTCTATAAATAAATATTGTATATTGTATTATTACCTTTATACAATTTTTGAGTAATCTGCAATTTCTTGGTGGGAAATTTGATGTAGGTGGGTAACAACGACTGCTATGCGAACATAATTCTAATTGGCGTCGCTGTTCGTCCGCGTTGGCGCGTGTTATACCGAGCCGATTTCCGTCGGGTGTTGTCGAATGAGTGCAGGAGTATTTTGTTCATGTGTTCTCACCGTGTAACGTATTTGCAATATACGGAGAATTTTTTAGAACTTTAACTGGGTTTTTGTCACTATAAATTTTAGAATTAATCTGTAGAAATATTACAAAGAAAAACAATATTTTACATTGACAAATAATAAAAGATTATATTTACATAACTGTAAAAATGAACCAACTATACAAAGAATCACTTGAAACTAAGCAATCACGTGAAACTCTTGCTTTTAGAATTACGACAATATCAAGATTTTGATAAGATGATGTTATGAGATGACTCACACAATAACAATAAAGCAGAAGAGAATAGTCAGTTATCAATATGGTTATCAATATTGCTAACGGAAAGTAATATGTATGTGCACGATTACTGCTAACGTTTAAAGTATTATTTCACATATAACATACCTACACAAAAATAAAGATAAAGACAAAGAAGATGAGCGGAAGTTTGTATTAGACATAGACAGACATTTATTTGGCATCACTCACGCATTATAACAATTTATACAAAAACAAAAAAAACATCGACACAGAATAACATGAATTATACACTGCATACCCAAGACAACATACAATTTACTGAGCCCATGAGTGATGTGATGCCAAAATTGGACACCGACTCAAAATAAGTTGACTCAGCTATAAGTTGAGCAATAAGTTGAGCGCTACAGCACTGATTTTCAGCGGCGGTGCCCGCACAGAACATAATATGTATAAAATTAGGACATGTTGCTTGCTCTGTATACATTGCTATGTATTACATGTAGGTATTAGTGATGTGCCGGATATCCGTATTCGTATTCGCAGATATCCCAGGGAGAAGACAGATTGGGATCCGTATCTGTATCTGTTACTTTTTTGGCGGATCTTTTACCTTATTAATTTTCAATATATAGATTAAATTCTGTATAAGTCGAAACATGTCCTGTCACGCAAAGCGTCAAGTGGCGTCAACTATTGTTTCAAAGTGTTGGTGCGCGTGAGCCCACCGACACCGATCTAGTAAGATAGTTAAGATCTGTATCCGTATCCGCGGATCTTGACACTAAATATCCGTATCCGTATTCGGATCCGTATCCGCGGATATACATTTTTAACAATCCAGCACATCACTAGTAGGTATTGATGCTATTATAACAATAATAAATAACAAAAACTATAATTGTGTTAACGTAGACAATAGTCATAATAAAAAGTTGGGTTCCTCATCGCGTATGTACTTCAAAAGTTAAAAAACCAAAATTAGTCGTTCCAGCTGTAAATAGGAATCATATTTCCAACAATAAGACGATCGGCTATCGTTTCACTATAAAACAACGCACCAAGCAATGGTTTCAAGACTGGAGTATTTGGTGGTCTGGATTTAATAACTAAGAACATTGAGATCTGAAAGTTAGATATTTAGATACATACAACTTTCTCTTTGTTTTAAAATCCTCGAAAATGGAAACACTCAAAAATGGCAGAGTAAAATCTCGAGAAAAGAAAAATGGAAAAAACTTTGTTTTGCACAAAAGTTCAGTTGGATCTCCGAAATTGTATAGAAGTTCAAATTGATATTGAAATACTCTCATTTCCAAATCTCTTCAGTTTAATAATTAATAGGTAATGCAGTTTTCTTGCAAATTAAAAATTATGAGTTGAGATTTCAACATTTGTGATCAAACCACAACTGCGATAATCAACCTTAATGCTGTCGAATGGCAGGCTCTTAATACTTGCAGTGCAATTTTTCTGGCGAAATGGCTGATGAGCGAGTTATTTGACGTAAAGAGGCGCCGCATTTAGGCACAATCGCTAGACGATGCGTTCTATTTTGGTTGGTTGTATTTGAAGCAGATACGCGACACAAATCTTGTTTATTATATTACGACGATAATATTATGAAATATAAATTATTAGAGCTGCTTATCCATGTAAATGATTAAATCTGGATACTAGTAAAGTAAATTCAATAAATTACTGTTTTAAACATAGTACCTAAATCGTGTATCCGCAGCAGAACACTTGAACATTAATCGAATCTCAGTCTTCGTCAAGCATCAAGCCACTGCTCAAGTATGCGTCAGATAGTTCTCGTTGCCGAGCCTCTCGAGTGTTCGTTACTGCACTCAACTGCATCAAACCAGATCAAACCCATTGTGGCGACTCCCGAACGTCTGTTACGAGAGATCATAGCGTTTTGAGGGTGTAGTAATACAATGATCGGTACTTGAAACACTAAATTGATTATTACGAGATGTGACCAAATCGATTTGAGGTTTTGTGGGTTTTAAGGTTAAACTTTAAATGGGTTGAAAAGAAAAATAATTAATTTTTATCATAGTTGCTTATCTCACAGATAAATTATTTTTATATTCGATCTGATTTTTATATCAATGTAAGTAATAGGTATTATATTAATATTAATGATATAGATAAGTGACAAAATGTATGTTACATTTGTTATTTATTGTAATGTAGATAACTATATAATTTTTGCATGATTTATTACTTACGTGTAATAGATACGTTGAAATGTAATCTTATTCATTAATTATCTAGCTTAAGATTAAAGGGTTTTTCCATAAACATGTTTTTTCACTACGTTTTCATAATAAAATTCTATAGCGGTATAACAACAGCTGAATATCATTTACGAGTGAAGCCGAGGGGCTTAAGATACGCGTACGAAATCTACCTCTAGTAAATTTTAGAATGTGACAATAATGTCGTCATCGGCGATGGTGCGCGATATACCCGATAGGCAACGCGTGTTGAGCTTAGTTAAGTTTCTTTATTTCATTAAATTTTATTTTATTCGTGGTATTTTTTTTGAATTAGATATTATTTGAAAAGTATTACATAAATAGAATCTCATCTCGATACCTACTAATATCTTTACGGATTGGACAGGGTTGCTTGTACACGGTATGAAGCAGGAGCTTTACGTTTAAATATTATATACGTATATACGTGTATATTTGTATTAATACCTATATAAGATAAGCATGACGTGCAAGTAAATAGTCTTGCTACGTACTTTTTTATACAAGTACTTACTAGTGTAAGTATTTATGAGACGAAAATATATAATACGTAGCAGGAGCTTATCATTGTAATGTGAGTGTTTAACTGTGTTACTATTTAACAACTTTCATTTTAAATGTAATTAGTTTTTAAAAGTGAAGTGTATCTGAAAATGGCACTCTTAGTGGGGGTGATTCGTGTCACGATTTGTTCTGTGGACTGTATATTAAACACTTCTTCGACTTTTTCTCTCTTCCTTTATTTTTCCTTTTCTTATTGAAGGCTCGGGCTTGCTGACTAAAAAAAAACCCCTCTTTGCTATTACGCCTAGTGGTTTTTACAACGTCACCGGTCGCGTTGGGACGAACGTTAAAGCCACCCTGCCAGACGGATGACCGCCTGAGGGTTCCTCCAGCCAGGGGATACTTTGTAAGGAGGGCGGACTTCGGGGCCAAGGCGTCGCCAGGGGAGCTTTCCGCACCTTCGTACATTTTAACGGGCTTCCTACTCGGGTGAAGGCCGGGCCTCTAGCGGACCCGGCCGGCAAGACGGCTGAAGGTCGATTAGTGTGCCTAGTGTTACGCGTAGCAGTTTACAATGTGGCTTAAAGCCCGGGTGGGTGCGTATAGTGCTACGTGATCGATCTTCTAAACGTGAGACCTTACGGGTATCGCAGGGAACGTCCTGGGTCGTCGTGCCCCTCGAGAAATACACGGCGGCGCTTTTCTCCGGGTTGACCTCGATTCTCTAAAGTCGGAACCACTCGCCTAGGCTTGTGACCGCGACTTGGAGGAGTTGAAAGAGTCTGAGGCGACTGCGATCTGATGTGAAAAGTGCGGTGTCATCCGCGAATAGGGCGAGCTCTACACTGGGGGTTTTGGGGACGTCGTTCGTGTAGAGCGAGTGGAGAGTGGGCGATAAAAAGGAGCTCTGTGGGATGCCTGCTCTGATGGGGCGAGGAGAGAAGAGCACTCCTTCGACTCAATAGCGGACGGTGTGGTCCGACAAAAAATCCCGTACTATGCGTACGAGATCGTCCGGTACGCCGCAGCTTGTACACCAGCCCGGCGTGCCAGACTTTGTCGAACACCTTCGCTACATCGAAGAAGAGGGCCCCCGAGCATATATTCACTACATAGGCTCGGGGCCCTCTTCTTCGGGCGGTTAAGGTCCTCCAGGATGTGTTCCATAATGCGGTACACTTGTTGTTTACACGACACGTCTATAAGGAGACCGGAAGTGTCTAAGTGAGCTTTGAGATGAGCCAGAAGGACCCGTTTGTAAATTTTCCTTAGCACGCTAAGGAGACTGATGGGACGATAACTATTGAGGCTTTTGCGGGGTTTAACCGATTTCAGGATTCCGATGACGGTCGCTTCCTTCCAGGTGGCTGGAAAGACGCGGTTCGTCATGGTGGCATTAATGATAGTTACCAAAAGCGCGAGAAGACAGATCAAACACTGTTTTACTACTCGGTTAAAGATGCCGTCTCTATCGGGGGCTTTTCTAAGTTTGATAGCCTTGACAATGTTCTGAAGCTCGTTAATCGTCGCGGATCTGAGTTGGCAAGGGGTGGTCGCGGGCGGTAGGGAGCCTACTTCGCATTGTCCATATCGAAATGGGTCTGATCTACAGGCTGAGAGCTAGGGGACCATTGGGCCTCCAGATTGTCGGCAAAGAGTTCGGCTTTATCTACGTCGTCGAAAGCTGTTTGTCCGTTTAGTTTCGTCAGAAGTGGCATTGTCTGGAACGTGTCCGATTTCAGAGATCGGGCCAACTTCCAGTAAGCCTGGTGCGTCGGCTCGATTTCTCGCATCACATCGCTCCACCTATTTTCCCTAAGTTTGGCAATTCGGTTTTTGACTTCGCGTTGGAAGGCGCGTAAGTTACTTCTATTCGTTTCTGAGGGAAACGAATCGTAAGCGCGGATCGCGGTGTTCTTGGCTCTAGTTAGCCCTATTAATTAAATACTAAGAGGTTATTAGTATTTTTAAATTAACCCTGTAATAACAATCAATGTTTGTTTGTTCGTTCGTATATTATGGGCTGCCATTCCATTCATCCGATTGCGATGAACTTTGGTATGGAGATACATTAAGCCTCGTGGAAGAACATAGACTATTTTAAAAATAAAAAAATGCGAAGATGCGGTCATTACCTAGTATATAATAATAAAATGTAACATAACGAAACGTAACATAATATCATATGTAATAATATAATCTACCTTCTATCTTATCTGTACTAATTATTACAAAGAGAGCGAGCGAATTTTGTAAGTTTGTTTATACGTGGAGGGTAACCTCCAGAACCACTGCACCTATTCACCTTTCTTTCTTTCAAATTATTCTAAATGGACATAGGCTGTATATAATGTATTCAACCAGGGCGCAGTCGGGATGGGCCGCTAGTATTTTATAAAAATACATATATGAATATCACTGATACAACATCAGTTATTTTATTTGTTAATAGGTATGTTTATTTTATTGAAATTGGACATAGGTACAAAACATAGACGTAAGACACTTAACTGAGAGAAAAACATTAATAAGTGTGTGGTCACGAACTACATCTAATTACATTAAACTTTTTTGTTTTAGAATTATAAGTTTGTATAACAAACCATCACTATCACTATCTTATCGCAATCACAAAATCTTAATCTTGTAATTAACACGTATAGCATAAAAATAAACACGATATGTTAAACGTCAAAGTTATTTGTAAGACAAATTATCTAATTTATATTTTAAATATAAATTGCATATTTTTGTACATAAAGTTAGTATACATTTACGCTAATATACTATGTCTATGTTTTTATAGTGCTATTAAGCAAAATTATGCCACAATTGAATAATTTGATCTCCAAAAAATTTTTTAATTTTTATTTAGGTATAACAAAAAGTACATACATACGTTAATATTTACAAACTTAAAGCTACACATTATCTTAAATAATAGACTTCCTCAAAGTTGCCGCTTAGAAAGCTGTCATTGCTTAAGGTACCCAGCAGACCGAGAGAATTGCCTCTTTGAATAGCCAAACTAATTCGTTAGCGGAAGAAGCTGCCAGCCAGCTGCCAGCAGGTCTCCCGAAGCATCGACCAGTCTCTTACAAATATCAGAAACCAGTCGATCGGCTTCAGGGCCCGAGGGACCCAAAATTTCGACTGCAAAGGGCGTAAATATGAAACTCTCACAGAGGATCCCATACTTACGCTCTTCAAGTTCTCAGCAGTGCTAGCCGTGGCACCAGCTGACTTGGTCGTCGCCGGCACATGCGAAACAGCAAGTGTATTGACACAAGTGGCATCCCGCACCAGCGATCTTCCAAATTTCGAGGAATGAGCGTCAAACCATCCGGTCGAACGCCGCTGCTATTATTTAGTTGACAACTTTAATAATTACAGAATTTTTATTATTAATTTATAACAGTTATTCCTGTTGTATTTTATCCATAAAAATCAATAAACAATTATATTTTAATACTATCTGCCCTTTGAAACACCATACTTCGGCAGTGTGATTAGCAAATTAATAGTAAATACGTCGGGGAACTAGGATTTCATACAATATTGTTTTTTTCTGTATTGTTAATTTACATTAAAACTCTGTGTACCAGATAATTATTTAAATGCAAATCTGTTTCTATGACTTATACTCGTATTATAGAATTAGATGTCAATAAAATACATTTCTTTTTATTTCCCGATACTTTACTTTTATTTAAGCTATTGTTCGTGCTGCCATTCTCGGCGACAAGATTAAAGAGATTTAAATCCAGCTTAACTATGCTTAACTACTATTTAAACATAACTCACTCATCGAACTCGTTCTTGATTGACAGGACGAAGGGTTGGAAGTTAGAGGGCGAAGTGCGTATCTATTTTGATCCACAGTTCAATATTGTCTTATGTTTCAATTTTGTAACTGGAAATATACATTTTATTTGAGTTTTCGTCGTCTGATCGTTACAATTTCAGGGTTACAATTATCGCGGAGGAAATAGTAGTATGCAGAGCTTATTGATCGTCACCAATAATGTGTACATATTTAATGATGACGATTTATAAGTTATCTATCGTATAGTTAAATTATTTTGTGATAAGGTAGGCTATAGACATTTTTGTAATTCATAATATGACTATGAAAAGGGTAAAATCATTATTTTATTCCATTTTTTTTGTAGACACATTTAAATTCTTAAGAAGTGAAAGCGGTCACTATGTATAAGTCAATTATCGAGTTGTCACTAAATATATGCCTACTATTTATAGAATTATGAACCATTACATCATATAAGTAGTAGGTGCAGTCGTATACATACAGACGTACATATCTTCACGCTGTATCCCAAACGGGGTAATCAGAGAGGACGGAGCGCCAAGCTTTGCGGTTCTTACATATACTTCTTTCACCTCCTCAAATAATAATAGTCGCATAATTTCGTATAATTAGCATAAAATTTATTTATTTATTTTATTTAACAAGTTATTGCACACACAACAACAAATTTGAAGTAGAAAAATACATATAGAAAGAAGAGCAAACTAGACTATTATTATACTAAAATAAAACAATAAATATAGATACGAAGTGCTAGGTTATATTAAAACAAACATAATAACCCTTGATTATTTTAATAACATAAAAATGACAATGACAGCTTTCTAAGCGGCAACTTTGAGGAAGTCTGTTTAGTTTTAAGTTTGATGTATGTACTGATATATGTCAATAAAGCGGATTATTATTTAACATAAAATATGAATATAAAATACGATAGAAGTATACACATATTAAGTATGTATACTTTATACATACATACATATAATATAAACATATACGTAATAATATGAACAGTCGGGCAAGAAATTGGGTAAGCGCCTTAAGAGTGACTATCGTTTATGCGTCATAAAACTACAAGGACTATTTTCGCTTGCCACCATATTATGACATCTCTGACGTGTTGGTTTCAATTTGAGTACAGAACATGGATGTAATTCGGTACGTCCATGCTGTAGAATTCTAGATTACAAAATCTACAAACAAGATCAGATTTTCATATTGACAGAATTGTCAGAATTTTATCGACTGAGTCACCAATAGAATTTTATTTTGTTATCCATTTGTAAGGCTGAATGAGATAGAAGCAAAGAAGGTAGCGAGAGATGGAAGTAGTGATGCCACTGTCAACAAAAAGCGACTCAAAATTTAGGCGATTATAGTTTGTCATTCATGTAGGCGTGCCACATCGCTACGCATTACATTGCAAAAATCCTGCTAATCTCTTTGATACATATTGTATAGATTGTACACTACAGACAAGCCATGATAACTGCAGCACAGCGCACGCATTTTATTAATTAATGAAATCAAAATCGTGATGCACTGCGGCGCGGTGCGCCTCTAATATGGGCTGTTACAATTTTGCAGTGCGTTGCGATGCGTTTCGCCACGCTTGTGGTGTGCGCTAATCTTGAAAAGACGGTAATAAAACGAGTTTATTATATTTTATTATTGTAAAATATATTAAATTAATATCGAGTGTATCCACCATAAGCTTGAATAACCTCTGACAGTCGGCGCCTCATGGATCCAACAAGTCCTGAACAAACATCCGTATCACGCATGGCATCCCATACCTCAATGCAATGACTTTCAACAGCTTTACGTGTTCTTTCACTTCGGTTAGTCCATCGTTGCATCACTAGTCCCCAGAGGTTTTCTATGGGTTCAAATCAGGAGATCTTGAAGGCCATGGAATCAGTCGAATACATTGATGTCATTGAAACCAATTACGGGTCACCATAGCAGTATGTAACTTAGAGTGGTCTTGTAAAAAATTAAACTCAGGCAGCTCATTTTCCGGGAAGACAATCCGGACAGATGGTAACATTAAGTTTTCGAATTTGTCAATTTAATTTAGAGCGGTTGCTCGTGGAGGTAATATTGGGAGTTCACCGACTCAGTCAGCCGACATCCAGCCCCATATGTTAAGACATTTTTAACAAATTCCATCTTTGGAACTAAATTAGTTTCCTCGTATGTTTTGTTGTTGTAACGCCACAGACTAAACCGGCCATGTTGGCTGGATTAGAACGTCTTCTCATCAGTAAATATTGTACTTGACCAATCAAAATTTGAAAATTCTCTAGCAAAATTCAAACGAGCTGTTTTATTGCTATTCGTTAAATGAACCTTTTTGGAATGACATCTGTAGTGCAATCGTATACCACGCAAGTGCTGCCGTTTAGTTTCAGTACTGACTGAAATTCTTCCGCAAAATGAGACGTAGGTGTAAAACAATTTTCTTCATAGGCACGTCTCATCGTTTCTCTATGCATATTAGTTATGCTAGGCCGACGACCACTTCTATGATCTTGAAGGTTACTTTGTTCACCTTCGCGCGAAATCTAAAGGGAAACGGTGTTTCGCTGAAATTATAAAACCGAGACATAATGTTATTATAATGTTATATAATAACATTATGTCTCGGATGTATTTAAATTTCTTGAAATTTCGCTGTTATTTTGACCATTTCTATGTAATAGTCCGGGAGGTAGCGCTATAGTTGAGCAAGTCATTTTATACCGGCTGAAAATCATAACAATAATAGTTTTCCCCTAACACATAACAGCTCCGAACGTCAGCTGCTCCAATAGCGGTGGAGCTAAAGGAGACAGCATGAAAAAGTCATTGGAAAAAGATTTACTCAGATGATTTTTATACCGAGCAAAAATGTATTAAATTATTGTTTCAATCACATTTAAAAGAAAAATAATCGTCAGCTGTATTGACGAAGGGGGGTTATATGTCAGTCACGTGCATGAACGTCATTGAAAATTTGACAAATAAATTTATTTTATACCTTATGAAATTTATACATCTAAATTTTTATACTTTAAAAATAATAAAGAAAATCGTCAGTTGTATTTTTGGCGGGGGTAAGACCGTCAGTCAGCATGATAAACATTTTGCGCGCTCAATGCATTTGAGCGTTGCATAGTCTATGAAGAAGTAGAATAATAATTTATGTATCAATAGAAATCGAAGCTTTTTTGTCTTATTTATGTTCTTTAAAAAAAACTTTTTAATAATTAGTATTTTGTTTCTAATAAATAAATATTCCTGCATATAATTTGAAACCGACATAAAATTAATACATGTAATGTGGTGTTATTCTACCTGAAGGCCAGAATAATAATTTTTAGGAAAGGTATGTTAGAGTAGTGAGAGTTTTACTGCTTGAAATTCCTTGATGCTACAGTACATATTAATATAATTTGAAACCGACACAAAATTAATACATATAATGTGGTGTTATTTATATTAAATTAATATTATACTTATTGAATTCAAATTATAAGATAATTTGAATGTTAAAAAACAAAAAATCAACGTCAGCTGATTGTTTGTGGGTGTAAAGATCGTCAGTTTATTTTCCAAAGAGACTATGTGTGAGGGTCATCCACGTGACTGACATATAACCCCCTCTCGTCAATACAGCTGACGATTATTTTTTTTTAAAATGTAATTGAAACAATAATTTAATACATTTTTGCTCGGTATAAAAATCATCTAAGCAGATTTTTTTCCAATGACTTTTTTTAGCTCTACCGCTAGTGCGACAACTGACGCTCACTTTACTGATTTCTGAACATTAAACAACTGTTTGAAATAAAATTCATTCGGTATAAAATTCCTAGAAAAATTGCAGCGCTACCTCCCGTACTATAATGTTATGATGTCTTTCAGCCCTTTCAGCTAAAGATAAATTACGAAGCATTATGTTTAATTACTCTTAGGTAAATTACAATGTATATTTGTTCTGTAATTACAACAATTATATATCAGTATATATAATTTTCTCTTCTTCTTCTTTATTTATACGGCGCCGTCGCGATTATAATTTTCTCTATGGCTATCAATGGCTATATATTTTCAATGAACCGCTGTCAAAAGAAAGCTTGTCATATTTATCAAAATTTAAATGTGACAAGCATGAAGGTAGTGAATCTAGCAAAACTTTTTTATATTATTTGATGGTTTCCTTTGACATATTAGATTGCTTGCAGAAAATAGTGTTTAATGCTTGTTAATAGAGGTTAAAATAGTATGCGCCTTTACTTATGCATTTTGATTAGATGTTAATCAGCCAATCACGTTAATACTTGCAAAATTTCCAAGATCAGCCTTCGATCACAAATCAAGTCACTAAACTAACAAATAAAGAACTACAGCAGCAGCACTCTATGATGGCTGTTTTGACACATTCACGTAGTAATATTACATTCTCTTTGCACATAACAATACTGACGTGAAATGTCAATTTATTATCGAAAAAATGATAATCAAATGCGAGTCGCATCTATGTTTTTGGATTGATAACTAGTATTGCAAGTAGTAGCGGATTAAAAAAACGAAAATATAAATATTTACTTAATATATTTGAATCAACTGAATATTGGATTGAAAATTCACATTTGGATCGGACGTTTCTGGAGCGTTGATTGTGTATCTTGTTTTTTATTTGCTATCAAAGATATCAGCCTAAGCAATATTTTCATTAGTTATAACATACTTTCAAAAGTGCTCAACCACTTTCTTGGCCGAGTGTACAATATCTTGTACACTCAAGTAAATGCCTATTGTGAATTCTTCATGTAATACTATGAAATTAAAACGATTATTTCAGAAGATCGTTAGAAATTAGTCAATATTTCATTGATAAATCCAAGGGTATTATAATATCATTGGATAAATCCGTTTCATAAGATAATATTTTATTATTACGAAATTTAAATGAAAATAAATATTCTTAAATTACAAAAAGCGTGTACGCATGCAATACATATAAAAACTTAATATTGAAATACAAATATAATTAAATGCCAGGAGCGGTAACATGACAGCTGCCGGACATAATGCCGCCGCATCGCGTCGTACTAAATAACGTTAGAGCCCTTGTTGGTTGCAATTATATCCGTTAAAACGTCGGTTCGTTTTAAAGTTTTCATCCGGATTTGGCGCTGCATCGCGATACGGCTTAAACCATCAATCGAACCCTGCGTCCACCGGGCTACGCTTTATACCATATACCCACAGTTGTGCATTACTTTACCTCATATTATTATTTAATAGCGGCGTACTCAATTGCTGTCGGGTGTACTAAATTCAGACGGTTTTCAAGAATCTTGCTGTAGAGTTAAGAAATCGAACAGTGGCTGTTGTCCCAAACTTCGCTCTTATGACTTAATCACACTGAGAGTGGTAGCGGCTGGCAAATGCCGGCATGGCGCGTGTGGCTACGCGGTGGTTTTGGTAGTTATTAGCGAATCATGGCAGATATCGGTGGCTATAAAACTTTTTAACCCAATCAAGCAATTCAATTTATTTTAGTAATTAACACAAATTTTAAAATACTGCGTAATCTTTGTGGAAATGCTCATTGCTATTCCGGCCACTGCTGTTCTTGATGTGAACTGGCCTTAGACGTTGATTTTTTAAAATCATCTTAATACATGTTTAATTACATATTTCATAATTTACACAAAGTTTTACGTATTTTTAATTATTTATTTTCATTTTAAGTTTAACGGCCGGGATTAAAACATTTTCATAATTTAAACGTAGATTTTTATTACTTAAACTTTTTACTAATTAAATTATAATTATAAAATCTTTTTTTGGCAGGAACGGAAGGAGTTAAGTTTATATGTTTTTTGTGCTTTCGGAGTTTGGAGATACAATAACGTAGGCGTATATTATAAGTTCTATACAAGTGCGGTAAAGTGGTAAATTAAATAAAAAGGAACTGAAGTATTCACATTGTTTCAAGAGATATTTTTCGATTAATGTTAGGTTCGCTATCTCTATTACTGAAGAGATTTTAAGGTTAAAAAAAACCGTTGAAAATAACGATGAGGATGTACAATGGAGGTTATTTTTCTACGACGTTAAAGGCGTATTTTAATATTTGTAGTTTGTCGGATTCCAGCAAAATATGTATGGTTTTAAGATATCCATCACAGCCGAGTATCTCTACTTATTCAGCAACTTAATAGTGATTTCCTGAACGGAATGGGGACTGAATTAAACAGTTTCGCAGGAAAGTGGGTTGTCGCAAACAATTTGCGACTTGGATGGACAGAGGACGTCGCATTTCTCTTCTACATTGTACCAGTTTTGAAACATTGAAACATCTTTGTTATCATTGAGTCATGGTAGTCTTACGGCTTCGTCTATAGACATAATTTCAATTACCGCACAGTAAATGTGTAAAAAATATCTGATTAACAGATGGAGTTTTAGGGAATTCCGACAAACGTTACTTATTACACCAATATTGATACAAAATACGAGTGGTGAATATTATGTCTTATTATTATCAGGCTATTGTAGTACACAGCTTATTATAGGCCTTTCTCAAAGCATGCCACTGCGTCCGGTTTTCGGCTTTTCTTGTGCAACGACTGCCCGCCATCATGAGCGGAATTCATTTTTATTTATTTATTTATGTCAAATACAAGAAAATAAATACACAGTGACACTGCGGTGATGTCAATCCAATTTTCCAAATAGGTAAACAAGACAATGTTTTATTTACTTCAACAAAACATGTTCAAATATAAAACTTTTTGACGTTTACTCATCAAGACATTTGAAATAAATTTTAGTTATTTCAAATTTTGACCGTATTTGGTTTGTTTTATTAATTTTTCAAAAACGCGCAGGCGCAGGCAGACGAGCAGGTTGCGTTACTATCACGCCGCGCCGATGGGAAATTTTACTCGAACGTCAGCTCAGATGATGCTAACAACGTATCATGTCGAGACTAAATTCGTTGATAAAACCAATGCCTTTAGTTTCAATAAATTTGTTTACTATAGTGCAGAATAGTTTTAGGAGGTACTAATACTAGCTTTTTTCAACATTATTTGAGTCTATTTGATCTGAAAAAAAGTTAATGACGTTTTTAAGTATTTACACACAGGTGATCTTTAATTTAAAAGTTCTTATAATATATAATAATCGTACTAGCCCAAGTATAACCCTTGTCTTATAATCTTCAGATTTCTAGCGAGCCGTAAAAGTCGAGAATTTTTTGTAGATTCGAAATGTTTGAGGCGTATAGCTATTTTTCGTTGTTTTTTTGTTATGGGTCCTTAGGAAACAAATGAACATTTTTCAGAAACACAATACTGATACGTTATTACATAATTATTTAAGTATGCATTTGATATACATGATTTGCCATACAACATTGCATAAGTTTTTCATGTTTGTTAAGTTTAATTTCTTATAGCTACATAGAAGAATGATATAACTCCGGATTCGAATAACTAAAATTGTTTAGGCATCTAAAGACATTATAATACGTTTGTTTAAGCGATTTGGAGATTTTTGTATTTGTGACGATGCGAAGAACGAATTAAAGACAAACGGAAGTGGTCACGTGTTTGCGTCACGTGCGACCCCGACTGGAGCTTAATTACGTGGGTCTTCTGCTACCCTTTCCGGGGCCTGCAGGTACTCGTTCGAGGTTCTTCCTCTTTTCGAGGGCTACTTCTCGGGCCGTAACAACGGTCCCGGTTACTATCAGGTGCGGTTGCACCTACGTAGGTTGACCTTCGTTAAGGTATCGGTTGAACTATGGGCAGTAGAAGCTCTCGTGGAGTGGGCCTAAATTTGGCGTCCGGTGGTTTGGAGTGCAGCGGAGCAATGCCTCGTAGGTGAGGATGGGGACCGTGATCGGCGCGATCAAACATCCGTCGCGCCGTATCTAGGGGCTATCAACTCATTCTTAACAAACCTTATGTTTTGAAAAACCTTGTGTTTTGAATAACCTGCAGTGTATGCTGTTGTCGAGGAGAACATAGCATGTACCATGCAGGGGTCGCATAAGTCAGCCTGGATCTGATATAGGTTTTGTAGATCCCTGCTTTGGTCTTTAGTGGCAATCTTGAGCTGAGAACAGGTCTGAGCATGGCTCTCGCCGTTTTCCCCGAGTTTGCCACATTATTTACTTGGGGTACCATATTCAGAGCTCTATCGATGTAGCACCCCAAGTAGCGAGATACGGGGGTCCAGGCGATAGTCTCCCCTCTTATGTTCAGTCCGAGCGAAGGTGTCTGCTTCGGACTGATCAGTAGCGCGGCCGTTTTCCCCACATTGACGGACATTCGCCACTTGTTAAGCCATATTGTGAGGAGCTCCATCATCTTCTGCATTCTCCCTATAGCGAGCTTTTTTGTTCGCGATGATGTGAAATATGCGCTGTTGTCTGCAAACAGCGCCAGCTTCAGGTCATCTTCCCACTCCTCAAGGTGGTCCGAGTGGGGATATCGTTGGTATAAGCTGCATAGAGGCTGGGAGAGACGCAACTACCCTGGGGGACAGCGGCTTGGATGGGGCACGACTTAGAAGCAGAGCCGTCCACCACAACGTAGAATTTTCTGTTAGTCAGGTAGGTATCTATAATCTTGATGATACTAGGATGAACCGTAGTCCTCATCAGCTTATACAAAAGTCCTGGGTGCTAGACCCTGTCGAAGGCCTTCTCTTTATCTAAGAAGACCCCGACTGTCTGTCATCCCGTGTTCTTCTCTATTGTTAGGTGATGAAGGACCCTAGTAAGTTGTAGGGTTGTGGAGTGTTCACTACGAAACACTCAAAGGGCTTCCCCAAATGGGATAGCAGGGAAATCGGACGATAGTTCTTAGGGAGGCGATGATCCTTACCTGGCTTGGGGATGCAGATGACTTTGGCCTCCTTCCATAGTTCAGGGTAGTGTCCAGTTCGGAGTATGCCATTGTAGAGACGTGTTAAGGCCACTAGTACTCTGCGTGGTAGTAATCTAACTGCCGTTGATGATATCTCGTCTGGTCCTGGTGTTTTCTTTCGAAGATAGTGGGCAGCTACTCTTGTCAACTCCGATGGGGAGATAAACATCTCTCCGTCTAGTGGGCTTATTGGTTTCATTCGGAACTCTTTGGATCTCAAGGTGGGTTTCCAACATTGGGCCACTAGCAGGATTGGGTATAAATGTCCTCGCCAGTTCCTCAGCTAACAGTTCAGCCTTTTCCTGGGCTTGGAAGTGGTACTTGCCCTTTTCATCCACCAGAGGGTTTTTTGGTTGACGAGGTGACGATAGTCACCTATTTAGATGGAATAGAGAGGTGGGGTGCTCTCGAGCTTCGTCGATTCTGGATTCCCATAGTGGGCACTATTCATTGTTGTTTTCGACACGCAGTCGAAAACAACAGATCGATGAGTATTGCGAGCCCGATGTACTAAAGTGAACACGATTTACAAGACGTTAAAGAAGCACCAATTGCAAATTCAATACGTAATCGCATCACAACTTCCTGGGTACAACTGGGTCGACTGGGTCTAACCTAAAGTTAGTGAGGACGCCAGAAATTATTAAGCGCGTAAGTGAATCGATTAGAATTAACTCGCAAGAAGAGTCATGTTTTAAAAATCAAGAGAGCCATTTTGCGAAAAATTTAGCACCACGTATTCGTTTTGTATCTCAGACGACTTGTATCTCAAAGCTTATAAAATACAGCTATAGGAAGTAAACCGCGGTATGGTTTGGTTGATCCATTAACAGATCTCCAATTAGAGATGTTTTGTTATGATTCCAGTTTACTACGAACTGAATTGTACTCGGATAGCTGCCTTCAAACCATTGATCACTTTCCGATATAATTCTTTCACATAGAACGGAGTCGCGGTACGATGTCTCAGTCGAAACGCCTACGGCTCCTTCTGTTTGATGCTCAGATTACACTGTAAAATTTTATAATAAACTTTCGTGGTTCAAACTTAAGTTGTTTTCCATCAAGATCGGGTTCCCTTACAGTGGCGTCCAACGGCTTCGAATAATCATCCGAAGTACGTGGTTACACGATCTGGACGGACGACGACTTATCCAGTTAAAACTCACGTAAAAAAGCCTCAACGCAAGATGAGCGTCAACTTGTCTCAGAGTAATTCAAGGAACTGTTAGCAAGTATAGGTAGTGGACGAAAGGGCACCATGACAACGTGCAAAGCTACTTACAACGGTCGCAAGGACAGAGAAATCGTGGAAGCCTTTCTTACGGCAGTGCAAGTCTTCAAGAAGCTCGAAAATATCAGTGACGATGACGCATTGGCTGGTTTACCTCTAATTCTGATGGAAAACGCTGCGGTATGGTGGCAAGGTAGCAAGAGCATCACTAAGTGGGAAAAGTTTGAAGAAGCATTACGGAATACGTTTGCGCCGAAAAAAACTGCATACGAAATTTAATTGGAAGCCTGTGGACAAAAGCAAGCACCAGACGTTACAACAGACGATTTCGTAACAAAGAAGAGGATGCTCTTTTCAGAACTGCCTAGCGATGAACAACTAAATGATAAACAACAGTTAAACATTATTTACGGTCTGTTAAGTCGAAAGATACGAGATAAGGTTCCGAGGGAAAAAGTAAATGACTTCGATGACTTGCTCAAACAAGCACGATACGCAGAAGTCTTACTAAAAGAGAAAGAAGAAGAAAGTGAAGCAACTAAAAGGAATGAGCAAATAGAGATTCCTACACCTAACACTGCTGCTCCAACTCGAACAAAGAAAATAGCCCGGTGCAATTTCTGTAAGAAATTAGGTCGTCTTGGAAGAATGTAGAAAGCGAAAGAAGATAATGGACACTAATAAAGAAAAAGAGGAAACTACACCAGCAACTTCTAGCAATGTTAAGTTTTCCTGTTACGGCTGTGGAACGCCAGGAGTTCATCGTAGTAACTGCAAACTATGTGCCAACAAACCTACGGAAACACCTGAAAAGAAAGGAAACCTAGGATATTGCACTATCAATGTTCAATTAGACAAAGATCTCGACCCATGGTGTTCCTTCAAGTCAATGGCATTAAAGTAAAAGCTTATGTAGATACCTGTGCCAAAATGAGCGTCGCGTCACGTGAATTGTGTAACATGCTGAAGGCACGTGGACAATCCTTTCATGAAGAGATGGCTACCGTTACCCTAGCAGATGGACGCTCGAAGCTACAGAAAGTGCTTACATTTGAAGCTGTTATCGAACTTTTCGGTCGTCGTTTCAAAACTCCATTCATTGTACTTGTTGATTCACACGACAACCGAACGCTGTTAGGTATCGATTTCCTTCAACAAGCTGGTATTATTTTAAATATCGCACAGTTCACCTGGAGCTACATACAACAACCAGACCATGTGTTCGAACTATACCAAGAAAGATTCGTTATGTTTAAAGAACAACATACGATTGCAGTAAAGATTGGCGTGGCACCTATTAATATGGAACGAAAAAAAAGATCATCGTTGGAACCAGCTATAGCCAGTACTGGGCCAAAGATCGAAGCAGCAGCCTTACCTGCAAAGATAAACTGTACCGAGTCCAAACTTTTATTCGACGGCTATTCTCCAAGACTGGAATTCATTATGCGAGATGCCATTACGAATATAGACGAAGCCGAGAGCAATCTATCTCCACACGCAGAAACACTTTTTAGTGATATTGGTCTATGTGCTTCAGATGTGTCTACTGCATTGAACAAACACCGCCAGACTAGACCAGATTACAAGGAAGATGAAGGTGAAGGTCAGGGTATCATGGCATCCACTCTGTCATGCCAGTAAAGGCACAAGCGCCAAGTTTGCACCACGTCGAGATGGGCCATATAAGATCACGAAACACCACGAACCATCCTCAGTGCGGTTGCAGACCCATTGCAACCCGATGTGTGCTTTGGAATTTATCACGCTTCGGCTTTAACTCCTTACACTGGACAGAAACAAGACTTACTTGCACCTGCTCAACCTTTAAGGAAACGAGGAAGACCCCAGAAGAAAGAAGAGGAAGTCAAGGGACCGATACAGAAGCAATAAACCAACACTCGCTGGGACATCTCGTTGATTAATGGGGGGGACTATAGAAAGTACAAGGGATTTTCAATAGATGGCGCTACTTGTACTATAAACCGCGGTATGGTTTGGTTCATCCATTAATAGATCTCCAATTAGAGATGTTCTGTTATGATTCCAGTTTACTACGAACTGAATTGTACTCGGATAGCTGCCTTCAAACCATTGATCACTTTCCGATATAATTCTTTCACATAGAACGGAGTCGCGGTACACTGTCTCAGTCGAAACGCCTACGGCTCCTTTTGTTTGATGCTCAGATTACGAAAACTGTAAAAAAAATTTAACCCATTTTATTTACAAATATTCAAAAATACGGTTTACCTTTTCGGTAAATTGCATTAAAACAGGGTATAAATTATTGTTTTTATAAACGTTTAATTACATTGTTTCATACAGTACAATTACATATGTTTAATATTACGGCATATGTAAACACAGTATGTCACAAGTGCCCTTGTATATATACATATGTATTTCGATTTGAAAATAAATAAAGAAAATAACAGACCACTTTCAGTTCCCTTATTACTTCGATAGCCTTTTAGTCTCTTGAGAATATGATACCACACAAGTTGTACTTTAGTACAATAGTTCGAACATTGCCCGAGCCATTAGCGAAGTTAAGCTGGACCTTACCAACTCTAGTGCGTAAATCGTTGTAGAACCAAATTTATTATTGGTTTTCTTTGATCGAACCAGTAATTTTGTACTGTTCGTTGTTAATAATTCGCTCTCAGTGGATTGGTATCATTTGGTATTTATATACAGCCAGCTAGCTATCTATGCATATATGTAGGCGAGAGTAAATACTTTGACGTTTGTGTATTTACATCATAATACTATAAAATGAACGATTTCGTTGAAGACAAAATAATGGTCTGGAAATTCCTGCACATGCATTTACTGGCTTTCTGAATATTGTGTTTTAATAAACCTTTTGTAAAATTATGTTGAAAAAATGATACCGACTGACTTCTTGTCGGTTCTTCTCAGTGTCCCATGTTTTCTTTTTGAACCGAACTAAAGATTCGAAAGATTCAAAAACATCTTGTTATTGGGTTTACTTAAATAAATTGATTTGAATTTGACTGACATAAAAATATGTGTAGTACATGTATGTAAATAACACTGATTTGAAACTTTCGAAACCTTATCCATTTAGTCAAACGCTCACCGAAAAGTCGAGACGGCGGGTGTTGAAGGTACGTTGAGGCACCACAGTCTGCTAACAGAAATAACAGTCGATTCTGTAATAAATGACTGAATGGTGCATACTTGTGCGTCGACACAAGTAAATTCTCTCTTAAAAATATATCTGAAAGATCTTTTATATCTGACCATCAATTTCGATTTAGACAAGAGCATGCAACAATACAGCAAGTAAAAAGAGTATGTAGTGTTATTCGAAAGCAATGGAGCAAAAACAATATCGCTCTGCAGTATTTTTGGACGAACAGCAGGCATTCGATAGTTTTGTATAAGGTTTATTTTATAAGACCAAATTGCTTTCGTCTCACACGTTTTAAGGAATTATGGAGGAAACACTTTAGGCATACAGCGTGAAGATATGTATGTATGGAGGAAACACATACGGATCAAAAGAAATTAAATAAATTTAAGATACAAAAGATTGTACTGGCTACTTGGCAGGAAATATAAGTTATCTGAAGGCAAACTTTATCCGAACCGATGAAATTTAATTGTAGGGATCCGCTCGCAATTTTAATATGACGATGATACAACGAGCTCAAAACAATATCTAAAACAAATAGCTAATGTATCGTGCTTCATCACTAATATGGTAATATACTAGTATTTTGGCGTCGTAACTATACTCCTACTGTAAATCAACTTTTAATGTACTAAATATCAAAAGCGACCGACGAGCAATGCTAATAAACAGTGTTGCGCAAAAGTAATTGTAAAAACAATTACAATTACAATTTTTGTGACTGTAATTGTAATTGTTTGCCTAATAAAATGTGTTCACAAATATAATTTTTAATTGTAAATTCGGGCATAAACATAATATTTTACAAATACCAAGCGTTTTGTATAAACCTTATACAAAAACCAAGCGAGGCGGCAGTAACCAAGCGAGGCGGCAGTGAACTTGCCGACTTGCCCGGAGGAGGCATCGCTTTGTGGTCAGGGGTACCACAAGGAGATAGGGGATGCCAAGGCGTTTTCCTGTCCTCTCGTATGGTTAATTGTATGACTGAGTATGAATGTGTAAATCCCAGACTGCTCTGGGTACGCCTCAAGATTGGGTTGACAAGAATTTTTGTTTTGGCAGTATATGCCCCAGTGTCCTCTGTCGGTTTGGCTGAACTAGAGCAGTTCTGGGAGAATGTTAGAGAAGTTCTAGCGACGGTTGAAGAGAACGAAAGAATTGTTGTGTGTGGAGACATGAATGGATGGGTCGGGACAGCTCGAACAGGATTTGAGTCTGTCCTAGACAAATATGGAAATAAGAGAGTGAATGATGCTGGTAAGATTGTGTTAGGACTGTGTATGGAAAAGGATCTTTTTGTGGCTAATACCATGTTTAGGCACAAAAGAATCCATCAGTACACGTGGGAAAGAAAGGGTGCGAGAAGTATGATTGATTTATTCCTGGTGGATAGCAGACTTAAGAAGCAGGTAATGGACACAAGAGCGTATAGAGGAGCCGATCTCGGGACGGACCACTTTCTGGTGATAACCAGAATAAGGGGTCTGTTCGCAGCATGGCGACATCGCGTAGTGTCCAAACCTGCAGCGGTAAAAGCTGGAAACTGCAGGATGCGACCACCAGGAATGAATATGAAAGGGTATTATCCAGTAAGCTTGATGATAGATTGAAAGTGATGAGCGAGGATGTTGAAGAATGTTGGCAGAACCTTAGGGATAGTATGATCGAGGCTGCGAAAGAAGTGTGTGGAACGAATAAGATTGGGAACGGCAAAAAGCGTGATGTGTGGTGGGATGATGAGGTGAAAGTGGCTGTGTATAAGAAAAAGAAAGCATGGCGAGACTACCTTGCTACTAATGACTGTGGTATGAAAAATTTGATGAAAGACAGGTATAAGCTGCAGAAAGCAGAAACGAAAGCACTAGTGAAAGAGAAGCGTGAAAGGTGTAGGGTGCTAGATGAAAACAAGATGTCGGATAACTTCGAGGAAAATTCCAAATTATTTTGGAAAGAAGTACGTAAGTACCGAAGTGGTCCGGCACCTTGCAGAATGAATAAAGTGCGTTCGAAAGACAACAACCTGCTTACAAATAAAAAGGATGTTCTGCAGCGATGGAGTGAATACTATGGAGAACTGTATGAGAGTGGCGACTCCGTCTCTGATACTGAAAACGATTCTAATGAATTGCCACACTCGGGCCAGGGACTGGAGGATGCCATTAGTATGAAAGAGATTGAGAAAGTGATAAAAAGTTTGAAATGTGGAAAGGCTGCGGGAATTGATGAGGTGACTGCTGAGATGATCAAGTATGGTGGTCCTAGAGTCTGGGATGCCTTCTGTGTACTCTGCAACCTTTGTTGGCAGAAGGGGGAGGTTCCAGAGGACTGGCGCACGGCAGTCATAGTACCTCTATATAAAGGGGAAGGTTCCTACCTAGACTGTGCGTGCTATAGGGCCATCAGCTTGGTCAGCTTAGCGAGTAAAGTCTATACTAAAGTATTGACTGAACGTATGAAAGGCGTTTCAGAAAGATATTTGTGGGAGGCGCAAGGTGGTTTCAGGAATGGTAGGGGTTGTATGGATCAGATTTTCTCGCTTCGCGTTATCGTGGGAAGGTTTCTGGCTTTAGGTCGGAAAGTTTTCTGCGCTTTCGTGGATCTAGAGAAAGCATTCGATAGAGTAGTGCGGAAGAAATTGTGGAGTCTTCTGCCTGAATAGGGCGTGGAGGGCTCCTTACTGCAGGCTGTGAGGTCATTATATCGAGACCACAGAGCCTGTGTAAGGATAGACGGTGACCTGTCGCCCTGGTTTGAAGTCTGTTCTGGTGTCAGACAGGGCTGCGTGATGTCTGCCTGGCTATTCGTGCTGTATTTGGACAGTTGCCTCCAGAGATGGAAAGGTAATATGAGTGGTGTGGGATGTGGTGACACATCCCACTGAGTGAGAAGAGAAGAGTGGTAAACTGCCTATTGTACGCTGACGATGCTGTGCTAATAGCACCATCAGAAGCGGAGTTGCAGACACTAGTCACGTGCATGAAAAAAGATTGTGAAGTAAAAGGATTGAAAATGAATGTGAACAAAACTAAGGTTCTGGTGTTTGAAAGAGAAGCGGTACAAACGAAATGTGTGATTTGTGTAAATAGAAAATGTCTAGAACAGGTGAATGAAATTGTGTACCTGCGGAGTGCGTTTTCGAGGGATGGAAGATGTGAGTTGGATGTGGAGAGACGGGTAGCAGCTGGCAATAAAGTGAACGGTGCTCTGTCCGCATTAGTGGGTAGTGTGAATATATCTAACACCGCTAAAATGGCCATCCACAATGCGGTGTTGGTGCCAACTTTGTTGTACGGTAGTGAGGCCTGGATATGCCCAAAATCGAGTGAAAGTATGTTAAATACTGTGGAGATGCGGTCTCTCAGAAATATGTGCGGTGTCACGCTTGCTGACAGGATAAGCAATGATGAGATACGCAGTATGACAGGGTTGCACAACAGTGTTATTGTAAAAATGAAGAAAGGAATGCTTAGATGGTTCGGGCACATGGAAAGAATGAGTGATGAAAGACTGACGAAGAAAATATACAGAGCGAAAGTGAGTGGTAAAAGAAGCCAAGGAAGACCAAGGCTGACTTATGAAGATCAAATAGCCAGAGTGTTAGCAGACGGAAATATCAAAAGCACCCGCATACCTAGGCGAAAATGTGTGAGGAGAATGATGAGATTTGAGGAAGCGAAAGAGGTGTGTAAGGACCGCGACTCCTGGCGCTCCGTCCTCTCTGACTACCCCGTTGGGGATACAGCGTGAAGTTATGTTATGTTTATGTTATGTTATTTTACAAATACAATTTTTAATTGTAAATTCGGGCAATTACATTTTGCCCAACGCTTATAACGCTGGTTATAAGTCTGCCGTGCAATCCACTAAATCAGAAAACATAAAAAGTTTGACGAGGACCGAAATATCAGATATTATAGCAACATGGAAATATTTCCATCGGAGAACATTTTTTACGCGTCATGAATGAACACATCTGTTCTTTTCATAGTCCTAAAGAGCGATTGTATGTTATTATAAAAAAAAAATCTGAGATCCCGTTCTAATTCTAAGTAAGAAACCTTTTCCGTTACAACTAAGTATATCTTATTTAGTTCTTCGTATATTTATAGCCCAATATTCCTCGCCCAATATTTATTTTCATATTATTGTATACGTTGCGCTTTTTTATCTAACATCAGTCTTGTTTATTTTATTATCATTAATTCATTTTACTAATTAAGTTAATCTTTTTCTTACTGTGTATGTATTATCTTATCGAACTGATTACGGTTTTATTAGGTTTTACCAATTTGTGTGTGATATCATTGGGTTTTCCCATGAGTTTTAGATTACATTCTTCATTTACTTTAAATACATATTTTTTTATTTATGCTTCTAGTATACCTAATACATTATATATTATATATATATATCATAAGTTCATAACTTTATTAAGTATTTATATACTTCTACTACCTTGATAACAATATCTACACATAAACATCGAACGACATTTTTTAAATAACAAGCTAACGAATTCCAGTCCAGGCTCACAATAAGTTCTGCCGGATCTCTACATCACCCAACGCTAGCCCGGGCATCCATCTTTTAGCCTCATATTATTACTTTTTCCGACCCAGCTTTTTGTGTACTCTATATTTCATCAGGTCATAGAGGGTTCTCGGGCTCTTCTAGTACTTAAAGTCTATTGGCGAGTGATTATTTTAGGAATCAGGTGCCATCTCAAGTATCCCACGAATCTCAGAAATCTTACCATTACTGGCACCAGTCCAGTGGGATTTGGGATTGGTATTGCTGTTTTCTCGGCTTCCTGAGAACGACAATTGAGGTTTCATACCAGATGTTTGGGAAGTAGTTCGGGTTTAAACACTGATTTATCAGTGCTTGATACTATTTCGGATCTTGGAAGATGACTTGGGAACAAATTTTGTAAAACCATCCCCACCCGGAGCTTTTTTCGGATTAAAACTTTTTGTTACCGCGCCTAACTTCTCCTGTCTTGTAGAAACTGCAAGGAAACACACCTACCTTGTTTTAACAATTAAAAAAATATAGGACAAGAAAACAAGTGGCTCTAAGCTCCAAAATAAAACGTATGTTTTAAAAAATTGATAGTTATGATATTTTGACTATAATTGTATAGTTAAATAAAAAAATCAATTGTTTATTTTGGTTGTTACTCGAAACTAGTCAGGTTACGTTTTGCGTCTTCGATCCCTTAAACTTAAACCCTTTTGGTAATCTGGCCACAAGAGACTGCACACGCACGCTTCAACCTTCGATGTGCGTTCAAGCTTAGGTTAATGAATGATGATAGATAGATCTGTCCGTCGTCCAAAGAAGTTTGGTGTGGGAGAAGACTTGAAGAGTTCGTTGTTGAAATTATTGGGGAATAGATGCAGAAAATTGTCATGATTTTTCACTCTGCATTCATCGTGTATTAACGTATCTACCTTTACATAATATTTAATGTAATCAAATGAACGTGTACAATGAATAGATGTGGAAAGAACTTAAATTGTATACACGATTATCTACAAGATATAAAAGCCCTGGGAGACCCTAATTAAATTTTATCCTAACTAAACATTAAATACAAAATGTAGTTGTTATTGCATGTTGTCGTAAAATGTAATTAAAAGAAAGTATCCCGACGAAAGAGTAATACGTATTAGTAAAGAAACAATATGTCCAAGTTCTTATCGTTACGGAACAAACTTTTGGAACAAGCGATAGAAGGCACCAGCAATTAAATGGGCTAGTATTAAAATAGGCGTCACTTTATAATCATCACAAAAAATTATGTAATTCATTTTTAAACGGAAGTACCACAACAGATGAATAATACTTATAATAAGGAAGCAAGTATTTTAAAATTTAAGTTAGTTCTTCAAAGCTATTGTTCTGATATTAAAAACATTATGTCCTAAAAAACAAACCGAAGGAATTTTTTTAATCAGAAATAAAACATGGAGCTGCTTAGAAATAGTTTTATATTTATCTCATATTTCTTATATTTTATATTTATTACTTGTCCTATGAAATTTATATGTAAAAGTATAGATTTCAAAAGAAAATATAAGTAAAATAATACTTTTTAAATAAAATGAAAATGCGTCAGCAAAATTTACGCCATAAATTGTCAAGGGAACAAAACGACTCAAGTAAACTTTATTCCGTGCGTTGCTATTCTCAGACGATGTTGTACAGGCAGTCCGCATGACTGGATATACCCGAAACACCACTTAGTCCGGTATAATTTTCAATGAGTAATGGTTGCAGAAGGCCGACCTAGGCCAACGCATTACGGGCCGAGAAGTCGCTTCCGTCACAGAGGTATATTAAGGTGGACAAGACTATATATTATGTATAGCTACGCAATATATTTATTGCTAATTTACAAAATCTGCAAAATAATGTACATAATTGCTTTCATATCTACATATTAAACATATAAGTATTTTTCTCGCAGATGATTTGATGCAGAAAATTAGCATATTAAATATCAAAATTAAATATCAGGAATGTTAACATCGTAGTGTCGTCAATACAAGTTTATTAAATATAAGAATTGAAAGGGTCACTAATAATAAAGAAAAAAGCAACAAAATAACGAACAGTAAAAAGTATATTTCTTATCAATATACATTTTATTTTATTTTTTCTCAATAGAATATTTCATTGAAATTATTTTTTTAAATAATTTTTATTTTTTTTATTTAGAATATAATTTAATTTATTTAGAATATAATTGAATAGAATAATTGAAAAATAAGTGTTATAAAAAAGGAGTTATAAAAAAAATGTATAAGTTAACGTATACAATTACATTACATTACATTCTCAAATAAATAAACAAAATAAATGAAAAATTACCGCCTCCAAAGCATTTCGTCATGGGGTGTCCAGAGATCGGTCACGCTTATCTGACACTGTAAACATCGGGCCGATGTGACGCGCTCGATGGTTGACCAGATAAGAGGGAGATGAACAGGGGTCTGATAGCTCCGCTCGTTTGCTGACAGATTAAAATGAAGACGAATCAACTTGAGTTAACATTTGTGAATTAACGATAGAGCGATAGAAAACACTCAACACTTTATGTAAGTAATGAAAACCTAAAACCGATTATATGCGGCAATAATTTTTCTGTATTGATAATTTATTTTATTCATTAAATAATTTTTTTTATGGAGATTCACACAACAAAAAAACAAACATTTTAAAAATTTTTGCTACGCCTATACCAAATTAATTTTATAGTATATACATATAATTCTTCTGTACGTGTGTATGTCACTGAACTCCTCCTAAACAGCTGCACTAACCCGGTAGGTAGTGCTGCAATCGGGTTCTAGGTTTTTACTTTTATTCCGACGTTTGGGCAGGACAACGTCTGTAGGGTCCGCTAATTATTTTATATAAAGACTTTACTTTGAAAAAAGCATTTCATTTTAAAACATTGTACCTATATATTCTGAATTCCTAGCTCCATTTTTTTAAATCACAATTACAATAACACACAACAACAAATTGAAAAATTTGTATGTCTTTAATTGCAGACGTGTGTATAAAAAGAAGTTAATGTACAAAGCTGAGGTGGAAAGTCGGGTTCATGTTGGATTACTACTGGTCTGCGCTCCGGTTTTAGTTGGTGTAAGTCATTCGCGTTTAGCGGAAGTACTTTACCATTGCATCGTATTGAATCGCCATTTAACAATATCCACACTCTGTCAAAGTTACTTTTATCACATGTAGTTTATTACATAAGTGACAATTTAAATCTATTAAATACATTTCTTTTAAATGTTCTTAGAGATTGTTATCATCTTGTTGGTATTATCAAAATCCTAACCATAATCTGTCACAGTTGTGAGAGATTATGGTTAGGATTCTGATAATACTCGTCGCGACTACTTCTCAGTTGAGAAGTAGTCGCGACATTTTTATTCATAACTACAGCCACTTTATTTTCTATAAATGTAAAAGTGACCACGTGAATTAATAATAATTCTATAATAATAAATTATAACATTTTTGAACCTGTTTCAGTAGTTTTTATTTATATTGCTTAATATAATCCTAATTTTAAACTTGTTAGTACTCGGTGATTTGTACCACTTACGGCCATAATGCATAAGGCACAACACACTCACGCGCCACGATTGTTCTTTTCTGCTGGGAATTAGCAAACATTCCAAATACTTTTTAATAGCGCACTCCAAAACAGAGAGAGTGGATGCTTTTAGTTTGTACTACCATTTATTTTATTTCACGGGGTAGTTTTTGTATGGACACAATTTTTCAATTTGTGATATATTAAGTGCATTCAAAACTAAATGCTTGTTGCTACAGAATCAAGTTACGTATTTTCTTTTATTAATTATAATATTATGAGGTCCTCGTTCATAAAAAATCCTTCTATCAACTAACCATAAATAGTGTATTACATCATACGAAAGTTTTAAACACAGTGTTACCTGTACAAAACAATACTACGACTCATGATTTTGATTATTAATGTTTGGATATGTTGTCTGACAGACGTCGGTCTATCCAAAAGACTTAAATTGTAGTTTATATTACGCTACTAAGAGTTCATTCATACAATACAAGATACAAGTGTTTATACAAGTGTTTATTATACAAGAGTTTCTGCATTCTTAATAAAGATATTCGTATATGTACATACATTGTACATATACATTATATTAGTTAATTTAATTCTTCGAAGACAATATTCCAATTCAGTACTGATAAAAGATCTCTTGATTTTGAGAAACAAATTTCAGTAAGTACTTGAAAAATGTTCATTTGTTAATCTTTTGAGCAATTAATTCAAGTGTCATTCAAAATATATTTATTAGTGTCATTACCAATATTGAGTTTTATACATTTAAAATAAATTAAAACATATAAAACTCCATATTAGGCATAGTTCATTTTTCTGAGAAAATTAGATCGTGTTATTCTTTTATTATCTTATTATTTTATTGATTTCGGGCAGAGATATAGCCGCGTTGTATATATGAGTTTTCGTGTGAAAGAAAAGCAAACAAACGGACAAAGTTTTGTCCCATCATTTCGCTTTATAGAGAAACAGAAATTTGGTAGTTATTCGCTAGAATTTTTGAACAATGGTATTGCTTTAAATAGATAATGATAGTATTTATAAATATAGGATATGTCGACATGTAAACAATGTTTGCATGTAATTTGAGGTTTTAGCGGCGGCCGCGGCGGTATGTATTGGTAGTGGCTTCACAATGCCGCTGTCTTGACCGTAATCCAACCACGGATGCATGTGGAGCGGTAGGTATTAATTCTACTGCGACCATGAGTACTGTTGGTACATATATAAGCATGTATATAAATACTCATAGACAACGCTCATGTAGTTATAGTATTTTAAACCAATATTTTAGAATAGAAATTGTTTATGAAATGATTAAATAAAATTTCTTATGAATGATGACATTTTAAATGTCAAGCATACCAATCTACTACCTATATGTGCTATTGGCGGAAGCTAAATAAAACAAAAAGATTATGCGAAACAAAAAATAATCAGTACCAACATAAAATACAATAAAAATAAATTGATTAAATATGCGATTATTGAGTAAATCAGTTCTAATTTAATAAATCATAGGATATTCGTTTTGCTTATCGCAATGGCATTACTGCAAGTCCATCTCCGGATGGTTACAGTGTCTGCTCACCCTCATGAATTGTTCTATAGACACTTTGTAATATATTGTCCGTAGATTGAAATAATTAATGTTTACATATATATTTCAATAGACATTGACTAAGTAACTTTGATATAGGTACTTTTACAATAAACATCAAATTTTATTGATTCGTATTCGAGTTTTAACCCCTGACGGAAAAGGAAGGTGTTGTAAGTCTAACGCTGTTGCCTTTTTATCTGTTTGTTTATCAGTCTGATTATGTAGTTGTCTAGGGCACCGAAGGTTTTGAACGGATGAACAGATTTGCATGCGTTTTTTTAGTTTGAAATCTGCAGATTTCATAAATGTCCTTTTAAGCATCCTACATAAGAGAATTTGACTTGAACTCGACGTGGCGAGGCGTTGCCTATGCTGTTCCCTGAAGTGGGCTACGTATCTGTGTGGTCAAAAAAATGCGCGAACGTTCATGCGGTCGAATACGTAGTGCGAACCTCAAAGCGAAGCGGATGCGATTGCTCTGAAATTTTTGTGTTGGATGAAAATCATTGCAGATTGTTCAATTTTTATCGTACTTTCGAGAAATATTCGCCAGACTTTGCCACTAGTGATTTCTATTTCTGAGATTGAAAAAGTATCTCAGAGCGACTCAAAGATGATGAAGCAGTAGTCGCTAATACTGTACAGGAATTTTCAAGTACTCAGGAAGAAGAGTTTTTTAGGAGGGGAATTTTAAGTTTAGAAAAAAGTATTCAAAGCGTATTAAACTAAAAAACAAAAAATAAAATAACATTTAATGAAAGTAAAAACCTGTAACATACTCATCCTCGCTTTTTATTGGACGTCCCTAGCTTGACTGACTAACCCGTTGTGGATACAGCGTGAAGATATGTATGTTTCTATGTATGTCTCTAGTTTATACACATTCTTGCCATTTTATGAGCAAATCGTTGAAGCCCCCGTAATAAAAATATATAAATTGACGCTCTATCTACTATGACCTTCGATTCGTCATTAGGCATTATCAATCTTGTTCTTCGAGTATCCACTACGTTTATTTTTGAGTGCAACATTTTCAGATCGAAATACACACATCAAAAGTGTCTAGGGGTCAAGTACATTTTTAACTATAAAAAATTATCCAATTAATATTTATCTTCTTATTAAAGTAAGAAGCCAGTCTTCCAGACTGGCTTCTTACTTTAATTCCTATGTTTAAGTTAACAACTTATCCCTATATTTTGTAAAATTAAGAAAAATTTCAATTTTTGCAAATTGTGGGAAATTAACTTAAGTTAATGTCCATTAAATGGCAAAAAAAGGCAAAAATGAGGATTTTTCAAATTTTTATTGTAAAGATAAAAAAAATAATAATCTGTGTTTCCACCATTGACACGAATTACACAATCACAGCGATTTGGCATGCTTAAAATCAGTTCATCAAAATCACTTTGAGGAATGGCCGCTCACATTCTTTCTAACAAGTCAAAAAGTTGTTGTGGGGTATGCACGGCATCCATACTCGGCAGAGTTCTTCTTTGAAGCATCTCCCATGCGTGCTCAATTGGGTTGAGGTCTGGCGATTGAGCAGGCCACGGCAGAACGTTGATGCGAGCGTCGGCAAAAGCGCGTGTTACGACTAGCCGTGTGTGGACGTCCATTGTCGTGCATTAATCGAAACGAATCATCCAACCGGCTTCGCAGAGGGATGATCACGTTCTCCGCATAAATCTGAGCATTGAGATTGCCCTTGATCCAAATGAGATCGGTTCTTCCACCGATCCAAATACCGGCCCAAACCATTATTATTCCCCCTCTATATGAATGAACTTCCTGACAAAATTCAAACGTTCTTGACGTCCAGAGGTCCTTCAAACTCGAATACGTCTTGTATCTGGCCTCATACCGAAACGAGATTCATCGGAAAAGCAAACACAACGCCAGTCTTCTTCCTCCCAATTTCTGTGTTCGCGAGCCCATTGTAAACGGCCCCTACGATTGCAGGCTGCTATAGGCAGAACTCTCAGCGGCCTTCGGGAACGCAGACTCACTTCACGTAAACGATTTCAGATGGTTTGGTCGCTTGTCAGCAAGCCTAAAGAGCTGTGGAGCCTCGTAGCCAACATCATGGCGGTCGTAGTACGATTCCGTCGAGAAATATTTTGGATGTACCGGTCCTGTCTGTGAGTAGTGATGCGAGATTGTCCTCTATGTCGCTCGGCCACGCTGCCCGTGATACGATAGCGTGTCCAAATACGGTTTATTACGCTCTGTGTAGTGCCAAGAGCGACAGCCACAGTACGTTGCCTGGAACCAGCTTGCAACATTCCGACGGCTCTAATAATCTCTTCTCGTGTCAAATGAAGTCGTCGTCGCTCCATATCGTTGCAGTTCCGATGAAAAAATTGTAATGGTTTTGTAAAAAAGTTATTACACACTTTTATAGGAATCCTGATTGACAGTTCATTTTCTATTTTTAATCAAAATTTAAAGAAAATTCTTTATTCAAATAGTGAAAATCACTAAAAAGAATCAATAACGATCCAAAAAAGTTAAAATAACAATCCTCAATTGCAGCGATACTCTAAAACGTACTTGATACCTAGACACTTTTGATGAGTGTATATTAAAACAATGACGTACTGATTGCTCGTTGGTAGTGTTAGGACCATAATCGTCGTAAAAATTACAAGCCTTTTAAGAAGAATTCGTATTCGACGCAGTCGTAACTCGTATTGTAAAACTACTCTAGTTTTTAGTCTATGGTTAAGATTTGAAAATGGAACAGATATATTTTATTAATATTATTTCCCAATGCTTGAAAACCAAAGCTTCCGTACTAATTATTCAGATTACAATAGCACTAGTCTTATGCAAAGTTTGTTCTTTTTCTGATCACTGGTTCTCTAACTCCTCCGGATATGGAATATCTAAACAAAATGCCATCTACACTTTTCCAGTTTTCACCAGTCTCAAAAAATTTATAATTATGTATTTTAAAACTGCAGTTCAGCAAAACTTGCCTTTTTGCTGAACTGGAAACTCAATTAAAATATAATACGAACTGGACTTGGTAGATAGTAGACGTCCTAAAAACCTAATTTGACTTGGTAAAGACGTGCTAAAGATTTAATAAAAACGGATATAGATGTAGGTTCATGTTAATAAATCCATTTATTCTGATACAATTAAAAATAGACACTTAAAAATTGAGATAGAGTTATTAAAAGATTATACTTAAAATGGCAGAAACGAGAGAAACACTGAAATGTTCTATTATTATGTAATTTCATTGAAACGGAAGCCAATACTTTATTCGTATCGTATTCATACATATAAATACGCTATAGCTGGTTAAATTCAATTCCTAGAAATACTACTGTTGTTTCGAAATAAAGAAAAGTTATCCAGTGCAGCTATACAGTTAAATAGTCTTATTTCCTGGTAATAGCATGACAGGTTTAGTACAAGGCAGCCCCGTCCCTGCAACTGGGCGCCAGAGCAAGCGTGGACTCATTAGGCGGGCGCCACGATGCGTGACTATTTATGGTCCGTGACTCCGTTTCACCCCTTCACCCTAAACGTGGACACGTGTATGAATTAATCGTAATTTTTCTAGATAAATCACAACAGCGAAAATAAAAGTTCGGTTCGGTTACATGTTTTAATTTTGTTTGCCACAATTGTTTTTTCAAATGGTTATACTCGTATACGGTTAATTTATCGAATTTAAGATGAGAAGTGAAATGTCTATGAAAACCGTAGTAGATACTTTAAAATAAGTTACTGCTGAAATTATCTTGTATTGTCATTGTGATGTAATTATTTACTGCAATAAAGGGTAGAAAACACGTTAGAAATTAGAAAATAACAACCATACGCTCATATTTTACAATTACAGTGTACAGCCAAATTCACTTTTGGCGTCGTGAATGTTGCCATTTCGGTGTGGCACGAACATTTGGTGGCCGCGGATTCTTCATTACGCCGATTTGGCGAAGAGCTAACACGTTTTATGGCCAACAATATGTGCTTATAAAATTTGCATACCTTCATTCGCACTCTTCCTCGACCATTACCTTTCCATTTGGTAAATAATTTAGGAGCCCTCTAGGACTACGGCCAGATATTAAAAGTGATGGGTCCCTGAGGTTTAATATTAAACTCCCCTCGTATTAAATTTTCTGTCACGCGGAATTCCCAAATGCATACGCCAGATATTTTTTGCACATGTTCATATTCTCTCTATTGTATTCACATTCGATACAGAATGTCACTTTGCCTGTCATGGTTCCTACTTCATATTAGAACTTTCAAATCCGTGAAAACGGAATCGTCTTAATCAACGTATTGTACAATGACTTTGCATTCGATATCGATAGGGAACTTTTTACAATGACCTATTTTAATCTTCAATAGTAATATACTTACAATAATTTTACAATTTATTTAAAAAGTGATACTTATAAAGTATTCAGTAGATTAAGAATATGAAAACATGTAAAACTTTTATCGGACATTATTGTCTATAGGATATAGAAAATAGCAATACATTAGACAGAGCATGTCATGTATATCATGTTTGTCTTAAATTGTACGATGATAAAATAGTCACGTCATATGACATCTGATATTCATAGTATCTAGAACAATAAACAACAGATACACAAAGCAAGTCAGCGTGGCTGGGTGTTGAATAATCGAGTTCATTTTATATGCATCATATTCACAGAACAAAACTAATCTAGAGCTCGGAGGCAATAAAAATGTACCACTTCCCGTCGCCGTATTAAAAATAGATGAAGACAAGGTGTAATCTCAGCGAGGCTTATTATAAAATTTTGCATCTTAAATATTTCATATTTTTCAAGACTTGGCGACGCCCCCACTATGAGAGGTAATGTTGCTATTACCTCGAACAAAGTAGACTCGTGAGTAATACACCGCTTACAACATAAAAAGCTAATTCCGACGGGTCGGAGATTTCCATAATTATTGTACATTCTTTTTCATTATGACTTCATTTTTATTTTTTTTTAATTCTAAATTCATTTTGGTAGGTTACATTTACATAGCATGCAATATTTACATATGTACGTTGACTGTTTTAAGATTAGAAAGTGTTACTTTCAAAATTAGCTACTGAGTTTAGCTATCCAATTTATACATGTTTTAAGGTGAAGAGTTGAAAGCGAATAATAAATCACTAACAATAAGCGTTGATTTATCAAAATTAAATCTCTTTGTCAAGAATAGTAATCAAATTTATCTCTTATTTGAATCTTAAATTTCAAAGGGTCTATTTAGACACTTAAAACTGTCTTTGTTACTCATTGATGTATTATTGTAGGTGAGGCAATAAACTGTAATAATAACAACAGTTTTTGAATTTGCAATGTTTCGTACCCTTCTTACCTGTGTCTTCTGTAAATACGTGTTCAGTGCATCCCTTGCAAGTGAACGAACAAATATGCCTCGACATCCCCCTTCCTTGGGATTGGGATAACAGGGACATTGTTTGTTCTTTGCATTTTTATAAAATCCCGCAATAAAATGTTTTTACTTTACATTTTAGAGGGCCATAAATAATAGTACTTTAGTGAAATTGCATTTTAAACATTTTTATAAGCGGCCCGTTACCTTTGGTCTGGAGGTTGATCGATTTTTATATATAATGTAAATACAATCTTTAAAGTTTTGGGTACGAACAGATTGACAAGAAAATGACTAAAAGTCTTTTCTGTAATGTAGATGTGTATAAGCCCAGATTGGTTAGTCGAATTTATTATTTATGAAAAATAATAAATTAATAATAATAAAAATTTATTATTGAAGTGGGAAAATAAGTCGTACTAAATACGATAAAAACTATGTTTATGACTTTATGTAAATATAAATTATGTTGAATATTTTTCAAGTCGGTTTCATTGCGCTCTTAGACTATCAATTGGAATTTGGAATATTTGGTATAGCCATAAACAATAAAAGTGAGTTATTGTAGCCCACGGCCCATGCCGCCTACAGCTCTGCCAGCGTAGTCACAGGGGTTCAAGTGAAATTAAATTACGAGTTGACAAAATGAGTTACGCCCTTTTCTGTAGATTAACAAACAAAAACTGATGGTATGAGGGTCAGAGCGACATTAATGTTGTTAGAGGCAAATGACTCTATTCTTCGCGCCTTCCAGCCTGTTGTGAGCGAACAATGATACAATTTAAGCTGGACATTGTTCTTGCTCATTTCTGTTGCGATTTGGTTCACGCTTTTATCGTTGTCCATTTGAGTTGTGACTCGTGACAGTTACTATCTATAGCGAGAGGCCTATCCGTCGTCGCTTCACTGGATTAATATCGATAAATCACAATAAGATAATTGAAGATCACTATTGTATAGTGTAAACTGAGCAGATTCCTAATGTAGCAACTTATAGCTACACTTTAATTCCTCAAAGAACCAGAGTAATGTACCTACCTAGTAGTCGTTTTAAAGAACTAGTACAAGCGATTGACTAGCTAGCGGCAACCCGACACTATCTGGTTTCACCTTGCCAACCTTGCCATCCGGAATAGATACCTAACGAAGGAAGTGACGTCAAGGTCTCGTTGTCTTGAAGGTGATCACGTTGTGCTTGGATGTTTAGTGCACTTATTCGAAATTCGAATTTTCGAACAAGAAATGGCGTGAAGCTACTTAAATACAAAACTTCACTTATTCTCTTTCACTTCTTAAGTTATGTACTCCTTAGGGTAGGTACGGAATATACTTAGGCCATGTTTTATTCGGAATATTAATATTTTCGGGGTATTAATTACTCATTGTATAATTCTAGTTGCAGATAACTTATATTACAAATCTTTTAATATTTATTGTACGAGTATATATGAAATGTATTTTCTGACCGCGAAGTGAGGGAGAGCAAGGGGCGAATCAAAATTTACTGTGGTTCGCGATCCAATTAATTTTAAAAATCACCATAGCCATTGGAATTCGTACGGAAGGGCTTTATTGTTATGTAAATTTGTGCAAACTTCGTGGGCAGACATAGGCATGACTAATTGTTAATTCGACTAATGCGCTTACGAGAGTGGCATCCCTACCGATGTAATAAAGGATTACGCGCCTGACCTGACCGTTTGCTCTCTTTTGACCGCCTCATATTTATTCTGTAATGTTGGGAAGCACTAATTTAATGATATGACAGCAGAAATATTTCTTTTTCAAATCATATTACATGAAATAATGAGACTGACTGCTTCATGTGAAGCTTGGCAGATCTGTCTCCTAAATCTTTCGTTTCGGAATCTGGATTCGATTTCTGATCAGGGGCGTCGTATTGATTCAGAATAAATAACAGTTTTATATTTTAGACTCATTGAAGACCGTCGTTTTCATAATTTTTTGAAATTGGAACGTTAGAATGAATTAACTATTGAAATCTATTATCTTTAGACAATGAAATTTAGGTCAATTTATGGAATAATGTTCTAAATTGGTTCGGATCCGGATTTTACTGAGTACTTAGGTAATGTAGCATCAGCAGTACAAGCTTGATGCTAAGTGCGGGCTAAACAATAAACATACATACATACAAATCCTCACGCCGTATCCCCAATGGGGTAGTAAGAGAGGACCGATAACAATTAACAATAAACAATTGATATAATTGTCTGGAAATATTACTCTATAACTCTATATTGATAATAATACTTTGTTATTTTAATTACTTTTACTTAAATTTTATTTCGCATAAGCAAGAATAAATATGACCTAATCTTGGATTGATTTTTTTAACTTCAAATAAAGCAGGGAATGCGTACTTCGTTTGAAGTTTCATTTTACTTTTTGACGTAAATTACGCGATATTTTCGCCAATTTTGAACCAATTTTGGTGAGTCTTCTTTTATTTGTAATGGTATACGTGCTCAGGCTGGATCTAGACATTTAGTTAAAATGTGACGATGATGTACTGCTTAAACAAAATAACTTCTCAACGGCTCAAATACATTGATGATCTTTTTGTTTAATCTTCCATTCCAGAATTTGAAAAAAGTTTAGTTGTAGACCTATTATTTAGATAGTTATTTAGGATAAGGCCACTTAAAAAAAGGAAATTAAAAACTTTTCAAAAAAAATATTAAAGCAACTTTAAAATGAAATCATTGAAAAGTACAAAAAATTACCCTTTGTCAACACAAATGCCATAAAATCCTGCATAATGGATTCAGGACCCGTAGCTTATGACCTGAATTATGTCAACCAGTGTCATAATATTATTATTACCAGTGTTATACTTAATTTTATTTAATAACAATTTTATAATGAATTTTTAAATATCGTGTCAGTTTGCGCTTCAATTTGTCTACATATTACAATAGTTACAATAAATAATTACATTTTTCTGTTTTCTTTTGTATATTGCATAGGTAGTTTTATGTCATAAATATATAAGATATACATAAAGTTATGTTTGCTACTGTACATAATTAGATGTTAAAACATTCATGTGATAGGTACTATCACAGATTAATTAGTTACTATTATGGAACTAGCCTTTGCTTCGCTCAGCTCGTCCCATAAACTCACACTCGTGTTTTAAATGCCTCTCATTAGTTAATTACACGACAGTTGCGTAATAATTATTGCTAATCAAAACCGAAGTAAGTACAAAAATAAGTTCATAAATACGATACAAGTTCCCAGTATTATAATTAAATTTGTCAATTAATAAAGCAAAAATGATGCTAGCAGTAAAACTGATAGAAATGTAAATACAGAGTACCTACGTACATAATTCATAGTAAATAAAATAATATGAAATGATTTCTTTGAAACTTTGCAAGTTATGTTGTGCTGAATGTGTCACAATGTCCCGCCCTATTTCATTTTAAATGTAATCTGTCTCGTCTTGGCTATAATTTCCTATTCGGTTTAGTGTTTAGTTACGCTTACCATTTAATTATTTAATGGAGACGAAGTCCGCAAGCACGTGCGGGTTCGCCGCGTGAAATGAACGTTACATGCTCCAGTGATGCCGTTGAGGAATGCGATTTTATTTTTCTTTTATATTTGTAATTCCTACACATTATGTAGCTGTACTGCTTTATCTATTAAGGCCATGTTATGTACCGATTTTTTTTTTATACTTTTATGTGAATTATGAGACTTTTAAAATCCTGTAAGTACCTACTTTTTATATTTATTTTAACAGTTATCGTTTTTTCAAACAATTTGTATGGAGGAATATCAGCAAAATAGTAAGAAAAAAATTTGCTACCTACATATTACTACATATAGTATACTCTGTATCACGAACAAAGAAAACTCCTGAAAACTCTACGTTACATAATCGATTTTATTGTTTATTTTGTTGAACATGGTATTATGAATTATGTTCAATTATTTTGTAGTTATAACTAAACTCCGTCGGTTAAAAACGATTCGAATACTTAACTTTATTAGTTACGAATATTTAACTTTAATGTGCTTTAATTTAAATGTACTTATTTATATGATTTTTTTAAATTTTAAACCACGTATATTTTTGGTTGTGATCTGTTGTGAATTGTGATTAAGGCGACTACTATATTTTTTTAATGTTACTGATTTAAATTCTGAGGTGTTGTAAAATGGTTCCATAGACCAAACCTATCTATCCCTGCTCTTACTGTCGTTGGTACAGCACCATCGAGTTCATTACAACACAGACACTTACTCTATCCGCAATCTATGATTGATAACATCAAACTCTACATAAATCGAACACATTTTTGTTAATTCTATCCTACTCTTTAATTCTCTGTATTGTAGATTACATACATACATACATTTCTTCACGCTGTATCCCTAACGGGGTAGTCAGAGAGGACTAGATTACTAGATTATAGTATATTATATTAGGATTAGATTATTGTAGATTACGACAACTTACAAAACTTACAAAAGCAAATCCGAGCGAGTAAATTGTACATACCTATAAGTTATTTACCTCAAAAAGAATACATTTAACAATAATAATATTACATAGGTATATAAATGATACATGTATGAAAGTTACTTGTTATTGTTACTTGTTATATCTGTTATAACTAATACGATTTTGCCATTTTGCTGATATGATTCTATTGAATGAGTAATACGGAGTTAGTACATACGTATCCTACTATTAATCCACATATACATAGATTCAAATATAGGATGCAATCTTAGTTGGTCCATCCGTTTCCACAGTATTTGATAAATCAAGCAACTCCCACATGAGTTTATGATGTAATCTGCAGTCTGCAGTATAATCTTAGACCGCTTCCTGAGACAAACTGCTGCTAACTTGTCAAGTGTTAGTTCCCTCTTACAATGCGTTTGGGTAATATTACTCTGTACTTACTTGTATGTTACAGAATTAGCCGTAAAAGGAAAATGGACTAAAACGTGGCTTTGTACTAGTTTATGTTTTTGTTTCATCTTTTATATACATTTTCATACTGGTTTGAAGGTGAAAGAAGAGCGTAGAATGCGCCGGCTGCTTTTCTTCCGTTGCAGGTCATAAAATTCGGTCAAGAGATAAGGCTTGCTATAAGGAACTGGTGTAGGCAAATTTCCGCTTCAATATGTAAGCACAAAATTATTATTGATGAGGTGGCATCAAGGTTTGATTTTGTTGCGTCTTGATGTTCTGTCTGACCCCGAAACGGAAACGACGAGAAGTTGTTTATTTTCGTATAAATTTTACATTAGGTTCTTGTTATGTAATATGCTTTTGTGAAATATTTTTATTTCAAGTAAATCTCCAAACACTGACCCCAAAGTAAGCACTAGGGTATATCACACATTGCCATACAATGAACGGTGACTCGAGCATTCAGTAACACAGACTCACATACCTATATCGATCTGGCCAGAAATCGAAGCTGAAACACTTGAGTTGGAACGCAGATTCACTAATTACCATATCGAACGGAACGAGCTAGTAATAATATTCATTGGCTACTTTTTTTCTTGAAACAACATAAAATTATGTTTAAAGCTTTATATAAAAAGGGGAAAAAATGTTGATTAAAAGTAGATATAATAAACCTGCTGTGCATAGATATTTATCTTTCATGTTCATAAAACAAACATTCTTCGAAATATTCAAAATTAAGAAATAATTCTTATAATTGTAAATATTAAAACAATAAGCTTAGCTTCACGCTGTATCCCCAACGGGCTAGTCAGAGAGGACGGAGCGACAGGAGTCGCGGTCCTTACACACCTCTTTCGCTTCCTCAAATCTCATCATTCTCTTCACACATTTTCGCCTAGGTATGCGAGTGCTTTTGACATTTTCGTCTGCTAACACTCTGGCTATTTGATCTTCATAAGTAAGCCTTGCTCTTCCTTGGCTTCTTTTACCACTCACTTTCGCTCTGTAGATTTTCTTCGTCAGTCTTTCATCACTCATTCTTTCCAAGTGCCCGAACCATCTAAGCATTCCTTTCTTCATTTTTACAATAACACTGTTGTGCAACCCTGTCATACTGCGTATCTCACCATTGCGTATCTCATCTTAGCTTGTACAGTATAAATAATAATATATAGTTACACATATATGAAGAAAACAATCGCATAATACCTAAAGATGTATCAGGCTAAGAAGCTCCTTTTTTAAGTTGGTTAAATCTTATTATCTTTAGATAAATGAATATCTTTATTATCTATCTATATTATCTATAGGCCGTATTCATGCCCTCACCAACAATTCATCAACATTGTTGGTAGTTTTAGTCGTGTTGAGTTACATTAGCAATTCATACACAATAATAACATACAACAATAGTAATCACGCGTTTCGATATGGAAGAAAAATCGCATTTCGTCGGCAGGCGAGCGGTCGGTGGTGCCAAGCACAGATTTCGTCGGCAATGTATCGTGAAATTAGTTTAGTGGCACTATATAATTACGCGCCCTCACTTTTTATAGTACCTCCTAAAGACGCGAGGGTGCCGACCGCCCTCTGTTATGACGAAAATGTCATCCGGTATGTGACTTGATGAATTGAGACCATTCTAAACATTTTCTTCTCTCTTTTTCTATGATAGTTTTCTATTGTTGGTAAATTATTTGTAGTTTGTTGGGATACTCGGTTTATTGATTTTCAAAATTATTGTGTGAAAATTTTCAAAATTATTGCATAAAATTTTAAAATAAAAAACAGATGTTAAAAAAAACAACACAAGTGAATGATACATTTCATAGATTTATTATATAAAATCTTAACGCTACATTTGAATTTTAACTTATTACAGTATAGTAACATGTGAAATTTACAGAGCTACTCGATTAGTACAGACAATAATAATTAATTACCTATAAATTATTGCGCAAGATCATCCCGAAAATGGGAAATTCTTAGAATTACTAAAATACTTAAGTACCAAATCTTAGCTAATTATATAATAAACGATGAAGCTCAGATATTTCTTATGATTTTATAGTCTATTTCGATTTATGTACATGATATGAGAGAAGTTTCAGATGTATTACACCTATGTATTTGCAAAATTAACGTTACCCTTAATCAGCACCTAGTTAGGCGAAAAACGATATCTATCATGGGAGTTGTATTTGCTATTTGAGTACGTTTAGTTAAATGACAGCTACTATGTTACAAACAATTTTAGTAATTTAAAATTAAAGATGATTAAATAATAATAATACGACAGTGTAACAGTAACGAGGCTGGCATAAGTAATATGTGTATGTATATTTTGAGAACAGAATTATACTAATGTGTTATATTGTATGGGAGAAATTTTTATAATGCGATTTTAAAAGACTTAATAAAGTTTTAGAAAAAATATGTGATACTTTATATTTATATTTCGTTTTTATAATCACTATATAAAGTGCCTTATGTAAGAAAAATACTTATGTATAGTTTAGTACTAATACACAATCGAATTTTAATGTAATACTTGAATCTTCTCTATTAAACTAATGAGTTATAATTTCATTGAAATGAATACTCTAGATATTCCATCATAACATGACTGTATGTGTGGTACTAATTTACACATAAATACCTCTAGTATAATGATGCAAGAACAATCAGGTATGCACAAGCACTTAGGCACAGTAGAATATGATATGGAATTGAAAGTTTAAATATAGGTAGGCAAGTACTATGACGATGATACGAGGAATATGTACGATAATACTAATCGTCTAAAAGACTGACATTAAGATCAAATTTTGTACAAAAATATGCGGAAAATCTTAAAATACTGTCTACATAATATTTTCTAATATTTCTCTTTAAAGTCTATATAACATAACGTTTAGTTTAAAATGTTTAATAATACCTATAATTTATTTATTGCTGGTAAAGTAAATGTATACTAAGCTTTTATGGTGTTAATAATTAATTGTAGGTTTTATGAATCGAAACATGAACTTCGACTACACGTGAATAGAAATCGGTGTTAAAATTAATGGTAATTATTTCGTTCATAGAAAATTCAGGCTTATATCGATTACTTTAAAACAATACCTCCTAAACAAGTTTCTTATATATCACAGGCTTAAATAATATTCATTACGATTAGGGACGTGCATAAAATACGTACACTTACATCATAGTAGGTACAGTCGAACGAAATTAGATAACTATTTACACAAAATAGGGGAAAAATAATGAGGTGAACCCTCCCACAACCCTCGGAGATTTCAAATTACAACCGCAGTACAGCAACGTACGGCTAAATAAAGTATCTTTATACTTGAATCATTAGTGTAACAAACATAATATTGACTGACTGAATCTTGATCGTTTTGTGGCGTACAAACAAGTACCAAGAGTAATATTTTTACAATGGAACCATTTCACAAAAGAAACGGATATATACGAAATCGGTTCATAGGTAATCAATAAATTTATGTAAATGTGAATGAATAACTTTATATAAAATTATTATGCATTTTTAAAAATTAATTCCTTTCAAAAGCCTAACAATTTTCCTAAACTCTTATTCAACGAACAAAGCGTACTTACAATATGAAAATTTCGATTCTAACTTTTTACATTCCATTACCAACAAGCAACGCACAACGCCCATACTTTTCGTTCCTTTAATTTCCATAAAATGTCCATAAAAATTTTGAGTGTCTAATAAATCACCTTCTCATGTTGAGCGGAACGATGCACTGCTGTAACACTATGTATAGTTATTCACTACACTTTCAATATGTCTTATAAAAGCTAGAGGAATTCACTTAGGTACACTATCTTGAGCTGGACATAATAATTAACTGAGTTACTATTAGCTCACTTTGAATGGATATTTCTTTATACGGATTTCACGAGAATATATTGAAGTATTTCAAGCCAGCGGAGACGTAAGGTATCGGAATAGCTCCTGCGTAGTAGTTAACCGACTGAAACATGAGATAGGCGATGTTCAGAAGCTATCACACTATTTCATTCGGGTGAGTATTCTGATTTGAGTCGTTCTGTCTCGCGCATTGCTGCAAATAAACAGGAAGTTGCTAATTATTTAACAGTATTTATTTATTGTAGTAATTTGTTAACTGTAATTGTTAATATATTCAATTTACCTCTTGCTTTCTTTCCCATGTTTTCATTGCCGTTTTATACTTTTCAAACTCATGACACCAATTTGAGTAAATTTTTTGGTATTCGTTACTTTTTTCAGGTGGAGAACATCTGAAAGTTTAATAGAACAAATAGTTAGTAAATCATACGAAAAATTATGTATATATATAAATATTAGAAATAATTTATACGATGTATGTATAGTAGTTTACCTGTGTGTGTCAACAGTGATGTTGTACGAACACAGTAAAGACCCCCCGAGCCAGCAGTCGTATCGACCGACATCACCTTCGTTCACTGATATTATTAGCAGACCGTGCTCAGACGTCTCTATGTATTTTTCGGGTTTACTGAAATTTAAATATGTATGAATTGGTCTTATTATTTATAACATGTATAGTACTAGCACATTTGAAAAGTAAAACCAATAAAGATAAATAAACAGTAAAAAGATACAATTAAAGCAAATTACAACACAAATGGATTGCAAATCGATGAAAATGAAGATGTTAAAAGTGAAGTTGTTCTATAAAATTTTTTTGCACTCCAAAATTTAATTGTAATTGACTTCTAAAGATCAAATAGCCCGAATGTTAGATGGAACTGTTTAAAGCACTCGCATATTTCGGCGAAAACGCGAAAGAAATGATGCAATTTGAGGAAGGAGAATGGTATGTAACGACCTAGGCACTTCGTTCTTTTTGGTTACCTCGTTAAAACACTACATGCAGACACGTATGTAATTATATTATGACTACTGCTGTCTATCTGTCATTTTAATGATTACTGATATACATAGGTATAGTTAGGTAATTGTTGAGAATTAAGATAATTCCTTTTTGTAATGGAAATATCTGTAACCGAGGGGTTAATTCTAAAAGTGGGTACCAAATAGTGGCGCACAATTTAAGGGTTGCATGTAAAGTTGATAAACGTAACCTCAACTCCTCATTTCCCCTTGCATTTTAATTATCGAACGGAAGTGCGATAACAGCAGATTTGGAAACACTCTAATTAATGTTGTTGCATGGGTGTTCAAACGCAGTTTTTTAAAACATTAAGCGTAGAAGTAGGTTCTTCGTTGTAGCGCTTTAAAGTTATGAGAATCTCACGCTTGGATTTTATGTAAGCGTAACGTTCAAAATTAATTGTTATTGAACTAAACAATAAACAAAACAGTAAACAAGAAAAAAGTAGTTTGGTGTTGTGGTGGTGACCTGGATCTCGATATCTAAGAAGTTTGGTTAGTTAGTTATTTGGATTCATACAACTTCAACTCCTTATCTTGAAATCCTTAAACATTATTCGATAGAAAATTCCAGAGAAAACCCTGTTTTGCATAAAGTTTCAGTTGCATCTCCGAAATTCTACAGTTTTAAAATGATTTTTAATAAAATGGATAGCTAATTACAATATGTCAAATCTCTAAAATCAGTAACTTAATTAGTAATGTGGTTTTCTTGCAAATTACAGTTATGTGAAAAAACAAATGTTAGATTTTTCCACGTTAAAATATGATGAAACCGCAACTGCGAAAATCAACTTTATTGTTGTCGCAATAGAGCGTGGGGTAATAAATGAATTTGATTGCGCTGGGCTGCACAGGCGGACTCTCTAAAGTAGATAAATTGGATTACTTCTATTTTGGTGTCAGTTTGTCTATGACAGGCATTTTTCACGTACACTGTCCATCTCGAAAAGTTAAGTTTTTGTTGGAGGTGAGCCTTGGGGGTTGTAGGTTCCGATCCGGTAGGGGTTCCGATCGTTTAATTCACGCGACTCCGAGAAAGTGGCGTGCGTTAGTTATGATATGGCAATGTGTGTAGTATGTATTGAGGGTGTGGGGCTGTCGTAGAGCTACAAATTCTACCCGTGATATGCTACGGCACAGTGTTAGAGTTCCCGTTGGAGATCCCAAGACCCATCATGCGCCGAGGACGACCACGTTAGAGTTTCAAGTGAGAAAGACCCCTAAGCCTAACTAACCCAGTCTCTTTTCTGAGTGTATTTCTTTTGAAGATTTATTTCGCAATACAAAAAAGTTGTGGCAAGTGTATAGAAAGCAAACTACAGAAATGACACGTGTAATATTTTAACTTCAGGCGATTTAAATCTCGTTAATCTTGTTTTTACGCGTCATACGCATATTAAAGGGATATTGAAAAATTCATTTCATAATTATGAAAGATGAGTTAACAGCTAAAATAAAGTCAAGATTAGGTTCATTGATCATTAATAATTGGGGTTTAATTGAATGGTAGTTAGTTAGTTTTTGTAGATAAGACATTCTAATTGATTTTTATAACCTAATAGTATTTTTGAGAAAGTCATAAAAAAACTTAGTTTAAAGCAACTAATTCGGAAATACTATGGAAGTGTAATTCAGAACAATTATGGTAGAAAAACACGGTACCACGCGTCTGATTCAAATACTCTGAAACAAGAAATGCCGCAAGCTCAACAGTCAATTTTTAAAATTAACTCTATTTTAAACCCGCACGACCTTTATTCAACTGTAGCCTGGCGTTTAAAACGTTACGTATTACATTCCAAAGCCGACGGCGAACGGATGCCCGGCACACATGATCACTAATTACGTGATCGCACGGGAAAGGCCTAGCAAGCGAGAATATTTTTATGCATTACTACGCATCGCAAGGCAACTTATTGGTAATATTTATTTATCTTATTTACGTGAAGTTGCATAGTTTTTTATTTTGATTCTCTCATATGAGAAAAAATTTAAAAATATTTTAAAAGATAAAAAGGCATATTTGCGAGTTCAACTGCATTTTATTTACAAGTTTTTGATGTGTTATGTTAACTCAGAGTGTAATTTATTTATTTATTCTGTGTCTTGTAGTATTTAATAAAGTATCTTTTTTTTATCACACAGTACATAGAAGCTAGTAATTATTAATCTTTTAAAATACTTTTTATTAAAATAGTGTCGCATTCTGGTGTTCCTGCTTGTTTGTATAACTGCAATTATGTCTATTTATTCTACAGTTTTTGAAAAATATCAATTTAGAATCACTGCAAGATTTCAGTCTTCAATTAGATAACATGCGATGCCTCCACAACAAGAATAGATTTCTTCATTTTTAAAATGTAAAGGGCACACCCTATTGGCATTATTTGGTAACCAGTCATCTTCTGTTCTTTCTAAACGCTTTAATCCCCCGTAATCACCGAAGCTCATTTTTGGCAAAATCGAATAAATAAATTTATAAGATCCTATTCAATAAAAGAATTCCCATACTTAGCATAAAAGTACAATAAAAATAACTTACGTACTAAAAACAGGCTCGCTACTAGTTGCATAATACAGATCACAATATTTTTATTTACTCGTAATTTCTTGTAAACGTAAAATTATTTTATATACATGTGACAAGTTATCATATTATAACTTCTTTCTGTCTTCTACACCACTTAACCACTCAGGAGGTCATTTTTAATTTACATTTCGCCAGTTTTCACGTCAACGTACAACTTTTTTTGCGACGGCTGACTGTTGCTGAGCGCACGGTAGACTAAGTAGCGCGTAAATTGTGGTTTTTTAGCCCCACCCAATTGGTTGGGGTTTGCGGTGTGTCATATTATTAAATGAATGTGAGTTCCATAGTATTTCCTAATTCGTTAAAGTATAAAATTAAAAATAACGATGAAAAAAACTCTTGTATTTTACACATTAGTTACTTACTTGAACGTAATCGGATGTCGTCCTTTCTCCCGTGAGTAGTGATACCAAGTGACAGCCCTAGGCTGCAGTACTTCGGGCATTTTGACAAAGCTACCGAGATGCAAGCTTTGTCCCCATGTAGCAGAAACACTCTTGCGGGCAATAGATGAATCACAAATATCTGCTGTTTCATTGGCAACGTCTTGGATCAGCCTGTTTCAGTGAAAAAACAAATAAAATTTCCTTTCTTATTATTCAAATTATAATATCGATGCATTTGAAAAAAATTCTGAGTACAATAATATTAAATACTGTATATTATTAATTATATTATACTTATTAATTGACACCAAACAGCACTAGGCTATTGTGTGACACCAAACAGCACTAGGCTATTGTGTGACACCAAACAGCACTAGGCTATTGTGTGACAAGAAACAGCACTAGGCTATTGTGTGACTCCAAACAGCACTAGGCTATTGTGTGACACCAAACAGCACTAGGCTATTGTGTGACTCCAAACAGCACTAAGCTATTGTGTGACACCAAACAGCACTAGGCTATTGTGTGACACCAAACAGCACAAGGCTATTGTATGACACCAAACAGCTCTAGGCTATTGTGTGACACCAAACAGCACAAGGCTATTGTGTGACTCCAAACAGCACTAGGCTATTGTGTGACACCAAACAGTACTAAGCTATTGTGTGACAACAAACAGCACTAGGCTATTGTGTTCAATTATTTTGAAAATTAAATCGCAACAAGTTTCGTGATTTTCTTTTCATTATAAAAACCCAGATATCTCTAACAATGATTGTTCACCCGCCACGAGCTCTTTTTTTAACCACGTCGTCTGCGATCGTTTTCGTTCTATCCACCACGTACTTCGTGCCCAGCAAATAAGTTAACAATAAATGCATTTGTATACGAGGTTTATACGAAAGTTTAATTACGTAACATCCATTGACAGGAAATGGATGTAGTAGTTTATTCGTTCCGGCGTTCCCATTAGAAACATAATCATCCATGGATCTGAAACGTTTAACTGATAATCATTTTCAGTCAGTGAAAGCTATGCAATTCGGCACCAAATCCCGGTGCTGAGTATTGGCGTCTGGCTCATAACCATAAAGCAATAGGCAGAAACGACGGCTTAACGTGTCTTCAGAAGCAAAGAAATGCTCGACATGAAATTTCATTCAATTCGTTTAGTGTGAGAGGGCGTGGTGACTAAAATTCAGTGATTGCATGAAACACTAAGCATTAAGCACACTGAGCATGAGCATTTCAATTTATATAAAAAAAGTCAAGAGCATGTCAGACACGCATTAAGTAAGGGTTCCGTAGCAATTTCGGCTAAACTACAAGTTTAATTTGATAAATTAATGTTACGCTTAAAAAAATAAAATCGCTTCAAAAACGGACTACTTATTATTTTCTTTTTCTCGTGTTGGGTTACCAGTTTTTATCTTTGTGCCAAAATTCAGTTCAGTAAGATTAATGATACTGGAATAAATCGACTTTTATACAAGTAATACTTTTACTTGTATTAAAGTCGATACTACTATTCTTTTACTTGTATTGAAGTCTATATATACTACTACTTGTATTAAAGTCCATATTACTATTATACTTAGTCGATTATACTTAATCGACTTTAATACAACAAATACAGACATTCAGACGTGACATGACGAAACCATCTATATCCGTTTTTGCCATTTCGACTGTGGTAATTTAACAATACATAATTATGCTTTTGAATGCCTTCAGAGCATAATAAAGTAGAGCAGGTAAAGATAGTTAATTGAATATTAAGTTAGTTTTATAAATTTACCCAGGCATGTATTCTCGACACACGCTGGCGTCCCGGTCCCATCCGCAGTATGGGTCTCTCGCACACCTGACACAGGCGTCGTAGCGGCGAGCGCACAGCGCTAGGCGTAGCTGTAGCACTCGCCTATCAGACGCCGCGTAGAGAGAACCGTGGGTACGAGAGAGAGCCATTGCCTAGTAGTGAGAAGAATTATTTATGTAACTAAAAGATTTTTGTCCTTTACATATAGTGCTTGTACACAAAACTTTTTGGAAAACATTGAATTCCGTAATTAAATACGTTATAGGACAAAGTAAAAAACAATAAATGTATGGATAACCTACAACGTTGCACTTTTGAATTATTCATAATTAACTATATCTTAATAATTCGACATTCATGGATTATGTGCGAATATTTTTCAAATTATTTAGTAGGATTACTACAAGACACGTTAAATTAATTATAGATGGGATTTCTATAATATGTAATTAGTACTGCATTATTTCGAAACTATAATTTTGAAGGTTACTTGAATAGGTTCGCCAGGCGTCACATCGAAAATATCGAGTAAAGCTGATTGGCTGTCCCCGTTTCGCGTCCATTGCACTATCTTATGAATTTTTCCTTCATCTGTAACAGAAACAGCGTTTATTAATTAGGTATAATTAATTATATAATAACATAAAATAATTGCTTTGTGAACGCATGTGTACTAAAACTATATAGGCTTCGCTAACATTTAAATGTTTGTATATATGTACTCATATATAAAGGGTCTTCAGAAGAAATTAGGAAGGTTCGTTACGTTTGGGGATTAATTAATAATATCTTTGAGGTGGTTTATCTTCTTGTGAAGTTTGATCGATCTCTCCTGATGTAATAAAGATGTTTGTAAACCAGTTTATATGTAGGGGATACATGTCCTTGTTATCACAAGTATCACAATGTCTAAATCTCCGAATTAGTAAATGTTTTTTATACACGGTTGTTGAAGTTTTTGAACACACCGTAACGCTGTAAATATTAGAAATACTCGTAACTGCTGAATTTTGGAGTTCAGTTAATCATAAAAAACGAAGAAGTATATTATACACAAATATGTAATCTTTCTTTTGGTTACTTTGAAAGTTTGAAGTAAGGCTGATATATTTATTGGTTTATTTTGGTGTAGAAATCAAACCTTTTTGACAAATTTACAAGTATAAGTTTATATTACAATAAAAATAACAGAACTTATATTGAGATTTATTCCATTTGGTGATTTGGTCAACACGGTAATAACAAACCCGAGCAGTCACTATTTTTATTTTTAGACATACTTAATACTGTTTTTATTTTAAGTGGCCAAAATGCTTAGACATCGTACTTTTAGAGTAAGGTGACAAGATGTGAAGACGAGACTTTTAAGCGGTATTTCGAAAAAATATTTAAGTATCACGAAGTAACGTGATGCACATTGCAGAATGTAATTTAAAGATTTTAGATACTCCACACGCCGTGATGTTCACAGACATTTTCAACAGGGTAGACAAAAAAGAAAAGAACTACTTTGAAAAATCTGTCAAAGGTAGCAGAATTGCTACTTGTAGCTTGTATAAAAAAACTTTCTTATAAATCTACAACAACAAATTACAAAAGTCATTTAAAGTTTCAACATACCTATAGATATCAATGTTACTATTTGTAATTAAATATAATTTTGCTCAAAACCGAATGATGGTAAGCGGTGTCTGTTTTGTTTATATTTTTATCTATTGAACATTCTATAAGAAAAAAAGGAATGGTCACTAAAAGGTTCAGAGGGTGCTAAAATTAAAAAAATAGCATTTGTACGCTCGTATTATTCATTCAAAGAAGTTATAACTTATAACGAACATGTCCATATTTTTAATGAAGTTATGTATGTTATGAATCATGACGTAGGTAAAACCAACAATATTCAAACTGTTGAAAATTTTTTTCCGTTGCTGATTTTGACTAGAACCAGTGTCTCTTTATTAAGTTGTGTGCTTGTTTTGTGTTAGAAAAAAACTTAGAATGCTTGTAAAATCAGCTCTTCTTCGAATTTGTTTCTCGGCCAAGCGATCGCCGCGATGCTTTCTTGTTGCGTTTTGTAGATAGGCGAACGTGGAAATTATGAAAATATATTTTCGGTTGTAATTTATTATTTATTTTTAATTAGTAATTTATAGACAGTGTTTATTTGTCTCTATAAAATGTATGCTACTGATTCCCAAAAACGGGCGTGATGACTAATTGCGATACAACATAATATAAATGGTTATTTGATTCTTCTTTTTTAAGAGAGACAAAAGTTTGTATGATTAGGGACATCAAAATCTTAAAACGAACCTTTCTGAGCGCAAGCGCGTTCTGGATTACATGACATGCTTTATAACTAAATATTTACATGGAACATGACTATGTACGTCAATCCTAAAGCCATTTTAAATTGGGGTCATCTAAATTAGTGCGTAATTTTGTTAGCTAGCGGTTCATCAGTTTTCCTTGTGGCTTGGCAAAGTAATCACGCTCTCAGCAAGGGTCGGTGTGGCAAACCGTGTAGACACGAGAAGTCACGAACCCGACGGTATAGTGTTTATTCCCAACTACCTTCCTAACTACGTGGTAAATTATAAGGGTACGAAGAAACGAAAACGCCAATTAATTTGACTTGTTGGGGACAAAGTCACGAACGTCTGATTTATATTTTGTTTATTAAAAGTGTACCTCTTTTAGTACCTACTCGACTATCATTTCACACACTTCAGTGACATAAACGAATTTTTTTTAATCATTAGACAATTAAGTCGGTTTTATATATTACAATTGACAATACATTTTATGAGAGTTTTTTCATCATTTATATTGTCATTCTCACTATTGTTTTCCTGGAGAAATACACGGTTATTTCCCATAAACAAAATCGGTATGTCGCACGTGACCACGCAGTTTTGGTGACAAAAGCTTGCCATTATAATAAGGTCACAGTTCGATCCAGCTTCTGGGCAGGGTTGGCAAATATCTAAATAATACTTTGTGTCGTTTCAGTTATCATTATTGTTCTCGATAGAATTTCAAATAAAACGAAAACGAGGATTCTTATTACTACGAGATAGCAGACTTCTAACGACACTAATTGTTTTAGGTTTTTTATTAATATTTCCAGACTGTGTATTGCTAATGTTTGTTAATAATTAAATCTGTTAATAATAAAATAATTGTTCCTATGCTTTCCCTTTTGCTTTATTTTCAAATGCAAACATATTGTTTTACGATTTTAAACCTTGCCAAAATTGACAACCCTCTTTCTTTACATAGCAGGTCTGAATCGAGCGAATTAATATTCGGGCCACGAATCTTAATAGCTAATTGGATTAGAGGCATGTACCGAAATTACCTAACCGGGTTACGCACAATAGTATACGTGTCGACCTGTGTCGCAGTGTGTTCGCCCTTAAATGGAGGAAAGCATTGCACTGTTGTGTTTGTTGAGTTACAGTTGTTGCTGTGCAGAGATATAATTGTGTTAGCTCTGTTGTGCTTTATGCGTATTGAATGATAATATGAATGTACCATGGGAATAAAAGTAAATCGTACCCATACAAACCCATTGTTAAATAAAAAGAAAATATACTTCAATTCAATTGGAAAGTGATACAGTGATTTACTTAAATAAAGCTTATTTTATAGTATTTTTAAAAGTGAAATATACCACTCGTTCGAATTATATCTGCACTGGGAATAACAAAAAATAAACTCAGATAAAATTACTGTTTTTTCAACGTCATCTTACGACAGGATTTCATTACTATGTTTTTCAAAGGGCTTAAAATTTATAAGAGTTCATCAAGTATGGTATAAGCACGGATTAATTTATTATTATAAGCGTAAAAGTTTGGAAGTAAAAACACTGCAAAATATTCAATAAAACAAATAAATTGAAGTATGTTTTACATATATTTATAGGACAAAGTATTTCTCTCATGTCCTCTTCACAACGTATATTGCAAATAGACGATATAAATTATTTGCAGAATGTAAAGGTGGATAGACAATGTTCGTGGAAGGCAAATATAATTTTCTTGGAATAATTTAAATGTAAGAGAAAAAATTAGCGATCTTAAGTCTGTCATGTCTCTGTGAAATAAAACTCAAATGTTTGAGTGTTTAATAAAAGTCAAAAGTTTAATGTTCGTGGGACTACTGGCTGGGTGGGGTTCAGTGGACTAATTAATTTCAGAACAAATGTATAGGAAAATATATTTTAATAAAGTATTTATTACAACATAATATTGGCATGACAAAATAATAAAACAATAAGTTTGTGGAAGTATGAACAGTTTACTACATATATGTATATTTCTTTCAATTGTTGCAGTAAAGTAAACGTTGCCATCTACCATACCTACTCGTATAATATATGTATATTTTATACGATTTCGTTGGATATTTAATAGGTATATTCATAATATTTACCAAGAAAGCTTTACAATGTTTATTATTATTCAAAGCGTGCATTTATGTACTCATTTTGTCACTCAAGTACCTTGATGCGATAATAGCTGGTACACGGAAAAGCGTTCAACAAACTTGTCTGGCACTGGAGTATATAGGCCCCAACTCAAATCTGTTTACGGCAGAGGTTACACGTTTTAAGCTTCAAGACGTGACAGCTCCTAATGTGTCAACTAATATCGAGTGTTGCGGGGACTGTACTGTAATAATACCTTTTATGTTGAGTGCGTTTCTGAGTTTGTGTTGCTGTACCTAGTAGTATGTTCATTGTATAGAGTACGTTTCTGATTACATTTAGGAATTAATTATATACCGCCTCATGTTGTATGCAAATTGTCTATTAGGTAATTATGTAACTATACTAAATATGGGTCTACCCCGACTCTATGAAACAGTAGCACCCGCTGAACAGTCCTAATATTGTCCTAATATAATTTCGAAATGAAATGAGTCTATGTTAATTTTTAAGTTAAAAACGATTAAATACTTTTTATTTAAATAAATATTTTCAATGCACTAACATAGCTAGGCGAAAATATGTGAAGAGAACAAAGAGTTTTGAGCAAGCGAAGTGAAGTAAGGGATGTAAGGACCGCGAAGCTTGGCGCTCCGTCCTCTCTGACTACTCCGTTAGGGATACAGCGTGAAGGTATGTCATGTTATTTTTCATGCTAAGATATTTCTCATTGTTTTCTAAGTCAACTATACCAGCGTTGTGATTAATATAAACACTTTTCGAAAAAGTATGATTCATAATCCAGCAGTTTTTAGTTTTTACAGACTTTTATCTACGACTACATCTCATTTCACGATCAAATGTTTTCCAACGACTTTATAATAGAGTAGGTATTTCCTTAGGTTCACGAACATCAGTAAAATACCAATTACACAGTACTAGATGTGAATGCTAGATAAAGTCCGGCAGATCGTGCCCAAGGGATCCTGTTCTAAATTATTACACGGAAACAACAACTTAAGAAATACAAGATGTTTTTAGAATTCTTCAATTAAATATCAAATAGCAAGACGCATTGTATGTAGGATGTAAAATAAATTATGAAAGGTTTAAACCGTCACATATATTGTCACAAACAATGATATTATAATACAAAATAGGTAGATAGGTTACCTTAGTACTAATCCAAGTAAAATATTGTCCTAGTTACAACGTTACAAAGTGAGACAAATATACATTGCACTGCATCGCTATGCAATGTAAAACTTAATTGCATTTCGAACTAACAAATCACATAGCTTTCTAAATCATTGTGATTGGTCAATTTCAATTTCTTACTACATTTTAAGCGAATCAGTGACTAATTCATAGAATATTAGTAATTAATGCCACAGAACAGACATTTAAAAAAAATATGATTGATACCTAATGGGATTAGACAGTAAAAAATGATGTTTGCTTTTTTTCGAATTTCGTTTTTTAACATATTTGTTGAAAATGTCGCCAACATTTTTTAATTATAAATTTGAAAATGATGAATTATATATTATTGCTTTTAATAAATGTAAACGACGATTAAAACTGGGTGACTGCGTCATCACATGATCATGTATATAATAAAAAAAAATTATAGTTTAAAAAACTAAAAAAGCCCGCTTTAATGACAAACTGAACTAAAAAGTAGAAAATAATTTTTAAGTATCACGAGCTTGTGTTACAGCAATTGAAAATTGCAAAATTCAATTACGACTAATTAATTTGGAATAAGATTAAAATAAAAAATAAATTATTAATAAACTAATTCAATTATAGTAAAAAAAGCGTGGGGTGCAATTTACTATATTATCAAGCACCCCACGCTTTTTTTACTATAATTTAATTATTTTAGTAATAATTTAATTTTTATAGTTATAGTATTTAGTTTTTTTAAACTATAATTTTTTTTCCGCAAAATTCAAATTATTTCAAAAAAACTTAGTGGTCCATTGTAATACATTTCACTTTATAATGTAATAATTTCAAAACGCATGTAGAAACGTTCCGTAGCGACATCTATGGTACCATAATCGAATCATTAATTTTTTAAATTTCTTTTTATCATGATGATAAAAAGAATGATTCTAGTCAGGACATTAGAACAGTTATAAAATAATTGTATTGTCATCAGTCCTTGACCCCTGTGCAAATTTTCAAGCTGATCAGACTTCTGGAAATTGGTAAAAATTACGCTGAAAGATTCCGTTACATACATACATACTTATATACATACAGGTGAAGCTAATATAAAACGTGTAAAAACGTTTGGATTATTAAAAGATTTTAGAATTTTGAATGCGAAATAGGCATTGCATGACATTGTTGGTTCTGTAACATTACTTTTCATATTCTTTGACCAAGTCCGGGTTGGCTAATTAGCAGTTTTGGGGTGCCACTTTTCGAGTGCATGTAACCTATCTACCTCTTTTGCATTATAACATCATTGGTCACAAAATTCGCTAGGCATACAATGTAAACAGTAGCACCAACACACATACACACATGTAAAAGTTATGAAATAAGCTTTTTGCGTAGAATAAATACAATGTTTAAATAGAGTACTCATACCTAAAAAATATTTTGTTTTCCACGTACCTACATTAAGACCATTGTATGCATCTACCTCACAAAAATTTCTTTTGTACAATAAACGTGGATTACCATTAAAAAAGAGTGCATGAACAAAATTAGGATCATGATGTCTTTATTTGTGAAATATTAAGTTTCAAAACAAATGTGTTTGTCTTTAGAACGTGAATGTTAAAGAATTCTACTACAATATGTTGTATTGTAAAGAAAATTGTATGAAAGCAACACAACTTTGTTAAATGAAATGAAATTAAGTGCGCATGAATATGAAATGAGGCGGATAAGGGCGCAAATAACGTTTCGTAATTATCTCTCTCATATTTTCCACGCAAGTGATTACGTTGGACTCTCCCTTAATAGAAGTCTGAAAAGAAATAATCCAGCAATCCAATAAAGATTTTGCTACGACAGGACTAAGTGAAAACTTTTTTGCTCTCCCCTGAACAATATAAGTTTTATTCCTCCAAGTGGTATAAATTCCCAAACACAAAGTAACTCTAACCTCTTTATTGCTTTTCATAAAAAACCCGCGTTTAACGTATAGATTTACCTGTTACCGACCGGATGGTTTTCCTGAGTTTTCCTTATTTGCTATAGATGTGTTTTGCTTTGACGTTAATCACCTCCGTGGTTACAGTGCGTTGTGTTTATTAATGAATGGCAATACGATACGTAATATTTTGGACTTTACGGGTGTCCATGGGCGGCAGTGGTCACTCTCCAACAGGTGACCCGCTTGCTCGTTTGCCCCCCTCTTATAAAAAAAAAAAGTATTAGTATTACAGTACTTACAGTACGATACTACCGTACTACAGTAGTATTGCAATACTATCAAATATTATTATTAAACAAATATAAATCAGCAGGTAATCACAGAGACTAACTGCAAAGAATATTAATTATAAAGATATTGGTGTACGATAATAATAACATTATCTTTTTTTTTACGGAGATACAGAGTAAGGTTATATTGTGAGATTTCCACGATTGATTGTACGAACGAATTCGGCGGCGACTTTTATCGTGAATCGCAATATGTATTTTATAGACACCGTAAATCGAAGAACGTGGCTTTTTAACGTTTGCCTACGAGCACTCGGCCGACTTTTACGAGATTCGTCGCTCGAAATTTTATGTGACTATCAAAGGATCGGTCTAGGGCCCCTGACCTGTTTTATATTTAAGTCCTCAATCGATATGAATAATTATCTGTTACAAGTCACGTCAATAATACTTCATGTCTGGTAACAAAGTTTGGTGAGAAATTAGTCGTTGATTCTACAAACTTTTTCTTCGTCTGCTGTCTAACTTTAGTTTCAATTGCGTCGCTTCAATAATTAAAATATTTCTTGGTATCATGAATTAATACTCGTGTTGAAGTTACAGGTGTTATTTAGTCGTCACTTTAATATTTCAAAGTTTAACTTAATGGAAAACAACTAGATATTGAATAATTTATATAGTAGGTATTTGGTGTTATTCGAGTTAAAAAAACTTTCTCAAAAGATGTATTATAAAAACGAGTTCTTGTGACAAATTTAAAGTGATTATCATATTAATTTAAGTATCAAAACAAATGGTTCAGCGTTTGTTTATACCACAAATATTATTTTTAAATGAAATAGCAGCGCGTAACCATTAACTGAGCAGTTATTCTGGACACGTTCAAAGGTGTATTTTTAAAGAAGGCTTTTACAGTGGCCGGCATTAGAGATGCCGCGACCGCACCCACCCGCCAAAACTTTCTTGCTTGGCGCACCTTTTGATATTCAATATACTGAGGGACCTAAGCAATCCTTTGATGAGATGTTTTATGCAAAAAACGTTAGCGGGGCGCGAATAAGCGTTCCAAACTGAACACATTAGTATTCTCGGTCCCGTTCGGGACCGTGGCAGAACCCTCCAGTTTTGGGGGAATAAAAAATCAATGTTTATTTCCGTTGAACGCGATTCGAATGCTAATTATAGGTAGGTATAACTAATTGCTTTGTGTTTGTGTAAATGCATGATTATTTTGTAAATGGTTAGATCCCCGTCGCGTCGATCTCAGATTGAATTTTTATTTTCTTTACTGGGGTTAGTAAAAAGGAACTTTGATGGAAACATTTAGACATCTGTTTCTTCTTTTGCTACAGTCACAAACACTTCCTATAGTCAAGTATATTTTAAACAACCCTAATCGCCTAATGGCTGAATGTTACATACAGTTTAATTTTGATTTTTGATGAATTTTTTTTTTAGTAGGAGAGGATCCAAAAAACCTTCAAAGACATGGTGTGGACATTATAACGAAAGTTTAGAAGAAGTTGAGTTCTCTAACATATTATCGTTAATGATGGTGATAATAATGTTATGGAGAATGAAGAGATTTGAGGAAGCGTATAAAGAAGTATGTAAGGACGGCGAAGCTTGGAGCTCCATCCTCTCTGACTACCCCGTTAGGGATATAGCGTGAAGATATGTATATATGTTAACGTCTTAAATCGAAATGCAAATATAAAAATACATACATACATATCTTCACGCCGTACCCTAACGGGGTAGTCAGAGAACATGGAGCGCCAAGCGTCGCGGTCATTACATATTTTTTTCGCTTCCTCAAGTCTTATCATTCTCCTCATTAATATAAAAAATAATCACCATTATTAAGAATAAAAAATTTTTTAAGGATCGAAACAAAAAAAACATGTGCGGTTGGCGGACCCTTGTCAGGAATGAAGTTCCTTAGCTGCAGTTGCCGTTTCTCAAAACTTAATTCCAATACAGAGAATAACACTCACGTGTGATTTAAAACAAAAATAAGAAAACAAATAAATTTTAACAAAATTACATCGTCTAAAGTCTCTAAAGTAATGAGGTTATACAGCCGGCCGCGCGTGCTGCTCGTCGGCTCGAATCTCGATACTTGCACGCATACACACATTCGTATATAATAGAAAGAGACAGAAAGATCACTGTGAATCCACATTCAGTCAAGAAAGTATCGGGAATGGATGATTTGTTTATGGTTCCAAATTAAATTTTTTTGTTTTTTTTTGTTGTTGTTAGATTTGCACAACTGTTTTCCATTTTGGCGCGGAGTTTGAGTTGCATCTGTTATTTAGATTAAATACAGTGCTGTTTTTAGTTATATCATTCTAGTGTATATTGTGAATTTCATAATGGACAAAAATATCGAACAAAGAGTTTATCTTAAATTTTGCATCGCCAATGGAATTTCGTGTTCGGAGTTACTGAAAATGTTACAGAAGGCTTACAGTGAATCGACTTTATCAAAAACACGTGCTTATAAGTGGTAGAAAGCGTTCAAAAGCGGTCGAGATGTGATGGAAGATTTGCCTCGCTCTGCAACGTCTGCAACTGAAGTTAACATCGCAAAAGTGAAGGAAATAGTGACTGAAAATGCTCATTCAAGTTTGAGAGAGATAGCCGCCGAACTTTCTGTGTCTCACGAGTCGATCCGTACCATTTTAAATAATTACTTGAGTATGAAACATGTTGTCGCTCGGCTAGTCCCAAAAGACCTGAATTTTCTTCAAAAACACAATCGCATAAGAGTCGCTGAGGACATGCTAGAACGAGTCAATTCTGACCCAACATTCATGAAACGCATTTTTACTGGTGCCGAGACGTGGGTTTACGAGTTTGACATGCAAACTAATCAACAAGCTTTCAGCTTTGCTTTGGCGCCTTTCAACTGAACCGAAACTGAGAAACCACGCCAAAGTCGATCAAAAGTCAAAGTCATGTTGACTGTTTTCTTTAACTATCTCGGTGTTGTGCACTCGGAATTCTTTCCGGAAGGTTAACCGGTAAATAAAGAATATTATATGGGCGCTATGCGGCGTTTAAGAGAGCAAATTCGACGAAAAAGGCCAGATTTGTGGAAAGAAAATTCTTGGATTTTGCACCACGATAATGCGCCTTCGCACAAGGCCAACATTGTGAACGAATTTTTGACCAAAAATTCAACAAATACCATCGAGCAACCACCTTATTCACCAGATATGGCTCCAGCCGACTTCTTTCTTTTTCTTGAACTCAAATTACCACTTCGTGGCACCCGTTTTCATTCGGTCAACATAAAGGAGAATTCGCGGCGAGCACTGAACTCAATTCCGGAAAAAGCGTTTAAAAAATGTTTTGATGATTGGATTATTCGTTGGCGTAAGTGTATCGCTTCTGAAGGAGCATTCTTTGAAGATGATAAAATAAATTTGGATGAATAACTAACATTTCGTGAATTATTGATCTTTTTCCGGTACTTTCTTGACAGAGTAATATGTATAGAGCTAATGAACCTAGCGCAGCGCGGCGCGCGAGTCTCGCCCCGCTTTGCCAAATTAAATAGCGTGTGTTAGGATTAGAGAGAGAGAAAGAGAGAGAGAGTTACCGAGAGTCGAATAGAGGGGGCATAACGCTTTTTCGTTATATGAATTTTCTACCACTCACACCTTCCACAAATTAAGCAAGCAACCAGCCAATTTTTTTTTATAATAAATTTCTTAAAAATAATTGTTAATCAAATTAAAACTTATAGCTATTACAAAACCATAGTCTGAGTCTGAGACTTCACGAGTGTGAACAACAGAAGTTAAGGTGATGCAAATTGCAAACTATAAATTATTTTGAAAATTCCGTTCCGGCGTTTCGCATCGCAACTCGACAATAAATTTTGCTCATTTTCGTTTTGCGATCAAAGCACGTCGATGAATCCGTGGCTGTAGGTTCTGTATATACTTATTACGGTTAGACTGTATCCAATTTCTACTCGCTATAAGAAAATCGGAGTATAAAGTAAAACTGATCACTGTTAACAAATTCTACAATAAAACATCTCTATTTGCTATAACTCAGACCCTAACGTACATATCATTTTGCATGTATCGCATTTGATATTTATGGCAAAACTTGGACTTCATGCACTTAGGCAAATGGGTTTCCGATATTTATAAGAGTGATATCTGCCTTGTATCGTTACATTTTATGTGCGAGTTATTTTGTAAAGTATGCTTAAATTATTCTTGTAGAAACATAGAGATAAGTAGAGCTTCTTTCCGGAAGTTTTTTCTCAATTATTTGTCATATGTCATTGTCACCTGAACAGGGCTAAAAAAATTTAACGCCACGTTTAAAATTAAACAGACATATTTTAGCCAAATCGTGTCTGCTTCGGTACGTTTGCTGTGCTAAAGCGGCGGTAACTAAGTTTAAAAACATCAAAGGACCAAACATTTTGAGATTTCGAGATGAATTAGTTACATGTTATCAGATTACAGCGATATTTCCAGCAGAACGACCCCAACGTTAAGCCGACTGTAAATTTTAAATCATTTTTATAGAACGTATCACATACGTCAAAGTAGTCCACCATCAGTCAGTAATTCGATTTACTTCGTACGTATTAAGTTGAAGTTGCTATTCGACATCCATTATTTTCTACAAGGAATGTTGATATTGACTCACCATTTTCTTCTGTATTTAAGACTGAACGCATCATAATTACGTTTCGAGTTTCTATTTTACTGCGTACACGTATGCCTACAGAGTATTGTTAGCATAGAGACTGTATTCGTGCGATACGTAAACATTAATATGTTTCTGAATTGTTTACAAAGGCGCCCTTGATACTAGAGAGTCTCGGAGTTGACGTCTAACTCGGGAATTTAATTAACTTCGTTAACTTCTAAATACTCTTAACGTCTTTGATACCTCTGCTCCCTTTCATTGACAAACACGAAGGCGGGGTGTGTACATGACAGTCGCTGTCAAACTTTTATCAGCCTCGGCGGGTGCTCAAACTTGTCTGGCAACAGTGATTTAGGCGTGATAAAACAAATGGAACGAGGCGCGCTGCGCCGCGACGGGCCGCATTGCGGGCGCATCACGTTCATTTCTCATTGTCTACCAGCACCTAGACTGCTGCAACTTTCCTTCGTTTCTGGTGCAGTTTAATGCATATTATAACACAGTAAGTACTCAAAATGGGTTTAAGCGTGGAGGCAATATCGCTTAGCTAGACTCCGGCTCGAGTGCACTCTTTATTGAAAGAGTAAACTGTCCTTTTTTATGGAACGCCTAGAGCTCTTTGTAAGTGGAAATTTTGAGCAATTGTATTTATGCTCGAGCTTTGAAGTAAATAGTGTAGACTTTCGAGAGTGTTAAATTCTCTAAAGTTTTCTAGTTTTCCTCGGCTTGAACGTTAAAAACTAACAAGCGATATTGTAAAAGATATACTTAGGAACATGTTATTTATAATATAAATACATTTACAAGTTGAGACTTATTACATTTTACAATGGATATTATAATTATAGTGATGATTTTCATTTAATACATTACGTACTCCAAGTTAATTAAACTTATATGGTGCCAACTTTGCGCTGAAGGCTCCTTGTTCCTATTCGGATGCAGAAATAATGTAACGTTCTAGGTTAAGTTAAAGTAATTATTACGCTATGTGGCTATAGTATGGGAGGGAACGTCAAAGGGAACATTTAAACAATTTAATATTCCACACACAAGCATTTCAAACGCCAACTCAAACGTAGCTCTCCTTTCGGAAAAGTTGTTCCGTAAACGAACCCCCCTTCGTTAGATATCTACGTGAGTTTAATCCACTCGGTAACCTCACGATATAGTGGGTGGTTCGGTCGGGAACGATTTTCGCGGAAAATTGGTGAAAATTGCAACAACACAAGCGAAAATTACCACTTGGAGGCACGTTGTTTAGTATTGCGCACCAGTCTGAATTTATGCCGCGGTGGATATATGACGTGAGCGCTCCTGGGGCAGGCACCGGCTCTACGTGTCTGCGATGCGACAGCCAGTGGTTTATGAAAATCATACTCTATTATCATAGCGTTGTACACATATGTGTAAATCTCTGGCTTTATTACGAGGATAAAATCATTAAAGGTATTTTCGATAGAAATTGATAAGTCTATACATAATCTCATACACATAGTAGTGTTTGGCTTAAAGAACATTATATTGTAGAATATATGTAATGTAAGTATAATATTTTTATCCATATACCCGTAATTAAGTGGGATACATTTATTACTCTTGCTCAGGATCAAATCAGTTTAAATCGCTTACAAACGTTTCAAATACCTATACGTCATAATCATTATAATGATAGTAAGGTCTTAAAGAGGAACGCACTTTCTAGTATTATAAATGAACACACAGAGCAACTCTGTACAGGAGTTAAACTAACCTACGGTAATTCGATTAAAGAGTCGCCTGGTTGCAGTCTGTAAGCACTTCAGGCTTCACGTATGTTTTTAGAGCGTTTAAGAGTCAGTGAAAGTCAGTGAGTCTATATGGCTAACGAAAAATAAGCCGTTTTCATACAGACAATAAGAAAGTATAATTGATTTCACGTGTTCTGAACTAAATCACCTATTTCATAACGTTCGATCTTAGCTGGATAGTTGTAGCTGACGCTGTGTATACGTATAAAGGTTTTCAGAGATAAGTCTGGGCAATCAGCGCGCCGTCACGTCGAGACGAATTATGGCTTTTGCGTCACTTCCATTCGATGCTACTTTTTAATTTCGCACGCAGGCATTTTAATATATCTAATAATTAATTTTCTGTCACGGAATTTTATGTTCTTTCGTGTTCCGCAATGAATGTATTCTTATTATTCCCATGAGGTATTACAGCGCAATTGAAATTCTCTACGCGCGCGAATGTTACCGAATTTTTTTCGAGTTCACAAATAAGAATTCATAAAGAAAGTTGCGAGGAAGAATATTATCAATGTTCGTGTTATCACAGATTAATTAGTTTACTACCGTAAAGTGTTATGATAATTTCAAATGTACCTACTCACTCCAAAATTTATCTTAAAGCATAGTAGTAGTGAAGTTTTAAGTTTGTAAATATTAATGTATGTATGTACTTTTTTGTTCTTAAAGCATTAAATATTATTTATTTACTTTCAATAAAGGTAGACCAACCGTCAAAGACGAAGAATATGAAATAAAAGTAAAAATGTACAAGCCAATAAAAGGTTTTTACAGTTACATCTCCAAATCTGTATGTACATGTTTAAAATTAATGTTTGTATATTAGGGTGTGCAAAAAACCCGATTTTTTTTTACTCTCAGCCCAAAATATCGCAGAATAGGCCCAAATAAAGCACCTGTCCAAACGGGAGCTCTTAATTTTAATTTTAAGAGGTTCTCCATCGAACCTGAAGTTTTCCCGTTTAAATAACACGGTAAATGTGACTTTTTACATGATTTACCTCTGCAAGCCATGAAAATTTTATTTTTTCATAAAATAAATAAATGGACCTTATTCGGCATTAAATTTTGAACAAAAAATTTCCTCGAGTCAAATTTCTATCATCAATAGCTGACCTTCTACAGAGCTTTAAAATACAATTTTTTTTTTAAATTTTCGGTTTTTCGCATTTTTTAACTAAACTATCGAAGTTAGAACAAAAAGTCAAATGATAATTTTGTAGTTTATCTGACGCACTATAAAAAAAGTTCCCTACGAATTTTTTATATTATCAATATTTATAAAGATACAGGCCCACAAAGTCTTACTTTTCTAATTTTTAGCTATGTTCAAGTAAGCTATTGATAGTAGCATGCAAAATTTGATACTTATTTTTTAGTACATCAAATTTGGAATTATTTAGAAAAGATTTCTTATATCCGTATTATGTATTTTTTTATAGATAAGGTTTTTACGCTAATCCCTTTGTTGAAAGTCGCCATCCAGCGGACGAAGTCGTGGGCAAAACCTAGTATAACATAAAAAGCAAACACATATTATGTTACGTATTTAACGCATTGCATAAACCTACAATTGTTATAGTTATTATTAAAGTCCAATTGAAAATTGTGCAACTGATTGTCAATCGATTTTTCAACCAATAATATAAATTATTAGAAAAATTTGTCACTAAGCATTCTCCTTGACAGAGCAATACTCACGTCATGAATTTCTAAATAAAATGTTTTTGCCAATTCATTATAGTTAGTTAGTTAGTAGTCGCACGCAATAAAAGGAATTTATACGAAAGTTAGTAGAAGCGATTGGTACATAAAGTGGTGGATTCCATTGAAATTGTCTACCCGGTAAACTCAAAGAATTTTTTTCTAGAAGTTCTGGACGATCAATTGAACCGTTTGCTACATTAAGTAAAAATGTTAAATCTGCAATTACTTGCCTTATAAAAAAAGGTAGAAGGTGGAATTTTTTATACAAATTTGGACATTCCATAGACGTGATAGATACATATTTTCGATAGTTATGTTTCCAAGCCTGTAAAGTGCATTCCAAAATACTTCTCACAACAGTACAAAAAACGATTTTAAATGTTTTAGCATGAACGAAGCAATTAAATGTGAACGCATCTTAAACCCAGAGCTTTTGAAGCATTGTTGATAATTCTGTCTATGTGTGAATCAAACAGTAGCTTAGAATCATGAAATACACCGAGATCTCTGACAGTAACATTTATATGCAAAATCTGATCTTTCAATTGTTACTGTGACTCTATGGTGTAAAGTTTACGGGTAAATGTAACGACACTGCATTTAGCTGGATTAAGATCAGGATTATGCTCGAAACAATATTCTTCAAGACGATGTAAATTACTCTGTAGCGCTTCTACATCGGATAATATAATATTACATTTATTGCATTAATTTGAAATAAAAATTTTTTGGCATCATTAGTCAGAGCTAGATAACTTTACACGTTATAACAAATATAAGATATGATTATTAAACTCACTTGTGCCTGCATAGTACACAGTATAGTCGAGTTGATGCCCCATCATATCCACCTTGACTTTATCCACAACGAGCCGCGTGAAGAACAAATCACGCTTGTAATAGATGGGCTTTTCATTCTCATGTGATACCGCTGTGTCCATCAATGGATGAGACCTGCAGACAAAACAATGCATTGTAGAAATTGATAAACTATTAATTCCAATAACACATATGAAGCTGTACTGATCGTTCAGTACTGCTTCATATTTATTAGATTAGAATTGTCCTACGCAGGCTTCTACGATATAGTGTATTATATTACATTACTTTTACAAAATATCAAATATCACTCACGTATAATTTCATATCGCAAAGGTAGGAAGGAGGTGTAGAATAAAGGATAGTCATAGAGGCGTGCAAGTGGAAACGTAACGAACGTGTCGATAACAATGTGACGCGGTCGTATCTATGTAGGTACTAGGTGGCACAATGCTGTAACGACAACGTCCGTCGGAGACAACAAAATGTCATTGCACAGGCAGATAAAGGCCTCTATTTTAAGAACAAAAAATCCCTCACTGATTTAATTAAATTCCATTTTCATGTGCACACATTATTCACCCAGACTGGTTCAGGTGAAGTGTTAAAATCTCGACGTTTCCACATGAGAATCGTGGAAAAGTAGGAAAAAAATAATTGAACGCTCTGGGGTGAGAGCGCTGGATAATTAACAGGACGTGTCGCCTGATAAAAGTGGTTGTGGATTTCAATGAGTGCGGTATGCTCAAATCACTAGAGACCGACTAGTATCGTGTCAAATTGTGAAGTCTGGTTGGTTTTATCTGGCAAGATTATTGTTTTAGTCCTAGTTTCTGTTAATTTTTTAATACCACGAAACTCGCACTTGACGATTTTGTTGTCAGTTTCATATTTTGTTAGATTCGTATGAGTTTCATACTTTGTATCAGTTTGGTACTACACGGTACGCTTTAAAATGATAGTGTATCAGTCACTACATTATGTATATTCTTCTATAAGCCGTTTCCCGCCCGCTTCGCTGGGTGTAAGTGAAAATTTTGTACGTAATAGTACATTTTTGTTGAAATGGTGAAGGGTCTATGGAGTTCAAAAAATAAGTAGTCTATAACCATCTACAACTAATTCTGCGTCGAATGGTCACGGTCCCATGCTGATCGGTCCAGTAGTTTTCAAGTTTATCGCGGTCAAAGAAAAAAACTTTTATTATATATATAGAAGATATATATATATATAAATTATGCAAAGTTTGCAGTGTTTGAAATCCATTGAGTAGTTTTTTAGTGAAATTCAAACAGTCAAATATTTTCAAAATGTTTACTTTCGTGTTATGAGAGTTAAAAAGATTATTCTAATTATTTTTTCTCGAGTATCTCAACTACAGATATAGTTTCGTTTTGTAATAATAATCTACTCGCACGAGTAGATTAATTCATTTATATTTTCTCACACTAAATTTTTTATATTTTCTAAACACCTAAAATCTTATTTTGTGAAACTAAATTATGAGAGGTATGATGGCACATAACTTTAAGTGCCAAAAAACTAATAACAGAAGAAAAAGTGACATCATACCTTATGAAATTAAGCACCGTGTCCGGTAACGACGAGGTGTCGTTAACACAAGTGCCCGGCCTTGGTTCTGGCACTTTACTGCTGATGACTGGTAGCCAAGCCGAACTAGAAGTAGCTTGCTCCTTAAATTTACCCTCAAAAGCCTTTTGAATGTCGCCAATAGTGAAAGTGCAGATTGCGGATCCCATAAGACCAGTCGACGCTGTTGTAAATACGCCGTAGAAACGGCTGTCGTCCCCAGGCACTTTGTAGATACTCTCTGACAAATTACAAAATTAATCAGAATAACACGAGACAGTATCTAGTCAGCTAGTCATGGATTCAATTAGAACTATTTTAGAATTCTTACTTCGCAAATTCAAGAATAGTAACTCTAATCTATTCATAGATGGTAGTACGAAATTAAAATTTAACTGTGGAATTATTTTAATTTGAATTTAGTCAGCGAAGATTGACGTTAGGAGCTACTTAAAGAATCTTCACCACGATAATATGGATACGATGTTTAAAATAAATATTTTGAAATATTGTACTTTTCATAAACTACTTATTTACTTTATTCTTTTTATTTTATTTAATATACATATGTACATAATATTTTAAACTAAAACAGAGCTCCAACTGCAATTGTTGAATAAAGTACATACTAGTAAAGCTCTATTTAAGTATATATATAATGTGTAGTTTTAAGTTTGTAAATATGTATGTACTTTTTTGTTATTAATAAAATGAAAAATAAAAGAATTTGCAATCTAATAGTGAACTTGATATCGTAACTACTCGTATGCTACTCGTACATTGAGTTGTTTTAGTTTCAATATTATACGATATAAATCGAGCAGGAAACAAATCTCTCAGACAGAATGGTAGTATTTGCGATTAGTGTCCGAGTTCACGGGAATTTCGTTAATGGCGCTTGAACGAACGCGTAAATAAAACACCTACAGCAAATACTGAGTACTTGAGTGTTTCTATTACAGACTCATGAGTTATGCACGGAATGTAGCGGGGACCGCGTGAAAAACCGTACCGGGGCTCGGGCGAGGACTTTAATTTTAGATGAAGACGGTCTGCAAAGCGCCAGCCTGTCGGAACCGGAGAGAAATCGGTTAGACTTTTGACGTGCAAATCTTATACACTTTTGGATTTAGAATCGTTCGTACTAGACCGACACTTCGGTGTGTCCATATTATATGGAAATGGAAATTCGCTCGACGTTAACAGACATATTTGGATGTAGTGAACAGCAGTGTACGAGTATGTTGAGAAATAAATTGGTATTTACTTGTTCAATGTGTCTCAAAATATGTACTATGACATTAAAATTGAGAAGTTACAGTGACAGAAATAGTAGTTACCCGATAACAGTTTTGTGTTGAAAATATCATAATGGAAAACAATAATAAATTTTTTCAAGGACAACACTACATTCTAAACAAATTTGGAAATAAAACGGTATTTAAATACATCATCCAATTCGTCAGAAACTGCCTCCGAGAAACCAATATATATACAAGTACATACAAGAATTATTTCTTTTTCAAAGTAATAAGGTGTACTGTGGAACTTAGAACTATACTTACGTATTTCATTAAAATAGAACGGAAATTCTCCGGGTATACTGCAATTGAGCCTCGCTTTCAGGTATGTCGCCCAGTTTTGGCTGAGTATGTTCTTGCCCCCAGTGTCCCGTTTGCAGACTCTGGCCACGCGAGAGTACACTGCTTTGCCGCAATTAATGTATTCAACGGCAGTTTCTCGGAAAAAGAAGAGGACGTATTCGCCCACGTCGAATGAACCCACGAAGTTTGGTTCTAAGATTGAAGAAAAAATACATGTAGACATGTTAACTAATTAATGATGACTTGTAAAACTTAACGCTACTTAATCAATGATCTCTTAGACTGATATTGAAACAAGATAAATATTGATATTATTCAATTACATACATACATACATATCTTCACGCTGTATCCCCAACTGGGTAGTAAGCGTCGCGGTCCTTACATACCTCTTTCAATTCTTCAAATCATTTCAATTCAAATTTATTCAAATATGTACCAATAATAATCAATAATTATTAAAAGGTTGCGTTGCAGTAACATAATATGATTTATTCGTTATTATGCGATATCGCGATTTTTTAGCTCATCACAAGTGCCGATACTCTCTTCATAGATACAGGAATAGGAGAGAAGAAATATAAGTACGTAATTTGAAATAGTTTTTTTTACATAAGTAGGTAATAATTTTATAACTTTACATACTCATGCATATTTAAAAAGGAAAATTCCGTCTTTAATAAATAGGTACCATACTTATTAGTTTCACGCCACAAATTGTAGGGTATAGTTACGACAGCGAATGGTAAAGGTGTCTGAAAAAACGTGAAAATTATAGTATGTAAATTAGAATTACAATAGCTAGATAGTACATTGTATAATTTAGTCAATTACATACATTTTATGTAGATATTCAAGCGGGTGCGCGAACCGTTCCCATGTTAATACCACAGTATCAAATTGCTGTTATACAGTATGATGTGGAGTAAATATTAGATGAAGCGGTTGCTGTCAATTATATCATAGCTAGCATTAATAAGTGCTTATTTGTTGGGCTCATAATGAAATCGCCACGTGGTGGCACGTGGCTAGGATTACAGAGACGGGACATTGCGTCCTACATCTTTATTGCCATTGTCATATGACGCGTATAGATAGGTATAATACGTTTTGTGGGTAGCTTTCCAACTAAAGAAGTATTAAATTTCAATAAAATGGATTCTTTTGTATGTCCTTTAAAATTATAGCGGCCATAAATTTAGCTTCATTGTAATTATTAGCGCCGTTAAACCCATTTATTGAATGAGCGTGCATTTGTAGCGTAGCAATATTCGAAAGTAGTGTACTGTTGGTTATGAAACTTTTTTTAATTATTATTCTCAAAATTATTGACATTAAAGTATTTACACTTCATTCATAACATTTAAAATGGATCACAAGTAATTTTCTTTTGAAAATTTATAAGCGAGTGGACCTTGAAGTTGTTGCTATCAAACAATTAATAATTATTCCTTGTCTTTACTCACTTTTTTATAATTAACACATTACATATTTATGTAAGTAGATATGCAACATGAACAACGAGATTACAATTATTAAAAGACAATTATAATCCTCTATAGGCAGAAAATTAAGGCACTCACAGCTTTTATTGTATAGTAGAGTTTTCTCGTATAAATGGTAAAATAATCTTGTAATTTTGTCGTCTAACTGTCCGTTTGTCACAATCGATTTATTCCATTAGTATTTACACTTACTGATCATTTGGCTCAGAGACGCTAACTGATAATCCAAAACCAGAAACGAGAAAAAAATAGATATCGAACTACTATTTTTTATTTCTGTTTTGTCCGAAATTGTTACTTAATCCTGTGTCTGACATGCCCTTAGCTATTTTTTCATTTATTTTAAATTCCGTGAAGGAACAACACACGGATCGGATAATTAGTTGAACGATCCGTATGTATGTATGTATGTATATACCTACATGTGTAATCGCATGTATGATCACTGTAAGTTTTAGTTCAGTATCAAAAATCCTATTTTAGAATCAATTCTACTTTGTACTATTGAAACGTCTTTCTGTAATTACTAAAAGTGAAATATTAGAAAAATAAGCAAAAAAAGTCATGGGCTTGCTGGATTTTTACATTTTTTGTTATTTTGATAACGATTATTTATTATAGATTCATGAACAATGTTCGAAGACAATTAACTAATGTTCGTTAGAGTGAAAACAGTTTAATTTTCAATGTTTGACAAACAGGCCTATTCGCATCTAAATCATATTGTATTGCCAATGACTGTAACGTTTACTCCAATTATTATGAAACCAACCCGAGATCGTTGATTGTTGATGAGTGTAATGAGACTAATGAGTGTTTCCGACGTTTTAATTTTAATTAATACCGATTCGATTGTACGATTTGTGATTGAGTTACAAAAGAGTAGTAAAGTTGTTATTCGCTTCATTTTATTAAAAAAAAACAACTCATTGCATTCGGACCACGCACAGTGAATGGTTCTGTAGTCGAGATGAATATTCACGGTTACAATTTATAGTCTATAGTACAAATTTAATAATAATGCCAAGCATACCGGTCCTTACATACTTACTTCTTTCACCTCTTCAAATCTTACTGTTCTTCTCACACACTTTCCCCTAGATATGGGTGTGCTTTTAACATTTCTGTCAGCTAATACTGGGCATTACGTTACAATTTCGTTTTTATTTTTACGCATTACAGTATTCATCTTATCAGCAGTTTTAAAACTTTACATCTTGTTTGTTATTTCATAGTACTTCTCAAAAACACTGCGAAAGACAAAGAAGTTTCCAGGGTCGCTTAGTGTATACCTAACCGAACACATCTCTTATCTCAACATTTACACAACATGCCTATCATATTCAAAATAATTCTCGTTAAGTGTTTTTTACCTTATACTACATTCATTTTTATAGAATTGTTCACCCTATAGTTGAAGAATTAGAGTGGGGTTCATTTTTTCAATTTTAGAAGCGCATATCTCATCAACTATTGACTAGGCGCACACAAAATACGCAAAAAGAATGTTACATATGGAAAATTTGAGGGTACGACTTATTTTTAGTAGAAACTTACAGCAGTCTTACGAGAGTGACAGTTTCATGGAAGAAAAAAAAAACACTGCGTGTTTAAGTTTATTGTGTTTTGTATTAAATAGAAAAGAAGTAATAAATGAATATGAGAAATAGAAAAAATATTTTAATTACGGAATGGGCGTTTAGTACTATGAAGCGAATAACGTTGGGCCTGCACAAGCTGTTCATATTTTTTTTTACAAAATTCTGTTTACACGAAGGCTATAAAAACTTGAAGTTAACAAAAATTCTTAATTCAAATTATATATGAATAGACATAATATAATGATACGATGAAGCTAACATTATTTCAATTATTTGTCTACTTTTGTGCGACTTCGTTACGGAATCGCAGGTATAACTATGATAGCTACTTACTGTCGAGCCACTTGGAATCATATTTCAGAGTTCTTTTGAATGAAAACTCGCGTCGTCCTGTCGTTAAGTTGTGGAGATCGGTTCTGAATATAACTGTATCAGCTTTCGTGAATTCCGCATTTGTTCCAGAGTATAGGGCAGGTAAACTACCCGGATTTCCTCTCTCCACCCAAAGAGCAGTGGAATTGTCCGCTGGGTCATACGGGCACTTCGCAACACCCATGCCAATTCCTGGCACGTACTCGTGCCGCGGTAGGTGCGTTAGGTTCGACTGCAATAAAAATAATTTCGCAGCATTTTAACAATGATTAAATAACAAAAATAACAAATAACATTAAAAGTACTAAATCTTGTTGATTCTATTCTGTACAGATTTATACAGAATTTGTGTTGGATTTAATTCAGAATATGGTAATTGCTTTTTTGGTGATGGAACGCAGAGTTCCATGTCTGTCTGTTCGCTGTTTGTCCATCTGTTCGTCTGTCTATCTGTCCGTATGTCATGGTCGTCATTCTGTCATCTTTACATCTACCGAGTAGTTTGGCACAAAGACGTAAATTGTTAATTATTTGAAATCCGTTTTGATTTTTGTGGGTTCCGTACGTACGGTGAAAAAATAGACTCGCGTGTCTATCAGTTCTGTCGCGGCTTATTTTCTCCGAATCTACTGGGCGAAAAAAGTTAAAGTTTGGTACTTATTTATAAGGATATGATAAGGTTTAATTACGGCAGTGTAACGTAAAAAAAATACGGAATGTAAGGGCCTCACTCTCATAAGGTACAGAAAAACATAAACAAAAATTGTAAGTCAGAAAGAATTGTGTAGAATTTTATTTTTCGATATTCTACAAAGATAGATAATAATACATAACGCCACGATAGTATACGTTTGTAGTTTTCGTTTATTATAACAAGTAACAAAGTTTATGATTAGTAAAGAATTTTGCTGACGATTTTTTATAATATTTCAGGTTTCCGTACATTCGATGAAATGAAAAAAATAGAAGGTAATGCGATGATTTGTAATGTCGAACCCTCTCCATGCGAGTTCAAATCACACTTGATCGTTTTTTTTTAATTTAACGTTAATGTAATAATTGAAACCTATAGTGTCCGAAATTATTACAGAACCCTGAGTTAATGCGTAGCCGCACGCTCTTAGTCAGTTTTATCTAGTCAGTATAGACGGCAACCTCAGTAGTTGTGCCAATAACTTTAATTATTGTTTTTTTATTAAATAAATACTTTATTACAATAAATTTTTTAGTTTCGAAGTTCAACGCCAACAACTCATCCTTATGATAATGAAGATAGTGTATTAATATATTACAATGACAATCAGTTTCTAACTTGGATCCTAATTTTTCAGATGATTCAAAAATCGCTTCATATCTGTTTTGAGAATTTCGAAGTAACACCCGAACGAACTAACAGACACAAAAGATTATATTACGTATAATTTTTATTTATTTTGATTCTGACAAAACATAACGCCTTCTCAGGTTTATTTCCAAATATATGTTCATTGTACATGCTACATTTTCATTGTTTCATTGAAATGTTGCGCTTTCAAGTTTCTAAATTTGATTTTTTTTTAAATTATCTTTTGGTTCATTGTGTCGATTCCGATAAAATTTATATTATACTCGTATGTTACTCAGATAGAAGGTTCATGTTTCTCAGAAATTAGATTCTGAATTCAATAAGTGGTATTCACGTCATTCACAAAGAAAGTCTACGATTTTATTACAACAATTCAATTCAATTTATTTACTTTTATAATTTTAGATTCAGTTGCGCTAAGGTCCCTAAACTAAGCAAAGCCTGTCCTATGGGGACCCAAACATACTTTTTTCTTATGTATAGTTAAATGCGAAAACGCCTTTGTTTGTTTCGTTTTCACGGCTAAATCACGTCCGATTTTGACGAAAGTTGGTGCAAGATAGATTGAACCTTGGATAAGGACATAGACAATTTTTCTAAATTCTACGCGAAGGCACAAGCAACAGGTTAGAATAGTTAACTTTCATTTTATTTTAAAACCTCCATGCAAGTCGGGGAGAAAAAGCAAATGTAGAACAGGCAGTTGCTTATATTCTCGTACGAGTCGAAAAATCAACAGAAAGATATGGTTTATTGGTGAGTTAGTGTAGATGAAGGGTTACTAATTTGTCCCTATCTGGCTCTGTTTCACCATTTGTCAAGCACAAATTCTTATTCCTAGAATTTTTACATTATTTTTACATTATTTTATTTATACATTATTTATAACAGGTATACAGAAAACAAACAGTAACGATGATACCTGCAGAAGTATTAACTGTGTTGCAGATATCAACGCCCTCCTCCGAACAAACCATGCTTATACGTATATAACATAATATAATAATACAATGCTACATTTGTTAGTAAGTTTGTGTGTTGATGAGTGTTTGTAGATGAGTGTGTGTGGGAATGAGTATGAGTCTGAGCGTGTGCGTGTGTGTGTATGTGGGAGTGTGTAGGATGTGTTTGTATTTGTGCGTATGTTGTACATAATAATATGTATATAATATGGATGTGTATATTTCAATTGAATTTAACCAGTGTTTCAGTGTCGTCATAAGAAAGAGACCATAGCCAGGCAAGACACTTCTTTTTGCATATGTGTCGAGTTAAGGGATAGATGTTTAACTCTCTGTTCACTCTGTTATATAACAAAGAACTGATAAAGCACAGATAGTGTCGACCAGCAGCTACCGTCCGGCGTGTATCCGTTTTACATATTCTGTCAGTACAACGCACTAATAAAATATCGGGTTCAAAAGTCATCTTTGAATGTTTTCGCAAAACGGTCTGCAGTACAAATAGTTGACGGACTGTAAGTAGTTCACACAGTGAGTATAATTAGTTAGTTGGAAATATAATTGATTTCCTCAGAAGAACCTTTAAAATAGCTCTTTGAGCTCTTGGATTGGCATCAAGGGATAATTTTGTTGGTCTAGAATGCTATATCCCCTCTGGGTGCGAAATGGCGTGAATTTATATATATAAAACAACAACAAAACATAACATATATTCACGCTACATCCCTAAAGAGTTAGAGAGGTTGGAGCGCCAAGCATCGCGGTCCTTACATACTTCTTTCACCTCCTCAAATTCTATCATTCACTTTACACACTTTTCGGTTAGGTATGCGAGTGCTTATATACCATGGAGCACTCAACCTATAGAGCAGCAATGTCATTAATTTTGAATGAAAACAAATTACGTTTATGGTAAATGCTGTTGTAGTTACTGGCGTTGTGTTTTATAGTTAGATTTTTTGCTGTTTTTGTCATAATATCGAATAGAGCAATAAGCCATTACATAAATATTTAAATATATGTCCAGATTTGATTATGTGCTGCTTAATGCGTGTGAGATACTTGTTAGTGTAAATAAACTGAGCAGTGGTGAATAAAATGGTCCGATATTTCATCTCTATAGGTTGAGTGCTCTATGTTATATACATCTATACTACTATATAAATCTCTTGCGTCTGTCTGTAATTTCAATTTTTTTGACAAATTTTGTGATAAATAGTCGCTTTGTTACTCACTGACTTCGATTCTACCATTTTTAAAATTTTTGTCTGTTTGTCTGTATGTATGTGAAAAGGGGGATGAGCCAAATAATAATATTTGGCGCGGTGATAAAACATTATTTATCAAAAATACATAGACTACTTTTTATCAAATATCTGTACGATGGGGGATGGGAGGGAGTTGTACGAAACTTTGTACGGGAAATGGTAAACTGCTAAACCGATTATGATGACATTTGGCAAGAAGATAGCTTGACATCAGAGAACGGACATAAGCTACTTTTTATAAAAAATCTAACCCTAAGAGGGTGAAAATGGAGTAAAACTTTGTATGAGAAACGCTAAAACTTGGTAATGATACGATTTGGTGCGGTGACAAGACTTTTTTTATGAAAAATACATAGACTACTTTTTTTATCAAAAATCTGTGAAAATGGGGACGGGAGGGAGAGGGACGAAACTTTGTACGGGAAATGGCTGAAACCACTGAACCGATTATGATGACATTTGGCAAGAAGATAGTTTGATATCAAAGAACGGACATAGGCTACTTTTTATAAAAAATCTACCCCTAATGGGGTGAAAAAGGGGATGAAACTTTGAATGGGAAATGCTGAACCGCCGAATCAATTATGATGTTTGGTACAGAGATAGTATGTGCCAGGAGGCAGACGTAGGCTAGACGAAGACTTTTTTAAAAACAATATTTAAACATACTATGCACATGTACATATAATCTAACCTAATCCGGGAAAGCCATGAAAAAATTTTCCGCGCAGACGAAGTCACGGGTACAGCTAGTAAGAGTATAATATGCATGTTACTGTAAAACCGAAAGATATACTTAAACTTGTACGTTTTCTTTGAAGATTGACGTTATTACGTATTTCTAAAAAATGCATACTTTAATGCATATCGAATCGATCAAAAAAATACATATATTAAAAGCACCAAAAACTAGGGCTTCGGGTTTCTAAGCTCACTTCATAGCTGGTGTAACAATTTCTCACCTCATTCACGCCGGGTTAAATTGTCCAAACTGTATTGAAAACACGGAAGTACTATGTGTTATTCTTGAATTTTTTAACATCACCTCTCAATTTTACTGTGCGTAGATATGCGTAGATAATAGATGTTATGTACATGAATATTAGTAGATAATATGAGAATTTGTAAAAAGTGAAATAATTATCATGAAGTGATATTTTCACACGTAATTTGATGAACGAAGAACATTACACTTCGTCTCTAAGGTATGTGACCAAGAAATGTTGCTGACTTCTTTATGTAAAAATAAAAGCTTCTGTTTTGAAACAATATAAATTTACATGGAGGTTGGTTACAAATCTCCCTAATGATTCCCCCAAGTGACGCCGTAAAAAGTTAAATATTAAAATTTTTACGCGTGAACACTTCAATTTTATGCGCCATTAATCAAAAATATCTTTAAAAATACGCAACGAGTGAATTTATGTGTTTTAAAGTCACTTACAGCGCAACTGGCCACCCCAATATTAGCCCCTGTACGACTCAACAACACATCTGCTATTAATTTTTTCCAAAAATTTATGGGCATTTCACGTTTAACTGGATTTATTAAGCGAAACTTATTTCGAAGGAGCTTGGAATTTTTGGTATCACTCGGGCGTTTTCGGGAGAATTCCTCTATTAGTATAATGCGATGGGTGGCGGTACGGTTTTCGAAATTATCATAAAATTACTAAATGTAGCATAAACGTGGGGTGGGCAGCGGCGCCCGTCGTTGTGGATTGAGACTTTATGTAAATTTTAACGACGCTGCGACCATCGGAACCACCTGTGACCCTCCCCCCCTGCGCCCGCGCGTCGCCCGGGGCACCTGTCGAAAACCTATGTCGTTTTTATTTCAATAAGCCGAGGATTAAATTAGGCATGCGAGAACGTGCCCGCGCGACCGCTCGAGGGTAAGAAGGCTTTTCCTCATTCTTCATTGCCTCGCACTTGAGTTAGGAAACCATTGTAGCCTTACAAGTTATGTAACCAATGGGGACACACGTAAGCCGTGTTAGAACAACATAAACCGATTTAAGGACATCCAAAATTCATTGAATTGAATGGTATTTGTTAAGTAGCAAACGGCTCGAATGTGTACGACAAGGAAGCTCAATAAAAACCAATTTTGTAGCGATAGTGAACCAAAAATTTTAACAAAATGAAATTGTACAGATTACTCATTACACATATTATGAAGGACACAGAAGGACAATCACAAACAATTATGTTTCGTTTCCTACTTGGCAAACACAAATACAAACTAACCGCATTGTAGGTATTAAATACATAAATTTAGATACAAGTGTGAAACTTTGTGCCAAACTGTAAACCGCTGTGTATTTTCCTTGCGGTCCAATATATTATTTGCTGGCGAGCTGCACCGGTCCTAAGTCTAGAATAAACAAGCAAATGGATCGGACGGAAAAGCTCCAGGCCCTCTTTAGAATAAGAAAGTTTGTGGAAGGGCCGCAAGCCCCTCATTAGGCCTTCTGATCTCTGCTTTGTTTATATACAAAATTAGCATCTAGAAAGCTTCGAAAAGGAAACGCCCGTTGACGGCGTAATGATGTCGTATTCAATAAAAGTTGACGGTCGCGGGATTTACATCTTTGTTGCGGGCTTGGTAATTATAATATCGCATTAAAGATTTTTCTTTTTAAATAAATATAACGAAGTCTATTTTACGCCGTCCCTTTCACTTTCGCATCTGAGAAATCTCAAGATATCAATAGTAGTAGTAAATGTACAATTAAATATCGCGATAATTTATGCGTTATGTGTAAAATATTTATGTATCTAATAGCCATCAAGATAAAAATAAGAATTTTTGATATAACTTTTAGTTATCTTAACATGTACACTTAAACGGGGCTGTTTAAAACTTCGCGCGGTGTTTCAATGTAAAAGCGGTAGTTGGCACCTCGAAATAATATGTACTCGTATATGCGCTGAGATATTACAATGGCTTCCCGATACATTGTGAATACGAACGTATCTGAGACGTGAAAGTTTTGAGACATTTACAATATTGAATAGGAAAGTTGAACACAGGTGATGTTCCTTGAAAATTTCCTATTAGTGTTGTAATACACTTGAACCATTTTCTTTACTTTATTTAAAGAAATAAGAGTACCGTAAAAAGTAAAAAGAAAGTATTTTTTTGTTCCAAGCAATGGTATAAAGAATTTGTAAGATGCTAATGAAACTTTTAGTGATAAAGTTTTTGATGTTCTGATGAATACAATTATATATGCAATAATAATAATAATATCGTATGATGATTAATGAGTAATAATAATAACACAGCATTATGGTATTTAATGTCTAGTTTATGATAGCGAGGCAATATTTATTAATGAGCTTCGAATTGTTAGCCGAATTATAAATAAAATATCTGTTTACGTTTATAATACACATATGTAGAGAGGAAAATATAATTTCATTAAATATTTGATTTCATATTTTGTTTAAATAGGACCTCTATAAAATTGATAAAAAACATTATGAAATTCGACTCGCACTTACTCGTACTTTCTCTTTCAATATCACTAAATACTTACTACGTACAAACACACATGCGTACGTAGTGAATACTTGCCAACTTCATTAACATAAATCTTTGATTAAATGTTATTTTTTACTGTCAGTGAATATTGATAATAAAATAAGTATGATTGTCTTTTCCAAGAAATTGAATATTTCAATCTGGAGCTTAGTGATTACTTAATTTTTAGTTATTTTATGTAAAAATAAAGTTTGTGTAATCCATGAAGCCTAGTCTTAAACCTATTAAAAAAGTCCTTTAACCTACAGTTCGCTATTTCGTCTCTTTTATAAAATGCTTTTTAGAGATTTGGACATTCATTTTTGCAAATTAACAATATTTGTAAATAGTATATTGTGCAACAAATGCGGTAAGTGGTCGATTGCCCACTACTCATTCGCTCGAGTGGGCAATCGAGAACACCGCACGAGTTGCATGTACTATTTTTTATTACTAATGTGGAGATAATTTCGGTAAAGAAAATTATAGAAAGTAATATCTTTATTATTATTTATTATTGTATTAATCTAAAACTTCGAAATCAAGACTTTCTTTATCTTTCACAATGATGTCAATGGCTACTAAAATCGTTTGTTTTTTTTTTAGGATATTCATTTTACATTCTTTTTTAAATAGTGAATTTGCGTGTGCCAAGCAAAATTTGCGTGCGACAAATAAACTTGTCGCACTCAAATTGTAAAATGAGAAGATAGCTACTTATTAACCGCAAAAAGGTACGTTCAGATACTGTTTATTCCGCATGAGTAATAAAAAAAAATTAACATTCTACAAATTAATATAATATTAATTGTACGAGTATAACATTTTTTCAGGACACATTATATAGCCTTGTGCATCGCATTAAGTTAAATACTTTTTTTAAAAAAGCTCTACGACGATATGTATATTGCGGTTGGCGGTTAGTAACTACTGACAGTACGAAAGATTAATTGCGCATGTACGATTTACTCTTGACTGGTTTTTTCAATAACCAAAAAACATTGAATAATTGATAGGAGGTATGTATGTTAGATAATCTGTAAATTGGAACATGAAACAAATTGAAACTGTAAACATATGCCCGTTTCATTAATTAACTCTAAACAGTCACTTGAAAACCTACAAAGTCCATAGTTTAAACACCTATTCCCAAAGTGGGCGATAACGCCCCCCTGTGGGTGCTGCAGGCCTAAAGGGGGTCGGTAAGAGACCCAGAAAAAAAATGGGGGCGTTGTGTAGAGGCCTGGGGGGTGATTTGTAATTTCATTTAGCTAGGAGGCATCTTTGACAACGACTGCATGAGCTCTCGACTCAGTAGACAAAATAAGTTTGGGAACCTAGAGTTTAAATCATACCTTTGATACAACTCGTTTCTAACTATATTTTTACCTATATGTAAGGACCGCGAAGCTTAGCATTCCGTCCTCTCTGACTAACCCGTTAGAGATACATACAGTGTGGAGATATGTTATGTTATTTTTACTCCTTAAGTGCGTCTTAAAAGTTGGTGAAAATAAGATGTGAATTATCTTAGAAGTTACATTTTAGAAATTGTGGTGAAAACGGGCATATAATCGCATTGGATTCATTTTTAAAATCTTGTCTTTGGTCAGGTGTAGCCTAAAATAAATAGTTAAAGTCTTGATGAAGAATACCTATGTGCGGTACAGCATGTTTTATTTTTAACAACCTAAATCCATGGCGAATTTATATATTTTCGCATGGTTATAAACTAAACAATTATAAAGTAAAAATAAGGTTAAATTTGTCTGCTCGAGGTTTCTAGATAATGTAAATTTCGTGCGTGAGTTACTTTCTCTAAATTATAATGTAATAAAACGAACAGCCTCGAACTTGGCGAAGGCGCTCTCTTGCCTTGCCTGACCAATTAATGTTTTGCATGTTCTCTGGCTAACTATAATAGTGTCCATATTGAATATTGGCCTCAAATGTTTTGTAATTCTTCCTGATATTGCTTAATCTGGTTTTCTCAGACATGTAAAATGTTGTCATTGGTTATAGACGTGCTAATTTTCATGTTCAGGTCGTTTACTTTGATCAAAGGTGTAACATATGTATGCATTAGAGAGTTGTACGTATTACATATTAATATTCGTATTGTCTAATTGCTTTAAGGTCTTATAAGCTGTGTATCTATGTAACAAGCCTTTGTCGGCGCGTACCTACATCGATCTTGCAGTAGTAACGAGTAACTTTCAAACGCACAAGGGATCTTCAAATTATAGTAGATTGCGGAAGGGGCTAAAGTTTTGACAAGTATGTCACTATCAGCTAATAACAGGGGATCTGAATTTACATTGATGTTGCCGCTTTATCTTAATACATACACATATTAGCGATTTGTAATGTTATAGTAATGACATAACCAGTGTCTTATTTTATGAGAAGTTTTAACAAGGTTTTGTTTCAATTAAGGTTTATTGATAAATAATATATGTACAAACTTTTAATTAAGGTTTAGATTTGTGCTAGATATTACTCTGACTCAGCAAATCGTGACCTTGTGCGCGATCTACGAATTAAATATTCGCATCGCTGCGAGGTAACTTGTTACGTACATCTCCAATATAAATATTAGTAAGAATTAGTATAAGACATGAGATGTAAACGACAGCTCTATGGCGTTAACACGACGCACACTATTAATATATCATCTACCAATTTCCGCAGTATTATTTACCAACAAGAAACACGAGAAGAAGTATTATTAACAACAATATTGATTATGAAATTTTTTGTAAATTATTCTTAATAGTTTGGAAAAAATATATACAATATGTTGATTAGACTCACGTGTTACTTTACAGAATTTGTGATCAATTTGTACCTATATATTATTTTACTACCTCCCGTTAAAAGTATCAAAATTACTTAACCAGAGATCAGACTGGGTCCGCTGCCAGGCATCGGGTAGCTGTCCGAGTACGATACATGGACTTTAGGATGCTTCGTTAAGCATCAACTTTGAAGCTTTAGGTGGGAGTAGCTCAAACAAGGTATAAAAAACAAATTGATCACATAGAACGTGTCAGCTGTTTATTTTCCCGCGCAGTTTCGTAATCTACCCAAGAGCAAGCTTTTTAGTTACAGCTCTATAGTATGTAGTGATGAAAATAGGTACCAACACAATACCAATTAAAAAGAAGTGCTTTAAAAACAGTGCGTAAAATAAAGTTTCTATATCTTCACAAAATTCCTATTCTGAGCAAGCAGTTGGTAACATTTCCAAATGAACAAAACATAACTATGCAAGTAGAAATGCCTGAACCCACAAGAACTTCTTAAGAGTCGCAAAAGTCCGCATAATCAGAATATTCTACAGTTAAGGCACACTAAGTTTTGACAGCCTGTATCGCTTGCGTGTACCAAGTTTATTTCATATTCCGAAAACAGAAATAAGCAACAGAGCTTTAGTAAGATGCAATATGATGCGGAAAAAAGCTTTTACGATATATTTATTTGATTACACAAAATTAATCTTGTTCTAAAGTCTCTGATTTGCTTATAGCTAGTAAGATTTTATAGACAATTCACAAAATGTTGGTACGGTACCAATTTTAAAAACACGACATTGGTTAGTCCATCACCCTTCTATGTCAAACGTCCAGGGTTAGATACCCAGTCAGGTCGAAACAGAAAATGAAACTTTTTTCAATTGAGAATGAGCCCTCTCTCATTTCGTTGTGCGGTATACATAGTAAACGTCTAGTATTTAGTTTTGGACTCACTGGAGAATATTTTAAATAATGACTAAATACGAATAGTAAGATAGAGTATATTTTTTGTAGTAACAATATATTTACTACAACAACAAATATATTTACTATTATTTTTTATATTTTGACCAATTGTGTGAGTATCATCATTGAGACCTGCTTAGTTTTAAAAACTTCACTACAAATTAAATAGAAAAACATTGGAATTACAAAACAATAAAAAGAAAGATAAAAATGATCGCTATGACTATAATAATTAATTTCATTTAAAATATATAACTCTACTTATTGGAAAAAAATTGTGCAAATACGCTCTAAAATAATTATAGGCTATAAAAAATTGAAATCAAATTGAAATTTAATTAAAATGAAGTTCAGTACCTATATATTTTATCCATTGCCCTTGATTTATATGATTAAAGTTAATATAATTAGTGTGTAGCCTAAAAGTTTAGTTTTTAGTGGAAACTAATAATTTAAAATTGCATGTTACATTACTAAATTTTTTAATAGAAACTAAATTGATTTTTGAATTAAAGACATAATAAAAACTTGATGTGTTAATTTAATTGTCAATTTAAATATTTTCCTAAAACAATGTCATGAAATATTAACCTCAGTAATTAGGGATCATAAAGAATTTCATTTTATTCTAATACCGAAAAGGTATCAGTATCTGCGTCGCCTTACATTCAATAAAATGAGTGTGAACGAAGCCTTGTGTAGTTCTTGACTGAAAGCTTTAATTAGTGTTGCCTGGCTTATCGGTGCGAAAGTTATTACATTTGCTGTCTATAATGATCTTAGGTTGGATGTCTGGTCAGGTCAATTTTGAAAACGAGCTTTCCCATCTTGACTTAAAATGAAGTAGTGCTCATAGTTGTACTATTACCTTACCTTACATACCTTTATGTTAGAGATTTTATTGAAATTTCTGCTATGAAAATGTGATAAAAATGAAATGTTGGTTTGTTTGTTTCGTTTCGTTTGTAATCGACTTTAAATATACCCAAAGTGACTGTTGCTCTGCTCAACACGTAAGCAATCATTGGGTAGTACCAGGCGAAGAAATCCGCGGGCAGAATTTAATCGTTAAATAAATTTTCAACCGTAGGAACGTGAACCTTATTTCACAGACCGAAGTATTGGTGTATGAACGGCAAAATTCTTAACGAGAATAAAAACAAAAGTGAGAATTCATAAGGAAAATTCCGGATAGTTGGGAATATTTCCGAGAATTATGCCTCTATATTTCTATATTTATTAATAACAAAAAAGTACATACATATCCTACCGTGTTATTGTAAAAATGAAGAAAGGAATGCTTAGATGGTTCGGGCACATGGAAAGAATGAGTGATGAAAGACTGACGAAGAAAATATACAGAGCGAAAGTGAGTGGTAAAAGAAGCCAAGGAAGACCAAGGCTGACTTATGAAGATCAAATAGCCAGAGTGTTAGCAGACGGAAATGTCAAAAGCACTTGCATACCTAGGCGAAAATGTGTGAGGAGAATGATGAGATTTGAGGAAGCGAAAGAGGTGTGTAAGGACCGCGACTCCTGGCGCTCCGTCCTCTCTGACTACCCCGTTGGGGATACAGCGTGAAGTTATGTTATGTTATGTTATATCCTACCGTTAATATTTACAAACTTAAAACTACACATTATCTTAAATTATACTTTCTCAAAGTTGCCACTTAGAAAGCTGTCATTACTAAGGTGCCCAGCAGATTCTGCAGCATTTCTTGTTTGAATAACCAAACTGACTCGTTGTCGGAAGAAGCTACCAGCCCGGCGGTCTCCCGAACCTTCGACCAGTCTCTTACAAATATTAGAAACCACTCGATGGGTTTCGGGATCCCAGGGACCCAAAGTCTCGACTGCAAAGGGCTCAAATATGAAACTCTCAGAGAGAGTTGCATACTTACGCCGCTTCAAGTTCTCTGCAGTGCTCGCCGCGGCACCTACTGACTTGGAAGTCGCCGGTACATGAAAAAAAGCAAGTGTATCGACACATGTGGCGTCCCACACCAGCAGTCTTCCAAGTTTCCATGGAATGAGCGTCAAACCATCCGGTATCCTGCCGTCGCAGCGCGCAATTACTATAGGCTCTGAGACTGCAGGAACGCCAGCAGCGATTCTGCAGTCCGCTAATATCTTCATATTCGCTAGCTATTTCGCTTCAGTTACTATACTATTTCGAAGTGCTATAATAGCCCATACAATTTAATAAATATGAATACTGGGCATGCAAATTTGTGTAGGGGCAAACTTCCATAGTTTTTGGGTAGTCATTTTGGAATGAAAAGGCAAAAGCGAACAATGAGGAGAGCCATGTGGAAATTAATTGTGAAAAATTAGTCAGAAAATTAACAAAATTTTTGTATTTGATCATTAATAAAGCAGAGTATGGAGTCAACTAAAACGGGAGCTCTTTGGAGGTACAGCGATTCTCATGACAAGACTTTAATATTTGGTGCCAGATTGTAAAATTTATTAATAATTTAATTTTTTTTTAAAATCGGAACAGAGTCGGAAACAAAGAGTTCACATTTCGAAAAACTTTATTCTAAGCCAATATTTTTAAATCTTCGAATGATGGTTTTAAGGTCATCTAAAACAGTAACTGCTTTACCTTCTATTGTTCCGTCGTCGAGATACCAAATATTAAATTTGGAATTTGAATTACAAATGGCAAGATGGATAGCCAAACTGAAGATAGCTGGTCCGAATGTATATCCTCGTTGACAGCCAACTTCGGAATGTAATCCGAAGAATATTATCTTTATGATTTAATTTTGAAGGACTGCTGTAAGATTGGCAGAGGTAGGCATGTACCATACATATGTCCTGAACATGCTGTTTTATCTGTGTCAAGCAGGCGAGTCAACTGCTCGTTTGCCCCCGTTTTGATGGAAAGTGATCACCGCCACCCATGGACACCCGCAACGACCGGGGAATCACGGGTGCGTTGCCGGCCTTTAGGGAAAGAGTAGGCTCGTTTCAAATATTTATTACTAAAAGTGATGTCAAGGCGTAAATTTGTTGCGTCTTATTGCTCTGTGCACTCCGCTAAGGAAATGGCGTTTAGATGTAAGACATATAAAACATTTTATAGCTTTTGAAATGTTTGAAAGCCATTTCGAAAGTATTTGGGAATCCTAAACCTTTTAATGTCAAATATACGTATCGTTTGTAACAACTTTAAATAATGTTATGGTATAGTGAAACAATGTTTAATAATGTTCGAATCGTTTACAAGTAATAGTTTTTCATAAAGTTTTATGAGTGCAGTAGAGCGCAAAAATGGTTATTATGGGACATCCACGTAGAGGCTGAATGCAGCACTTCATGGATTATAAAGTGATTTTCCGAAGTGCACTCAACGCGTGGCAGCGGCGCGCGGCGGCGGCGTTCCATAATTATGGTAATGACTAAAACAATGTTGTATGACACCACAGAATCGCCTTTTAATAATTAATAAATTTTCCCTTAAAAGCTACATTTTATTCAGTAGAATAGGAACCAAGAGAATAAATACGTAAACAAAGTTACAATAATTGTTATATTTAACACAAGCCTTACCCGGCCACGCATTACGGTGGCTCAGTGGGTCTATTGGTTTAAGAAAACACGCACATATACGAATGCAACATTGTGTTAAAATTTCAAAGCAATCGGAGAAGAATTTTGAACAAACGAATATTTACGTTATAGATTACAATTTTTTTTCCTTCTTCATGGCATGGCGCACAGTTTAGCGCATTTGCCAATGTCACGTATTAATAAGTAGAATCAAAAGTAAATTCGTTTTTTCTTATCGTAAAACTCCTCTAGTAAAGTAAAGAGAAAGTAAAGCTTTACTGAAGTTTTAAAGGACTTCTTGGAAGAACGCGACAACTTCAGCTACACATGTCTTTTTAGATCTACTCCATTATTTTCACTTACACAGAACTTTAAAACACAATATATTATCACTGTTGTACTTTAAAACTCCTAAAAATATAAAAAATAGAAAATCCAAATAAAATTCTAACCTCACTTATCCCGTTCCCGCCAAAAAGTCTCAAACAATTTAAAGTTAATAATCAATTTACAGTCTTTCATTATTTACTTATGCATAAATTTAATTTCCTTTTTTAAGTTTCATTAATTTAATTAGGTTACACGATATTTTTAATTAAGCGACCGCAGAAATAACAAAAATATTACGAAACACAAACCTATTTCTGCTGTCGATCAATGAATGTTGTACACGTGTGAATTATAAAATACTATAAATTATTGTCAATTATTATTAACTATCTAACTCTTCAACGTGCGTAGCCCGACACACACTTGTTTTTTTTAAAATTGCATTCGTTAGTAATATCTGAAATTACATTAAACATAAGTAATAGTATATTGTGCAACAAGTGCGGTAAGTTGTTGATTGCCCATTCAATCGCCGGGCAATCGACGACATCACATGAGTTGAATATACTATTTTTTATTACCAATGCGGAGATAATTTCGGTACAAAGAAAAATAATAGAAAGTAATAACTTTATTATTATTTATTATTATATTAACCTAAAACTTTGAAATCAAGATTTTCTTTATCTTTCACACTGATGTCAATGGGTACTAAAACCGATTGTCTTTTTTTTTAGACATTCATTTTACATTCTTTTTAAATCGTGAATTTGCGTGTGCCAAGCAAAATTTGCATGCGACAAGTAAACTTGTCGCATTCAAATTGTAAAATGAGAAAATAGCTACTTATCAACCGCAAAAATGTGCGTTTAGATACTGTTTGTCCCGCATGAGTAATAAAAAATATATCAAAATGCGATTTTTGATTCGTATCACGCGTTACGTGATAAATTATTGAAAGCTATAAAGACAACCGCAGAAAAGTATTGTTTAAAATAAAACAGAGAAACGAGTGATCAAATGAAAAACATAAGTACCCGTCGTTTGTTACAGGCTTCCCTGCAATAACAATGCAATTTGTATAGCAGATTTAAAACACATCACATTCATCTTGTTCGAATAAAATGCGATAAGCTCCGCTTATTGATTGTTCCGTTTAAATTGGAAGCGTTCAATCTACTCGTCACAGAAATCAAATGAACTGAAAAAAAAACACAATCGACATTCATAAAGTTGCTTCTAATGAGGGATAATGGTACTGAAAAGGTTCAACATTTAACTTTCCAAGATTTAAAATTTATTTGTGAAGAGTTAATACTCTTCACAAATAAATTTAACCTACCTAATGGTAGGTTACAATCTCACTAAAACATAAATGTGGAAAAAATGTAAGTATAAACATGCACGATTGTCGCTTGAAGAATTAAGATCTAAATGTCTGCTAAGTTCTATGGAGGTTTCCTTAAATCATATGGATTTTTGTCAAATTATGTTATTGTTCAATGTGGAGAATAGTACGTCAGATGAAAGTGTCCAATGGAAAGTTATCAGCCGCTTCCTCTATTCATCCCCACCATGAAGAGAGGAGGTCAACAAGACATCGCTACCATTGTTTGTCCATGGTGAACCTTTTACCTCTGACCAGGGGGTGAAAGAGAGTTTGTGAACAAGCGTCTCATTTAAAAATTGTCACCTTTATCCATTCTCACCATAAAATGGCAGGGGAGGAGTCATGACGTCTCCTATCGTGTAAAAAATTCTAAATTTCTTCGAACGTACTACATATAATTTCTTTGCAATAACAACCCATAGTTTCTAGTTTTCTGATTTTTTTGTACATGCCCATTGACCTACCTTTGTGCCAAAATTTAAACTTCTTGGTCACCTGGAAGTGGTCTAAGTTTATGATAAGTGAGGTCAGTCAGTTACAAAAATAGAGATTCTTGGACTTTAAATTCTTGGACTCTTGAATTCTTGGATTCTAAAAAAAAAACTATAAAGGTTTCATTGATGAAGTTCTGTATTTTTGGTAATTGGGAAAAACCTTAATAAGCACACAAAATTGCAACTTTGTGTAATATTTAATAGATTTTCTTATCTTTGTATAATATTTTCAGATTAGATAGTATCTCGAATTGTTTCGTGTAGTATTACATAAGACACCGGCGGTGCGTCGCCCTTTTCTCATCCGAAGTTGGCTTGACACACTGCCATGTGTCTAAATCAGCCATTCCCAAAGTGGGCGATAACGCCCCCTTGTGGGCGCTGCAGGCCTAAAGGGGGCCGGTAAGAGACCCAGAAAAAAAAGGGGGGCGTTGTGTAGAGGCCTGGGGGGTGATTTGTAATTTCATTTAGCTAGGAGGCATCTTAGACAACGACTGCATGAGCTCAGTCAGAGTAGACAAAATAAGTTTGGGAACCAGTGGTCTAAATGAATAAGCCTTCTGACGGCTTTTGAAACAAAGATACCGAGAGTAGGTTTTGTTGCTAACTGAATGTATATTACGTGACGTGAACGTGGTAAAGCCATGCTGCTTTTCAGCACGAATTGGGCCGGTTCACTCGGTGAAATACCACCCTCTCACAGAATTTCGGCGTGAAACAACAGCATCTATAGCTGTTGTGCTTCGTTCGGTGAGTGAGACTTCCGGTGGCCCATCGCCCCTCACCCTCCTTTCTCTATTTTCCTAAAGGCCGGGCAACGCACCCGTGATTACCCGGACGTCGCGGGTGTCCATGGCCGGCGGTGGTCACTCTCCACCAACTGACGAGCTAAGGTTCGTTTACACTCTTTCATAAAAGAAAAAAAAATGGTTATGAGCGCTCTTTAATTTTTAACCGACTTAAGAAGTAGACGAGGCTTCAATTAGATACATAGACCCTCTGAGTTGCGGATGCTTCAGCCTTGTCAAGCATGCAACAAGTCTATGTGCAATATGTACCTACACTATAAATACGATAACCTTGATGATGCTAATAGATAATAATCTACAAATAGTTTTTTTTGGTACAGTTATACATAAAATTAAAAACGTTTAAAATATTATCATCTAATATAAGTAACATAAATGTCTACTCGTTCAACAATAAAAATAGTATCAATCAATTGTGGTGACCACAAACGGTACCGTCATTTGTTTCCAATATTCATCCAATCACAAACAGCCATTTGTAACAGATATAAATTGGTGGTTGCAGCCAATATGAGTTGTTCGGTCGATTTTGTATCGCATCGATGCGTCTACGACCACTAGCATTGGCCCTATCAATTGCGTACATGCGATTTCACTCAATTTTTGAAACTGACGCGCCCTTACCCTCGAGAGGGAGTGAAGGCATTACTCAAACCGCAGATTATGCAATAATTTTGATTTTCGATTTCTTGGCTGTATTTAAATTGTAACTTTTTGCTGTTTTTAAAAACAATTATCCTTGAACTTTAACGATAGATTTATAATATATAGAAAATAGGCATAATAATGAATGCTTAATATAATGATATGATATTTGTTTGTAATTTTGAAGAAAAATATAGATTATTTCATTAATAATTTCTCAGCTTAATATACAAGTTCATAGCAAAATACTGTAATTAATGTAGGAAATTGGTCATTTATTTCTGTTTTTGTAACATACTCTGTAGAAAGGACTAGCGGTGGCGGGGCAAGTATCGACATGAACACATTCAACGTTCCTCCCCCTTACACAGAGTAATATATTTTCAATTTTTGACTTATAATAGGATTTATCTTTTTAGTGCTGAAATGTTGCCTGTTATATATCATTGGAGGAAAGAAATAGCGCTTCAATATTTATAAAATACAATAACCAGAATATTCGCATGAGTGTAACATTGATTTTAAGTTGCCTTTAACGTTGATGTGAATTGGGGTCGGTTTGAAAAATAGCGTTTATTTGCGATTTCCAAGTGTATGCTTAAATCACGTACACGATAAAAAATTGTATGTGAAAATAGGGAAAGTTTCCGCGCGTGGTTCTACCGATACCATTCGAGTCCATTCTTATTGGACATTGAATGGCTACCGTAACGGAAGTAAAGGCACAGGACGCTTATCCCTGTTTACGAGACATTTTACGTTCAATACACAGTCTATTTATGCACATTTTAAACCTAAAATTTGCAATGATATGATAAAGAAACGGCTTTAAGCGAACTCAAACGCGATAAAACGTGTGAAGGGTCAAAGTGGTCGGCGATCCATCATAAAATTATATGAAAGTCGAGTGGAGAGAAAGTAAGAGGTGAACAGGGCAGGAAAAATTTATTGCGGTCTGCTCTTGATATCTATTGTTGAAAGCTGGTTTTATGAGTTTTTAAAATCATTTTATGAAAATAGCACTACTTATCACCTCAACGAGGGTTCCATGAACGGGTTTGTACGGCTTAATATAATGCTTACTATGTTCGTATATTATAACGGTATTGCGATTACATATCGGAAATTTTATTTTAAAAATGTTTATGTGGAAGAAATATCTGTGCTCGTTCATGAAATAGAGGAAGGAGCTTTAACGGAGTCATTCAGTTAGAAATTTCTTCTCTGACGACAGAGAAAAATCTGAGCTCGTCTTATAGCGTCGTTCGAAATCACTACCCGTGAAATTTGTCGCGGTTCCTGGTGGGAAACTGGCGTGTACTCATGGATGCATTTAGATGCACTCTGAAAGTGATCTATTAACCGTCTTATATAGTTGTAGCTAACTAAAGAATATTTTTATAACACTAAAAAAAATAAGAATAGAATACTCCAGACAATTATATAAATTATGTGACCTTAAACTAAGCACTAGACTTGTACTAACTATGGGTACACAACTAGCTCTCAGTAATACTCAGACTCCAAGTCAATTTAAAAAAGCTCGTTTCCTAAATTGACCCGACCGCGAATCGAACTCTAGACCTCGGCCTGGAAAGCAAGGGTTCTACTACTGCGTCAATGGGCCAGTCACAATACGATATTTATGGTATTATTTACAAAACAAAATGCAGGACATGAATCTGTTGCGTTTGGCGCTTATCCAACGTTCGTGTTGGTATTGGGTCAAGAAGAGCTCTTCGGGTAATAACTTCGGTTTCGGTGTAGTTACCTATCCAATGATAACTTTATTACGTGTTGTAGAATTTGTAGATAATGTAGAAAAACTCTAAGAGGTATATCGTTACAGAATATTGTAAAATTGAATTTAAGCATACGATTTTTTTACGAATAACAGTTTCCGCCTTCCACGTAACTATATAATACATACAATATAATTACACGAATGTTTTATTTTTTTATTTTTTCTTAATTTTGATTATTACGGTTAGAGTAGAATTAGTACTTACATATAACACCCAGTCCTTCGGGCTATGAGCGTTTGTACCACAAACGTAAAGTCTGGAGCCATCTCCCATTGGTTGTATTACTCGAATGTGGTTCCGGCAGTCGAAATGCTGTAAAAAACGGAAGTATAAATAAACGTTTTAGAAACACAAAAATATGTTTTTATTTAAAAGTGATGCGAGCGATGTTTAAATTTGTTGTTAAGTATAATAATTCCTTTGATTCTCTAGGTATTTTCTATTGGGGTTCATTCATGACTGTACACTGCCGGTGATCTTTGATTTACAGATCTTACGGACTATGTAGGTAAATATTAGGTTTATGTTGCGGCAGAAGCAGATAAACTCCTGGTAAGTTTGTCGGAGATAAAATTTGTTTCAATATGGTTTTCACTATAACGAAATATTTGGTTCTATTAGAAATTTTGAAGATGGAAGAAAGAATGAAGTAATTCATATGTTGTCAGTATCAGTGTAATGAGCGAAACTAGGGGTTACCATTGTGAAATTTACATAAAAATTAAACTGCCGATGATTAGTTTATTAATGATTTACGGTATATTGAAAAACTTTTTATAATGCGACGCGACACAGTGTTCGTTAGCAACTTATATAGCATTTCGAGCAGACACCTCGGGCAAAATTCATTGAAATAATAGTTTATTCGCAAAAGTGCGTGGATGTGAGTGTTCACAGTGTTCACAGGCTGTGATTATGCAAATTTGCCTCCAACATAAATATTAAACGGACATTAATATTCTGAACGACAGAAATATGCATGCGAGTTTTAATGAAAGAGACAAACTGAATGATTTTGATTCATTTCGATTTCTATTTTTTAAATTAATTATTAGTTTCATTTATTTATTATTCTTTGTGAGGTAGTAATGTTTTTTTTTTTTTTCTGCATTATATTTTCGTGGGAATCCTAACTACAAAATGAATGAGAGATTGGAAACTACATGCATTATCTAAAGACTCGCGGTAATAAGTTTGCGATCTGTCACGGGTAAACTCAACTCGCTTTCAGTAGATACCCATATTACCTAATATTATGTTTCTCTATAAATAGACGTAGATATTATGCCATATATACAGTCTGGCTATATGTCTCTAATCATCAGGGGTTATAACGGACAAAAACTTAATGTCGGTCCTGCGTTTTTCTTTGGAAAATAAATAGTTACAAATTAATTATGGTTTTTTGTTCCTTCTTCATGGCGAGGCGCACAGATTAGCGTATTCGCCAATGTCACTTATTGATAAGTAGAATCACAAGTAAAATAGTTGCGAGAACTTCAGATACACATGTTTATTTAGACCTACTCCATTCTTTTTACCCATACAGAACTTTAAAACACAATATACTATCACTTTCGTACTTTAAAACTTCCGACAATAGAAAATCTAAATAAAATGATAACCTCATTTCTCCCGTTCCCGCTAAAAAGTCCTTAATTATGGATATGTACTTACATTTTATTTTTACTTACTAGAGATATATTTAATATTCTATAGTTAAAATATTAATTGTTCGAGTTCTTTATACCTTACAAGAAAAAATTGAATATCAATATAAGATCACCCATGCGTCATTCGGTCCGTCCCTCTGTCACAGTCAACTTTCTCAGAAACAAAATGACAGACAGTCATGAAATTTGGTATATAGTAATACATATATCTAGTTAACCCACATGCATATTTTGCTCTACTTCATATTTTAAAATATTTTTAGTAGAATTAAAGAGGAGCAAGCAGGACACTCGACACTTGGCTAAGTCGACAGGAAATGTAAAGCCTTACCCAGTGTATAGAAAAATACATCGAAAAGGTCTTACATATTTATATAAATTTGGTTTGGAAATTTACCATTTCATAGAGTATGGAACTCGCAACATATAACCGATAACAGCATATAAGAAATAAAGTCGTAAATTTTACTTTTAGCACCCACTATAACGTGCCTAACTATTTTCATTCGAATATCTGTTTTAGAGATATCATTGAACTACTAAAATAGAAATGCTTCAGTAATTTGCTTCTTATATCTAAATGTTGTTAAATGTTCTCATGTGTAAGCTTTTGTAATAAATAACTTTGTGGTTTATTTTGTAATTCAATTTTTATTGCTATTTTAAAAAGCATTTTTCGTTAACGAAAATTTTATATTACTTGAATAGGTTAAAAATTTAGTCTGTTTATTAAAAGCGCAGATTAGTGTAGTGCGGTGAGTGCGGTTGGACGAGAGATTGAAACTAATTTTCCCTACGTCACTACGAGAGACCGCTCTAGACTATTGGAATATACCAACACGAGCGGAAATGTACCTATCTACGAGAATATTTAAATTAATGGCACACTTGATATTAACTTCATTTAAGTGTAGATTATGAATATATAATATCAAAAGGAAATAGTACTTTTCCTCCGTCTTCCTTTTAATTATTTAGTGCAAAAATAACCAAGAAAGTAGAAAAAGGTATGTACCTAAGTACCATAATGCATGCCATTCTTTTCTTTCCATATATCCTATTAAAATATAAACGAAAACATTGTTTACTTCAAAAAAATCTTCAAAAAAAGTAACACGATTTTTAATACAGGAACGAGTTGTATAATATAACTAATTTTGATATTGTTAATAACAATATAATATGATAATACAATATCCAATAATATCCAATTTGATCCTGCCTAAAATATACAATTTGATGAATAATAACTTCTAGTGTCGTACTTTGAAAATTAGTTAAAGTTTCTGTTAATTACTTAAAAAAATTATACGTTATAGAAATAAATTATAGTAAAGCGTTATTTTCTTTTTGGTCATTTCAATTAATTTCATCTCAGCATTAGCGATGACAGTATAATAGAGCAAAATAAGCGAGCGTTGGAATGAATTGCAATTATTTTTAAGATATTACTAAGGAGGTGCCTGATAACTTTTCATTTCAATAAAGTTCTGGGGGTGGTACCTTTTAGAAATATTTGCTGTTAGAGAAAGGATTGTGTACGTAAACAATTAAAGGGAGTGGCTTTGTTTTCTTATAAAAAGTTTGCGCTACACTTTCATTGGTTCGGTGGCGAGGAGGCAACTTTCGGAAAGATTGTTCTTAAGTAATTATCGGATTAATATACTCAGAATGTTCAGTCGGTACGTACTGACGTGAACAGGGAACTGCTTTGCGCTCGGAAACAATCAGAATTAAGTAGGAGAACAATTAGGCTCACGTCTAAGTTTCTTTTAACGGCACTTAGCCAGGAACGCTTGCATAACTTCACTGTACTAATGCCTTCGATTGGTCCATTTCGTTAATTATTCGCCACTTCCTAAGTAAGTAGATTTACGGGTAGCTTTTGCCGAGTTTTTAAAAAGGTTTTTTTTTCAGAAAGCGATTACGATACGAAAATAACATATTTTTTCTATAAGGTTTTTGTTCCGAATTAGAGATACAGAGCATTTTTTCTCATTCTTCTTAAAGACATTTAATTCTTGATTACATATCCATGGCAGCTAAATAATTTCTACAAATTTATTTCAATTGAAGAAGCTTTTATTTCAATCGAAGAAGATTTTATATTTAAGATTATCATAAACATTTTCAATTACCATAATTTATTGCGTAGTTTTTGGTCAAAGTATAAGGTATTCTTTGATGGAATCTGTACTAATATTATAAAAGGTAAAGTTGTGTGTGAATGTTGGGGTAATCTCTGGAATTTCTGAACCGATTTCAAAAATTGTTTTACAAATTGGAAACTACACCATCCGTGTCTAATATAGCCTATATTTTATTTTGATAAAAAAACTTTCTACCCAAGTAAACCGAGGGCAGGACAAAAGAGAATTTTCAAGTTAATGTGTACTGTAGTGAAGTAAAAAGTGTGCTAAAAGACGATGGCGTAAGACACAAGTAATTTATCTAAAAATCTGTTCTACCTAGTTAGTGAATTTTCCTTAACAGTGTCAAAAAGACCAATGAACTTAAAACAACAAGGCGAGTGTCGGTGCCAGCGGCGGGCAAGTCTACGTTAGGAATTAGCCGACGGCATTTTTCCAGCCTTTTTCGTGTTACGACATTATGTTTAGGAGAAAGGAAAACTCGCCGACAGCGAGAAACTTTGATTATGGCCTTCACGAGTGGCCGTTCCTTCCACAATCGTGGTGATAGACTCGGGGATATTTCTTTTTTATGACCCTTTTTGATACTAATAAAACAAATTTACTTTTTTCTACGTTGGAAGAGTAGGAGTGGGTAGCATGTGGTCTATTGCCTTTCTTTGCGCGCTATTGTAGAAGTTTGACCCTTTATTTGCGTCGGTTTATATATTACCACAATATTCATTTGTGTTGTAGTAAAGTTGTGAATTTGGTTGTGGCACTTTTTGCCTTTTGTACAGATACCTTTTAGAGGCGCACAGAGGTTTTACTGCTTACCTACTCTGAGACTTTATGTACATTTTGCATGAGACATTCCATTTCTGGTTGCGAGCTTTATGACTTTCTTATTAGATAGAACTGTGAGAAGGGGAGTAAAGAAGGAAAAGTAAATAAATATGTCGCAAAGCAAAATACGCAGCAGTTACTGATACATCCTACAATAATAGAGCACTGAAACACAAAATTAAATACTTTCTTTATTACGCAAACTTAAACAATAAACTATTTCGGTAAATATATATTTGCAGATAAAATCACACAAAGCTGTTAGAGGACACGTAAATAAAGTAAAGCACTCGCCCGTGAGAATCGCTCTCACAGTAGGCATTACCGAATTAGTCGATCGTGGGGCCGGCGAATCGCAATAATCGCCGTCTCTGGGTTCAGACGGGACTAACCGCCGAGAAATAAAACAAATATTGCTTTTACGCCGCGATTGTAAATCAAAATTAACGACCTTAATATAGCGAGCCAGAGCGTACCTCTAAGCTCCCCGCTATGAAATATGCCCGTTGCCCGCCGTTCACAGTTAAAAATGGGATTAACCCTTGATGGAAATAGTGCTAGTTGTGAGGCATTGCTCGAAAAATAAGAAAGTTTTTAAATACTGACGAGGTAATACGATGTATTAATGTAATAATTAATAAATGTAATAATGTATAATGGTTAATAAATGTAATAGTGTATAATGGTTAATAAATGTAATAGTGTATAATGGTTAATAAATTATTTAAATACAGAGGTCTTTCTTACCTCAGATTTGCCTTTAGACACGCATTGCGCTACATTACTGGGCTCCAAATTGATAGAGTCTCGCTGTAAATAATACAATATATTTTAAAATGTTAGTATAGCTATAGACTTATGTATGTTAAACAAATGGAACGGTTAGTTACTTCACAATGTGATGCGCTAATGTTGTTCATATTCAATCGGTACAATCGATCCCTGAAAGAAAAAGATGATTTTAAATAATATTCACATTCTTTTTTACAAATATACATAGGCATTAGTTTACTGTACAAGTTTACTGTGACTACGACAAAGTTGCGTCAAACTTAAATAGTTATATAAAATGTTTGAGGAAGATCGTTTTATGGTAGAAAATGTGGCAGTTACGTTATTGCCGGACTCGATATTGCCTTCGTGACACACACGATTGACCTATATCACCTCTTGTTGTTGAATCACCAGTATAATTCGCCCCCATGGGCTCTTATTAAAACATTGCGATAAAGTTAGAGTGAAAGGTCTAAAGAAAGCGGTCCATTGTTGTATACGTAGGTAAGATAGGCTCCCCTCGTAAAATAATAATAGGTATTGAATTGTATCGAACCTATTGGATTTGTTTGTTCCTACAAATAAACGTGTATCTTTATGATAAATCAACGTTTAATGTAGAACAAATAATCCCTGCAATTACATTAAATTCAAAGGAAAAATTTATTACCGTTGTTCTCGTAACTTAGTCATTTAAACAAACTTATAGTCTTTTTCTACTATATTGTTTTATTATTTATTAATTACTGATTATTAGTAATTAATGTATTTACTTACATACATACATATCTTCAAGCAGTATCTCTAATGGGGTAGTCAGAGAGGACGTAGCGCCAATCCTTACATACTTCTTACGTTTCCTCAAATCTCATCATTCGCCTCACACATTTTCGCCAAAGTATGCGAGTGATTTTACATTTCCGTCGACTAACACCCTAGCTATTTGATCTTTATAAGTCAGCCTTGGTGTTCGTTAGCTTTTTTTACTATTCGCTTTCGCTCTGTCTTTACTTCACATAAAATATAATGGATGTAATTCTTGACGTATAGAGAATTTACTAGTTAACCAGTCGCAGTTGGTTATTAGCCCGCAATATACATTTACTGTAGCTATTGATTACAGTATCTTGTGGAAAAGAAGAAGCAAATAATAATATTATAACTTACATAGCACCCACGTAAAGCGCATCTCTTTTTGAATCCACAAAAAACGTCCTATAGTAGAGAGTCCCACAAGAGAATTCACGAACATGATCTGTAAAAACAGAAAAATAATATTATTAATTTATGGTCATAATAATATTGAGATGTAAGAATGCTTTATTATGCGGTTTATAATATTAATGTAGATGAGCTATTGGCTTAAAAACAGACATTTTTCTTAGTACTCTTCAAATAAAGTAGACATTTTCGGTAGATCAAAGGCCTCAAATGGAGGTCGCATGCTCGCAGATACGTTTGAGCTATTCGAGAAAGATTTGAGAATAGACATCAAAGACCCGTCGTTGATGTAACAGACTACTATCGTATCGTTCGTATGTATAATCAAACTGACTACGTTAAAATATGTAAGTTCATAGGTGAATTTGTTTTTTCATCAATATTAATGGTTAAACGTAAAATGTCTTGAACGACTGAAGGAAACTGTATAACATCTTGGGAGTGTGTTTTCGAAGGATGGAAGACGAGAGCTGGAAATGAAAAGACGAGTGGCAGTTGGGAATAAAACCGGTGTTTTGTCCGCATTAGCAGACAGTGTGAATAGTATAGTATATCTATTCCCGCCAAAATGGCCAACCACAATGTGGTGTTGGTGCCAACTTTATTGTGCGGTACTGAGGCCAAGATATGCCAGAAATCGAGTGAAAGTAAGATAGATGCTGAGGAAATATGATCTCTCAGAAATATTTGCGGTGAAAAGATAAAAACGTAGTACGACAAGGGTAGACGATAAAGTTATTGGGAAAATGAAGATAAGAATTCTTAGATGATTCGGGTCTATAATGACTGAGTTATGAACTATTGACGGATAAAACTACGGAACAAAAACGACCGGTAGCAGACTTCAAGGAAAACCAAAGCCAAGTTATGAAGATCAAATATCCAGAATGTTAACTGAGTAAATATACTCGCCTACCTCGGCGAAAATGTGTGAGGAGAATGAGATTTTTGAGAAAGAAGTATGTATGCTTGGCTCTTCATTCTGTTTCACTACTCCGTTAAAGACACGACGTGAGGATATGTAAATATTTCTAATTGTAATTTTTGGAAAAATTGATAATTATGGAAATATTACAACCATAAAGGATGTTTAGTGAACGATAGTACAAGCCAAAGAAAACAAAAGCTGACTTATGAGGATTAAGTAGCTGCAGTGCTAGCTGACGGAAATGTTAAACGTACTGGTATACCTTGGCGAAAGTATTTGAAGAGAAAGACGAAATTCGAAAAACCAAAAAAAGGATGGATCGTGACGCTTGACGTTTTGTCCCTTCCAATTCTGTTACGGATATAGCCTGAAATTATGTATGTATGAATAAAGGATATAAACATATTTCTGTCAGGTAGGTACTACGTAGTGTTAAGGAATACAGTGTTAGTAAATCCTAATTGTATTGAAATAATGCAAGTTCATTTTGTTAATTTATTATTAAAGCTGTAGGACAAGGCACGTTCACGTCCGGGTCGTCACGTCTTGTTTTAGTGTTTCGGGTGACTGTAGATCGAGGGAGAACTTTCAATGGCGATTGGGTCACGCATCAAATACCGATGTTCTTCTTTACACGCATTGACGGGATGTGCTGGTCATGAATTTAAGCGACTACAGACAACGAACATACTATATACTCTTGCAGTGACTTGTAGAAAATATTGGACGTGAGCAAAGCGAATAAGATTCGATTTTATCTTATACTTGAATATAGTAATATATATCGCTGTCCCGATCACAAGTTGCTGTGGCTCAGTAGGTTTGTTAGTTTTAGGTACAATAAATATGCGTGTATTCGAATGCAATGTTGCGTTAAAATTTCAAAGCAAGGTGTGAAGAATTACCAATAACGGGGTAGTCAGAGAGGACGGAGCGCCAAGTGTCGCGGTCCTTACGTACTTCTTTCGCTTCCTCAAATCTCATCATTCTCCTCGTGCATTTTCGCCTAGGTACGTGAGTGCTTTTGACATTTCCGTCTGCTAACACACCGGTTATTTGATCTTCATAAGTCAGCCTTGGTTTTCCTTGGCTTCTTTTACCATCAAAAGAAAATTTACAGTTTGTGGTCACGCAATAGTAATATGTATTTGTCTGAAGTATTTATTTATTAACACTAGAGGTCGCCCTATAGTCGAAATTCGACCGCAAATGGGTATAAACGTATAAGATAAACTCTTTGGCGACAATCAGCTCTGTGCGACTGTTTGATCCAAGGAGGTTACATTACATATATAATCACAAACTATTATGAATTTGACATTGACAGTCTTTTCGACATTGGCAGTATGACCATAAACAATGAATGTTGAATTTAGTTTATTAATTTAATGTACTTATTTGTAACAAATATTACATAAACATTTTAGCTTTCTCCAGTTCTTCTCCATATAAACTTTAAGTGTACCTTTTACATTTCTCCGTCCGCACAATTTTCTTAAAAAGGAGTACATAGCTTTCTCTTCACGTATTAATACATAGATTCACACAATATTTTTTTACGCTTGATTTATTTATTTTGTGTTTGTTTTTTGTAATTAAATTAATTATTTTAATAACACAAACAACATCAAACTTATAATCCGGAGCAATTTCGGAAATAATTGAAGTTGAATATAGAAGTAATGTAAAAAAAAATAAACGAAGAATGTGTTCACAATATAACTATTATTTAATTTTTATTACCCAATTCCGGTAATTAATTTATGTTTGTGCTACATCCTATACAGCTCAGTAAGTGTAAAAATGACGTAATATCGGCTATGAGATGGAGACAGATGGACAGTCAGACAGATAAATAGATGAATAGACAAACGGATATACAAACTGACTCGATGTAAGGTGCAATGTTTCCATTTTTGCCATTTTGCCTATGGAACTCTTTTCTGTCAAATTATACGTGATAAAAATTACTTAGTCACTAAATTTTATTCAGATTTAGCTGTTACTAATGACTTCCTCCGCGTGGAAAACGAAATGATATACAGCCTATGTCCACCATGAAGGTCAATTTACAAACTTTGCCTCTTCATAACATTAGTTAAAATTTAGATTTGTATTTGAATTTGTACAAGAATCAAATTAATATAATTTAACAAATAAACAAATAGATACTTCTAGTCCTTTTTTGTGTAATATTTTGCCCGGCGCCTATCGCGCACGGTCTGCGCATCTTACTATTATCTTTTCATTTTTGTATTATTATTATAGATTTCAAATACGCATTTATTTAATTTCAGTAACATATTATAAGTCTACGATGGTGAGAGACTGTGTTTACTTACATAAGAACAAATAAAATCAGAACAAAAAGTATTGTTCTTTCATTAAATATATTGATATTCGAACAAGTTTATATATTATGTATTAAAATGTCTAATTATTTGGGTATCAGTAACCTTTAATGTTATTGATATTCGTTTTTAGCATTAAACTGGAACCCTTATAATTTCGTTCTGGTCGTCTGTCTGTCGGTATGTTACAGCTATTTTACTAGGAAACTATGGGCATTACACATATACATAAAATATAGAAAGTATATATTATATAGAAAGTATACATATGTATTGTTCGAACCCCAAACAGGGGTGTGTATGTACTGAAATTATCAAAAAATAAAATTAGAGGTTGCGGTCTATACATGTAACAGGGGGACGAGAAAATTCTTTTGTACATTAATGTATGTAAAGTGTTAGTATGTATAAAGTATCTTAGAATTATAAATACCGAGATGGTAGATATTGATTAGTGAAGTGTATTGATTAGTGTTAAACGGTATGTCAATACAATAATTTTCTTTATGCGGCATATAAATTAATGTGGACAAATTAATGTCAACAATGTTTCCTGGGAATAGAGTTTGAATAGACAATGCGATATCAAATGGGGGAATTGGACAGTTGCGAATGGATTCAGAAATCACTATTGCCTAGACGCGACGCCGCTGGGACAAGCCTGCAACCTTGTTGCATCAATTTGCATATACTGTATGATGTTGTGCTTTCAAAGTCTGCTTTATACCACCGACTATTTAGAACAGTCATACATGTGGCCCATCTAGCTTCATTGAATGGCTCGATAAGTAAAAAAAAATGTCATGCTGTAGGTCTACTTAAAGGCACTGATTTTTACAATATTTTAATCGTATTGTTGTGGCCCGATTAAAAAAAGTAAATGTGTACATCATGTACGCACGTAAGAAGTTATACTTCCTTGACATTTTTAAGCACAACGGGCCACATATAAAAAACAACCTGTCCACATGTAATAAAGTAAAACTGGCCGCTTCAAATGAATGAAATAAAAAATAATAAAGTATGTGTTACAACGATGATATAACTTCCGCTACATGCTGAAATTATCTTCTAATCTGTTCTTACAAACGCGCCAAAAGAAGTATAACTTCAATATAACTTCAAACAAAAAGGTTGAGTATGGCTAATTTATAATTTTCACTCGATTAATAGAGAAGTCAAAAAATGTTGAGGTACCTTAACGTAATAATTAAGAACTACATACTTTTAGTAGTAAACTTAATTTAGTTATCTAAGTAACCAGTTTCATTATCTAGGTATCGATAGTCTTTAGTTTTTAAGGTTTCGTAGTCAAATAGCAAAAAATAGAATCCTTCTAAATTAGAAGGGTTCTCTTTTTTGACTAAAGACAAAATTAAATTAAAGACTAAATTAATCCTGTCCGTTTGTCTGTCAGTACGTCACAGCCATTTCACTCGGAAAACATTGCACCATGTATATAAAATTTGTAATATTAGTGTGGTTACAATGGCGCGGTGCACTCCGCACATGTAGCAGAGGGTTGAAAAACAATTCGTGCACGTAAGGTTGTGGGGTATTTTTTGATTATATCTTCAAAAATGCAGAAAATTCGACTTTTTATTGAATAACATTTTATTTAATTTTTCTTTCTCTAATACTTGGTGAGATATGCGTTTCTAAGTTTCAAAAACTTTCAACTATGAAGTGGAAATTCTGAAAAATTTTTAGGTGGCAGAACTTAAAAAACACTCAACGAAAATTGCTTTGATTAAGATATGTTGTGTTATTCTTAAGATGTGGGATTTTTTGGTTACACGCTAACAGACTGCAGAAATAACTTTGTTTTCACATTGTCCCTGAGAAATACTATGAAATAGATTAACTACAAACTTATTTTTGTTGCTAATAAAACGAATATTGTTCATCTCGACTACGATCTTTTCCTGTGCGCGGTCCAACATTGGATTTTTCTACTGCATATATTGGAAACTTAAAATTTACAGTATCTAGAGATCTCTATAATACTAAAATAATCCTAAAGCGAAGCGATAATGGTAAGTCATTTAGATACATTACACATTCAAAGCAGTATCTGTAGCATATAGAAAATTAAAGATACATCCAATTCCAAAATTGTTCGCCTTTGGTAAGCAATCGAAAATGAATGTATACGTAAATATTTTGAGTTGGTAAATCGAAATTGTACTGTTAAAGCTAAAATTAGTTCGTGCTCTTATGAAGAATTCCGTACGCAAAATAACTTTAAACAACTCGGTGTTATATTTCTTTATTATGAACCAAACTAGGTATATCTATTTATATTGACTATCCCGTTGGTGAGGCGGTATATCATTTAGATTAGAAGTCTGCGCCCCGGGTTCAAATCTGATCAGGTCAATTTAGGAAACGAACAGTTTTAAGTTGTCTTGGAGTCTGGGTATTACTGGGACCTATCTCAGTTCTTTGTGTGGTACCCATAGCATGTACAAGCATAGTGCTTATGCTTGGTTTGAGGTTACACAACTGGTTTAATTATCTGGAGTATTCATATGTTATTATTAATCAAAGTCGGCAACTCTACGTACAGTAAATTTGAATATTTTTATGGCCGACCTGTTTGCTACTTGTGTTTGACCTATTCATACAATGAATAAAAAAAAATATAATAATAAAAAATATAATGTTTTGGAGAGATGAGTGTTTTACTGAGAAAAATAAAATAATCGCTTAATGTTAATAATTACTTAATAATCCATTCATTCATCAATTCATCCATATCCTGACGCTATATTTCTAACGGAGTAGTCAGAGAGTATTGGAGCACTAAGCATCGCGTTCATTACATATGTACGAAGACATACTTCTTTCACTTCCTCAAATCTTATCATTTTTTCACACATTTTGGCCCTGGTATATGAGTGCTTTTCACATTTCCATCAGCTAGTATTCTGGCTATTTGGTCTTCATTAGTCTTAGTCATTCTTGGCTTCTGCTACCATTAAGTTTCGCTCTATAGATTTTCTTTAATTTCTCTTCTTTCTGATAAAATATTTATTGAGTTACATAATCAAGTTTCTTCTTGCTGTTGGTGTAATAACAACTATTAAATAAGCCATTCTTAGTGTTTAATATTATTATTTCCAAATTCGGAATCGGATTCGGAAACTGTGGTATGTAATATTTGAATATACTTATACACGTTATCGCTCAATAAAGCTAGACAGACTGAATATCTTACAAACATGTTTACTATTATGTCCCGTAATTTATAATACAAGAATGTTCTTCTGTCTCCTGTAGTACCTATTATACAGCAATTGCCAACATCATGTCTAATATGTGAGTTCTATTTTGTCGTTTTTAAGACAATAATATCGTGTACACGTGTATCGTGTTGTGATCAAAATTGTACATAAACATCTTCAAAGAATTTAAGTGCAGATGTTACTAACAAAAGGTGTTATGTAAGATTACATTTTCTGCATATTTTTATAAGAATTTCAAAGTCGGTTTCTACAGAAGATACTACTCCACCGTAACATTTTTGCAAGCTAGAATATTTGACAATATGGAATCACATGCAATACATATTTCAGACTCGTAGCGCTTGTCGCGTATCTTTCATTGCGACTCCCGTCAGAATCATAATATATTCAGTGGCAATGTATTTTTCACCACTCAATCTCCTAGTGGATAATAATAAACTTTTATTTTTGTTGTTAGTAATAATTTTTTTAGGAGTGTACATTCTGCACCAAGCTAATAGCGCTACCTACCTTTGCGCTTTGGGATATGTATCCTTCTAAATAGTAATACGAAAAGTGTTATTAAATAAAAAAGTAGACATGCCATACTAGAACATTGTGTACTTTATAGATGGATGAGATACACAAACACATAGACACTATTCACAGTGTCACACTAGTAGTGTGCACTATACGCTAGCGGCAAAACAGATAAAATGATGAAATAGACTGCTGCGACAGTACCTAAAAGAAGTTGTCGCTATTCGTATAGTTTCGAGTGCTTCGGTTTGCCTTGGCGTGCGTATCACTCTGAGGGCTTTCCACCCAATTTAAGATGTTCCGCGCCGAGCGCTATTGCTTTTTGTTAATATTAATAAATATAAAACATCAGATAAGCTTTTTAACGTACGGTACTGAAACCTGGGTTACAAAGAAAGATGTCCTCCAAAAGCTAGAACTAAATCAGAAAGCGATGGGGAGAAAATTAGTTGGCGTAACACTCAGAGACAGGAAGACCTATAAATTGCTACGAAAATAAAGCAGGGTTGCTGATGTGGTGAAATGGGCGGCGGAACTGAACCGGCAACGGGCCGGACACATAGCCAGAAAAGCATATTCCTGGTGTAGAAAAGTCTTGGAGTGGAGGCCATGGAACCGAAAGAAACGAGAGGGAAGGCCGTAAATAAATGGAACATCGTGAGATTGGTGGCAGTAACTGGACGAAAACTGCCCAAAATAGAAAGGAATGGAGATTGTTGAAGGAGGCCTACACCAATTTCATTGAAAACGACTTGAGATATTGATTATGACAAGACATCAAATTAAAGTTTTTAAACTTTCACGATTTGTACACATTTTAGAATTCTAACTAACAGGGTCTATGTATATAACATTAAAGTGTTAACACGACACCGGGTAGTTAGGATTATAAAGAGATGTCAAATATTCAGTCTCTACTTCACAAAAATCTGTACTAAAAGATACATATTTAATCTGATGTTATGCAGGTATTAAATATGATTGTAGTCATAAAAATTAATTTGGTTGGAAGTAATTACAAACAGTACTCGAGGTTGGTAATAAGCAAATATAATTAGTTAGGGCTGAACCATATCAAGATTCTTGGTGGCTTGAGCACGCGAAATGTTTAACGGCGACACGACACCGTGGCGGTGGCATCGGATACAACGACCTAGTAATCTTTTACTAGGATTATTTTTTGAAATGTTCCAGTACATATTGAAATTACCTAAAACGTATAAGCGTACCGAAATTACCAAATAATATTTATTACTTAATTACGTACGTATTTAACACTATATAGTAAAGTTATAACAACAAAACTATCATAGATTAAAAGGATGGATTTAGGTATGTCATATTTCATGTGTTGGGGACAGGGATTGAATTTGGATGAATAGTCCGACGAGAGTATCAAAACGTAAGACAGTTTTTCAGCACACGTCTACTACGAACCCGCTCCCAATATAAAATCTCCTCGTTTCTCAATCTTTCCATGTGCCAAGACTCTGTCAAAACGGTACTTAGCATGTGTCTCTTGTGTTTTTAAGTTAATGTAAATGAGGACCATTCTGATATACAATACTTGAAAATAGTAATATATATCGCTGTCCCGATCACAAGTTGCTGCGATTCAGTAGGTATATTAGTTTTAAGTACATTAAACACACGTGTATTCGAATGCAACGTTGCGTTAAAAATTCAATGCAACCTGTGAAGAATTTTCAGAGATTTAAGATTTTGAACAAAAGGCCAATTACATATCTTCACGCTGTATCCATAACGGGGTAGTCAGAGAGGACGGAGCGCCAAGTGTCGCGGTCCTTACGTACTTCTTTCGCTTCCTCAAATCTCATCATTCTCCTCATGCATTTTCGCCTAGGTATGCGAGTGCTTTCGACATTTCCGTCTGCTAACACTCTGGTTATTTGGTCTTCATAAGGCAGCCTTGGTCTTCCTTGGATTCTTTTACCATTAAAGGATCATTTACATTTTCATTTATTTAGGTGGAAAAGTTTTTATTTTTAAAACTTTGAATGAACCTCTTTTCTCTCATACTATCTAAGAAGAGAAATAAATAGATAGAGAAAGCAAGAAACAATTTCTAAAGAATGAAATTATGTATGTTTACATGCCAGCTGCTTATTTTTCTGCGCAGGCCATACAATTCGGCCAATGGATAAAGCTTGTTATAAGGAACTGATATAGGCGATGGGAGCAGGTTGTTATCAGTAAGCTGAAATACATACTTTCTTGTTGATATAGAGGTGACATCAAGGTGTGATTTTTTTTATGTTTTGATGCTCTGTGCATCTGAATTAATCTGAAGTATGTCCTTATTTTTCTACTTAGAGATAACATAATGTATATAGGTATATAAATAAAAATTAATGTTACATGTATTTTGAGTGGCTGGCCCGTTGACATGATACTTATTGCGTCTGCCTTCCAAGCCGAGGTTCCCAAGTTTGATTTCTGACTAGGTAAATTTAAGAAAGGAACTTTTCTTAATTTTCTTGGATATTAAGCGTTATTGGGTGCTTCTCTGTGATTCTTGTCTGTTGGATTCTTTAGTATCGATACGCGTAGTACAAGCCTAGTACTCAGTCGCCTAATAGTGGAAATTCGACCGCAAATAGGTATAAACTTATTATTTAAACTCTTTGGCGACAATCTCTACCTGTGCGACTGTTTGATCCAAGGAGGTTACGTATATATGCTCACAAACTATTATGAGTATGAAATTTACAGTCTTTTTGACATTGGCAGTATGAACGTATATAATGAGTGATTTATTTAATTTAATGTATTTCTAATGCATATTATATGAAAATATTAGCTTTCTCCTGTCCATCTTCATATACAATTTAAGTGTACCAAGTTTCACACTCCTCCGCGCAATTTTCTTGAAAAGGGAACCAAAATTTTTGCTTTACATTACATATTGCAATTCAATATGTTCAACATTCAACAAATTAATCAACACAGTCTGGAATAACAATAAATTATTTTCTTTTGTTGTTTGACTTCGGTAATTTGATTTATAACTTTGTGAAAGTTTTGCTATTTTTTTCGGTTTGTGAATGTAACGTGTAGCAAACTCGACTTCATCGGGGTAATTGTTTTATCGCATGAGCACAGTTACACTGGTCAGGTGTGGGCAGGGGGAGTGCGGGAGGGCATGTGGACCCTCACAGCTGGAGCTCCGAGGAAGAAAGTTATAATAAGCCAGCGCACGCTCCAAAGATCCTATCGCACCAAATTATTTTGGTCAAGGATAGTTTAAGCAAACAACACGTTTTCTATTTTTTGGGTATTATAATAATTTGAAAAAGAAAGCACCCCTGTATCAAGACATTTTATTTGGGTCACAATACAGGACAAAAATGTGAGAGAAGAAACAGTACTGAAAAAATTGAGACCGTCTCGTTACATTTTCTGTTTGTAGCTATTTCAAGAATGGAACTTGTTTTCATATAATTTATATGAACATAAGCATGTTATAAGTTACACGGCAACAAGTTCTACACAGCATGAAATTTCACAAGCAGTGGCCCTTCGGTACACAAAACATACTATCATTTATTAGATCATACATCAATCGCATGAAATTCGTGACAATACGTAATAGGACCAGAACATTTTCCTAAGCAAAACGCCATCGTTTCACTTGATGGATTACACGGCGATTACAGTCGACAGGAAATCCGCGTATTTTTCATTTGGCAATTGTGTATAATAGCCACGATATGAAAATATCGTTCTACACGGCACCGATTAGATTAACGGCATACAATTGGCTTACATGAAAACTTTGGCCCATTAGCGTTCAGTAATACCTGCTCCGTGGATTGGATTAATTCGGAACGCGCCCCGCGGGTGTTTGTGTTACGTGCTCCGTTATCGCTTTTGTCTCTAACAATAACACGGACGAAGTCGAAATTAAATGTTTAGGTGCGTTTAGAAATGACTTTAGTTTCAATGAATAACTTTTGTGAATATAAAATTAACGAATTACTATGCTGTAATTTCCTGATTGGATACTTTTTTATGTTCGAGGAGTTCGAGGAATCACAATACAATGTAGCTGTTCAAAATCCTATTTATGATATCTAATCTAAATTCTACAACTTGTTGACATGTACAACAGTCATATTTATAGTTAGCTTGAAATAGAGCTGTATCCTATTTTTTTCATTTTTGACTTTAATGTAAAAAAATTGTAAAAGAACAAGAAACTAACCGCAACTTCGCTAAATTTTCACCGTTGCTGGTCTGGTGTATTACACGTAGCACTCTAATAACACTGCTTTTGTGTTATATAGTACACGCAACTGTGAAATATTCAAAAATAACAATAAATAATATCCATATAACACAACATTGAAAGAATTGAGGTTATTTCTCAAGCGTTTTGTTTTTAATTTGTAGTGTCACATAAAGGTTGCCAATTTTCTTAGATCAAATAATTATCATTCATAATTTAGTTTAATATGTGTGACACAATTCATTCGAAATGTAAGACAAAATGATAACAGAAGAATATTATTGTTTGCGATGTGCAAACAATAATAATCTATTCTTTATTTTTAAATGTTTTTTAAAAATACAAATTTTTACACTTATCATGACGTTTATTATTCTTTTAATTATTGGTGGTTTTTATTGAAGCCCGAAGACATAAATAGACAAAAATTCTAAAAATGTTTGTTTTACTAATAACTAATAAGTATGACAACTGAATCAATTATTTGCGAATTAGCCCATTCTAGTTATGCTATAAATGTCATAGTCGCCACATTTATTTACAATTAAGTGCAAAAATTAAAAACATAGGATTTTAGTCTCGTGTGACAGCTGTCAATATTATGATGATGGTGTGACCTTTATGTCAATAAAATATAAAAACTTTTCTTTGTTTTATTATACATTAAAATTAATTTCATTTAAAGATTTCACACTATTATCAATTGTGATAGCATAACTGTTGATAATTCCGATTCCATTATTCACTGGTTCCCAAACTTATTTTGTCTACTGAGTCGAGAGCTCATGCAGTCGTTGTCTAAGATGCCTCCTAGCTAAATGAAATTACAAATCACCCCCCAGGCCTCTACACAACGCCCCCATTTTTTTTCTGGGTCTCTTACCGCCCCCCTTTAGGCCTGCAGCGCCCACAAGGGGGCGTTATCGCCCACTTTGGGAATGGCTGCATTATATCATAAACATGACTTTGTGACAGATGTTACAGGTATCAAACTATTTTGTACGAACTATAATGGATACATTTTTTATTAATACATCTATATCATAAATATTAATTACAATTAAATTATTAGTTATTAATAAATATAAACGTATAGATCGTTTCAGTAAGATGTTTCAGTTGCCGCGACGCGTCGCAACGTGGATTAACCACGGAACAAAATTAACCCCTTATGATATGAGATTTCAGTCACGATCGTCTTGAATACTCGACTGACGGCAAGTCGAAGTGAGTTAAGCGAGTTAATCGGGACACGTGTAGATATAATGTAGTAACAGCATGGATGTGGGATACACAGGTTATGGTTGTTAAAGTTATACATAGGACTTTTTGGCGGGAACGGGAGAAGTAAGGTTGTCATTTTATTTAGCTTTTCTATTTTTTGCATTTTTGGGAGTTACAAAATACAAAAGTGATAGTATATTGTATTTTAAAGTTCTGTTTTAAAGTTAAACATGTGTAGCTGAAGTTCTCGCGCTCTTCGACGAAATCCTATAAAACTTCAGTAGTCTACTATCACTTTACTGGAGGAGTTTTACGATAACGATCTAGATAAGGATTCTTCTAGATTCTACTAGTTAAATAGAATACTTGACATTGGCAAAGGCGCTAATCTGTGCGCCATGCCTTGAAGAAAGAAATAAAAAGTTATATATAAATGTAATATTATCTAATAAGTCATTCAAAACTAAAAAAAAGGATAGGACACATGTACTTGTACGAGTATAGCATAGTTCGTAATTTATAAAAGAATCACTGCATGAATTTAAAAAAGGTACTGAGTATTAGGTAGTAAATGCTTATTAGATTTAAGCTTGTAATAACGTTATTAGAATTTCTATTAAGTTCAACTTAACGGGTAAAAATGTTATGACAATATATCATAATTTTAAAAAAGTGGCATTCGATGGAACAGCAAAAAATAGTGTTATGCGAATATGTCAAAATTATTATTGATTGAGTTTAGATACAACACATGCTGATGAAAAGTATTACACTTTTCATCAAAATGTAAGCACACAGAAAGCCTGTAAGTGTATCGAATTAAACTAATAGGTACTTCTATTTTTTATGGTAGTAATGAGTGTACGATATTACACATATATTATAGAGCCGGGGAGTAAAGACGCAAAGGTTCAAAAACTTAGCACCAAAGACCACAGTCCCAATACATTGGAGAATTCGTAAAAAGAAGAAACCTAATTGCGTAACTTGTTTACTGAAATAAATTATCGATCTAACTTTTTAGATGCATTAATCAATACGTTCTTTTGAAATTTTATAATGGGTACGCCAGAATGAATTAACTATGTCTTCATTTCCAGTTTATGGGGACTCATATCTAGTCCATAATTTCATTGCGTGACTTTAAAATAAATGTTGATCTGACTTTTTGGCGGGAAAGCGAAAAGTGAGGTCATTTTAATTAGATTTCCTATTTTTTACATTTTTGGGAATTTCAAAGTACAAAAGTGATATTATTTTGTATTTTAAAGTTCTGTATAAGTGAAAAGAATGGAGTAGGTCTAAATAAACAAGTATAGCTGAAGTTCTCGCGTTCTTCCAAGAAATCCTTTATAACTTAGCCTACTATCGCTTTACTGGAGAAGTTTTACGATAAGAAAAACAAACAAATTTAATTCGAACATGATTAACACGTGACATTGGCAAATGCGCTAATCTGAGCGCCTGCCATGAAGAAAGAAAAAAAATGTTGCTTTCACATTAATGCCTAAGCGATGACTGTCCATCTATACACAATAACTTACATTTTTGCAATGATTGGTAAAAAATAATAATATCTAATATCTTTCTACGTTTGGAACTGGAAAGAATGAACTGTATATGTAAAAATATCCTATTTCAAGGAATGGAAGTTGCGCAATTAGGCCTCTGCTCATTTATGTTGTAATTAAAATTTTAGAGTAATCATTGTAAAAATTTTAATTAATTTTGAAATATTAATAATAAGGTTATAACGCTGCCGCTGGTACTCTGTGAACACACTTTGCCTGGAGTCGATGAAACTTAGCAGCGATTAAACGGGTGTCGTAAAACGAAACCAAGTAATCTCATACGAACGTAATAAAGTATTAACGCAGTCTCCCCGGGACGTCTTCATACTGCTTTTATGGCATTTTCTTTTTAAATAAAACATTATTTGACTCTGCTGTAAAGCACTAAAAATAAATTACTTTGAAAATAATTAGAAATCTCGCGGTGAATATTTGCGTGTAAAGTTTATTTTTGCCTTTTGAGTGATAATGACAAGAATAACAAAGGAACATAACATTTATTGTATGAACAAATAACAGCATAGCAAAAGAAAGAAAAAATTGGTAGCTTGACATTATTTATATTTGTGTGTGTAGGGAACAAAGGTTAACTGTTAGTCAGTCATGTATTTAATATGGGCAACAAGCACGAGGTGTTTCATAAAGCCTCGTCGAGAATGACAGATTACCTGAATTCCTCCCTTTACTGCTTATTAACTTCACTTTATTAACTGATGTACGACCGTTTGTGAGCTGCGCGAAATTCAACATCACCTTTGTCTTATGAATATGTGTCCACACATCAAAGAACCAGGAAAATGTGTTCTAAAAACTTTAAAAAAAAAAAAAATAATTTCCAGAAAATCGTATGTGATTGTGACATGATTTCAAATTAATCATTAAGGTTGTATATACTCGTACTATAGAAAACACGGATCCCAGATAGATATCACTTTGAAGATATTATATTACACAGATTGCTTATCTTATTCAGAGAATATGAAATCTTATTAGCTCATCATCTATACAAATTCCCTGTAATACTAATTGATATACATAACGTATATAGTACTATATCAGTTTTTATGCCAAGAAGTACCTGTTTATAGATACATGTTATTTTAGTCCTAATACAGTTAGATATTTTGTGTTAAATAAATATGGATGAGCTTTTATAAAATTACAAATTTCTTGTTATTATATACAAAGAAGGACAGTCCCCCAAGAGAGATAGATAAACTTCTAAAATAAAAGGTTACAGGTTGTCCAAGAATTCACTTTGCGAACGATGCTCAGATAAACGCTATATGGTGACTTTGTCCAAAAATAAAATAAAATTTAATAAAACTTGGGCATACTAATTCTCACTTTTTATTGAACGCTCCAGTACGTATAATTTAACGAACATTTCCTGATCGTTAACATTAAACGATAAACAATTTTATGTTTAGCATCACTTACGAAAAAACTAGATGTGTTCGTTGTAATCCTGTTTCTGTTCAATTTCTCAGACATGAAAACGCTCTCCCGGTAGCGCGACTAATTCCGAATGCACCTCCAATCGTAAAAGAAGTCGTAAAGAAGCGAGTCTCCCCTAGAACCGATGCACGGGAATCAGGGAACAAATAGTTGATTTCTTATTGGCTTCCGCCCAGGCTCAGATTGAAAATTCGCCATAAAGACATTGGAACACGCCTGGCCGGATTAAAGGGGGAAACTAATAAAGAAAACTTTTGCGACACCATATTTTTACCAAATACCCTCTTAAAACTTGAGAGTCTTTATTAACTTCACGATAGTAATAGTTTAAAAACCTTTATAAAGAGTTTTTGTCGACAAAATAAGTTTTTATATCTGACTAAAATAAAATACTCCTAATTAAAAAGATTGTGAATATTTTGGAACAAGATGTATTGTGCTGTATGTTCTACACACGTACATATATATGTATGTATCACACAATATATCAGACAAGCTTTAATAACAACGTTTAGTATTTGAAGTACAAAGAGAACCTATCCTGTGTTTGAATAAGCACGTATTTTATTAAATGATTTTTAATTCTTGATATAAAATTCGTATTTTATGAACATATCGCCTGAAGGAGCAAACATTATGAAATACAGTGGCGCGACGCAACTGACAAAAGGCTGAAAGTAGTGACAGGAAAGAAGAGATAATAAAGACAAAACACAGCAATAAACATGTCCTGAAAACATGTCGGCGCGTTCACAGCTTTGAATGGGAACAGGGTAATGTGAATTTCATTTACATAAATTATCTCGCAGAAGTGGTGTCTGTATAAGGCGAGAGACGTTTGTTTACTTAACACGTCGTGATCGTCCATTGGGATTAATTTACTTTAGGTTGTAAGAATTAAGTCCTAGAGAACCATTTTATTACAGTTAGTAAGACATTTTTCAGAAAAACAAAACATTACTTTTAGTAGAAAATGTATATGTTCTTCCGTAAAGTATGGTTATAATGAAATATTTGTTGTTCTTATGTATGGTTATAATGAAATATTTGTTGTTCTTATGTAACACAAATGCTGTACAGAGAATGTATTTCCCATCTTTTTGGGAGGCGAGTTGTAAATTTCGGCACCACCCTGTACATAATTTCACACACGCCTCGACTCATCGTTCGACAAAATATTAAGGTGTATAAAATTTTATTACAGACGTTACCCCCTTACCCTGGTCTCTGTATAAACATTTTCTGTGTCGCGTTTTTCCCCTTGTACTGGGGATTACAGCATTTTTTCGTCTTGGTCTTATTTCTCTCTAATGCCATATTTGTGTCTTAATAACGAATGGTTTTACATTACGAACGCATTCATTGTTTGATTTTCAATTTTCCGGTTTATGACTGGTGATTTTCTTACTTCGCTGGTTAATGTTACAACGTTTTACTTAAAACTGTGGAACATTTATTTATTTAATTCTACATTTTTTATAACAACGAAGAAATGAAACTGTAATCTCTACATTAGGATACCCTGTGTTGTAGTCTGTAGCATAATTTTTTCGCGTACAATTTAACAACTACAAAACGATACATTCTGTGTTTAAAGCATTTTCAATAGTAAGAAAATACAGGTGTATATACAGTAAAATTAAATATTTATTTTATCTACTCAAAAGTAAAAGTGGCTTGTGAAAATTCGATGAGCTCGAAATGCATATTTGTTTTGCATTTCATTATTTTAATTAAAGCTTTTCAGTTCATTTTTCCATTGAACTCATTCATATAAGTACTTTAATTGAGTTTTTGTAAAATGATTTTTTTAAATTATTCCAAGAATTTATTTAAATTTTTATTGTGGAAAAACACATTAATTTGCTTTATTATGTTGAGAAAATGTGTTCATTGAATAGGTATTTGCAACGACAACAATGGTAATATTGATTGGTAGGAATCTCGTCGCAGCAAGTGTGTCTGCAGTCATATTGTCGCTAACCTGAACTTTTATTGATATCGTCTTGGTGTTGGCTGATAATATTACCAATATTGGTAGCTATTTGTTTCGCGTTATTCCGCCTAACCTTTGCGTGGTGTGCTCTTACTATTTTTTCTGTATCTTAGAATGTCGTGGTATATCGCATAGAGGTACGTATTCATCTATTTGGTTAATAATACGTATATATAATACAATAATGGATAGTGAGCCTTTTGCAATAAGTCGGCTTGATTTGATTTGTTTTTGTACTTCGGTAATTTGTAGCATGTATTCAGTTGATGTACATATAAAATAAGTCGGAGTATTATCGTTAAGTGTGGCCTATATTGTGATTCTAGAGCTTATAGCGAAAAGATATATGAAAATATTATTGGTTTAAATAGGTAGACGTATGTGATAATACTTTCGTAGAACGTGTTAAAATTTGTTAGGTATGTTTTTTATGTGAAAAGAAAACGTGTTTGAGGTTTCGTCGTCTTCGAAAATAATTTACGGAAAATCATAAGCAAACGAAGCGAATTGCGCAAACTTCAATCATTGGATTGTGTTTTCCGTGCCACTGAAGTCGATGTTGACGTGATGTTTGAATGTAGGAAAACTACATTCTATAATTATTACATTCTATAACTTGGTTACAAATTATGACTATGCATGAAATAAAAAACATCTCAGAGCTACTAATCTGAAGGCTTTATTTGCTCCGATAATAGTAAGTTATTGGGATTATATCCGTTCGACCAGAAGAAGAAAATCAGAGGCCGAAATTTTTTCGGTAATATTTCACACCCTCGCACTAAAGGTTTATTGAAAAATAAATATTTTAATGCTAACCAATCGCTTTCGTAGGGGTTTCAGGGGTTCAGGTAAATCTTCACCTTTTCTTCGTGGTAGATAGTGACAACCGTGCTTTAGAAGAAATGTTCGAGAACGTCCAGCAGTGCGTGGAATCCCATTGCAGTTTATGCTCATTGAACCGGAAAAAGTATATGGGGTGACTAAGGTTGGCGTCGATTCTTTTATTGGCATAGAAATCAATAAGAAGCGTGACGCGGTAACTCTTTTTGAGGACCTTTCCGAGTGATACGATTTATAAAATTGTATATCTAGCGACATTGATAAACAGTAGATAAATCAAAATTTATTTATTATATCTCTGGAGGGCAAATTCATTTGGGTTTGTGTCTGTACTGTGTATAATTATTCTGAATACGTTATTGGAGCATCAAGCAGGGCCGATACTGAGCAATAAGTCACCAGGATCTCTAGGGAGCGTCCGGATTCTGCCACTCCTACGGGTTCATAATTGAAAATTGAAATTTGTTTAGGACGGTGCCTGACTTCTAATTCGATGTAATCGAATTGGCTCGTGGCGCAATCTGGTACAAGAATAATAAAATATAAGTTCTAATGTTTAATCAGTCACATTCGTCAAGAAAGTAGGTGCTTTTGCCCGAAAATGCTTTATTATAGCGAGTAGTCACAACAGTTTGTTATTTATATTCGACTGGTTAATATAGGTGACTTATTGTTTGCTATTCTGAAAATTTATGATCTTTGATCTGCTGCTTAGATTACTTATTTTTATACGGACTTTTCACACAGTTGAGTGTACAAAGCGTGCAAATAAAACTGGCTATAATTTTATCCTGTAAAGTTGTAATTTTTTTTTATCATAATGATACATCTTGTTAACTCACATATACATCACTTAATAATATTTTAAAATACTAAAAAGTAGTACAATTAAAGAAGGGGAAAATTGAGTACCAAACTCGACTTGATCATTTCCCCTTATCTCAGAAACTACTGTATCCAAAATTTCAAGCACTATTTACGTACTTAAGTAAAATTTACTGGAAATAATAAAATGAAAGTCCTAGGCCTTATAGATCTCCTGAAATTGAGTTTAGAAATTTACGATTATATAACTACCTCTACAGTAGGGAACCCTCCGTTCGGTTTTCGAACTGACGCTTTACCAATTTTTAATAAATGTCGTACGTTAGTATTACAATGTGATTTGTTCACACTGGTCTGGGTCAAAAAAAAATTAAACTCGTGCCCTACTAATACATATGATACATATTACTAGACATGGCAGACATGGTATGCGAATGTCGCGCCTTTATGTTCTGTCTACCCAGAAAAGGAAATGGCGTGAAGTTATGTAAGTACGTAATAACGCAAACTATAATATTAAACTGCTTTACGTTTTAAAAATAATATAGTTATACTACTTCGTCTGTCTGTCTGTTTTATGGAATTTGTATCCAAGTATGACTGCTCCCAATAGTATTACAAGATCCTGCTGTTCCCTTTCCTGTTTTCAATTAACATGTAGCAACCAAAGAGCAACCACGAAGCAACCCGTTTCCCATTGAATCGCATTTTGTTTTCAAAATGATTATTATAGATTATGGATATTAATACAACTGTGTTTATAAAATATAACACATCACTGTTTTTCGTTAATTAAACGAATTAAAATTAATTAAAAATAAAAGTCAGATATAAGTATAGTTTTTAAATTAAAGCAAAACATCCTACTCAAATGAGGCACACACACAACAGATATAACTACTTAGAATCTGTCTAGAATGTTTGGATTTAAACCCAGACAAAAGAAGGACTATCAACTCAGTTTCACTATCTATATTAATGTATTTTTCTTATATCACATGTAGGATAAAAATAAAAATAGAAGATCCTATGCTGAAGTCAAGCCAATGTTACGTTCCTGTAAGAGATTGTACTTGTAGCTCAGAGGGGCTCGTCCCTTTTACCTTGGGACTCATTCTACTGTTAGATACTCCACCGGTGCATAAAACACGCGAATTTATGTGTCTCAAAACCAAGTATAGCCATAAAATGTATATTGTCAGTAATTCTATGTAGTAATCTGCTAACAGTTACGTAGACGTATTTAGGATTATTACGGGACACAACATTAATAAATTATTTAATATCTCGCACGCCAATGACGCGTGGCAAGTTCATAAATAGAGAAAAAGATTCTCCTTAGTAAAAGCAACATAATAACTACCAGTTGTGTGACACGCGCTATGACAGAAACAAAACTGTACGCACACGTGAACACCCCTATATTGGCAATATCCAAGAAACCTCGCCGATACAATGGAGAGCGAGACACGACCGTTATTAGCTAGGGGGATTCTTAGTGCCTTTGCCCCCTCGCTATCACTCACTCACCTATCCGTATCAGTGGCGGGGTACCCCCGCGTCCCGCATTTTACTCCCTGCTACTAATCACAGAGGATGTGGCATAGACGCGCCATGCATATTTATTATTGCCTCCTTCGCATTCTCACCGTTCGATTCGAGCGGAACGTGGGTGTTTTTCATTTGCTCGAGTTATTTATTTAGAAGGCCCCCAGGTATCTGTACGTTAGGGCTTAATGATTGATAAACTCAGATTCAGAGAATCTTAATTTCTATAAACGTAATTCTATCAAAAGCGTCTGAACTGGATTACTGGATTATGTTTCAATATATTTTAGGGATTTAAAAATGTCAAAGAAATTGCTTTTTTTAGTTCTGGTTCTGTGACAATTTCTTAGCAAAAGGAAAACAAGCATAATTTTCAATCTAAAACAATTATTTTTTTTCGTATCAGTAGCTTACCTTTACAATGTCAGTTAGTGATTCGCAGCTATGTATATTGCGACCAAAATAAACAATTTGTATGTATCGAATATCTTGGTTTATATTATATGTATTACAATTTACAACGTGCTGTATACAATTCTCGCATCGTAGTAATCAAACTGTTTCTAGCGAAAAGAAAAACCAATAAAATTTAATTACTTTCCCTTTCGTTAACAAACGGAGTCATGTGTGAGAGAGGAGCGGAGGAATAGAATTTAAATGTGAAAAAGTGCAAATAAATATTTTTCATTTCGTGCGAATTAAATTCCTGATGGATGCTAATGTTTAACCGGGGAATTCTTGTGCACTTTAATCGAGGGAAGTTGGGTTAATTAAATATGCCCGGGGTTCATTTTCATGAAATTATTTGATCATGGTCCAAGAAGAGCCCAATTTGATGCGATTCATTCTCAAAGACCACAGGCAATAAATTTAAAGTTTGTACTGTGAAGATTCTGACTTTTATCTAGATATAGTACTGTTTATGAATGGTATTAAAATGCAATGTTGATCTAGCATTTTTAAACACGAAATATGTAGATAGCATTGTCTTGGATTTTTAATAAGTACATATATTGCAAACAAAAATTATAAGCTCTTTATAAAACGAAAAACCATTGTTATATATTTTTTTTCGAATTCCTTCGAAATGAGGAAGTCGACCTTCTTATCTTTCAGTCTAAGTCTAAAAAGGTTTATATGAGGAATTTTTATAGGGAATAGAATTAATAATCTATCAATATCGTGGTACCGTTTGCAACGTTGTACCTATGCCATCTGTAAGCGTAGAAGTAGCATCAATGTGAAATGTTGTTCATGCTCTGTGTATCTCGAATAGGTAATGACGTGGTTTATGTATGTGTATTATATACTTTGAAGTTAATAACTGTATTTTAGTAAATACATTAACATTAATAATTCTCAAGAGTGTAGTACCACAGATTAATTAGTTTACTACCGTAAAGTAGTACTATGTTAATAATATAAGATTGTAACAGGTCCCGGCGTCATTATAACTATTAGGTGCTGCCTAAACAAACGTATGAGATTTATAATCCTCGAGTGCATACGACAGGCTGCATAATTTAATAATTTTCCTCACACCCTTGATTAAAATTTTGCAATAACGCATTAGAAGATGCCGAAGGGCGCGGGGCGCGAAGAAATTAAACGGCCCATAATAATTTAGTTACGCCAGTACCATGATTAAAATCTTACAATTAATTAGGAAAAGTTTGCATCTCCTGCACGAGGGTTGTTTCTTTTCATCGTTAATTGCAGTTTTGGATAGCTATAACATATATTCTATATCGTAACGTCTATAACTATGTACGCAAATAGTGTACCTATACGTCTACAAGACATTACTATTTCAACATTAGGCAACACATTTTTATTTCCATGATGGTCTGAGAGAGAAAAAAATATAGTAGAATGCGTTCTGTTTCGTTTAGTTATTTGTAAGCCTTTTTTTTTGTTTATCGGAAGGGAAAAACTCCGCACGAGCACCCAACCGCTCCTCACGCTTCAGGAGAGAACGTGAGGACGGGCCGGGTAGTGTCGGGCTCGAACCAACTAAAACAACCCTCCACTCGCCACTTGCCCCTACAGGCTATCGTAGCAAACCGAACGCGTTGGGGGGAGTAGCAGAAGGCGCTCCGTCCGTAAAGGTCGATAAAACCTGAGGGCCCCTCCGTGCGGGCAGTACCCAGGACGGAGGATGGAACCTCAGCGATCTATCGGCAGAAGACCTGAAATGGTGAGTGCCCATCGTGTGATACAGCGCGGGCGGAAGGCCTGCGCTGAAATGAGGCCCTATCGGAGTGTGTGATGTAGTCCAATAGAATCTACAGAGGCCCTGGTGTTAACACGCAAGACGTCGACGCCCCCTCCGAGGGTGTGGTGTCGCATCGTTGTTAGCGGTGTTTTTACAGGGCATCGTTCGCCACTGTTATGTAGTCGTGCGGCGGGGTTATTATCTAAAAATTTGCAGACAGCGACATCCACGCTATCACTGCGTGACCGGTGATTAATTGTAATAAAAAATTAGTATCATGTATAACGATTGCGTATCTATTATTCTATGACCGTCAAATGCACTTTTCGCGGTAGATTTAGCGCCCTTATACAAATTACATTACACAAATTCTCATTTTGACAGCAGATATCGCGCGATATTGGCTGTCGCATGCTGTCTGCAAGTTACGTAATAAGCGTGCGGGCCAGTAAGAACGTTTCTCGGTCAAATACGGTGGGGTCGATTTGTCAAAATACTTATTGTTATATATACTATACATAATATGGGTAAAATGTACTGAAAATCAATGTTCACTTCTCGATTCGAGATTTTCTTTAATTACATATACATTATATGTACCTACCTGTAGCCTATAATATTATTACACTTCACAGAAATGTATTTATTGATGAGATATCTTCTTAAATTACTAACATTCAAGGCATAATAATAGCACAGACCGAAGACCTACACAGTTTGCATATTATTGCAAACTAGGTTTAGTGAAACCAAATATAAGACTGTAAATTATTTGTAATAGTTATTTTGTTTTAAAAATATTGTTTAAGCGAAATCTACGTTACTTAGTAACAGTGCTAGTGAGTACAATTTTAGATTTTAATTAACAAATGAATGAAATATATAGTGCAGTGCACCTTTGTTAATTGTCAATAATATACTCGACAACTTGACTTTACAGTAAATTAAAACTCATTTTTATGTAGTAATGTTGATAATCTACAGTACGGCTGCTAAGAAAATGCGTTCTTGACAAGTCGTGATACAATGGACGACGTAACTTTGAAATGACGATGAAAATATTTTTATTGTTTGTTTATCCAATTAACGAATCATTATCATTAAAACTACATTATTATGTCAACTGACAATAAATGTTATAGTACTGTTTATGAATGGTATTAAAATGCAATGTTGATACTAGCATTTTTCAACACGAAACATGTAGATCGCATTGTCCTGGATTTTTAATAAGTACATATATTGCGCTAAATTTAATGTTAAAATAAATAAGAAAACAATATTTTTTAAGTCCGTACTGCGCTGTTACAAGGTTATGTGAACTATTTATTTTTGTAGCGTTGTGCCAAAAATAACAGGCAATTGTAACGTTGTATTGGTCGTTATACTATAAAATAATATTTTTTAAGATATTCTTAGTGTCAATTTTTATATTAAACATTTCTGAATATTATTTTCGCATTTTTATTTTCTTTACGCTAGTTTCATTCAGAAATTAGAACCTAGACAAATATTGAAACTTATGTTACTCTTTTCTTAGGTTGGTTGAAGAAATAATATAACAGTGTTACTTTTTGTCCATCACTTTCATGACCAACTGACAGACGTCAGGAACGCATTCTCTCAGCAGCCGGACAATCATTAATTTTTTCGCAAAACTAGAGAATGTTTCTTATTACTCAACTGTGATTTTGCTGCCAGATTTGAATTCGAGTGAGTTTTAAATTTATTAGTGCAATTTCAATACTGCGCCAATAAGTGATACATACAAATGAACCTATAAAGCCAACGAAAATAATATTTTGAAAATAAATGCAGTCGCGCTTTGACGATGAATACGAATTAAGTTCTTCATGCTTAAAAAGGAACATTGAAACTGTCCACGGCCGAATATCATAAATAAAGTAAGAAGTGTGAAACCTTTGAGCTGTGCTTAGCAGTGGGACGTATGTATTCAGGTAGGTAGGTATGTCGTTACAAAAAAGTATTTCTTCAAGTAATTTTTTGCTTGGTTAGATGGTTCGGGCACATAGGAAAAATTAGTGATGAAAGATTGTCGAAGAAAATCTACAGAACGAAAGTGAGTGGTAGCATGAGTCAAGAAAGACCAAGGCTGACTTATGAGGATTGAATAGCCTGAGTGTTAGCTGACATAAATGTCAAAAACACTCTCAAGCCTAAGCGAAAGTGCGTAAGGAGAATGAGAGTTAAGGAGGCGAAAGCAGTATGCAAAGCAGTAAGGACCGCAATACTCAGCGCTTCATTCTCTTTGACTACCCCGTTAGGGATACAGCGTCAGAATATGTGTGTATGTATGCATGTATGTATTTCTTCAATTTAGTACGTACCTACTGCAAAAGTCGTTCAAAGTTTTCGCTGAGTAAATGTTGCTGTTTCTACTGTTGCTTGCATCCATATATTATGACCTCATGAGGTGTTAATGACCAGAACCTTATTTAGAGTTGAAAACTTTGTCTCCGATAATTGTTCAAGTGTGTACGCGTTGCCATATTCGTGAGTTATTAATTTGCGCAGCTGTCCACAATACAGGTACTGGGCAAGTTCAATTTAACAATTATTAGTTGCGACGCCATCACTCACTCTTCTATTCTCGACTACCATTATACAATTTGCAGTTTGCTACATATTAATTGCGGTACGTTGCATTCAACACGAAAATATGCAATATGGAATTCTCTCTGTCTATAAACAGAATTATTACAGTATACTTATTTTTAATAGACACTGTATTGTAACCTGACTACTGCAAACATATTTCACTTAAAAAAATTTGTTTCAATTCTTGACGTAAAATGCAAATGGAGAGATAAGTAAAATTCATAGTTTGGAATACCTAGCTACTCGCGCAGGGACTAAATAAAAATAGATTTGCCATAAGTTGTCATTTAGAGCGGATACGTCGAGAAAGTGTTCCCGGCAAGCTTGAATTATAGATGCGCGGGTCCCGCTGTGTAACGTAGGTCGCGTGATTTTGAGACAATCTGATCTCGTGTTTTCCCCGTTTTGGCCTTTGAATGTTTTATTAGATCACTCGCGCGGATCGGGGTGCCTCTAATGGCACTGCGGTCGACATATTGTCTGCTTTATTTACCTATGGCGATAACGTGTCTCGATATATTTATCGACACACGTTAGAATAGATGCTTCTTAAAATTTATTTGCAGTAATATTATTCATTTATTGTTTAACTTTAATCTTTCACTAACTAAATCGATTGACTTAACACATTTACTTTTAGGTGACTCTTAAGACTTGTTTAGGTTGTAGGAAATTAAGCCTGATAGGTATTTTATATATCGATGGGTCCTATGTATAAGGGCCAAAAAGACAATTTGGTCATTTTTGCTTTTTTGTAATAGGTAAATACTTTATTTCAGTAGTTACAATTTTTAGTGAAAATATATTGTAGTGTAACCAATGAACGTAGTTATAGTAAATATACAAAGTTTCATATGCTTTAGCTTCACCATTTCAAAAATATATCAGATTTTAACTTTTCTCCTGTAAAATTTTTTGAACTCTGACCCTTATATATAGGACCCATCGATATGTTGCACACATGTGTACATTGTTTATTAGATTACATAAGTAGGTAATAAATAATAATAGTGTACACCAAAATTTTTAAAGTTAAAAAAACTATTCAATAAATTTTAAAAGAAGGTTTATTTTGAATAGTTTTATTTATTCATTAATTTGTAGTTTAGAGTTAGAACTTCACGTTCTTTTTCAAAGTATCTCATAAGAACGAATGTGTATTTTATTATTTTTGGGCGGCAGAACGTTGAGTAATTAGGTCACGAAAAAAATTTAAGATAAATTCTGAACATAAGTATCAGTACAAAACACTGTCTCTTCTAAATATAAAGCTTAAAATTGAAACTGTCCGCGCCCGTATTAGCTAAATTTAAGTCCAAGCAAATTTCGGTAATAAAGAGCGACTTTAATTACTGTCCCATGCCGAAATCGAACTCATAACATTTCCCAGGAGTCGCGGACATTTATTGGTATGGAACTGGCGCGGATAAAACAATAAAGAACGGTTAACTGCGTTTTAATGTGAACAAGAACGTAGCTGGACAATAGCACTGCCGATTGGGGCCCGCCTGTGGTCACTCTGTACTTACTATAGTGCGCTGGAAGAGTGAAATATCAACGTTCTCATATCGATATCGAGGTATTATAATTAAATTATAGGCTTATAATGTCACGTTATTTCCCATTCAAGGTGGACCGAGCCAAAAGTATCTCTATGGTTATATTTCAATAGATATAACAAAATTACACCACTTTTGGTCTAAGTAGTTAGGCTTAGGTATTTGGCTTATTTAGAATGTTGAAACGATAGTTTGCAATACAAGTTTCTTATTATAGCGCTATCCCTTATTATATGTAGGATTTAATATTACCTACAAGTAACGGAAATGGCATGAAGTAAGTATTTAATAAATAATAATATGTATAAGTGGATTCTTTTTTATCCATAAGAAGATTTCTAACGTAACGTGTCTTAGGATACTGTGATGTACATGAACCTATATCGCAGAAGAATGTTATATTACGTTATTTTGTAGATCAGATAACTGTCAGATAACTACTATAAAAGTTGTGTTAAATTATACGCAACTTTTAAATTACCTTTATCATATTTCTCTTCCTTACGAGATGTTTGTCATAGAATACTAACTCACAATCAGTACCTTGTTTATATACATTTTTTAATCTGTGTACATATTATACAACTACTGTTACGGATATATTTCATATTATAATTATATCGATAAATTATCGACTAAAAAAGTGCAACGCTATTAGACAGCGCGCAGGGTGTAGGTAAGTAATAAATGTACCCGCATAAACCTTTGAATTGCTGACCACATCGAACCTACGCGCCCTTTGTCTGTATCCGGCCGCAAATTGTTTAAGAAATAAAATAAAATCTAATTTACCGCCTTACTGCGTTTATAGGCACTGTTTTACGAGTGCTCCCGAACTTTGGTATAAAGAGAATTATTTGCTTTCGATACACACATTCCCTTTAACCCTGGAACCGTACCCTGGGTTACAAATGAAAATAATAAAAATAAATCGGTTATAACTTTTTACATACACAAATGATTATTTCGTGGCTTCGTGTATTGTAAGAGGAGTTGGGAGTGCTCCTTTACGTCAGGGTGCCATAAGCAGCACGGCTGTGTAGACGTTACAAGAGCTGATTGGGGTACACCTATACCCTAGGACACGGTTAACGTAAGTTTTTACAGTCGATATTGTTTTTCATATATGTCAATTTAATTTTTTTTTGAAGTATTTATAACAATATTTAGGTTATACAATAATTTGGATCGTATATATTAGAGGTCGGTAGACCGAAAATCTCGATCTCCGAAAATCTCAATGTCCAATATTCAAATCGTTTGTGTATAATAAGCACTAAAAAAAAGTTTGCCATATTTAAAGTTCATTTTCTCAATAATGTGTTGTTGTAATTTGAAGACTGATAGTCGTATTAAACAATTATATTTCTTATTTTTAATAAAATTTTAAATTTCTTTCAATAATATGTTTAATTCAATGGAGTACACTTGTACACCAGGGTACGGTTTATGTCCTTGTTAATATAGGTACAGTTCTATGGTTAAATCAAAGAAAAGCATTTGTAAATTATTTATTTACAAAAAATTACTAAAATAATGCGAATGTGTTGCACATATAAATCTTCTTCGTTAAAAAAGGTTCCAAATGATTGTGATAAAAACATTGAAATCCACTTAGAAGTTTAGAAGCTACAAATGAATATACAGTCAAACACATATTGCGACGTTATACTATTTGTATTCATACGTACAGTACATGCAAATAACATCAGCCACTACAGTTACCCGTATTTCAATGTTTGTCCATGGATTCCGGTCAGGAATAGTAACTTCTCTTTTCTCTTGTGGGTGTTACGCAAAGTACGTCACCTAAGGCTTCTTTATGTTCCTTGTAAGGTTAATAGCGGTAAGCTGGGACTTATCGCACTTGTACCTAATTAATATTTGCAAAACGATGACATAAGCCAAAAGCTTATATACTGGATTTTGTTTTGATCATATCCTTTAGGATAAATATGCGTAGCTCGGGAACTTATAAAGCGATAAAGTGTAAAAAATATATATTTATTCAATGATATTGCAGGGGATGCATTAAGTAAGACGTATTAAGACAAGTCACAGACGACACTCAACGAGCTCTCTAACTTATATCTTTTATTTATGTTCGTTACATTCGCTTCGCACTGCCACTTACGTGCTGGACAATAGAAATTGGGAACATATTTGCAGATAATACAGTTACCCGAACTGAAGGGACAAGAGAATTGCATTGCGTTCATACAAACAGAAAAATGGCCCTAAGCAAGCTGCAAAATGTCCCGAAAATACATTAGTCGCATTAGAAACGCCATTAAGGGTCGCCCCGATAACAATTAGGGTGGTTCTGGTTTTAAGGGGAATTAACAAAGTCCAGTGAACAAGCATTGCTTCAAAGAAATCCAAACTTTCGAAAATCTTAACTGTCACTATTGTTTAGTTTATTGAATTAGATGAAATAAATTTGAAATTAGAGGAGACGAAAGAAGCATATGAGGACCGCGATACTTGGCACTCCATACTCTCTAACTACACCATTAAGGATATAGCGGGAATACATCACGTATGAATGGTATGATATGTATGTATGAAACAAATATCTGTACATGTATGGTAGGCTCGTTTAATGCTTAACAGAAAATATAATGTGAGAAAGTTGGAACATTTATGATCAAAATTAACCACACCATCACTCAAGATTTCATTAATATAAAAAAGAACAGAGATAAAAGGGATGAAAAATGAGACATCAACGCCGAAAAGACTTCGCATAAAGGAGACGCCAAAAATTCTAACCGACGACGCCGAACTTCTACAATATGCATAACTTGTTGAGAGAGTAATCAAAAGACGATATAAAGTGAAGAGGAGGACACAGCGAAAGGCTAAAAATGTAAACCCTCTCTTAGATTTCCTTCAGCCAAGACTCGCGACCCCTCGGGCGAAAGTTGCTGTAAGATGGGAAAAATTACCCGGCCCCGAGAAAACTTTTTTCGATTTGAATTATGAATCCTTATTTTATGCTTCGTTCTTAAGAAGTTTGTTTTACATTGGCCCAAGCTCATTCTTTTGACGTTACACGAATATTAATACTGTATATTAGATAGACACTTCTTGCAATGATCACGGAATGAAACGTGTTCAACTGATTCTTATTGATTTCAGTAATTTACTTTTATTTGATTCGATTTTTTTTCATAACGATTGGTTTGAACGATTTCATTTACAGAGTTATTTTCATGAATTAAATTAAAAAAAAAATTCGTTAAATCCAAAACAATAGTACCTAACAGCAACCTATAGTGTTGGTTTACAGTTCATACAGATATTGGTTGTACGCTAATGCAAAAAATCTGTAAAGAGTTAGTTAAAAATGATTAAATAACGTTATATATTTGAAAAATTTTACTCATTTTAGGTTATACTAATTTTTAAGCTATGTAAGTTTTTTTAATGAAACGCTAGTGATAAATGTTAGTTTTAAAATTGTCTCTTTTTGTTTTTGTTATGCTCAGTATGTTTTAAACAAAATAGTAAAAATAACTATTATAAATTGCGAAGCATTTTTCTCTACGTTCATACAAAGTTACTTGAAACAAGCTTTACTTCAAATCAAGTATGTACAAGTAATTTAAAACGTGACGGTTGAGCTTATGTTAGGGTTTTTACTAAGAAAATATACTTTTAAATTGCATATATATTAGATACGAATAAACATAACAACATAACATAACATATCTTTACGCTGTATCCCCAACGGGGTAGTCAGAGAGGACGGAGCGCCAGGAGTCGCGGTCCTTACACACCCCTTTCGCTTCCTAAATCTCATCATTCTCCTCACACATTTTCGCCTAGGTATGCGAGTGCTTTTGACATTTCCGTAGATACGAATAGTCTAATAATAAGTCTTTAGAACCGCTAGGACTTGACTCGAACTCATAGGTCTTGTTGATCTCGCTTTTTCTACATCCGCTATATTTGTATACATATATTTTATCTTCACTTCTTCATTAACGAGATTTTAGTGTATCCTCGTTGGACAACATATTTAAAATTGGATATTAATTACTATATTAATAGAGTTAACTATCTACGTCGACGAGGTGAGAAAACAAATAAAGCAACCTTTTTAAGCGGCTAGAAAGCTCAGTAGATCGGCTATAACATGAAGCTACGTGTTGACGTATGATCCGTATCCTTATCTCGTTCGTGAGAGCAGGCTTGTACCTTGCAATGGGATAGGTCTCATATATGAATTTCGATTGGATTTTTGCAATGATCCAGAAAATTCCTCAGACGATTACGAAAATTTTTCTTAGGTTCCAATTATTATCCGGTCCTTTGCATTCGTCCTAGGATTAACGCAAATATTCGATTTTTGTGGTAATCCTACGATACACGTAGGTATATGGTGTAATTTTTATATTTCAACATAAACATAACATAACATATCTTCACGCTGTATCCCCAACGGGGTAGTCAGAGAGGACGGAGCGCCAGGAGTCGCGGTCCTTACACACCTCTTTCGCTTCCTCAAAACTCATCATTCTCTTCACACATTTTCGCCTAGGTATGCGAGCGCTTTTTTCAACCTGGCTGTAAAATGTTACTACTAGGTGGTAGACTACAGGCGATCTTTTTCGTACCTTATTGTGAAAAAATTCAACATTTAAAGGTTATTAACACGATGATGTATGTGTTCTAATATACAAAAGTTACGAAAAAATATGCGAATTTTTAGATTTACACAATGAGTTTAAAATTAACATTGAAGTTCACATTAGCATGTTACACGTAGTTTATTAAATATAATAATATACAATACATATTACGATAATAATATAGCATAACATCAGTAACATTATTTTTCCAAACATTGATTACATAATAGTAGCTACTTAGTATCTATATAAAAATAAGAATACATTCTACTTATTGTGACGTTAGTGTCCAAGTACATAGTATAACTTTTCCACGAAAATGGCTTAAGTAATAAAAAGAAGTATTCATTCCTATATCAGTTTGAGAAGAGAAACCCTATTAATATTATTTAAGTTTTATTATCAACACTAGATCACAATCATATACAAACTCGTATTCAGAAAAGTTAACATGGGAAATGATGTTAATAATTAATTAAACATTAACGACGTCGTTTCCAAATGGTTTCGGTAAAAAAAAATATTCACTGATATTCATTTGGGACGATTGCACAGGTAAAATGAATTTTAAATAAGATTAAATTTCTACCGTGTTGTACCGTAAAGGGACTTTTATTTAATATTAATTGTTGTGAAATTACCGAGTTTGGGATCCGGTCTCGAGTTTTGACCTTTCATTTTGCCCTTTCGGTGACCATAAACGTCAAGGAACAATAAACGACTAAGAGTGACCCAAGCGGAGTACCCTTGGTAAGTTCTTAGCCCCAGTCACCCCCGCTGTCCACGACCACCCCTGTCAAAGGCCAGCCCAGAGCCCCCAGGGAAATTATTGTCGGGATTTAAAGGGCATTGCTTACGTAGAAGAATAAAAAACAGTGTATTTATAATCGAGCTCTGTACTAGAAACAGTTGATATCCAGCAACGGCCACGTGACTGATCTAGGCACATTTTATTGACAGCTCTGTTGTATCTAAAATTAAAGAACGTAAGTAATTTGTCAAACATTATTTTCGATGTTATTCGAGGTGTGTGATGTCACTTGCGTGCTTATATAATATATCAAAAAAACAGGGTACCAAAATGCATTGCGTTTCCCTTCATAAATGCAGACATGCACTTACAGTTTATCAATAATTCGATTCACCCCATCTTGTCAAAATTTGTTTGAGGAGCTTAAGAAATCTAACGGGAAAACTTTGCTGTGACTTTTATTCATTTAGACGGTATAAATTCAATCGAGATCTGAAAAGCTTGTACATTAGAAATTCAATAAAATATACCGCCTTCAAAAAAGTTCCAAATCATTGTCAATCAAAATTAAATAAACAACTCGCGACGAGATAAAAGCTGAGTCTAGACGACGAGAACTTAGACCGCACTTTTGATGGTGTTGTATTTTAAAAAGTTAGGGGAAAGTTGACACTTACAGGAATTTAACCTTCCATTGTATTAATTATTCAGGGGCGGTGCTTTCGTGTTTACGGTGCGCTTGCAGGAGGGTAAGGTAATTTGTTTTTAAAAAAATGTGAAAAAGAATTTAGGGAAGTTGCAGCGTGTCTCGCCTCTCTAACTTTATCCGCACCGGGAGAAGTTTAATAAAATTGTTTTGGAATGCAGTACTGCATTATTGAACACGATAAAGAAAAACTTATAGTGTTCACTGAACACGATAAGTTTTTCTTTATCGAATATATTGATCTCATGATTTCTGGTAACATAAAGTTCTGCTATGTATACGTTTAAAACTACAAACGATTTTTTATATTATTTAAATACGTACAATATTTTAATTCCTATCTAACAACGATTCAAATAAACTTGCGATCAGTGAATACATTTGTCATTATATTTACGTATACTTGGAACTCCGATTTATAATTTACTAGTATTTTCTCGACTGTGTGCCTAGATTGGTTAATATATTTGTGACATTATCTGATATATGTACATTTTTGTCAGGGATGCAGCGTGAGGATGTGTATGTAGTATGTTTGTAATAATAGTGGACGTCCAGTGGTCGAAATTTGACCGTGATTAGTTAAATTTTTAAGTTTGAACGTTATCGAGGTTCTTTTGTCATAATAATAATTGAATAATGTATACATATATTTTTTTTTAATTTTGTGCACATTAACACACAAAACACAGATGTCTAATATATAAAATAAAAATAAACGGTTTATGTCCCTTGACTAAATTCTACATAATATGGTAGAAAACTCGAAACTTAGTCAGTAGGCGAAGTGAAAAAAACAAAAGCAATTTTACAAGCTTTTACTCATAGCAATTGCCTTCGTTTAAGTGAATAATTATTTACTGATACTAGTTAGATTTTGTACTCACTTTTTTTACAATAGCTAGATTTCTCTAGCATTTACTTAAGTAGATATAGAAAAAGCTTTTAGCATAAGCTTTTGTTAAAGTATATTCACATGTAACTCCGGTTTTGCTTTAAAAATACAGGTAAAAGCATATGCTGACGTGTTATTCACATCGCCTAGTGTCAGTAATTATTTGATGGCAACATTTTAAAATTCATAGGCGTCGCTGGTGATTGGCGTCAATTGGTTTGACCACCAACAAATAAATGTTTGACATTGGCATTATGAAGACAAAAAATTAATGTTTAATTTAATTTAATGTATATTTGCAACAAATATTATACCTTAGATTCTTGTATTCCTTCTCCATATAAAGTTAACTTTGTCAAATCTCACATTCCATGCGCACAATATGCTTAAAAAGGGGTACAAAGTTTTCTTTTCACGAATTTAATATAAAGAAGATAATACTCTAGAGACTAGACAATTTCACAAATTGTGTGACCTTAAACTAAGCACTATTTGTACTCTGGGTATCACGCAACGTACTGGGGAGCATCTAGTAACAACCAGACTCCAAGCCTATTTAAAAAGTTCCTTTCCTAAATTAACTGGACCCGGGCCATCAGCTTGGTCAGCTTAGCAAGTAAAGTCTATACCAAGGTATTGACTGAACATACAAAAGGTGTTTCTGATAGATATTTGTGGGAGGCGCAAGGTGGTTTTAGTAACGGTAGGGGTTGTACTATAATTAGATTTTCTCGCTTCGCATTATGGCGGGAAAGCTTTTGGCCATAGGTCAGAAAGTTTTCTGCACTTTCGTGGATCTCGAAAAAGCATCTGATAGAGTAGTGCGAAAGAAACTGTGAAGTCTTCTGCCTAAATATGGCATGGAGGGCCCACTGGAGGGATTTTAAAACATGTCATTATGCTTGTTTTTTTTTTCAATGTTTGCATGCACTTAGGCTCTAGCTAAGCAATCTCGATGAAAATTTCAAAAAGTGGCTTAGCAATTTAAAAAATAATCGTGTAATCGTTAGATGGCAACATAATAAAAAAAATGATTAAGCTAAAATTTGTAGTAAGTTTCAATTAAGAAATGAAATAGTAATTTAAAAAATTAAACGGCCTTAAAAAACACTGAAAAGTACAAAATAACCTTTACTAATCAAAACTCATGTAGAATTAAAATAACTTTTTAAATACGATACACATATCTATATAATTAAATTTGACAGTTATTGCAGTCGGTGCCAAACCAATGTGCAACAACAGAAAGCCTATTAGTTTGGTATGCTTGGCACCGACCTCAGTAACTGTCAAATTTAACTATATAGATATGTGTATCGTATTTAAAAATTTATTTTAATTGTGTTTGAGTTTTTGTAATCAATTATTAGAATTATGCTCCATAACTGACATAAAATTGATAACAATATTTTTCTTTGAAAATTAGAGACTGTGGAAACAAAACCTACTTATGCGGACGGGGAACGAAGTACATTGAACTCATAATTTTTAGTGTCGGTCCGTCTGTATCTTCTCTTTTTGATGTAAACAGCCGACTTTTAAAACGGTTATATTTGTAGTAAGTGGAGGCCTAAAGACACGTTACCTTCAAAAGTCGAGTTTTCACTTTTATGAGTTAAAATAGAAATTAAAAATTTTTTTTGTGGCTATCGTATGGGGTATCAAAAGACATACTGTTTTTAAATTGATTAAAAATGTATAATACTAAAACAAAATTGCTGTTGATCCACCCTAACTTCAAAAGCATCATCATCATCATCGTCAGCCCGTGTTCGTCCACTGCTGGACATAAGTCTTTCCAATATTGTGCCACCATATCCGGTCCTCGGCTCTCCGCTTTCAAAAGCATAAGTCAGAAAAATTAAAAAAATATCATGAACAGTAACAATTATGTTGTATTGAATACATACTAGCTGCACTTTGCGGTTTCACTCAGATTAAATTTGATATTTCTTCGGTATAAAGAGTAGCCTAGATTACTCTCAAAAAGTTCTCTAACTGTCATTGAAAATTCCATCAAATTCGATGCAGCGTTTTGCAGCTTTAAACGTTTAAAAAAGCGTGTTTGGATTTTGGTTACGAGCACATAACCATATGAGCTTAAGACAAAGCCTTTATTTCGAAATCACAAACCGAATTTTCAATTTTATGGATGTGTATAGATTGAAGAAAGTTATTAGTTTCATTATATAATTTTAGTATTATATATTTTTAAGGTAAAAAGAAAGTTCCGCGACAAAGTGAAAGCCCTATGACAATCTTTGTTTACGGCTCGGCGGTTAGTCACAAGTAACGACTGCTATTAAGGAGCATTAATTAAGCATAAGTACTACTTGTTCTTGATTTTCGTGATGTGCTTGGTTTGTTTAGTAGATAATACTTCAGAGGTGGTCCTATTTAAATTTCATCAGTATTGGAGCTTGACCTTCGAAGATACACCAGATAACACGACCTGGTTATAACCTTTATTTATATTGATGATTCTCTTGTATATCGCTATGTTGTGGAATTAGAAAGAAGTAAATTGCAGACCTGCCTTAGATATTTATTTAGGTCAAGAGCACTCAAAAGGAAGAAATAAAAAAAAATTATGAAAAAAAATTAAACCGCCTTTAAAAAAACTAAAAAGTACAAAATAACTATCTTTTACTAATCGAAACTCAAGTACAGTTAAAATAACTTCTTAAATACGATACACATACTTATATAATTAAATTTGACAGTTATTGAAGTCGGTGCCAAATCAATGTGCAACAACAGAAAGTCTATTAGTTTGGTAGGCTTGGCACCGACTTCAGTAACTGTCAAATTTAATTATATAAGTATGTATATCGTATTTAAGAAGTTATTTTAACTGTACTTGAGTTTCGATTAGTGAAAGATAGTTATTTTGTACTTTTTAGTTTTTTTTGAAGGCGGTTTAATTTTTTTCCATAAAATTTTATTTCTTATATCATGTACAGTGATATAATTACTTCCGATTTAGAGGTATTAAATTTGAGTAAGATATAAAAAGTAAATAACTACTTAATGTCTTAAAACCTAATGTATTAGTCTAAAACGGTGTTCTTGATAGTATGAACAGTAAAAGTTTAAAGAATGAATGTATCGTTTAACACTGAAAAATAAACAGCGATCCAAATCTCTCATAATAAAAAATATCTCAAACGTAATTAAGTCTGCGATGGGACTGCATCGACATTGAATGTACACAAAAGAATATTCGTACACCAATCTCATTTGTAAGTAGGTACTGAGGGAGGCTTACGTCCCACCCGGAATACTTTAACTTTTCAATTGTAACTTTTGATGGGTTTTCGAACGTAATAATAATCGCTACAGTCGCGATGGGGTGCGTGAATCAACGAATACTACAAAAGAATGCCAATTTTTATGCAGAAAATTGAGTTACGCCTCGGATAATTATTATTTACATTCGTCTATCAGTAACCGCACCGTTTATTGATTGCTTTACAATTAAAAACATTTAACAGTACTATTAATACAACATGAAACACGGAATCGATTATGTATTATAAGACATTAGAAATCGATATATTTTATTAATTTATTTGTGAAGATAATAAGCAAGGTAACATTCAATTCCGGAGGGCGCACATTTCATGCTAGATAAAACTCATGAATCAGAAGTCCATATGTGAAACCGAAAGGAGGTAAGTTCCTTTCCTTAAAAAATCCACTTCGACGGGGCGGGACGCGAGTCGAATTTCCTGTCTGATATGAATCTTCCCTACTCACTTTAAGGTGATGTATTTTCCTATTTCTACCCTCTCGTCGGTTACTAACAGGTCTGTTTCTTGAGACGCCGTCCGCCTGTTCCTTGAGGGTCCCTTCGTTAAATTGATTTTCAATTTGTTTGAAATGTGGTCCGGTGCATTGAGCAATAGGAAGGTGGAATAGCGGAAAATGATTTGATTAGAATTGCTAACGATAAGAATTAAAGTTAAATATATTTAACTAGCGTAAAACACGACACTGACAATATTCATTAACAAAATGAAATCAAAACAACGAATGCAACAAAAAGACATTAAATAAATACGAAAACAAAATAAAATAATGTGAGATATTATAAAGTTTTCGTTGGTAGATAAATGTTACTGGGAAACGTGTCACAAATCTTTCCCTCGGGAGACAGAAATAAATTTCTATTAACTTCTTGAGATGTTACTTCCATTTTATTGTCAAGTGATAGGGATTAATTCGGTTGACTTATAACTGTCATACATCTGCTGTCCTGTGGGGGTGGAGGGAGTATAAAATAAAGCTTCTCTGCATTTATATCATAGGTAGAGGGGACTTAGAACAAAATGATCCGGGTAGTCGAGGTAAGCCGTCTAAGTGGCGAGCTAAAGATCGACTTGTCGTCATGCTGTCTTGGAAACATCAAAGGTGAAGTTACTGCTTTGATAATAAATGAAAACTCATAAACTTGTATATTTATCACTTCAATTTGTAACCTGGTATTAATTATTTTTGTTTTAAAATACGTAAGATTTCAACCTCGATGTCTGTTGCGTTTTGTTCTAGTAGTGAAAAATTGTGAATTTTAATTACGAAAAATGTCTTTACAATGATAACTACGAACAATAAAAAACTACACTAATTGTATGACTTCTAAGTACATAGTTTTAAGACATGATTTAGAAAAGTTCGTTTCCAAATTGACTTGATCAAAAATAAAACTCGGTTCAGTATATATTATGATAATTAAATAATTTGCAAAGAAAGTCAGGTGCTATTATTACACTATTAAAAGTCCAAAATTGTTGTACAATTGATATATTTTGCAAAAAAAGCCGTTTATATTTTTGCGTAACGTCGCTTTTAGAAATAACAATTCAGTTTTCAAAATAATGTTCTATAATGTTTAGGAGTTGCAGAGATGCCCTGATTAATTTCCAGTGATATTTGATATGTACATCTGACAGGTTGCAATAGTAAGGGGAGACTAGACAAATGAGTAGATTTTGATGTCTTAAGGTTCAGGAGGGGTCACGCCACGACTATCATATTAATTTCGTACAGGCCAAGTATAAAATTAACGGACCTAAGTTACGAAATGATACGAACATGTAAACAAAAACAATATTTTAAATTCTTAAGCCTAAAGAAACAGAAAAGCGGAAGAACTCGTTAAGACGAAAAATAAATGAAAGTGAAATTCAAAAGCAGGCGGACCGACTCTAAGCACATAATGTCACATATTTTTTCCTTAATGCGGATGATACGAGATGAGGCGTTACATGAAAATTTTAAAAGTCGTCGCTTGGCGGCGTCTTTTGTACGCTGCTAGACGGAACGATTATATAATAACGCGCCAAGTGTCTCGTAATAAGCAGGGAGACGACAATAAAACGACGCAGAAGAGGAAAACGAAAAATGTATCGCGGAATACTGCAAAATAACCAGACGCGCCCAGCACAGTTCGATGATGGGAGTCTCCTTGATTACATTTTCTGTTGCTGCCTCCCTTAACAGTCTTCGAACTATAGCTTCTAATAGATTAAATTAGTCATATCTAAAAACATGAAGATAATATTCACATAAATTTCGTGAATTAGTGAATGCAATTCACCTCGTTTCCAGATATTCGTGTAATAATAAATACCTGTGGTGCTCCAGTGATAAATTCTACAGTGAATATGAAATAAATTCTTGGCAAACGCTCCACAGACGGCAATGACTCGAACCAGTTCACAGCTCACAAATCACACAATATTCACAGCTCGAAATTCTGTCAGTAATAATTTGTTGACAACATTATAACTTCTTTGGCGACAATGCGTGTTTATTCGACACGAATTTCTTCGCGCCGAAACAACGCGGCCGCCGCGCGGTTGCTTAGCGGACGCCGCAAAATAGAGCAAAATACACAGTGTTTTTTTTAACTAGGACAGTATGGAGAAATCCGACTCTATAAGAGATACAGGGGAACTGTCTCAGGAACCATTTGGTCTTTTTTGGTGAGATTTCCATAAAAATTAATAGAATTGGCAAAAAATGTTTTAACGTGGATCGACTCAGTTTTATGTAAGCATCATTTTATTCAATCGGAGGAAAAAAATCTGGACAGCAGAAGTTGCTTAAATTTAATACAATATTTTTTCATACAATACCTACAGCATAGGGAAATCCGAATCCATAGAAGATACAAAGAAACCGTCTTAGGGATCATTCGCTCCCTTTTCTAAATACAATTTCGGCATTACAAACTTTTTGTTCATACAAATTAGTAAAATCGATTATTTGTTTTTCTTAATGTAGATTGACTCAGTTCACATAAGCGTCATTTCCTTATATCGGACGAAAAAAATCTGGACAGCAGAACTTATTCAAATTTAATGAAAAATTTTTAATGTAATTGATGAATTCAATGTACTAATTTGTAGTCAATTTATTCGGAAACAATTCAATCAAAGTGACAAAAACTTTTGTATGCTAAAAAAGTGTTCCACATTTGAATGTCATGTAAAACATATCAACATGAAATTCAGCAATGGAACACTTTGAACGAATTGTTCCCGAGTAAATCAACTATGACTTAGTACATGGATTCTTCCATTGCGAGAAAAAAAATTTAATTACATTTGACCAACTTCTGCTGTTCAGATTTATTTCGTCCGGTACGATGAAATGACTCTTATGTAAAACTGACTCGAACTGCATTAAAAAAATTTTTTGCCAATTTTACAAATTTTTAAGGACATCTCCACGCTTTACCAAAAAATTGCCAAAATTGTTGTCACAAAAAAGACCGAATAATTCCTAAGACAGTTCCCTGTATCTCTTATGGATTCGGATTTCTCCATACTGTCCCAGTTAAAAAAAGCACTCTGTATATATTTACATATCTGAGCTCACGTCAAGCGCAAGTACCTTCACTGTCTGGAGTGGCCAGAGAGGAATGGAATGCAAGGCTGGAATAGTTTTAGAACGCGCGGTTGGATAGTTCCCAGAAATTCGAACGTTGTTACTTAATGAATAGATTTTACATTCGCTTTTAATAAATACACGATATGTACCGTGCGGCTACCGTGCGGCAGCCGCAAGAAAATTTTCACGTCGGCTGTCTGCGCACTTATGTGTTTAACACTCGGACCAAGAAACATATTGCACGGAGCCATAATAAGCTGCCACCATTATCACCGTGTGTCAAACGAACTTTCGTGTCCCTTTCTGTCTTATTGAGCGTAAACACAATTATAGTAAGTTTGGCAACCTCTCATTGTTGGTACAATTCGTGTCAGTTCATGACCGGCTTAACGGTCAAAACATTGCATTACTGAAATAATTATTAGGTACATATTAGTAAATAAAGTGTTGTGGCTACTCGTATTCAAAAAAATAAAAATTTGTGATGTTTAGCTGTGTATTGTTGTACTGTGACTCTTCTCTGGTCATGCACATTGGTGAAAGTCCAGAAATTTGGCCAACAAAAAACGAACACGCTCTTAGAGCAGATGCTCCGTTCATTTTAATTCTTGGTACGAGGTTTGACAAATCATGTTTGACATTAGCAGTACGAGCGTAAACAATGAATGTTCTATTTAATTTTATTTAAATTAAATATGTACATATTTGTAACATACATAATATTATTACACATTTTAACTTCCTGCACTCCTTCTCCACATAAATTTAAAGTTTTCACGTCACATATTAATGAATAGATTTCTCCGATGTCGACTTTTATTATTTATAAAATCTAAGCGTTTTGTTATAGTAATCTAATTACTTTTGACTAGAGGTAACAATGTGTCAATTTTATTTCAGTGTTAAAATTTCCATAACTCCCGACACATGGATAGTTTAATCAATCTTGTTATTTCAAATACACATATGTATATCTTTGGTAACTTAGCAGATTTTGTTTGCATTTTATCGTCTGTTTTTTATTAATTTATTTTTTGTGTTTTGTATAGAGAACAAAATTTTTAATTTACCTGTAGAAACCTGTTATTGACTCTTTCTTAGGAACACATAAATTCTTCTTAAATGTAATTGCAATTTCATTTTAAATTTAAATGTTTAATTTTTAATTTAAAGTTGAAGGTTTAATAAACATACAGGTAACATTATTTTTTCAATGTGTAATTATTTGATCAATCTAATAATGGATTTAATGACAGCACATAAATTCCAAGGTTATAATAAATTCTAAGGTTGTAAAGTTGATAGAACTGATCAAAATACCTTTATTTCTCTAACAACTGTCTCAATACATGTTGCTGAAAACTTTGGTACTAAATATCTATAATTAGATGTACACATATATTATGCCTACATTAATTTTCTTGCTAAATAATTAGACACTTATGATTCATCTAGCGTAGTTTATTTCTTATTTTCGACATCGTTCTAATAAGATGGTGATTACGTGCTATTAGTTTTAAAGACAGTCAGTAAAAAATTGTTGGTCTCTTAGAGAGGTATCTTGAGTTCTTGTAATTTAACATTTTAGTAAGAAAGCAGGATTACCTCTAGTGTAGTTATTTCTTTTGTCATTCTTGGGACATCTTTATAAATAAATATCTTATTATGAACCTAAATTGAGAAGACGCTTACTTAGCCGTTATTTGCGTTGTAGCAATTTTTACTCGGATTTATTCAACCACTCGCAAACAATTTTAATTGGGTTTTTCGTGCCTTTGTAAACTTGGTACTGTCCACAAAACGGAACGAATTTTTATTTAAAAACATGTGCTATTTTGGTATCTAGATGTTACATTTTATGTGCTATATACTACCAATGTATGTAATCCTTAAACAATCTAATATTTTTATATTTACAATTTACATTTTTGTTATTGTTAAGATTTACATTTTTATTATATAGGTCTCTAGTTCTACATAATATGTAATAAATCAAGTCTTCTTATGAGGAAGGTATAAACAATGGGCTAGAAGCTAGCATCTTGTCCCTATTCCCTTGTCCCTGACTCCGTTTTGACATCAGTAAACCTATCAGTAACAGTAAAATATCTGTTGCTAGAAATGACATCAATTTTTGATTTTGCATCTTGAAACTTTGTCCATCTCGAATAGGAAATGGAGTAAAGTTAAGTGTGTGTTATGAATTGTATTATGAAACAGAATCAAAAATTGAATGAAGTAGATGAAGTAAATCTATGATATATGCGGTACATATCCACGAAAGCTCCGCAAAGCGCGAATGGTGCCATTTATAATGACAGTTGGAGGAGATGTCATCAAAAGATGTCATTACACAGTTGCGCGTATATTGCGTCATTACTCCCACAACACGCTCTGTGACAATTTGAGATGCTACTAATGGAAAGAACACGGGAGTTTTGATAAATTCCTCGGTCGTTTTTCCCCTGTCTCGTTTCGAGTTTAAAAAGCTAGAATCCCCGGTGTCGTGTATGATGGCACGTGAAACAGGATTGAGTGGAAATGAGCCGTTCTGATAAGGCCGCTTTGTGGACTTGGTATCGCTAAGATGTACTAAGCTCATATTTTCGGTTACGCCTACATAATATTTCTTTTTTAAAATATTTCTTTGTGTAAGTTGTGTAGTAATATTAATATATTATTAAATGCGTTTTGTATCTAATCTCAGACGGTACAAAGTACATGTTTTCGTAGAAGTTAATTGTAATTACGTCGTACATCATCAGGCTATGTCCCATTGGTCAGAGCATCAAAGCACACCTAAAAATTTCTAACAGATAATACAGATATTTTGGCTTATAAATGGCGAAGTGAAATCATGTAGTGACAGGTCACTGGATTACAAATAGTCCTATCCGCGCTTGATGAATTTAACGACCTGCGCGGGATAGATTATGTTCAGATTCTTTTTATTCCAGACCAGTATGGTACAATTACTATTTCATAGGCGATATGCCATTTGAATTTTGGATTCGTTCTTTTACAATCTTTGATAGAGTCTGCTATAAAAATGTTAATTCCGTGAATTTAAAATTGAACATAAATCCATTCGTGCTTTGTTTACCTTGCGGCTGTGCGCCCCAGAGCGCACTCTGCGTGGCCTATTCACTGCAACATTTGGCATGTTCAGAGAGACCCCATGTATTCCTCAGGGCATTACCGCCCCACTCATTATCCCCTATAGTTATTACTGTCATTTTTCAACTCGTTATTTACTCTGAGGAGAACTGATAGCGCGACATTTGCTCCAAAGGCCGAACTTTTAAGATTAGGGGTGAAGTATTTTCGGGCTAACGGGAGAATGTTGCAGGCTTACAAGAAAATTGAAAATAATCTTTTAAAATACGACTCAGATTTCCTGTTTGGTTATTGAGATTCAGTTTTGATAAGTTTGTGGAGTTTTCGCGCGTATGCAATACAAAGGATGTACATTCGACAATTTACAATGACAATTAATTATCGTTATATTTATTACCATTGCTTTGCATTGCTTAGAGTTGCTTAAAAAGTTCTGGCTACACAATTATGTAATTACATACATTGCTTACAGTTTGGCACTTCTCTATTGGCATCGTATGTTGTATTACACTAACTTCAAAATTTGGTTTGTGGCTCTTATTCATCCACATTATTCGACTATTGTTAAAAGAATTATAGACAACTACATTAAGAAAACTATTTATTTATGAAATACAATAATAATAGAGACATTTACCCAGCAGTGGAAAAGAAATAGTTGAAAAAAAATTTAAAAAGTTGTGCGAACTTGGTGGTATTAGAAAAAAACAGAATCTTTGTTTAGACTAAATAAACAGGCATTGAAAATAGAAAAACGGCCCGCTGAACCTACTGCGAGAGACTATTTCAGAGAGAGAAAGATTTATCAATTGCTAACTGATGATAACAACGGCAATGTCAATGATAAGAAAAAAAAATTCTTGTAGAGTTTTCAGAGAGTGCAGAAATTCTTGCAGAGATTTCTTGTGAAACGGCCCGCTGAACCTATTACGAGAGACTATTTCAGAGAGAGAAAGATTTATCAATTGCTAACTGATGATAAGCAACGGGAATGTCAATGATAAGAAAAAAAAATTCTTGCAGAGTAAAGTAGAATCTGTGTTCATGAAATTTAGAAGTTGTTTAATTATATGATGTGATTAAATCAATTGTGATTTCGTTAAAACCTGAAAAACATAGAGATGTTTTCCGAATTAGTCTTGGCAGTGAAATCATTACCTTATTACAAAAACGTTCTTCGCGTTGGTAAAAATCATTGCTTATTTATTTTATAATGTCATCCAAGTTAACTCAAATAAAAGTTGTAAAAGATTTTCGTAAATGCTGCATGATGGATCTAAGAAATAATTTTCAATTTATCTGTTGATATTGAACTCAAATTTTCTTCTAAGTTCGGGGTCCATTGGTACATTAATTATTCTTAAAAGCTTCTCGGCTTACTTAACTTTAGCGGTGACGTCACTTTGTCAAACATCAATTACGTTTTGACAATGATCAACGATGAAATGGACGAGCGAGCAAAGCGGTTGACTCATCGTTCAATATTACCGGAGAAAGGGGAATTCTGATTTGGAAACTGAAAAAAATTTGATGAAAATTTAAAGAGCATTCCTTAGTCATCCCTTTAAAAATAAATTAGCGTTAATTGGAGTTGGGTTCAATTAACGGGATGTAGGTTGAAAAGCAACTATTATCATAAACTATTAACGCTTCGTCAGAGTACATTTTTACAATTGCGCATAACAACTGACAAATGAATAAATAACGCCTTCGTGACCACATTTCAGAAACTGGAAAGAACTCAACGCGTCTAGACACATTCATCAATAAGTAAGTATTACGTGGTAGAGGTAGTTTATTAACCATTACCCTAGGCAATATTATAGGAAGCTTTTATGAAAGACCACGATATGATGGATTCGCGGCTATTCTGAATTAGCTTCGTAAATATTTTATTCCATCTATAGTGGAGTAGCGACCGAGTGATTGACGCAAAGCTCCCTCGTGACAGGGACGCAACTCATAACAAAATTACCACTTATTGGCATTTTAGCTTTGATATGATGAAGTGAATCGGAATGGGGAAAAATATAAACTATTGAAGATGTTTTAAATAAAAGATTGTAACTTGAATTATTATCAATACCTAATTCACTGGTGCGGACTAAGTACCTACATATATGTATGTATATATTATAAATATAATAGTTTAGACAAGTACCATATTATGAAGGATTCTCATGTTATGCTTTAAATGTACCTACACTTAAGGCATAGTAATTAATTAGCTACACAATCCATATTGTCGTATTGAGTGGTGTTACCCAACTATAGTAATGAATATATGGCTCAGCTGCGAGACCAGAGACTGCTAACTGTTAACTAGTTTGTAGTTACAAAGTGGCTGTAAATTGAACACCTGGATGGGTTTCCCAAGCCGAGAAGCGGTGTGGCCCTAAAATGCACGAAATTAATCAACATTTAATTCCATATCGCGGACTAGTGAGTAAAGGCGCTGCACGTACGAGTGCCAAGGGACTCCTAGGAAATTAAGCGAGAGCATTAGCTAGACCGTAGCTCGACCGACGATGCAAAATATGCAAATGAAGAGGCGACTCATTTGACGAATTTTAATGGATATTTAACTGTGTTAATTACAAAGTTTCAACTTGACTTAATTTTACGGAAATGTTGCTAGCCTCATCGCTAATATGGATACATGTTTTAAACAGATTTCGTAAAGCGAATGGACGAGAATAAATAATAGTGACAAACATTTCATAATTATACAATGTAGGTAATAAAGTTTAAAGAGCAGCCACAGTTACGTTCAGTTGTTATATTTGTTAGTAAAAGTTCATTATGTTTACATTTATATAATCATTGTATACAATTCATGAATTTCACATAATAAATATATGTAAATAAACATCATATATTACTTTATCCCAAAAATATTACCTTTGTTGATGTCATTTTGTAACTTTGTCATTAATCTCACTTACCTGTAAAAGACAAATAAACATTTTTAGCAAAGAACATGTCAAGTAGGAACACATACTAAAAATGTGGTAAATACTATAGTCTGAAGCGCTGGAAGGAAACCTCTCCCTTAGATATATTTAAAGATTAAAAAAATTAAATCTAATTAATATAAATTTGCCTTGGCGCTAAATTTGCTTTGACTTTGATGTGTTGAGTTATAATTATTTTAGTTAAATTAATTAAATCCCAAATGTCACTTTCATTACATAGACTTAATATGCTCTTCTACGTAATATTAATTTTTCCTAAAGAAGCTTTGAAGTTTGTGTCAGTGGGCAGGTTTGACAGAGATATGTAAATCGGCCTCTGTGTTGAAAAATTGCTCTAATACAATTTGGGTTAATTGAATTTTTGTTCGTTAAACTCGATGTGAAGCACACCTCCCGCTTAATTACCGACGAGGGTTTGTTAATTTATAACGTCCGACGGACTTGGCGCACTAGAAGGCCGCGGAACAGGATAACATCGAAACTCCCTTAAGATTAATTTGCTGAGGAGGTACTCTGAACTTTAACTCGTTTGCCTCCGACCGAATTCCCAGCCGACCGCCCTTAGAGTTTAGTATTAAATTTAATGAAATAAATTTGGAGAATCAGCAGTTGAAAGTTGTCTGGGGTCCGGTGAACTGACCGGTAGATAGTCCTTGCGGGAAGTTGCGGACGGCTGCGGTGGTGCTGCGGCTCCTACATTGTCGTTACTGCGTTAACTCTTGCCGACGTTCATTGTTACTCGTCAAGAGCGAGAGAAAACGTCGACTACTATTAATGATCCAAGTCATTTACTCAAACTTTAGGGGCCCATTACAGAATTTCTCTGACCATAAATCAAACAGTTAACTACAACACTTAACACGTTAACAAGATTGTAAATCCCAAAATTTGACACTAAAAACCTACGGCCATTTTGAATAGCTCCGTATTAGAATCCATACGAATAATGTTTTGTGTGCGTATTTAGAAACTTAACGAGAAGCCATATCAGCCATAATAGGTAGATATCAACGACAATTCTACGATGATCCATCACTACACGTATTGACTTTCGCTTTACTACTAATTCGGTGAATTGTGGGTGTTGCCAATTTTTAATCCATCCCAAGGGCGTTCTAACAAGGTATAATTTATAGTACCTTGTACCTCATTTTTCAGGGAACTGTAATTATACTTATTACAGTTCCCTGAAAAATGAACATTTTCAGCATTAATAGATATTATACATTAAATTAAACATGGCTAATATTTATTTCTCCTTCTTTTAATTCCAAGTAACCACTAGAACCGGAAATTCAACTAAATTAAACTTGAAATGAGATCGCCATTAGCGGTAGGTAACTCGACAGGCGCGATGAGTAACAAACTTAAGTGTCAATTCGGGGAGTGTTTGTTAAGTGTCGCGTTGCGGTGTAAGAGGGAAATTAAAAATTGAAAAACTCGCGGCCATGATGGCAGTGGCGTTAATGGCTGTACATAATAATTAAAGCGGGAGGCTTATGTGCGAGTCGAGTGGGGGGTGTGGCCAAACCCCGCGAATGGGCTCACTCGGCGACATCTGAGACGGCCGGGCCCTTTGGAGAGCCGTTCGCTCGCCTCGACCTGTTTTATATTGCCCTGCCCGCTACTCTGAGGCTGCTTCACTTTGATTTAAGAGAAAAAGCCGTTTTGACGCTGTAGCCTACTCTGAGAAACCCTTTACGGGATGATATAAAAAGGATCGAGAATGTCAAACGTCAATGCCAAATGGAAAACGTGGAGGCAAGCATTTGACATAGGATAGGTACTCTTATGTGATGGGTGTTCTTACCTTTGTAGGTGATTTCGTTCGAAACATTCTATACTGAATTTTTAAATCGTGTGAGGCTTATTTGCACTAAATTATTTGTAATATTGTTCCTTAAACATGATAATAATACATAAGTCATAGATTATAATATAAATACAATATTTTCTTTACATTGCACTTAATAATTATTAGTTCATTAGTTACAAAAACAGAAATGATTTCAATGAACTCATAATTAACAAAATATGCATTATTTTAACGACTTAACATAAATTGCTCTACTTTGATACCGTTCCAATAATGCAGCCATGTTGTTTTCTTGTTTAACGTGTCAGAATCGTGTCTAACAGGACGCCATTTTGAAAAAATCTCAAGTACGGCTTCCTTCCGCATCGGTGCGCCATCATGAGAACTAGTATGATGGCGGCACCCCTTCGTTTTACATATCGGATTCATTGTTTTAGGAGAGAGCATGTACAAGAAACTTTTGTTGTTTGACGTGCCCCTTTACAAAATAAATCCGCATGTCAGAACGGTATCGAACATTGGCAAATAACATCAATGAAATACTAATTTGAAGTCATGTGTGTATTGATGGCGTCTGTATTTTTGAAGCATTAGTCAGTTTTACAATTAAATTATTACAGTATGTATGTAAATCTTATGAGGTATTAGTGTGTATGTATAGTGTACAAAATTATTAGCATGCTGATTAATGGTACGCAGTATGATGAAGCACATGTATTTGAATGTTTGAAAAATTGCCCATATTATTTTTTATCTTTCATAAAAATGTTCGGATTTATATTTTCACGCACAATACATATTTAGATTTCACTAAAAATATGTTGTGAAAGAACTTTCCATGGTGATATATAATTTACTTGAGTATACTAGTAGTTCTTCATTGTGTTGTAGTTGACGGAAGCCGTTCGACGCTTCCACTCAGTACCTCCGTAGTTACACCCTCTCCCTCGGCTCTTATTGTTTTAATTGTTGCTCCTGAGAGGTGGGAGGATCTAAGCACTCTTTTATATCTCAGGCGTAACTAGGATGTTCACTATGTACATACGTGTTAAACACGATATAATGAAAGCAGTCGCCATTTTGAATTTCATAACATTAAATAAGTTTTTTACATTATTTTCAGTTACATTGTTTTTATGAGAAATAAAAATATTTAGCAAGTACTTTTTTATGTTCATGGTTATTGTTTAAACACTGATTATATTTTGGTAGCAGAAAATGAAATTTGGTTATTGAACAGCGCAAAATGTCCATTCCCAATCTCGATCGGCAAACAAAAGAGAGTAGTGTGCGATCAGTAGCAACAAAAACAAAACCAAAAACAGTTTATTTTAGCAGCATTCCGAGTACGTATAATGGGTCGGATAAACAAAGTTCTGTAGATCAATTGTAATTACAATGCCGATAGTGTGTGTAACAAAATAAAGCCAGTGAGTGCAAATCATTAGGGTATCGTCGAAAAACAGAGGTTAGGTTTGGTTAAGATGTGTGTGCTTATCTATATAATTAATATGAAAACATGTATGTATATAGGTTGTACCGAAAGTACAATGTTTAATGTACAAGTTTAATGTACAATAATTTTAATAGTACTACTAGTAGTACAGCAGTAGTAGTTTTTTCATATATCATTTAATACGTAATTGATGTATTGATTGAATGATTTAAAATTTTTATACGTATAATGTTTATGCTTATACGTATGTCTAATATACGATTGTATTTTATTTTGCTTTCATATTATACGAGTATGTCACCCTGTTATTTCGGAAATAGTAGAAAATATAATAAATTATTTAATTATTTACGATCATTATCAAAATTAAGATCATCCCATCATGTTCGCTCCCGCACGAGTGTGTTGTGTTTAGTTTAACAACATTTGAAATATTATGTTTATCGTAAGAACTATTTGTTTATAAGTACTTCTTAGAGTTAGTTCTTAAACTGACAAATAAAGCGTTGTTAAGCTTTTGTTTTTACCATAGTAAATTGATTTATAATTAAAAATTTAAACGAAATAGTTTCACAAAAACATGTTAAATTCATTCCAATCATCTCTTTGACTTTTACTACATTTTATTTTTAACATTGCAAGCCGAAGAGCTAATCAAAGGCAAAGACTGAGGATTATACAAACACTGTACGTCCTTGGCGCAATCAGATAGGCGCCCGTGTTTGCTTGGTCCTCTTTTACGAAAACAGATTGCTTGTCAATACACAAAACAAACAGCCAAACAAGAGGCACTACAAAGATTCTCGCGCGCTATTTGTCGTAACTATCTTTCTAAAATACAAATTTTAGTCAACTAAGTTGGTATTGTTTATTTTATTTATAGAGTTTGTCTTCGTAAAGAGCACGTTACGTTGCTCTGTTATATTAAACTGTAATACTTATAGAAAACTGTCCCTAGGAAAAAAAGCGGTACGAAGTCTTTAGAAGTGTAAGATATACGAGCATTACGCAGAGCAAGTTTATTCCTCAGTGTGTTGACGCAAACAAAAAAGGTTAGGGACCATTGCACCCACAGAACTTTCGGTACAAAATTTAACTTTGTGTCACATAAATAAACCTTCGGGTTTGGCTCTGGGCGTTTGGCCGATTGCAAATTTCGACGCGGTAGAACTCTAAAGTCACATAAATTACAGTTTCCGACGGTTGCCAAAGAGAAAAACAATCTGAAAGTAGCACTTAGCAGTTTGACTAATCGCCGGTCGGCAATGACAGGCCGTCGCGATGTAAAGTTTGGGCACAGCTTCTTTACCGCAAACCAAGGTAACCGCAAACATCGATGCGTCTGTTGTCATAAACTCAGTATGTACTGGCGTATAGACGAACATAGAGCTCATACGCGTGACGATTTTTAACTTGTCATTTTCACTTATGTATGAAACGAATGATTCCCTTGATTATTGCGATATGTAATAATAAAATCACATACAGAGCACGTAACCATTATTGAAAAATACAGTACTTTTTTGAAATAAAACAGGAATAACATAAAATAATAAAATAAGCCAACAGCGACATCCACAGCGTGACGACTTGTGATGATCTTTCATTCGAAACGGATTACAATAGCATCCTGTTCGCCGTCCCTTTCCTTCTTGTGGCACTATCATAAAAGATTACATTCTCACTCGCACTACGTTACGTACGTTTTTACGCCAGTATTGGCTACGTGCACGATAGTAGCGCCACCTAGCGTGCGCAACTATGCGGGATTGTCAAATAATACGAATACATACGAATATTTCATTGTTTTCTAATAAATATTATTTTTTATTTCATGTAAGTGGCTATGCAGGTCTTACCAGACCTGTATCACTGCGACCAAGCTTGATCTATTGTGATCGCCACTGTGTTATAAAACACTGCCAAGTCCCACTGTAGTCAAAAACTGCAAGGTATTCCTTGGAGTGATATGCTGAACCTCCTCCGGACTCAGAAAATACTGGCCGAGGCAGGATCGACAGGATCTAATAAATAAAGTAATAAAAAGATACGTAGGACCAATGATAATATAATACAAAAGAGGTAGATAGGTTACATGCACTCGAAAAGTGGCACCCCAAAACTTTGCTAATTAGCCAACCCGGACTTGGTCAAAGAATATGAAAAGTAATGTTACAGAACCAACAATGTCATGCAATGCCTATTGCGCATTCAAAATTCTAAATCTTTTAATAATCCTAACGTTTTTTATAATATACACGATCATGTGATGACGCAGCTACCCAGTTTTAATCATCGATTACATTTATTAAAAGCAATAATATATAATTCATTTTCAAATTTATAATTAAAAAATGTTGGCGATCTTTTTAAATAAATATGTTCTCATGTACATGATTTAAGAAAAACGAAATTCGAAAAAAGCAAACATCATTTTTTACTGTATAATCCCATTAGGTATCAATAATTTTTTTTAAATGTCTGTTCTGTGGCATTAATTACTAATATTCTATGAATTAGTCACGGATTCGCTTAAAATGTAGTAAGAAATTTAAATTGATCAATCACAATGACATAGAGAGCTATGTGATTTGTTAGTTTGAAATGCAATTATGTTTTACATTGCATAGCGACACAGTGCAATGTATATTTATCTCACTTTGTAACGTTGTAACTGGGACAATATTTTACTTGGATTAGTATGAAGGTAACCTAACCTATCTACCTCTTTTGTATTATAATATCATTGCATAGGACGATGACAAATAGTATTTTTAAAATATTTTTTTAAAAACAGTACTTAGAAAAATGAATATTATTATAAAAACCGGTTTTGAAAGTATAAAACACAATATAAGTTTCCAACCTCAACTGTGATGAAAGGAAATAAATTCGTTTTGGCGCAACATTTAAGAATTGTTGAAGAGTTGCGAACTAAAGGCAATAATTATTTAATACCAGCCCACATAATTCGTCCACATAGTTCGTAACATCGGTGACATTAACATACTGTAAAACAAGTTTAAACGTAGGTAACTATACTCTCGATAATTTTAAAGATAATGTAGCATACGTAATTTAGTATTTTACGGTAGGTAAAGTACTTTAATCAACTTTATAGTTTATTTATTACAGATCAATGATTCTATTGTTGTCATTGAAATAAATATAAACAAATTGACTATCGCAAATCGTTGCAGATTTCTGCCACGGGATGCGCTGCGATCGCTTTACTATACCCCCACCATGCACTTCGCACGTAGCGAATATACTAAGTTTATGTTCGTTGTTGCTGATTTTTAGTACAAGTCGTTACAATTTGTACATAAACGTAGTACGTATCTTGTAGCTTCTGCGAGTCGTCCTAAAAATATTTTAAACTAGATTTATATTTTAATTATACCTACTTTGAAATTGCACAAAAAGAGTATTAGACGATGGTTTTCTAGTATATCACTGAAACACAATGTTAGTGATCAGAAGTCTCAAATTATTTCAGCTGTTTCATAAAAATCAGAGATACCTATGTGTATGAGTAATATATAACACGAGAAAGAGAACGAACGAAATCAAGTATACGGAATACTTAAAACTATAAAACAGTAATTACAATAAACTTGTAATGCATAAAGGACACTAATTGTAACATTATATTTTGTTCATTAGAAACCTCATAACAGAAAAATGATTACTTCTCTAAAATTAATACTGAACTCACGATCTCTAACTGTAAAAGTGTAGAAGTATTACAACTAAATTCAACCACCGTGCTTCATTCATTGCTACTTGTTATATTGTCTCTGGATGAAGGTAATCCTTCCTTGCTCCGTTCCAGTGATCTAAGAGCCCCCTACACCCTTTAAGTTACAGCACGACCTGGTCGTATATCTCACAACGTGGGTAGTTCATTTGTTTCACGCCTCATACCCGCAAATAAATCAGGCTCGCGTGTTACCTCTACGTGTGCGAGGAGAGCAACAGTATCTTAAGTCACTTTCGGAGTCAAGTTTAAAACAAAGGTTCTCATGAAGTTTCGTAACTCGTGTTACAAAGAGAACGTATTATCAAACTTATATAAACAAGTGCTTTGATTGAACGAGACGTGCACTGGACTAATCTTAATAAAAGGACGCAGGCTAGAAAAGCTTTGTCAAAGGTAAAAATCGCTCACGGGACCTTCTACGCTTAAATTCTCCTTAATTATTTGTAATAACTGGTGTTCTCGTCGGTGACGTTCATATAAAAAAAACATTCAATGGGCATCATTCTTGCAGGGTTTGTGTGCAAACTTGGTAGAAATTGTGAAAGGGGTTGCCCATTTTAAATTAGTGCCGATGTCATAACATGGGATTTTACCGGAGGAAACGCTGACACCTTGGAACACCAAAATCACTTCATTACATTTTAAAATAATAGTTATATTACTAACTAGCTGTTACCCGCAACTTGGTCCGCGTCGATTTCGAAGAAAACGCCACTACAGTTAATTTCATTGTAGGTATTTTATATACACACATGTTGTTGTCAATGGGACGCATGTAGAGCTGAGAGCGACCGGTCACCAACGGGAATATGATGTTTACATATGATACTTACTCGAGTGTGGTAAAAACATTCTATTTGTATCAACAGGTCCTACTGTGGATTCGCGGCATTCGAAAAAAGTCGAAGTAACAGAACGGGGATATTGGGCAACAAATTTTCCTATGCTTGTTAATAATAATAATAATAATGTTTTATTTGTCAAAATGCGAGTAGTTACATAAAACATAGATGGACACAAATAAGTTTTCTTTACACATTCTACTAAGACAAAGCATGCAAATATTTAATATCCAAACTAGTGGATTTTGTAGAAAGAAAAAAATATCTATTAATTCCCGTTTATTAGAATATCAGAGTTTACACCAAAATATCAGCACATTAATAATGGAAAAGTCAATTTAACCCATGATATTATGTCAAAGAAATATTAAATAAAAAAATTTAAACCCTGTCAATAAAAATCCTCCAGTTCATATAATAAATAATTATTTAATGTCATTTATTAACTAATAATGTCAAATCAAACAACAAAATAGAAATCGATAACTGTATAGAGAAGAAAAAAAAGGTAAGAATCCAAACAAAAAGTCAGTGTGTAAATGTCTATTTTAATTAATTAATATCAAGTATTATCCTTTGAAAATTCATGGATGTTATAATAACATTTCTCCTTCAATAAAGTGAGTGTTATCCAAATGTTTATAATTTTTTCCGCTAAATTTAATTATTTATTTTTTTAATCAAAATACACGTTAAAAAAAGGAGGAATTTATCGTCAATATGACATACTTAATATAAGAAAAACTCTTTTCTTTTTCCGTTTAATCCCTTTCCGCGACATCCCTCTGACAACAGATAATGGAATATCTAAAAATTCTTGACTCGTTTTCAAGCCGTAATTTATATTATTCTGCAACTAACGTCGAATCTAAAACCCAACGTCTAGCTAACTTGCAAACTTGGTTAGAACACATAGTGTTCATAAAGTTTACAAAAACCTGGAGTACTCGTCCCACTCGCTCAGACAAAAATGTTTTGAACTATTAGTGTATTATTCTTTGAATTGAATTGAATTATGTAAGGACCGCGACGCTTGGCGTTCCGTCCTCTCTGACTACCCGGTTGAGGATACAGCGTGAGGATATGTATGTATGGATGTATTCTTTGAATATCCGTGCGATAGCCATTACTGCCTGGTTATAGTCTACGTGAATAGATAGATCAACAGACTAACAGAAAAATATCTCCATCCATTGGATTCAGAAAAGCCTCGAAGGCTTAAAATATCAAGCACTTTTTTAAATACTTTCCATGTAGAAGTCTTTATTGCATTTTTTGAATCATATATTGTATTGTAATAATACTTTCGCGTATTTTCTTTAGGCCATTGACAGCAATAGCGGTCACAGTTGTGATTGATAATATATTTATAATCAGTTTTATATTTAGAAGTACATACTACCCACTCTTATAAAGAAGATAGGAGTAATGATGTGTAAAGCATAAGGGATGTATCTTAAGCATAATCAGATTTTAATTTGTACTGGACCCTATTATTATCATTGTATTAATACGCAAAGCGAAAACTTAGTGTGAGGTTTGGCATAGTTAAAGTTTGTATGGAGAAGAAGCGCAGTAAGGAACATTTTTTGTTATGTGTTACAAATACATTAAATGAAAATAATGAAACGTTCATTGTTTACGTTCATACTGCCAATGTCAATAACTCTGTCAATGTCGAACTCATAATACTTTGTGATCAGATACAGAGTTGAGATCGTCGCCATTCGCCAATGAGTTCATATTTTCATATCATAGGTATATATTTGTGTTTACGGTTGAATTTTGACCCCCAGGCAACCTCTATACAACTATAATCGCAATGAAAGCTCTTTTGTATTGGTAACTAAGTAGGTACCAGTCAAACAGATAGACGAAAAAAATATTTAAATATTTGTTTTGGACGATTTTAGACTTATTAATGCTTGAAAGAGTATTCGATCTAAACATCTATCCTAAAGATTTTTTTAAATATATATAAGTATTTCAATATAAATTTTGGGCAAGTTTGTAGTTATAGAAAAAAGTGAAATGTAATAAAAATACACATTGCGTAACTTCACCCCTATTTTCATTTTGGAGTTAACAGTAATCTCCACATTCATTTTCATGAAGATATTGTCTTTCCTTATTAATTTTTTGGATGTCCTATTAACAGAAAATGTATACTTTTAGATTTTAATCGCCCTGCTGCCTAATAACATATGCCTATAATGCCTAATACACATGCCTAATAACGTAATGATATGTAACATATTAAGTACTGAAACTCTAGACTAGAATTTCATACAGTGAAATTTACACAGATATTAATTAGCGGTTTCCAAGTTCCAAAAAAACAAACACAGGCATTTTACAGACATATACAGAGATTTTAAAAATAGTTTTAAATCAGAAGAGCGTAAAAAGTCCAATTCAATCATTTTTTCAAAGATATCTTAAATGCGCAAACGGCTTTGTTGTTGTTTTCAATTATGGAAATAGATGTAGTCTATGTCTGTTTAAGCTATAAAAAACGGCAAAGCTACTATAAATTAAATCCACTTTACAGGCGTAACGTATCTACAGAGAGCTCATTCAAGATCTCAATTTCGGGACGGCGGATCACGATGAAACACATTAAGTCCGAGTAAAGAGATGCAACTGCAAAACAATTTATTGTAAACCTATATGCATAATATACTTGTATGTAAGCTTATAATGTGTATTTGCCCTCAGTTTCCAGAGCTTTGAATATTTATACGAGAAAGCTAAATATTTTCTAAATAAAAGTAGATTGTTTTTTAAAAAGTTTTCTACCTTGTAGTGAACGTCCCGTGAAAATCGGTTCAGCTGTGTCGAAGATTGGCTCGGGCAAACAAAATAGACAGACAAAAAAGTTAAAAAAGTGTGTTTGAGTTTTGGTAACGTGCAAATAACTACATAAGCTTAAAATAAGAATAAGCCTTGTTTTCGAAATCACAGACAGACATTTCAATTTATTTATATGTATATGTATGTAGATTGTAGATGTATAGAAAATAATTTTAAGTGTTATTCATGTGTTCATATTACTCCATTGGCTTTATTTTATTTTTGCATATTTCTTACCCGCAATCTAAGATTTTGTATTTAAATACACGATTTGCACTAAAATCATAGGAGAATAACGTAAAGAGTAGGTGAATTCATTGAATGACTGCTTCACTTTTGGGATCTTCTTTCACCATCTATGTATTTGCATATCTATGTCTAAGCTAGCAACGAATATATTTAAGAAACCTATAGACAAGATTACCTCGCAGTTCATACCGAGACGCGAGTGTAACTTACCGAATTTTTGCTTTTCTGGAGATACTTTGTTGAGAGTCTTATGATGTGAAATATATGATAATTTATAAAAATGAATGTTGGCAGAATGTAAGTAAAAATACTCATAGTATTTATGTAGGACGAATTCCCATTACTTTCCACCGTTCCATCTGAGTCAATATAATATAAGCAAATAATTTTAACTCTGTCTCTTTCTAAAGTATAATAAATAGCTATGTACTGAATGTTGCAACTATGATACAATGCATTGCAGTTATTATTATATACATACATATCTTCACGCTGTATCTCTAACGGGGTAGTTAGGGAGGATGGAGCGACAAGCTTCGCGGTCCTTACATACTTCCTTCGCCTCCTCAAATGTAGTTATTATTATTACTTATTTTTATTTATATTTGTAATATACATTTACATCTACATTTATTGCCTGTTATTTTTAATCGCGTTTACATATTCCGAGAAGTTCTCGTTTGAAGAGAAACTTTATCACAACCTTTAGCATATGGACGTGTTTACAGCTATTACCGAGGGCAGTTCAACAAACTGTTGGAGCAGTAAGTCGATTCACACACACAGTCCGCCAACTTTCTTTGTAGTTGTGCTTAGCCATTGTTTAGAGTCAAACTTGCTCCGGATGCCGAATTGGACAAAGCCCACGCCACGAGAAATTGTTTTATTTGAGTCAAGGGAAAGGACAATATTCACTTTTTAGTAGCAAAATTAGGTACACCTAAAACAAGATACACAAATTAATGCATACATAAATAAAATTGAAGTGCTTGTCTGTGATTTTGAAATAAACACTTTTTTGAAGCTCATGAGCTTATATGCACGTAAATAAAACTCAGACGATTTTTTTGAATTATTTGTCTGTCTGTTTGTCCGGGCTTATTTCCGAAACGACTGAACTGATTTTACAGGAGTTTCATTGGCAGGTAGATAGTTTTTCAGAGAGAGGCTAAAAACAAATACGTTGTATTGATATACTTAAGTGTGTGCTTACTTATATTTTACCTATTTTTTGAGAATTAAATACTTGGGTCGATATTGTTAGCTTAAAAAAATTTTAAAAGATGACGTTGTGACTTTTAATATCTTTTAAGGTTGAAAATTAAAAAAATTCAAAGCGTACCATAACTATCTTCATTTGTATAAATATTGTATGTATACATTGCATAGAGATTAGCGCATATTTAATTTTAACAGATGACGTTGTGACTTTTCATATCTTTTAAGATTGAAAATTAAAAAAATTCAATGCGTACCGTAACTATCTTCATTTGTATAAATATTGCATGTATATATTGCATAGAGATTAGCGCATATTTAAAAGTTTGCTTCTTAATAACAACCATATATCACGATAGCATTCCCTACGCACCTGGGACTCGAGAGCAGAATAACCAAGCGTTTTGAAATAAACGATGGTCGGTGAGCGTTTTACAGTTTATATTTTGAAATATAGTTTGTAGAAACGAAAATATGTATAAAATGAATAAAAAAAAATTTATGCTTATGAGAAAAAGTGAAATACAGAACGTGCAGCAGCTATTTCACGCGCAAACTGTAAATGGTAACCCAGAAATGGGATTTATTTTGTGGACTTTTTGGCGGGAACGGGAGAAGCGATGTTGTCATTTTTATTTAAATTTTCTATTTTTTTCATTTTTAGGAGTTTTAAAGTATAACAGTCATAGTATATTGTGTTTTAAAGTTCTGTGTAAGTGAAAAGAATGGAGGAGATCAATGTGTAGCTGAAGTTTTCGCACTCTTTCATGAAGTCCTTTTTTTAACTTCAGTAAAGCCTACTATCACTTTACTAGAGGAGTGTTAGGGACAGTTAATGTTTCTCCAGAAGTCTTTAATATTTCGACCGTTTAATAATTCGACTAATATTTCGACATTGTCCATGGTCAAGAATAAATTTAATAAAAAAAAAAGCTTATTTAGTAGAATTTGTACATATGTTACCATTACCTGAAATTATTCACGGAAACGAAATTTAAATTCGCGGTACCCTGAACTATAAGATAAACGATTTCATTGAAGACAGAACAATAGCCTAGAAATAATATTCTCAGCATATAGATTTACTAGCTTTCTGAATATTGCATTTTAATTTACCTATTGTCAACTGATATTGAAAAAAAGATACCTGAGTTTCTTGTCGATTTTTATCAGTGTTCAAATATTTTTTTCGAACTAAATGAATGTAGATTTGATATTAAAAAAACATCTTGCGATTGGATTTACTTTAATAAATTGATTTATTTTGGATATATAGCGAAAAGTTGCTATGCCATTGCTAATATAATAAGTGATGAGCTCGCAACCTGTTACCATATGGTTCCACTTTGCCATTTGTAAGCCGTATTTCATTATCGAAATTGAGATCCAGGTGTGATTTTGTTACACTACGATGGTATGTATATATATACGTATATGAGTAAAATCTTGGCAAAAGCGCGTTTAAAGTCTTTATGTAAATGGACCACAATGACGAAGCTGCAAGAACAACTAAAGATAAGAAGTATTGGAAGTGGAGCCGAACTCGAGCCGCATAAAAATGTTTCGTTTGTCCTAATTGCTCCAAGTGGCTGCTTAGTTGGAGTTTCTGGCGAGTCATTGTTTTCGACGTGCTCGAGCTGTAATAGGAATATTTTCGGGTAGCACCCTAGCGAGAATTTCATGACTTTCAAAAATGTGACTGGCGGCAACAAGCGGATGATAAAGCCGTATTTGTTATTTCCCGAGTCGACATTGGTATCAATTGTTTTCTAAATATTATACACCAGAAAAAAAAATTGTAACCTTAGCAAAATCTTTTATATTGTAAGTATCGAAGATTCATATTTTAACAAATTAAATATTCGTTGTTTGAAATTGAAAAGCGTGAACAAACAGTTTCTTCCAATTAATAATATTACATTGTTCAGAGCCAACCGCGATCCGTATAGCCGGCCTATAGAAACAATCACTCAGTTCAGTTCAAATTGAATATTAATCGCCATTTTCACTGAAGAATGGGAATAATCTGAAAGGAGAGCCCAGAGGCTGAAGGAAATAAATTTGTAATGCAAAGTTAGAAATTCCATTCCTGTGTTACCGATAAGTAAACGCTCTTACGTAGAGCACCGCACAAAAGTAAGAACACGTTTAGCATTTTACTTTCCACTTGGTACAGTTGCACAAAGAAGCGACGGGAACTTGGCGGAAAATAATCCACTGCCACCCGAACGATTAAACGTTGAGCCAATAAGGCCTAGGTATTCCGCAATTTATTAGCCTTGCAAATTCGAAGCTGCGCTCCCCTCTATGAAATATTGCAGTGGCCGCAACAGCCTTCTCGCCCGCGCCTGTATTACACCCCTATTTTAGCTCTAATTAAAAAGCCATCAAAGAGTTTTCAGTCATTAATCATGAAACTGTTAACGGTGAATGCCGACTTTCCTCCAAGTCCGAGCCAAGGAAAAAAGGAGGATTAGGATATTAACAAAATGCCTAAAATATTAAGGGTTAGTGGAGTGGCAAGCTACTCGTAAAAAATACTGATCTGTCGGCACTGATTTCGCAGGTTTAATGCGGATGATTCTTAAGTTGTTTCGAGCGGTTTAAAGGATTGAGAACCCTTCTTTTTAAATACTACGAAAATACCAACGATATTTTTAAGCTTCGTAATTGACTGCGGTTATACTTTTGTGTTTTTCTTTCTTTATAAATGGTTAAGATGAAGAAATTATATTTACTTTTAAATAATATTTGAGTTGAAGATAAAACGAAAGTTATTATGAAAAGTAGATTAAAATGGATATTGAAATGAGTCAGGCAAACTTTTGGTTCGCATTTTATTAATGGAAAACAACGTCTTTTCTACTTTTAACTGTCTTATACTTATTTTGTGTTCACTATTAAAAGCATTAGAAATACTCAATTTCATTAAACTTTATAATTCTAAATACATACGAAACTGAAAAGTACTAAACTGAAACTGAACAAATTACAAAATAAATAAAAGCATCCTTATGAAACGTTGGTGATTTAGAACAAATTCTTCGTACGTTTTTGTTTATAAAATTTGTAATTTTAAAATAAATGTTAAGATAAGTAAACGCTAAACTCCAACACCGTTTGACCGATCACCATGAAAGTTGGCACGTATATGATCTTTTCACAGAGAAGTTTTTTAATCCGTCCCCTTTGCTGTAAGCCACCACCACGCGGACGAAGTCGCGGGCAAAAGTTAGTATTCCATAATTTTGCATAGTTTAGCATAGTTTGCATTACAAATAACGTATTATTTTTATTCTGTTTAAGTGTTCAGTTTAATCTATCTAATTATAATGACTCGGATATTTGACAAAAAGGATTTCATTTCAATACATTTAATATACATTTACGCCTTTTGCAGTCCCTGGGACCCTGGTGCCCCGAAGCCTATCGAGTGGTTTCTGATATTTGTAAGCGACTGGTCGAGGTGTAGGGAGATTGTTGGAATGTTCTCCGCCAAAGAATTAGTTTGGACGGTCAATGAGGTAAAACTGGCCTATTAGCCAGCCTGCTAGGAACCCTAAGCAAAGGCACCTTTTTAAGCGGCTAACTTCGACGAAGTCTATTATTTTTATTTAAGAAAGTACTTAGTATTACTTGTAAATATGAAGATACAGTACGTATATGTACGTACTGATTTATTTCAATAAATTATCTCACAATGCGGTTAAGTTATGAATAATGAAAGTACTTAATACTTTTGCAATAAATTTATAATCTATACTTATTATAATATACATACACAATATAATAAGTATTACACAATAATGAAATAGAAGTTTTTACAGATCCGCTTCCACTATCCGGAGCTGAGCACTTATTCCAAAGAAGGACGTATTTGAAAACATCGTTTTTATTCCGTTACTTTTGTAATATTTCTATTGAAGGTCCCATAAGTACCGATGGGCTCTATAAATGCTTATTAGATGGAAAAAATTTTTTGATTCCTTTCCACTTACGTTTATAATTTAAAAAAAATATCGGTCACCAACCGAGCACGTCCAACATCGTGCGAACCCTCAGAGCAAATGCTCGTGCGCCGGTGATACCGTTTCCTTTGAATAAAAGAACGAACGGGCAATCGTTTGCCAGATCGAATTGATTATCACTCAACCGTCAACATACATATTTGCTCGCTGAAGCATTTTCAATTACCGCGTGAACAAACGTTTTCTCGTTTAGAACTATTCAGAACACCAAGTGAAAACTCTGCTTAATGTTCGTTCGTTGGTAGCTTTTTTTTGAGATTATACATCTTGAATAGGGGGTTGGATGCTATCGGTATACCTCGTCATATGAATTTGTTAGCAGAACAGGTGATTTATTCTTTGTTCCATTTTGGGATTTATAAAATTTGTATTTTGTAAAAACCGTAAGTAGTTGATACTACATGCCGTTTGAGGCAAATTATTTCTTTATTTTCACGTCGGAACTAAAATTTTAAAATGAATTCAGTTTTCTTTGAGTCCATGTTTACAAATCTAAAAAAACGAATGCATAAAAATTACGTTTCATTACGTGAAAAACGTCAGATACACAGTTAAGATAAGTTTCATACTTTTAGAGCTTAATGGCTTTGTTTGGCTTATAATGGAGACAGTAAATGAAAAACACTTACCCTATCAAGTAACTGGAACACGAGTCCTTTAAACAGTGTAATTTACATTGAAATCTATTGGGTAGTTTTCCAGTGAAGCTTCAATAAATAAACAGAAACTGAGAAATAGACAAACCTACAATAAACCAAAAATTTAAAAATTGTTTATTTATCCCATCAATTACAGAACTATGGTAATGTAATTTACAGTACTATGGTAATGTTTTATAATATTATTGTTAGCTTCACAGTAATATTAATCACATTAATTAGCCGTCTTTAATTTATATTTTTAAAAGCGAAATACCACTCACTGATTGACTCACGCGATCTCCGAAACTATAGGTCCATTGACATGAAATTTAGCATAGCTACTTCTTTCGCGATGTAATTGCTCACTAAGAACGGATTTTACGGAAGTCCTGTCCCAAATGGCTCTGTTACCCCTGCGATCCGAGTCGGGTCGCTAGTATAACATAATTTTGTAAAATTTCAATGACAGGAGTGGGGTTAAAATTGATTGCCTATATATTATTGAGGCTGTATGTATATGAGAGCCTGGCTTTATTTAATCTTTGTGAAGTTTTTGTCGAATAGCCACTAAGTGGTCGCGTGAAGTGTAGTCAAATGGAGGCAGTGGGAGATAGTTATTTTAGCCGCCGCCATGTGCTGTCAAGTAGAGACTACGCGAACGATCATTATCAAGGCATATTTAAATCTGACAGTGAAATCAGTGACAACTGATAAGTTCGGTAGGTATTTTTTTTAATTTGTTTGGGTGTGTCGAAGGTTCAAGAAACATAATACTGAATAAGTGCATAACAACCTACGGATTGTGTCACGTCACACGTAAAATTTGATCGAGGTGGAAAGGTTTTCAATTAGCCAATTCGTTTAGGGGTTTGGACTAGACATGTGTTGCGGACGTGGCTCCGATATTACGAGTATCTACTACGTGCGAATGCCATGCGGACGAAATCGAGTACTCTTCGGTAACCACTCGATACGCGATTACGAGACGCGATTGAGTTATCGACTATGGTCGATGATCTGCGAAACAATGGACACTTTATTATGTGTTGATGGAATTCATGATAGTATTATGCTATGCTTATATGGTTTGGACACATAAAAAATCTGAGAGATGAACGATTGACGCAGAAAATTTACCGAGCGAAAGTAAAAAAGAAAAAGACGGGAAAGGTAGCAAAAGCCAAAAAAGACCGGGATTGATTTGGTGGAAAGATTAAATAGCCAGAGTGTTATCCGACGGAAATGTTACAAAGTCCTTATCTCGGCAAAAATGTGTAAGGAGAATTTAACACATTTAATTTAACACACCAGACAATTACACAGATTGTGTGACTCCAAACTAAGCAGTAAGCTTGAACAATGAGTACCATACAACGAACACTGGGGGAACTCTCAGTAACACCCAGATTCCAAGCCAATTTAGAAAAGTTCGTTTCCTAAATTAACCTGGCCGGGGATCGAACCCGGGACCCTAGCTTGGAAAGCAGAAGCCAACGGGCCAGTCTAACGTCAGTCTAACATAAAGCCAGTCTAAAGTCTAAGTCTAACGGGCCAGGCCAGAATGATAAGATATAAGCAGTAAAGACGTAAGAACTGCGATGCTTGGCACTTCATCCTCTCTGACCACCACGTTTGGGATACAACGTGAGGATACCCACGAGTATGTATCTATGGCAGATGTAAAAATTCACAAAACCATAAAAAGACTTAATATTTATAATGTTAGAAAGCCAATCCAATGCTAAAGTTTATTGTTATAACAGCAATGATCCCAAGCCAATTTACGTTAGTTTAGGGGGAACGAAGTAAAAAAAAGAATAACAATAAAGTAATATAATTTGGGACTAGCGGCAGGCAACGTCGTTAACTATTTGTATCGGAGGGACGGGCCTAATTTGATGAAGGCCTGGGATTCACTCTGATAGCTGTACGATACACACAACGTAAGTAATTAATAAACTTAATAAACATAATAAAGAAATGGTAATTTTAAGATAACTTGCAAAAGTTATATGCCTGAGTTGAAAATATGAGACAAGAATCTAATTGAGAATATAATTAGTAACCCTTAGGCTATTTACCTGTTACAGACTACCTTTAATTAATTTTCTAACAAACTTCTAAATATTCTACGTGATCTGACCGAGGCTTGCAACTGACACGTGAATCCATGTTGTTTCTCGATACCGCACCCAGTGAGTTCAGTCAACATTTACGATACAGTCGTGAATACTAAAATCGTTAATCGTAAAGTTTCCTTTTACAATGTCATTAGGGAAATTGGCGTCGTTAATTTATAAAGGTCCCCTTTAACTGCTTTGCTATCGACGAATTTAAATCGGTAATCCCGCGGTTTATTTTATGGCAGCGCATATCAGATAATTTATAGCGATGATAGTAAACGTAACTTAATGCAGTGAGTGTCATTGTTACAATACACGAATTGAATGAAAAAGCCAATTAAATGATTTTCCTGCTGGGAAATTCATTTATCACATTCAGCAAATCAACGTTTTTCGAATAAAGACGGTGAATGATGTTATCTTTGTTGATATATTTAGATCGTGATACGAAAACACAAACAGAAAAAAAGAAACATGAATACAAAGGAGAAAAACAAAACATTAGATGATCAGCTACTTGTCTTCTTAGCATGCTGTAAATTACGAAACATCAGTATCACTTGGCCGACTTTTACTGTCCGTAAATGTCGGCCAAGGGGTAGATCTCATTATGAAAAACTTGTACATAGATAACGGGCTAGTAATCTTTCACTGCATTATATTTATGCTTTCATCAATTCAAAGAAACAAGGCATAACAAAACCACACTTTGACATTACTTTTGGCTTTGTAGTAGCACATTTAACCTATATATATTATAATAGAACCATAATATAGTGTCAGCTTGCTAGTTCAAAACAAATACACAAAATAATATTATTTAATTACCTATATTACATTAAAAAACGGATCCAGGATTATTGGTACTCTCAAATGCGAATTGCTGCGAATGATATAACACCATAGGGCATAGTATGGTAAAACTTTGACCTATATAAAATAGAAATATTTCTTGATGTGTGGCTAGGCTAGTCACTTCTCAAATATAATCATATAGTGACTGCTTTTACATTAAATGCATTGAATAGCAAATATTAGTTTGTGAATGCATTTGGGTAGTGCTCGCAGCGTCTTTCCAATTTATACAAGGCCAAAGCGCAGCCATAGAAAAGTGCTCGCGTATATGAGAATATAAAAAATTGAGTTATAGAATTAGTAATTTTATCTACAAATTTCAACATTTTAAATAGACGATTTTCTCCATAAAGCTATTTTTGATATAAATCACATCTTCTGTCAATGTAATGGTCTTTCCTATAAAAAATGGTAAACTTCAAAATTAACAGTTTTCACAATAATATTTTGGTTACAACTGAAATTGTAAATAATTTTAAATACTAAATATATCACTGAAACTTTAATGTGGTGTAATGGTAACAATAAATGCTGAGAAGAAATCGTGAGGACAAATGCAGGCTAAGGTTTAGATTGTTTCACATTTCACTTAATTAAGTACTGAAGTCGGTGCCAAGCCTACCAACTAGTTGACTTTCTGCTGTAGCACATTGATAATTTGGCACCGATTTCAATAACTGTTTTTAATTATGTAGGTATTTGTATCGTATTTATAAAGTTATTTTTGTACATAAGTTTTGATTAGTAAACGATAATTATATTCTTAAATACCTAGGCGAAAATGTATGAGGACAATGATGAGATTTAAGGAGGTGAAAGAAGTATGTAAGGACCGCTAAGCTTGACGCTCCGACGTCTCTGAATACCCCGTCAGGGATAGAGGTTGAAGATATATATATACGTATAAGTGATTTTAGATTAAAACCTAGGGTAGGTTTGCAACTAACTTCTTTTCTAATTCTGGAACGGAATTACATACAAAAAATCATAGAAATAAATAAACCGTTAGGACTAATTTGGTGTATCTTTGAAGTCCAAGCCTAATTCCACTGAAATTTGAATGGGGCCTTGGAACTATACTGAATTCAAAGGAAAAAGAATAATTGAAATCGATTCGTAACAAAGAAGTTATGTTAGAACATACAAAAAATACATACATACATGTTTGTTTTGAGACATACGAATTGAGAACCTCCTCCTTTTGTTGAAGTCGATTAAAAAGAAAGTTCTGCAACGAACTTTGTTAAGTAGTAGGCGGTTAGTAAGATCTGACAGTACGGAGCACTACTTGCCTAAGTAATAAGTATGTCTTTCACTTAGCCAGTTTGTTTTAATATATATTTAATCTCGTTTTGCATCAATCGTTGAGATTTAAGAATTTAAGATATACATATTTTCGCTTCACATTCTATTGTTTCTTTTTTTTGGCAAAGGTTCCTCAGTAAGGTGACAGGTAGCTTCAATCAAGTTAACGAAAACTTCTTGGAAGAACGTGAAAAATTCAGTTTCGTACAGTTATTACGATTTCCTGATTCTTCCACATTTGCACAGAGCATAATTATACTTAGTATTATAAATATCATCACTATTGTACTTTAAATTTAAGAAAAATACAAAAGAATAAGAAAATTTAACGAGATTCAAATTTCAATTCTTCCGTTCATGCACTAAACACCTCGTTCGTATTTTGATTGGAACTGTCATTGTCAATAGCACCAGAGATATGTGTGAGTGCTAGGGATTCAAACAAAGAGGTGGGAAACGTGAATTGAGAGATAGAAGTTTGCGATGGATTAAATTACTTTTGACGAATACTGCATTATATGTTTTTATTTAAATAAATCTCTGATAAATAAATAATTATTCATTTTTTGTTGACGTTACAAGATGTATGATACTCATCGGAAACCCGCATTCTCCTCTAACATTCAAACAAATATTATTACAGTTGTTAGCAAAGAGTTACGAGTTTTTATAACGCCCATGAATGCTGGTGTATTGGTGGGAAGGTTAGTACACTTCACTTTTAAGTCTAGGATTCGATTCCCAATCAAGTTAATTCAGAAAATGAACATACCTAAATTAGCGAGAAGTGCGGATATTACCGTGTATAGTAGTAGGAACAAATGCCACACGATTGGTATGTTTATTTTGAGCTATAATTATTATTTTATACATAAACTAGCCGTTGCCCGCGACTTCGTCCTCGAGGAACTACTTACCGGGTCCAACTGTAGCAAAGAACCAACCACGTGACCCCATAAGTACAAAAAAGTTAATTAAAAACAATCAAGTCGTTTAAAAGGAGAAGAATTACGAACACATGCACACCTGAGTTTTATAATATATAAAGAAGATAATAAAAGGCAAATGACACCAAAAACTGTAACAATAAGATATTAATTCATATTTTCATAATTTAATATTCTTTACATCATAACGATGTAACTGTTGAGTAATGGTTTTATTTAAATTTATACATCACTGAGTTCATTACAAGAGAGTAATATATCTTGCACATTAGAAGGGCAAAGAGTAGAATTCAATACTATGCTCAAACCCAAATCTTAATTAAGACTAGGCACCTTTCCTAAGAAAACTAATTAAACTTACTCCATTATACCTGCAAACCAAATTCTAGTACGTTCAGGGACTAACAACCGTTGGAAAGATTTGTTTTTGTTACGTTAAAAACAATTAGTTACCATACATTTATTATTAAGAAAATACTTAGAGTATTATCTGCCTATTTATTTAGGTACTGTAATATGCAAGACCCAGTCCAAATGAATAAAACTGATGTTATAAACATAATTTAAATAATTGCAAAAATAGATTAATGCTAATTGCTAAGCATTGGAAAATACAAGGTGCAGCCACCAGGAAGGAGTGCGAAAGATTAATATTCGATAAGCTTAAGAGCAGGTTGAAGAATGTCGAAGAATGTTGCAGGACCCTAGGTACAGTACGAGGCAGTAAAGGAAGCATGCCGAGCACACAAATAAATAACTGGATGTGGTAAGAAGCGTGATGTATGGTGAGATGACAAAGTGAGAGCTGTGTACAAAAAGTAGAAAGCACGGCGAGCTTGCTGCAAAAAGTTTTGCGATTTGCGATTCTGAAAGGTGTTTTTGGGAGGCATAAGGCTGTTTTATGAACAGTAGGAACAGTAACAGTTGCATGGATCAGATTTTCTCCGCATAATTGGCGGAAGGTTTCTGGCCATGGGTCAGTAAATTTTCTGCGCTTTTGTGGATCTATAAACGATATTTAATAGAGTAGTGTAAAAGAAACTGTGGAGTCTCCTGCCTTAACGTGGCGTGAACTGGCTCTTACTATTTAAACTTACTTCACTTTACTTTGAGGAAAGGCTGTGCGGTCATTACGCAGGCAACCTAGCCTACGAAGCATGAAATAGAAAGGCATCATTTTCTGCCATCCATCTGCTAAAATGTACAAATAAATTCGAATACAAACACGTGCTCGTTTAATAGCAACCAGGAAGTCGATATTTGACCTGTGTCTAAGCGGTATCAAAAAATATAGAAAAAAATACGTAAACAACGCCAGTGCGCTGTAAAGTGGTGTGGTAGGTATAAAAAGACAATATCATGTTTCGTCGGTAAGTACAAAATTAAGAATAGAAATTTATAACAGCAGTGAGCAGAGTTCCAGTGATAATGGTTGCTCCTAAGCTTTAACTCCTCTACTGACTATCATTCTTTGAAATTATATACCTAGGTACAAATTATCTTGTTTCCTTCCTACTATTACAAGATTTCAAATAATTTATACTTATTATATATATATTTTTTTATTTAAAAACGCACTCCCCAGATATACATTATTATCAGAGTGAATATATCAAACTCAGCCAAAATGGCCATACACAATGCGGTGTTGGTTCCAACTTCATTGTACGGTAGTGAAGTCTGGATATGTCCGAAATCGAGTGAAAGTGAGATAAATGCAGTAGAAATGCGATCTCTTAGAAATATGTGCGGTGTCACCCTTGCGGATAAAATAAGCAATGAAGAGATACGCACTATGACAGGGTTGCACGACAGTATTATTTAAAAATGAAGAAACGAATACTTAGATGGTTTAGGCATATAGAAAGAGTGAGTGACAAAAGTCTGACGAAGAAAATCTACAGAGCGAAAGCGAGTAGTTAAAGAAGACCAAGGCTCACTTATGAAGATCAAATAGCCAGAGTGTTAGCAGACGGAAATGTCAAAAGGACTCGCATAGACCTAGGCGAAAATGTTGTGAGAAGAATGATGAGATTTGGAATTACTGGGAACTCTCCCAGTGTTCGTTGTGTTGTACACATAGTGCAAGCTTACTGCTTAATTTTGGGTCACACGATCTGTTTAATTGTCTGGAGTATTTATTTATTTGAGGAAGCGATAGAAGTATGTAAGGACTGCGACACTGCGCTCCGTATTCCCTGACTACATCGTTAGGGATACAGCGTGAAGATAATGTATGTATATGGTTTTTTTGAGTAGGTAGGTAGATACTAGTAAATTTGTACTATTTCGAAATAAATCATTTTGTTTTATTACAATTTTTATTTCTTTAGAAACATAAATAAGTCTCATACGCATGACTTATGGATAAATACAATATCGACATGCATGATTGGATAATTTTTTTTCCTCTAGTATACAACGCTACCCATGCCGCCCGGTCCCAGTCCGTTGACCTTGGCAGAACAGTTTGCTCAGAAATTTTAGGTCCTAGGTTGTCTGTGGGTCATTATTATTGAGGCCACAGAGCCTGTGTGATGGTAGATAATGACTTGTCGCTCTGGTTTGACGTTTGTTCAGGCGTTACTCTAGGCTGCGTGATATCTGCCAGACTATGCATGCTGTAATTGGACAATTGTCATTAAATATTGAAAGGCGGTACGAATAGTATGTAGTATGGTGGTATAGTGTCTTTTATACGCTGATGATCAGTGACGATACATTCATACGAGCTTCTTTTCATATAAAGGTTCTCGAACTGAATGAAGTAAAATAATTTTTATGGTAAATAAAAATGCTTGTAAATATAATATATAAATACAGTAAGGCCTACATTAACTATGTTAGTGAGGCTTCGATATGCCGGAAATTGAGTGAAAGTAAGATGAATGCAGTGGAAATGCGATCTCCCAGAAATATACCAACATATACCGTATGAACCACGGCTACATCACACGGAGGAAAAGTACTTAAACATTGAAGACAAGAAATTTAACCTAGAGAAGACTTAATTTTGATTTCAAAAATAATTTGAACTACCGGAAATCAAACCCATTAAATTTAAGAAATAAGACGTTATACATTTTTGTGCCTTAGATCACCCAGTATATATACTACTCTGTCAAGAAAGTACCGGGAAAAGATCAATGATACACGAAAGTTAGTTATTCATCCAAATTTATTTTATCACCTTCAAAGTATGCTCCTTCAGAAACGATACACTTACGCCAACGAATAATCCAATCATCAGAACATTTTTTAAACGCTTTTACCGGAATTGAGTTCAGTGCTCGCCGCCAATTCTTCTTTATGTCTTCTACCGAATGAAAACGGGTGCCACGAAGTGGTAATTTGAGTTTAGGAAAAAGAAAGAAGTCGGCTGGAGCCATATCTGGTGAATAACGTGATTGCTCGATGGTATTTGTTGTTTTTGGTCAAAAATTCGTTCACAATGATAGCCTTGTGCGAAGGCACATTATCGTGGTACAAAATCTAAGAATTTTCTTTTCACAAATCTGGACTTTTTCGTCGAATTTGCTCTCTTAAACGCCGCATAACGCCCAAATAATATTCTTTATTTACCGTTTGACTTTCCGGCAAGAATTCCGAGTGCACAACACCGCGCTAGTTAAAGAAAACAGTCAACATGATTTTGACTTTTGATCGACTTTAGCGTGGTTTTTTCGGTTTCAGTTCAGTTGGAAGGCGCCACTCCGAAGCTTGTTGACTAGTTTGCATGTTAAACTCGTAAACCCACGTCTCGGCACTAGTAAAAATGCGTTTCATGAATGTTGGGTCGGAATTGACTCGTTCTAGCATGTCCTCGGCGACTCTTATGCGATTGTGTTTTTGAAGAAAATTCAGGTCTTTTGGGACTAGCCGAGCGACAACATGTTTCATACCCAAGTGATTATTTAAAATGGTACGGATCGACTCGTGAGATACAGAAAGTTCGGCGGCTATCTCTCTCAAACTTGAATGAGCATTTTCAGTCACTGTTTCCTTCACTTTTGCGATGTTAACTTCAGTTGCAGACGTTGATGGCCTACCAGAGCGAGGCAAATCTTCCATCACATCTCAACCGCTTTTGAACGCTTTGTACCACTCTAAGCACGTGTTTTTGATAAAGTCGATTCACCGTAAGCCTTCTGTAAGATTTTCAGTGACTCCGAACACGAAATTCCATTGGCGATGCAAAATTTAAGACAAACTCTTTGTTCGATGTTTTTGTCCATTATGAAATTCGCAATATACACTTGAATGATATAACTAAAAACAGCACTGTATTTAATCTAAATAACAGATGCAACTCAAACTCCGTATCAAAACGGAAAACAGTTGTGCCAATTTAACAACAACAAAAATAACAAAAAATTGAATATGGAACCTTTTTTGACTGAATGTATACATCTGAGATATAACGTTTCCACTGCATTTATCTCATATGCATTTGATTTTCAACATATACATGCCTCGCTAATGTACAAGATTTAGCGTACGTCCGAGACAACTGCGCACCAAGAGTCACCTTGGCGGACAAAATAAATAAAGAACAGATACACAGTAGAGCAGAGTTGGATGAGTGTTATTGTAAAAATATCGGAATGTTCTGTCGGTTTAGGTACATAAACAATATAGCCAAAATGTTAGCTGACGAAAAAGTCAAAAACACTAAACTAACTTGGCGAAAATAAGTGATCCAGTAGAATGATGAGATTCGAGGAAGTGAAAGAAGTATGTAAAAACCACGATGCTTGGCACTTCATCCTCTCTGACTACCCCTACAGGGATACAGCGAGATGATATGATGTATGTGTGGTTGTTTATACTATATAAATGAAAAATAAATTTCGTACATATGTAAAATATTTTATATTTATCCATATCTTATACATAGAAATTGTAACGAATGAACAAAACAAGTATAATGTAGGTAATAGTAGCAGCAACATTTTAAAAATTGTGATAGTCCTTAAAGCGTTATTTAATAGAGTGGCATTATGATTAAATTAAGTTCTCCCGCGGTTAGGTGTCATCGCCAACAGTACCGTTGATTTGAGCATAAAGCTAACAGTGCAGATTAAGCAACTTATACGGCTTCAATTGTTCGAACATTTCCTGCATAAATGTCTGAAATAATTTTCCAGACGGGAAGAATTTTGATGCTTTGAGTAACAATAGTTCCTAGCAAACGCCAGCATAGAGCTTCTGATGGGTATTTGAAGACTGGAATTTGTGAATCCCTTAGTCGCAAACAGCAATTGTTTTAAAGTGAACAAAGCTTCCGGGTAATGCAGTTAATGTGGTTGGACTTAGATCTCGTACGCAAGAGAGATACGGTATGTATACATAATATTATACTAAATAAAATTTGATTTAATATTCACTGATGTATTTATTATAAACTACTGTTGAAAATGACATTTTGTAAACTTTCAATCTGCTTCAATAACAGTACAGGGACCTTATTAAAATAATGTATTATTTGTACAAAACGACAGCGGAATGGTTATATGTGTGTACACGTTCACATATATATTTACTTCAAAATCAAGTACTTAAAACAACCGATTCAAAATAACAAGTACATATTTTTATAAACATTGAAAGTACATCTTTTTTAAATGATTGCAATGGAGTATTTTCCGGTGGAGTATTTTTTGCATCATCTAAATTAAGCCATTTATGAACGTCCCCTGTTAGATGATTTAGTAGCATTTATGTTTGTATGATGAAAGTGTAATCGTTATCGTATCGACGGTAGCCTTTAAGACAGATAGGATGTTTTAAGTCTAGACAAGGCTTTCGTTTTTACATAAAGTATTTTGTAGACAAGGCAGGTTTTTGTAGATAGTGAAAATAATCAGTGTGATAAACTGTGTTGTCTGTGTGGCCTGTGTCTCCGAATGTTCGTATACGTCTTTAGACTAAGAGTCGCTTGATAAAAATTCTGATGTTAAATTAGCTGCTAGCTTCTCTGTTGTTATGTCTTACTGGTTTTGTGTGGTAGCTCGACTCTTCCTTACATCCCTCTGTAAGAGGAAACCTATATCTATAAGTGTATGTGTAGGCGAAACATTACAATGACAGATTGTTTTTGTGGTAAATACATATCTTCGTGCCGTATCCCTAACGGGGTAGTCGGAGAGAAAAGAGCGCCAACTGTCGTAGTCCTTACATACTTCTTTCGCTTCCTCAAACCTCATCATTCTCCTTATACATTTTTGCCTAGGTGTAGTCGGTGTATATTTATATACAAGTTTGTGTAGTACAGTATAACATGAAATATAGGCGCAATATACGATTAATGAAATAAATAATTACTATAATTTTATTTGTCCATGGACGCAGGTACATTTACGAAGCTCCGTGTTAAATGAAAATAATTTTATTAATTAGTTTGCAACAACACATCGAGCAAATTGTAATCATCGACGAAATTAAGCCCAGAGCTATGTTACTGATATTTTATTTATTACCATAGCGAATAACGATATGAGTTAAGATGTACTGCTTACCTAATTAGTATGGTTATATTGAATTTTATTGTTATTTTTAATTGTATCTATTCGATGTGACATCATTTTGTTTTTTAAAATGTGAGTTATTTCTAAGTATTATTATAATTTTGTTGTATTAATAAATTTTTAACATTACTAAATTATTTCATTACTTAGTAACAAAAATATCTTATAAACATACATACATATCCTCACGCTGTATCCTTAACGGGGTAGACAGAGAGGACGGAGCGCCGAGCTTCGCGGTTCTTACATACTTCTTTCGCTTCCTCAAACTCATTCTCCTCACACATTTTCGCCTAGGTATTTCTAAACAATTTTACGTATACATATCTATATATACATTATATATACATATCTTCATGCTGTGTCTTTAACAGGATAGTCAAAGAGGACGAATCGTCAAATATCACCTATGTAATTTTTTCAACTGGTGTATAAATTTTTTTGTTGATTTGAATGTCATTGTTTGTTTATACAGTGTTATTGTAAAAATGAAGAAAGGAACGCCAGATGGTTCGGGTGTATGGAAAGAATGAGAGATGAAAGTTTGACAAAGAAAATCTATAGAGCAAAAGTAAGTGGTAGCTGAAGCCAAGAAATACCAAGGCTGACTTACGAAGATCAAATACCCAGAGTGTTAGCTGAGGGAAATGTCAAAAGCACTCGCATATCTAGGCGAAAATGTGTGAGGAGAATGATGAGATTTGAGGAAGCGAAAGAAGCAAGGACCGCGATGCTTAGCGCTACGTCCTCTGTGACTACTCTATTAGGGATACAACGTGAAGATATGTATGTATGTATGTTTGCTTATAGGATATTTTTGTTACTAAGTAATGAAATAGTTTAGTTGTGTTACAAAGTAATACAACAAAATCATAATAAACACACATTTCTATTACTGTCAAATACAGTAGACGTGATATGTACTTACATATTTTTGGACACACATTTGCATTTTAACTTTATACTCGATTTACATTGTTTTAGTTTATCGGTAACTTTAATACTAAGTACATACTTTATTGGCCTATTTGTAACCTGTTAATAGTCGCAAACTGTTATATTTAATTGTAGCCGGCGTTGTCGTTTTGGTTATAGATATATTAAAGTTTTCGCTTAGCTTACTTGTTATTATGCGACATTTTATCATTAGAGCTTCAAAGGAATAATAACGGACCTCTTAAAGTTCACTTGTAAGTTCGTCCGCCATTTGTTGAACGTCTTGAACTTCTGAAATTAAGTTTTTATTACTTTTAAATTATTGTATTATTTGAAACGTAATTAAACACTGAGTACTCTGAATATCTATAACATAGAATTAGTTTTACAAAATATTGTGTTAGTTTAGTCGATATCGTGTAATACAATTCTATAGATTAAGATTTTCTTGCAGTTCTGGAGATAAATCAAAACAAATTATGATTTTTTTAAATTCTACTCAAAGAAGTATATTTAACAATGCTTCACGAACTGGGCTAATATGCCCTCCATCTTTACCTAGTTCGTGAATTATTTGAACATGTATAGAGTGAGAAACGAGCAAATGGACAAATAGACAGATGGACAGCGTTTCTACAATAAAAGATAGAAATAATAAGAAAATGTACTGATAAAAGTAACAAATGTATTTGAATTAAATAAATGTAACAAATGTACTGACCAGCTAATGATGCAGTGATAATAGCGTGCTTAGAACAAAGTATGTAGGTTACTTTTGTTTTGCATTGAATTTATTTTAATTGAGAATTATATTTCAGAGTAAGACTTTAATGAAGTAAAACGCTAAACTAACTAAACTAATAATAAATTATATACAATACATTATACTCTTTATAGCATATCGATATTAAATATTAGTAGCTGTTTTTTTTATTTTTGTATTTTCCTGTTTGAAATTTTAATGGTTATACGCTTAAGTCCAGTGCAAAGTCCAAGAAAAAAGGAATACACTTATGCTTTGAATGCGAGCATTTTGTACGGGTAAAATGAAAGCCAAGAAAAGAGTACGACTAGTAGGCAACTATTATTTGCTAAGCTTGTGCTCGCTTTATCTTTGAGGCGTTTACTGAAATATATGTAGTTATTTAACAGTGTGTTCAATTTTAGAAATAACAACATGTAAAGGGAATATAATATATTTTGTCAACTATTGACGTCGCAAACTCGTCGAGCTAGAAACGAGATAAAGTATAGAATTGTCTCAAATACCTGGGCATTAGGTTCCAAAAAGCAGTTTGACGAAGGTATGATGCCATTGGGCATCCGAAACCCTTTGTCTCGTGGGAATACAATGGACAATCGCAATGGTTTAAAGATGCGATATGTGATAGCCTTCTTCTCACGTCTACGTGACCAAATTTTGAGCGAAATGTTTTGTGATACCATTTCGTCTAAAACAAGTAATGTCATCTTCCAAGGGGAGTACGGTTTCGGGTGTCACCTACGATAGTGGTAACGTCCTTTTGAATTTTTTCTAGAAATGATGTAGGTGGGTCCTTTATTACATACTAGCTGTTGCCCACGACTTCGCCCGTGTGGAATTTAACGAGATAATATACAGCCTATGTCCACTTTTCTAAATATTGGTAAAATTATTTTTGAAATCCGACGTGTAATTTCAGCGATTACCTCCTACATCCAAACTTACATACCGTACCTCATTATAATGTTAGTTTAGATAAAGAACCATAAGATTATTGTCGATAATAAAGATCTACATCATCGGCCGTGGCCTCAAGCAAAGAGTTTGCTTGAGACCACGGCCGATGCAACTCCGTCGAAACGTCAACCCAAAATAAAAGGTAATCCCGTTAAATTTCCCGTTTTAGATATTTTATAATGCAACGCGAAAGTTTAAAAGTTTATATGGTTAATTCTTTGTAAATATAATATTAATGTAGAGTACAAGAATGATCATGGATATAGTTAATCTTTATTGTTTTTACTTTTACCAAACTACGACAAAACAAAACGAAGGGGTTATTATTTTAGCAGCAGTGTATATATAAATTTTCATCCGTTCCTTCACAGAGCCGAAATTGCTTTATAGATATCAACTTATGGAATCGTCTTGATTACGCCCAGAGCGGCTAGACAAGTGGCAAACGCTTCATATTGTCGAAGTTTTTGCTCGCGTTGTTATTCGTCAAAAGTGTCATTTGGCTACGTTTTTCACACGACTTTACGTTTCGTTTGATTGCATAGAAAGTTAATAAAGTTTGACTACCAATTTAATATTCGTTACATTAGTTCACGTGGTATTTGTCATTCTATTCTACTAGTGTTTACGACAGTTGAGCCACTTGTCTAGGCCCCCAGATTCCTAATCAGGTTGTTTTAAAAATAATTGGTGTCTAATAGTGTCAACAGACTCGTAAAGTAAAACATAAAGCTAAAATAATTTTATGTAGGATCACGTCATGATGGATATCGATACCAAGATGTTAAGAAGGTCATTTCATAAATATACATTAAAGTTATTGGCTCCGTGTAGAGTTACTGAAGACTTCAACTTAAAAAAATAAGCATATACTACTAATAATACTCTTCTAGTTAATTCCAAAATTTAATTGAAATTATTACCTTACAATAAATTTAAATCTCAAAAAGAAATATTGTTCCTAGTGTTTTGTTTGTGGCTAATAACTGTCACCAGCAAAGGCCAATTAAAAAACGAAACGGTCAATTATTTTAATTTCCTCCTTTTTATTTTGGATATTGATTTTTATTTTAAAGTTGTGAATGTTATTGAAATTCATTAATTAATTTAAAAATACGTCTTCAAAGATTCACTAAATAGTATTTTTATTTTTCACCATTTAAGATTAATCTTGCTATTTGATTGGACTCATCTTAATAGTTCAATCAAATAACAGTTGAAGTTGAAATTTCGATAATAAGGCTGAATTTTTGATATAATGTTTATAAAAGTATTTTAAACATGCATGTAAAATTTCAGCACGCTAGCCCCCCGGCTTCGTTCATTTAAGGAGTCAGGTGTCTATTTTTCCCTTGCTTGTGGATGGCCTCCAACTCTGGCAAGAATTCAAGGAGAATAATTTCCTCATGTGTTCCAGAGGAAAAACCACAGATACTGGCCGTTCAAACTCCTTGACCAATTCAAAGAATTCGTCAAGGAGTTTAAACGAATATCTGTGGTTTTTCCCCTGGAACACATAGAGGAAATTATTCTCCTTGAATTCTTGGCAGCGTTGGAGGCCATCCACAAGCAAGGGAAAGAGAGACCCCTGACTTCTTAAATTAATTAAATTAATTTCAGAAATTACAGTTATTTTATCTCGTTTGTAAGTTTTTTTTAAATGCTTAGTCGGGCAAGTCCGTTTAAGTTTTATAACTTTCATTATTGTTAGATCCAGATTTATATAAATATAGAAAACAATGCTTTCATTATGCTCTACCAAGTGTCTACTGTTAACAGGCTGCGTAAAACATTGTCTGTCTAATGACAGGCTAGTCTCGCATCGTCTGTTCCTTCTCTTTTACTCCAGCAAATAATAATTCCTAACTTATTCATCCCTTTCAACACGACCCTGCCCATCGTTCAAGATGCCCTCTGTAATTAGCGACTAGTTTTGTAATTGCGTCGAATTAAATGGGTTAAAAAGACGAAATTCTATTAAAAAAATAACTTGTGTAGAAGTAACTATAGAATAAAACTTATTACTTCGATATGCATCAAAAAAAATTTTAAATTAGAGAAGGGAACGCTGAAAATTCTAATGTATTCGAGTGACTCACAAAGTAGAATTTAATAAGAATATTGCAGAAAAATATACCCTAAGACATGCACGCGATGCGTGCAGCTGACGCCAAAAATATGGCATATTATGATGTCCCTAATCTACTTCACGGTCGGATGGACGGGATGCCGCTGTCGATAACAATGACCGACTTAATACGCCCGATAATCGGTTTTGCTATTCGAAAACATCCATGATTGACACTTTTCATGACGTTTGGGTTCAACCAGGCGCTGAGTTCACAACCAATAGATTCTATTTATGCTTGTTGAGGGGAAAGTTTAAGGATTTGTTAGAACTTATTTGTTAAAACTCGATTATAAATGAAACATAAATCGTTAGAAAACATTAATTTAAATATCTAACCTTGAGAATGAAACTGACCTCATACAAAATTTCAAGTTAAAATAATAAACTTAAAAATAGGTACTATCTAAATATGGTACGAATTTTCCTTTGTGTCCGCACCATTAGCTACATATCGTACATATAAAATCCATTTTATTATTTTGGATGAATTCATTGTCGTAATTTGCTAAAACAAAATCTCCAAATTTTCAGTTTCGCTCTCAAGGTACGGTTTCAATCAAATAGCCTTCATTGGCGCATAATATTAGGGTCGTAGTTATACATTAAAATGAGATTTTAAATACCATAAAAGTTACGATTTTGCATGTGGTTTTAAATATTAATCAAATCTACCTCTGCTAAGTATTGCATTAGTGGATTTTCATTAAGTGTGGTAAAGCAAATGATACAAGTTTCCACATTCATTATGCCCTCAGCAGATTGTTTAAGCCCGCAATGTTTAATAGAAGCGGTAAATTGCACATTAATATTACGGCCTATGTTGACCATCTCTCACGCTAGCCCTTCTAGAGCTATAATAACACTATAACAACAATTTTAAATTGCCGCTATAACCTTCAAATAGTTTACACAAGTATTTGCGTAAAAATTAGGTAAAGCCAAAATATGTCTAGAGTCGAATATTGTCATGGTGAGTGCATATTTCAAATTATCATTTTTATGAAATAGCTATTTTTAACTTCTTAAGTTTGTGTTCAAATTTCATATTCGGTTTTAAATAAAAAAGTATTAATTACAAAAAGTAATTAACGATATCTGAAACTTCAAATAGATTATGTATTGCCAATGATTTAGAATTCTTTGTGTGTATAGCAAAATATAATGTTAACTACTTACGACTGTATTAAAATCCTCACTCTCGTCATTGCCGAGAGGGCAATGAAACAAAAGAATAATCCTATCTCAGTTCAGCGCGTCGATATTAATATTTCCTTCTCAGCTCACACTATGGACCCTTGAAAGCGTCTCACTTTTGAATGTGTTCGTGCTTAGTGATAGCACTCGGTTTATGTGTGTGGGTTTGACGTGTTCTGTCTTCTGTGTATCAAATTATATTTTATTTATGATTCAATTTTACGAATTTTTGAATACAGATAATATCGGGTAGCTGGTGACTAGGCCTAAAATTATTTAGTATTTTATTTCCTAATGCAATTTCTTTTTTAATTGACATTTAGATATTATTACTTGGTTTGAATTTGGACTACGTGCAGTATTGACAAAATATAACTTATTGTAATTATTTCAATACAAATATTACAGAACACGATATATCGAATCCATTACTATTAACATTTGGACAGGTTTTTTTAATAAATTAAAAATGTTTCTATTAAATAATGGTACTTACCTCGTCTATGTCTCGTGTGGTATTTGCTTTTTACTACATTTCCAGAACAACACGACTGTTCATAGTAAAAGTTGTAAGAGCTGTCCACTTCTGAAATCTGTTGAAGAGCTTGAGATTGAACCTGCCATCCCACACCGATGAGCACGAAGATAAACCATCGAACTACTAGTGCTAAAGTGTCCATAGTTCTCGCATTTATTTCATACATTGTTCAAGTTAACACTATGATTATAAGCACTAAAATTTCGTTTTATTTTTATGAACTCTTAAGACATTTATGAAAAATATTTTATGTCGTGCACTAAAAAAGTATTTACCATTATTTTTTCAAATATGTACAATAATCGAGACTAAAATAACTCCGGCATCATTTTTTGAAAGTACTGTGTACATTTTGCTTTATCTACAGCATCAGGTTATATCTGACCTCAGCAGAATCTCAGACGTTAGAATTACATTTTATAGAGATTTGTTATTAAATCATTGACTTTCAGTGTTTGAAGGTGACCTTAGGCCTGTTTCTAGGCCTAAAACTTATAGTTCAGCGTCGGAACGTGAAATGAAATTTTTTTAAGCAATGGTATAAAATATGAAAATATGCGTTTATTGTTTTAAAAAAATGCAAAAATCAGTAACAGTGTGACAGTTTTTGCCAGAAATAGTATAGAGCTTAAATTATGAAACCGTAATGAACTACTGAGACTTATTACACATATTATTAAATGATAACATATAAAATACAAAAATATTATATATAACGGCGCTTCTTGTTATCACGGTTTTTTAAACTTGGCGGCCAGTTATTGTGGTAACTTCAATTGACATCTAGTAACTACCCCGGAAACGGATGTCTCTTGTATTTTTTTAAAATTTTTGGATCGAATAACGTGCGAATGGAGTCGTAGGCAGCACCCGTGCATTTATAGTTAATATTTTAAGTTAAAGCGGCCGTTCCCAACCATACAAACTCAATCGTCAAATTTTTAACATTTCCGTTATTTCTGTAAACAATAATGTGATTTTCGACTAAGAGGGTTATGGAAATATAATAAATAAACCCATATTACTGAAATCCATAATAATACACTCAAGATGTATTTCTCTTGCTATATGTCACGGTTACCACGCTTTTTTAAAATTTGGTGGCCAGTTATTGTAGTAGCTTCAACTAACATCTAGTAACTACACTGGAAACAGATGTCTCTTGTATTTTTATTTCATTTTTTGATCGAGTTACATCCGAATGAGTCGTAGACGGCGCCCGTACATTTTTAGTTATTTTTTAAATTAAAGGTGGCCGTGCGGAACCATGAGTTTGTATGGTTCCGCACGGCCACGGCATTGAATTTTTATAGTTTCCGCGATTTCTGTAAACAATTAAGTGATTTTGTACTAAGATGGTTATTGGCATGACATATAATAACCACATCGTTCGGTGCCGCGACATGTATAACTAAAATCCATATAATTGACTCAAAATGTATTTCTCTTTCTATAGATGTCTCTTCAATGATAGCGATTCATTTAGTACATAACTATGAAGTCACGTAAAGTTTCAAAAGTTGATTAGCAAAAATAGTACTTTTACGAAAACAAAATAAATGTTATATTTACTTTTTAAATTAAAGATATTAAGAAGTTACAGCTTAAGAGTACGTAGGTATGTATGTACCCACGGCATAGCGCATCAAATGTATTTAAGTCACTTTCATATTACTGAAAAACTAAAAAAAAATCCTTCCTAATGCTCTGAAAAGTACAAAATATTTACATTCTTCTAATCAAAACTCAAATACAAAAACGATTTCATAAATACGTTATAAATACCTGTGTAATTAAATTTGACAGTTACTGACGTCATGCCAAGCCTACCAAACTCTTAAGCTTTCAGTTGTTGCTCACCGAAGTAATTTTTGTACTTGAGTTTTGATCAGTAAAGAATAGTTATTAAGTATTTTGTACTTGTCAGACTTTTTATTTTGAAGTCAGTTAAATTTATTTTTATAATTTAAATATTTTTCCGTTTTGAGTGGTCTTGCAATAAATAAATATCTACTCTAGATATTGCAAGTCTACTACTAACTTTTTTTCTATTCCGGAATTGAGTATTGAATCAAAGGATTAAATCGTAATTAAATTTGACTAAATAAAATATGAAATAATTCGTTAAATGAAGTTTTTTTGCACAGGCCTTAACTAAATTTCTTTGGGACTAACATACCCTTTCAAATAGAAAATAAAAATCGATATAATGGCGGAGAAATCAGTTAAAATATCATACATGAAAAACGATTCCGATTTATTTCGACTCTCCTTCTTTTTTAAAGTTGGATAATAAACCTAACACTTTAATTGATGGCAAATGTTACTGGTGTTATATTTCGAAAATCAACTTTATAAAACCAATAAAACTAAATAATAGTGACGTAAAAAACAGAACTATATGTACCCGTTTCACAATAAAAATGATGATTCTTTTATTGAAATTACATTAAAAACTCTTATGTTGTGGGGTAACTTAATGGCTGGAAAGACCATTACGCGACCCGATGGCATTAAGCGTACCTCTGTCATCGAAACCGCCTAACATTATGCAACAGGGGTACCCAGAGGATACCTTTTGCAACAAATATAAAAACAAGCAGTTACTTATTTGTATTTAAAAATTATTTTCGTCGTGACCTTTTAAGTATATCTAAACCAGTAAAATTAAGTTAATTCTTATTCATATGCTTAAAGAGATCATTATCCCGGATATCAGTGAATAAATAAATGTCTTCTGGTAAATTTAACTCCGATCTTTAGGACGGGGCCTTCGTCATGTGACCGATATCTTTTGCTGAATGTGGTCAGGGATCGCGCCATGAAAGAGTTCAGAGATGAATTAAATAGATAACGGCCTCAAAAAAGGGACCATGAAAGGGATAGGGTTGTTTGATATGTGATTATTATGAGTGCTTAGAGCAAACACTAATGTAGACGTTTTACCGAGTAAAAGTAGTTTTTATACTTCTAATAAAAAAAATATATATATTATTTTGAATATTTTAAATAGTTCAAGTATAATCGTGTGATTTAGGTACTGGAAATTTTAAAATAGAGTAAATAATAATAATTAGAGAATTTAGTGTTTAAATAGTACTTACTTAGATATTTGATAAATACTGTGAACAGCGAAATGTCTTCATGGAGGACATTATTGTAGTGAAAGTAACGCTTATTTGACACGTACAGAGTACATTACACGAAGAGGGTTTCAAAATTTTATTTCAAATGATTAATGATATCGGTTTAACGCATGAGCGATTTTTATTCAATTGACAGTAGACTCTACTTTAGTAAATATTCTAAATCTTCCTCACTCTCAAATCGCATTGAAAGGGTGTAAAATGTTTTTACTTTTTATCTTATTTATATTTACATCCTAAAGGATCATACGCCGAGATAGATTAATAGCTTATGAAAAGGTGTCGAATCATTAATCATTTTTGATGTAGAATTGCTTTATCCGAATCTTAGGTTTAGTTTCTTTTTAATTTTACGTTACCTCAATGAGTAATCTAGGTTATAAATAATGTCATTAGGAGTAAACATTATAAAGTATTTGTGATATAGCTATATTTATAATACAATTAGACTATTATTATCCAAAAGAAAGAGTGGTTAGAGCGCGTTTCTTGGTGCTCAGTCATGCGAACCGGTTTTATAATGATGTCTTCATTACCGGTGATTCACGTTCTCATGTCTTTGGAAGATTTTTTATCACGTACATTGTTATTCTTTTACAATAATTTTCGTCGCTTATGTTGTAGATTAGAGGTTGTATGTATTATTATTTCTGCTAACCGATTAACTAAAACGGTAATAGGATTAAGTTACAATTAATGGAAAATAATATTTTATTCGTAAGAGGTTGATGCAGATTACTGAAATTTTAAGGGGATTTCCAAAATATTAAATGTGTAATATAATTACATGATTTATTAATTGATTTTAGTTCCTCTTAATATCTGTCGATCTCGTTTCGCAGTAAGTACAATTACTCCGTTAGCGCTGCCCATTTCACGACAGGCTCCGCTCATTATGAACAAAGAATGTTAAGAAATTTCATCCGACAACCCATTGAGGCAACCCTCCCAATTGTGCGAAGGTGTTCGAATTGAATGGTAGGTGGAACTGGGGTACGCATATAATGAAATTTCGCGTCGATAAAGACTAGTGAGCCCGTAACACAATACTTGATGTTTCCTCCTGAGCCCGTATCCATGTCACGCCATTAAGCCGAGTAAAAATATCTGCCGACACATCTACACCAAGTAAATTAACACTTGTTCGAATTTTAATTACAATTTAAAGTAATGGTGGGTTTGTGTTGTATTAGGAGCTAGCCAACTAGGTAGATATCTATTGAACATTAGTAGTTTAGATTTCTGTCTAAGTACCACATTAGTAAGAAAATGGAAACTACTACAGAAACCAAATTTGTGCTTCATGTTGCCGATATGTTCAGGTAAATGACTAATCACTTGAAAATATTGAAAAACAAATATATTAATTATCTAACGGTTCTTTTAACGAGACCAGTATCTACCTATCTAATATCAGTCATCTGGTTTTTAGTATGTATCTTTTTTACGAACAGATATTTAGTGATAATTGTTATATTTCTTCATTATATATTTAGATGTGTACTGATTGTATTTTGTAAGTAATTGGCTATGTGATATGATTCCATCTAAATAGAACCCGGAACAGTTCAGCAATGTGAGAAATTGTAAACGCTTATTGGTCGATCAAGTCAGAATTTAGGTGTGTAATCAACGGTTACGTAAATGAGAGGAAGGTAATCCAGGCGAACAAATGGGCTGCCCAGAAGAGATACGGTACGGTCCCTGGAAATTCGCTTTGAATTATTAATTAACACAATACTGTAACGGCAGCGAATTGTAAGCTTCTTAGTAATGGAGCTGAATAAATATTGCCAAACCGATAGTGAACCGAATAAAATGATGTATCTTTAGATAGTTATATGAACTTTACTTAATTAGTTTTAAGCACGGCTTTTAAGAGTATAAGTCTCATTGCTAACCCTTAAGGATTGGTGCTCTTTATGAAAATCTCCAAAAATTTGGAGAATACGTGGCATCTAGAAATTAGTATAATTTATGGAAAATAAGAATCTTATGAAATTCTTTATATCATAAAACTTTTAAAGTTCGTTTATTAATTTATAGTACTTGGGCGACCGAGCTTTACTTGGTGTATTACAAAAAAATCACAAAAAAAAGTCTGCCCACATTGCAAGATTCGAACACGCGTATTTCAGCTTGGTAGAATAGAAAGAAAGAATAGAAATTTTCACAGGATTGGACCCTAGCTAGATCGATTTTTGACCACCGTAAAGCTCTATATTGTAAATTTCATCGAAATAGTTATAGCCGTTTTCGTAAACGCGATTATAAATATGCAATAATTGCTTGTATAACACTACTCTTTTAAATAACATAGTATCTTAAAATAAAGGAGGTCCATGAAATTTAACATTAAATTTATTGTTCAAAAAAATAAATAACAGATTATTCTCCATGAATTTTAGCTATAGACTTTATAAATAACTCTTATGACAATAATCTCATTCATTATCAATGAATGTTACTTTTACTTGATTAATTCTACATTATTTACTGTTATTAAAATTCTAATAATATTTTGCGGGGTTGGCTCGAAGAAGCGTTATCAATATTTCATGAAGTGATTGACCAAATTGGCCCTCTATAGGTTTGGGAACATAGATACAATTCATAATATAATTATAATATCGTATATAGAACCTAACTTAAATAGGTGGCTAGGTTTTTCCTTTAATTAAAGGGTATTAGATAAATGTAACAAAGCGGTTATAGGAATTACAAGATAACGACGTGTATATTAAATAATTACGCACATTTCACATTATTGATCCGTGCTCGTATTGTTTGTAGTTTTATTGTGATTGTTAATTTTTGGACGTAACGTTTTAGAGTAAGCGGTTTTATTGTTGAAATTAAAAATATACACAAACGTAAATAGTTACAAAAAATGTATTGTAGTCTATTCCATAGTTGGGGAGAAAGTCGGGATGGATCACACCACTGGATTCAAGCCACGTACGAAATGCACGTAAACGTCTGCCTCCAGTAATATTGATACAAATAGAGATACCAATTGTTTAAGACAAGGAACAACAAGGTGACAATGAACATGCTGGTCGGGATTAGGAGCTATGTAATCAGGGATGTTTTGATTTCTGGTAGTTTTTCTATACGTTTTAGCGACGTATTTCATGCATTTTTACTTCATTATTTGTTTTAGATTTAGCAGGTATTTTATATTTTAAACAACACATTTGTTCTGAGTGAAATAATCTTTTATTTTCAAATGAAAATTATTTCATAATTTATGAATTTTTCAAAAAAATTACTTCTGCGTATAATGTGAGGTCCGTATTTTTTAATTTTACTTTTATAAAATCTAAGGAAGTTTATGTAAACAAAATCGTTTACACAAGTGTTTTGTGTAATAAAGATGTATGAAAAAATATGAGCAGTTATATACTTACATACATATTTTATCTTCACGCTGTATCTCTAATGGGGTAAAAGACAATCATAGAAAATGGAATGCTAAAAACTATCGTTGTCCATACTTGTATTATAAATTTATAATATATACTTGAATTGTATTGGACATCATTGTACGATACACTATTATACAGTTCAATCGAATAAATGTATTATATCCATATTGGTTCTCGTATTTGGTGTTCGTATAATATGTATATACCAATTTTCTATTTTTACTTATGTCCAATATTTAAGATTTTGTCAGTAATCGGTTTTCGAAGAAAAAATATGGTAATTTTCTTCTTTGCGAACATCCAACTTAAAACGAGACGTAATAAATTTTGTCTCTATCAATATTTTAACAGTGAAATGTCATTTTTTGCGATCTTTGCTAATATCAACATTACTTTATTATATTTGTTTAGGACAGAAAAAAGAAGAAAAGTAATAATTTCATTACGTTATTGATGAAATGTAGCATTTTTTTGGAAAGCATCTTTGGATTGTAGACTATTGTCATTGATCATTATCAATCTCATTTACCTGTAAGTATATTTATTTTGTTATTGTTTTTCATTTTATTGTTATTGTATTTGAATTGAAGATATTTCACTAAATAGGTAGGCACACAAAATTTTATGAGCATATTATAGAACTAATATGCACGCAAATAAATTGTTGGAAATTATACGTGTAGTTTTAGATTTAACAATATTTGTGGATAATCTACTCTACCGGCCGCGGACTATCCATCGGCCCGTATTTCTTGTGCGTCTGTATTCTGTATCTATTTATACACTGAGGTTGTTCAACTTATAATTTGTAAAGCTTAATAATGAAGTGTTACTGTTAACTAGAAATTGTTGAAAAACGTAGGTATTTCAATGTTTATAAATAACAACAAAGTGTTAGTAATTTACATGTCTTGTGATTGTTTTTGAATATGTTAATCTTGCTTTTCTTTAAAGTTGTCGGTTGATTCACTTAAAATAGGTATTTATGATGATCTTGAGAGCATTATGCCGAAAAAATGTGCCAGAGTTACTTTTATGATACACAACGGCTTATAAATTAAAGAGAATGGTGTGCCGGCCAACCTCTGAATCCCTAGTCCGTTGAACTAAACACGTTGCAGTAACACAAAAATTAAATGACACACTAAGTAAAACGAATAAGAATAACACTTTATTTGTGAATAAATTTAAATTGTCACTTAAATAAAGTATCTAATTAGCACTTAGAAATAGTACAAAATAAGTTTTTTAACTCGTAGAGTCGCGGAGAAGTTAGGCATAATCTCCTTAAACACGTGCATAGCGCGTGCCAGCCGGCGCAGAACTAGCTGGCTACCTCGCTGGTCCCATTCCGTACAAAACTTTTAAGTCACGGAGACGGCAAAGCTATGTCGCGCTTCTACAAATCACGCACACAACGACGCGGAACACCCTATGCACAAACACGAAAGTGAGCTTCCAAGTTCACTAAATAAACGAACACTAACACAAACGCGCGTCAACACAGGGGTACCCCTGTTCACGAGGCGTGCGAGCGAGACTCGTATATCAACAATCCATTTACTCTCTTAGGTGTAAGTGAGATGCCGATATCACAACAGATGTATACCATTTCATGCAGGTAACTATCGAAAATGTTGCTGTGTATGAATGAGACAGTGAACATATTTAGTTTACGCGAAGCCGGCTGTGAGAGAAAGGGACAGGAACTGTTTAAATCACCCACCGTACATTCCTTCCTGATACCGGCGCGTCGTCGTACCTTTCGATCGTTCAAGTGGCAGATGAAGCTTTTAGGGTTGTCACCTGATCATCACCCAAAACATAAATAAAACAGTCAATACAAGCGCATAAAAAATCTTCAACTTAATGATGTACATTAGGTTAATACATATTAATTACGTATATTATAGTACAGAAAAGTCATCTAAGATTTACAATAAGAATGAATAGCATGAATACAATATATATACGTATTTGCGAGACATCCTAAAGTAATGAAATAGGAATACGAAAACTAAGACATGAATATAAATAGTCCGACGGCGAATGTTACAGGCTAATAAATGATTCAAGGTATGTAACATCCCTACATCAAGATGTCACAATGTAGCAGGTAGTGGCGCAAGTAACGTGCTGCAAAATTTCGTACGCACACTTTTTGCATGTCTTAGTGGATGTTTTTCTTCGATTGCAATATTAGTCCCGTATAATGAAGACGTCTGTTCCTGAATATGGAGCTTATTGTTACTATTTTATTATTGTGAGAAAAGTAAACAGCTGTGTAAGTTTAGGGGCTAATTTACTTTTTATTACTTGCTGCTGTGGACAAACGTTTACTTATGTTTTTTTATTGGATACTAAATGTTGCACACGACAAAAAGGATTTGGGACTGGTTGATGTAAATAGTGAGACAACAAAACAGTATCTTGTGGCGTAAACGTTCGAGAAAGCCTGACTTCAATTGATACATGTAGCTAGGGAGAAAATGTTGTTTATTTAAAATACATTTATTAAGTATTAATATTAATAGAGTGCAATTTTTATATAATATAATTTGAAAGATATCCATATTTATGTATAATGCGGAAAATGTCTAAAAATGTACTCATGGAGCCAGTTTATATTAGATACAATATTTTTCGTGAGAATGTTATAAGATATTCTATAACCGACAAGCAGCTCAGCAGGTATCCAAGAGCGTCAAGTGAGACACTTCTGCGAAACCGGAGCTCAGTTGAACCGGCATGGTGGGCGATACGACGCTAACACGAAGTGACATGGTATCACAATATAATAATGTATTTATAGGCAACGTAAAAATTAGTGTAGTCTTATGTTTACCGCTTTTATTTTTTATACCCTTTTCGTATTTTTACACGAACTGACAGCTTAACAACACATACATTGTTTTACAAGATATGGATTTGCTGGATGCTGGAGAGCTTTTTGAATTTGCTCTACATAATCTCTAACGTACAATCCTAATAGCAGTAGACGTGGTGATCGGTCAAAATACATAAAAAACATGTTAAATGTGACGTGTTTCTGACAGTTTGACACGGGTAAAGTGTTTGCGGCACACTTCATTAACTTCTCGGGTTTTAGAATTTACGTGTACAAAAATTCTGAAAGGTGTATCAGTGACTAACTCTCCGTAATAAATAATAAGCATCAGTGAATTGTCCATTATGTTAGATTTACATAAACATCCGTACAAAGCAGCGCAAAGTTGTCGATTTGGAAATCTTTATTGGAGCTTATAGAAAGTTATTAATACTATCCCTTAGGTCACACCATAGAACACTGTACTATCATAATATTACAAAGAAAAAAAAAATTGAATTTTTCTTTATAATCGATAAACTCAAAAACAATCGATTTCAAAAATTCTTTCATCTATAAAAAGCTACATTATCAGCGAGTAACATGGGCTGTTTTTAATTAAAAAAAAATCTACAAATATTTATTGTAACACTTTTAGCTAACTATATTTACTTATTACACCAATTTAAGAAATATTCAATCGCATACTAAATATAATTTCTTATAAACTTCTAATTTATTTGCTTCTATAATTTGTTTGTATTTCTTACTTAATAGTAATACCTAGTTAGTATAATGAAATAAGAAACATTACTTTTCCAAAACAATGCATTCTAAAACATAATCTTCAATTGTTTTGACATCATTTAGGTCCTACGTCTATTGTAGAAATGAAGTGAAAAGAGAGTCTGTGCTCAAGCTATATAAGCGCGAAATAATGACAACGCATTGTGGCTTCTCAGGATCAAGCAAGTCGCTACCTATTATATTTCTTTGGAGGAGCCCCACAATGGCGTACCACGGCTTTGCTGTCAACGATACAATAAGCAGCTGCTCTTGGTTTATTTTGTGGAAGCTCCTGAGTAAGATGGCGGATGATGTAACGTTACCTGTCTTAAAGACTACTTGAGTGAAATATGCCGACTATGCCATTCTTTAACTTGTAGACTGTCTCTGTATTGTGCTAGCCGAGATTATGTTCAGGATCAGCTAGACTTTTAGTAATAATTCTTACTTAATATTCAAACATAGGTAATACATAATTATATATTAGTTCTCTATATACGTATTAATTTGTGTATCAATGTAACACTATGTATTAAAATATGTAACAATAACAAGTACTTAAGTAAGGTACCTAGTTTTTTGTTACTTTCATTGTATTATAGTGAAAAAGAAAATGTTATGTGAATAAATGCAAATTCTATTTGGAAATAGTGTAAGCGTGTGAATAGTCCAGCAAAAATTTTGGTGAGAATAATAGGCTTGGTAGTTAGTACAGGAATCATCAAAATGTCTAGTCTATAGAGCAACGAATGTCCTGAATATAATAGCAGCAGTAACAAAAGTGAGATGAGTAACCATTGATTCAGATTTTATGACAAATAAAGAAAAAAAGGAGTGCCTTTTGTCTTGTATCAACAAAATTCTGGCCACAGGATGTCACTTCAAATGTTCGTCCTACGAGTTGTAAAGCCACATGGAATTTTTTCAGCTCGGTAGGTGAATATTAAAACATTTTTTATTGCGGTGAGAGCATGTTTTGTTCGAGTATCTATAACTTTTACTATTTGATTTACAGAACCAGAATCTTGTCTAAGCATACATTGCGAGTATAATGTAATGGTATTGTAGTGTAAGAGTAATTAATTACATAGTTAAGGCTGTTTTAAATTAATGCTTTAAAAAGAAGTAGTTGTATGTAGTTAAACCAGTTGAATTCACATAGTTGTTGGTCAGTTCATACGTATTTCCTATTTAATAAATGTCTATGGTGAGCGCCGCGCTAGACCACGCTCTGACGCTAACTCGACGGCGGTCTGACGGCTCTGCGCAGAGAGCTAAAAATGGTCGAGTTGCTTCACTTGCTACACTTGACGTTTTACTGAGTTAGCAAGTGAAATGGAGTTGAAATCATACCGCTCAATATTCAGAGAATATTTGAAATGAATAGTTAAATTTTTTTAATTGTCCATTTGTTTCTTCCGATTAAAACGAAGTAAAAAAAAAGAGTAATGATTTCCACGCATACATATATGCAGTCACTTTTTGTCTGTGTACGATATATACTCGTAACTGTAGCTATATAGAAAGCAGTTCATCAGATGTAGCCAGTTATGTGTCGTAATGATACCAGACTGATCTGGGAAGAGTGTCACCTCCATGTCTGGGACTAGTGTGACCTGTATAAGTGGCTAAGTAGGCTCTTATATAAAATTCAAAAAACTTTGTTAAATATAATAATGTATGAGTAATCTTGTTTGTAAAATAATTTTATAGGTTTTGTCTCTAGTGAGACAAAAACATATCCAATGCAAATTTCAAAACGAATGTGATGATCGACTTTCGAATCAAGCTACATATAGTAAGTCCGTTAAAGAAAGCATTTGGAATATATTGAAATTTTTGAAATGCATTTCGAGCATGTATATTAATTTTCTGGTTCTAAATCAACTATCCAAAGCGCAAATTTACTTTAGTTCTCTAGAAGGATTTATCAGGTGTAACTAGAATTGAATTGAGTCGGTATCGAGGTGCAATCAATCAGGCGTCAGCGTTATTGTTGTGATTTGTTGCGGCGTCGTTCGTTCGGCGATCGGCCTCGGCCGGCCCTCCAGCGGCCATTAGTTTGATTAGCTTCTCCAACCTACGCACGCTGATTGTGCCAACGTCGGCTTTGATTGATTTCTCAAATGGCACCGTTTCGGGATTACCTTTATTTTCATAGGTAACTTGTGGTAGGCTACTCCTCCAATAAATTCTGCTTTCAGGTTTGATTATCGTTAGTAGCAATGTCGTACAACGCATTTTTTCTTGAAATGTAATACCGGATTTTCAGGTTCATATCAACATATTAATTTTAAAGTGGTGTATGTAGGCATATTACTTTTAGGAGAATATATTCCGAAGAGACAATGAACAAACGCAAACCGTACACCTAGTGTTTATCTTAACAGAACCCTAAAACGTTTCAATGTCAATGTAAGGTAAATGTGCTCGGTTGAAATGACGACATTCCTTACAAATGTAGGCGAGGGTGAAGACGGGGAAGGCTGACAAAAACTTTTGGAATAAAAGAGAGGTCGTGACGACGGACCAGAGGTCCCTGCCGCATAAGGCGTCCGCTTGAATGACGATGTCATGTTTATTTGGCTTAAAAAAGGAGGCACACTTTCTTACCTTTACACTATAGAGGCATGTTTTCACTCTAAAAGGCATGTGACGTTGAAGAGGAGTTCCAGCATGAATCTTTAAGAATATCGGATGGGATGATTCGGGTAAACAGTTTTAAATTTTTCCCCAAAGAAACTTTGTTTGCTTAAGACACTTCAATCTACTTTACATATTTTATAAGTACTTACGTCACGTTGTAAAGTCAAATTGTAGCAAACGTTTTTTCTATTTCTCTATATTCTGTTGTTAAAGACACTAGAGTAAATAAATAATTAACAATGGTGTCATTATTAATAATAATTTACTTACTCCCATTTCTTAAGTTTAAGTAAGTCGCTTAAATAAATCGCTTATTGTTAGAGAAAAGCTTTAGTTAGGTACAACATTCAGTTCTTGTTTTGCAATGGCAAGATCTGGGGTAATGTTTAATTTTTGTGAAAAGAGCTCTGGTGTTAAATTAGTTTTTGTTCAATCCTGAATACGTGCTCGGACTTTGTAATTGCATTTTCCCTTTCGGTCGGAGGTCACCGAGATGCCTATCGTATACTAAGGGAACTAAGTTAAATCGAAGCCGAGCTACAACTCACGAGGACCATCAAACTGCAGGAAAAGGACAAAACAAAATGTATAAAGGAAATTGCTTCCACAAATCCACTCGTATCTTGGACAATAAACGTGAAACGGCTCGGTCTCCCTAATAGCAATGAAATCAGGAAACCAAAACTGTCTCCCATGTCGAATACAGTTCGATATGCCGAAGGCTTAAAAATATCGTAGACTACCTACTTCTTACCTTTCTACTCTGTACGTACAAATAATAACAAAGGACAATATTGTAAAGCTTTATACTACACTATTGTGAGAAGGAAGAAAAGATATCGGAATAATCAATTTAAGTATTACTAATTTATGAAAATACTAATAGTTATGTTTCTAAAATAATTAATGTCAATTGCATTAGAAATTTTAAAATTGGATATTTGTTACCATTACATGCACTCCTAATCCGAAGAAGAGTGCAATTAATATACTCTTATATTAATTACGCTCAAAAGTAAAAAAAAAATACTATTTCAGTAGTTCAGTACTTTCAGTATATTTCATTTTAAAACGAATTGAATAAGAGTTCTAATATTATCTATTACGGGTACGATAATGTAGCTCACATCAAACACATATGTAGATCCAAATAATATCTTTTGAGTACTAAAATAATATGACAATTCTGAGAGTCCAAAATACTGTTTCCTTTTAATCGACTCTTTCTCTGTCTGCCTGCCCTGCAGCTGTGAGTGCATCACATAAATCGTGATAACATAATACCCTGCATTTTATCATCATCCATCACACTCACATACTTAGATCAGGAATCATCATAGTTATACGGGTACTCCTAATAAACTGAAATTGAAAGATTTTGATTAGATATATTTAGATCTTTGGTTAAGTAAAATAACGGATATGGCATCCTCGGCGTATTATTGAGAGCCTCTGGGATCAGTTATGAAACACACCGGAGCCTCTCTGGCGCCATGAAGCACTTCTTGAGGGAGCAGTTGCAGAGCCTCCCGGCACTCTCGCACTCTCACGATAGCGCAGACTACACGCGCTGTCGTCCTCCTCGGAGTCGCGTGGAAGGACGATTGGAGCCTCCACTAACGTCCGCCATTCCGAAGGTCCTTTTCGCTGCCTCTTACGACCGGCGGGGAATATCATAGCTCTATTCTCGAGCCCAGGCTGCAGGACTGTAACTGTTTTCTTTTAAACGAGTCTTTCTTTGTCTGCCTGCCCTGTGGCTGTGGATGCATCACATAAATCGTGCTAATATAATAATCTGCATTTTATCATCATCTATCACACTCGCACTTTTAGCTCAGGAATCAACATAGTTATATGGGGTCTCCTGATCTGGGAAATTGAAATTCGCAAACAGACACTACTCAGAGTATCATACCACTACGGTTCGTACAGATGTGTATTTCAGACAGCGCCAAAAGAGATAGAATGTGAGACAGGCTGGACTTATCGTTTCACGTTTTGTCGTTTTGTCGTTTTGTATCACCATGTATCATAGGACTTTCTCCTCAATTTTAAGTTTCATTTGTAAGGCCATCTCCTCCTTTTTGTTAATACCAATGCCATAGATACGCCTCATTTTCATGTTCATGATGACAATTTGAGAATTCTTTAACGGATAAAGCTCAACTAAATTTTATTACTATTGTATTAAATAAAGACTCTATTTGCCTGGAATTGAGGGATACAGTAATTATACACCGATGTGTGTAAATTATCCGAATGTAATCTAAATTATTTATCAAATTCGTTCATGAAAATGCAAACACTAGAGAACATTTTAAAATTATATTTTGTTTATAAGATTTTCTCTTATACGGTTATAATTGTAGGAAATTACCTGTCGAGCGCACTAAAGAATAAAGGAAGAGTTTTTTTAGCTTTAACAAAAAATATAAAAAAGTTTCTTTGCTCTTTTTGATACTAGAACAGCTTTGTTAGGTTGTGTTGTTATTGTACAAAGTTAGCTTAATGATTACTGGAAATATCTTGATAGTACCTATTAGGGTACTTCAACTCATTACATTTTTTTCGCAAAAAATCATTTACGTGCATTAATTTTTTTTTTCTCTAAATACATATATTATAAAATACTATTAGGTATAAATAATATTTAAATTCTATTGACAGATTACTAAATACATATAATTAATACAAAAATACAGTTTATTGTTTTTGTAGCTAATGTAATAAGTGCTAAATTTCGGTAATGGACATTTTTGAGGCTGAAGTTAATTGCTGTATTAAATATTTAAATTATTACTAAATAGCTACTAAATATTAATGGAATTTATTGTCTCCTTGATACCAATATATAACAAATTTCTTATTTGAAATTTAACAAACAGAGTAAGTTGTGTAGGCTAGCACAAAGTAAGAGTACACTACGTTGACGTTGTGACGTTGTGTTGACGTTGATTTGATTTAATTATCTACGGTAAGCAAAAATATCAACCGTAAGAATCTAGAGAAACACTGCTTGACCTACATAATTTATACTCATTGATACTTAATAGAGCAATCAACTTCAGTCCCAAAAATGTCCTGATTTTGAAACTTGGGTTACAGTATTTATAAATAAGTAGAAATATATAAATCAGTCATTCAACTGAAAAAATTGATTATTTCTACCGATGAGAAGTGTAAATAATGTTGTCATGAGCGAAATTTATTCGCTCTCCTCTTAAGTATTTAATCGAATGGCACAGATCAGTACAGTATGCGATGGTACTTGTACTCATGGTTGTATTCTGAAGCTAAAGTAAAGATGGTAGCACTTTTTACTGTTTGGCATAAGGGGTACATCAAGTTATCCATGATTAAAAAATCTACAAAATATTTTGCCATGCGGGGCTAAATGTGGGCATTTAAATAAGTTGAGTTTCGGTGCTTCTTTATTTTTAGAGTTCCGTATCACGATACGAAAAATCGGAATCCTTATTGGAACACTTCGTTGCACGAGTATTCTAATCCAATTTTTATACAGGAAAAATACCAAATTTAACGCGGGTAAAATTGCAAGTCACGGCTAGTATATACATAGTCATAGAGACGAAAATTATCTACAAATTATTGTTTAGTAAAGAAAGCAGATGAAACACTGCGTTTATACTGTATTGTTATTAAAAGTACGAGACGCAAAATTAAATACACCGACAGCCGATTCTGAAGTCGAAGCACGTCCAATTAGAGCCAATCCCGGGGGGGTCGGGATCATATCGTCCGGTGAGACGTGCGCTTGACCACTGCTTAAACCTCAGCGTATTTTATCTACGTGCATAGTATGTATGTATTACATTAATTGAAATGAAAAATTGTAATAATAATACTCCAAAAATATACGCAAATTGTGTAAATCCACATTAGGCTTGTACTATGGTTACCACATAACAAACTGGGTGAGTTCCAGTAACATCCAGACTCCGAGTCGATTTAAAAAAGTTCTTTCCTGAATAGACCTGAATGGTGATCGAACCTGGGACTCCGGACGGATGCTCTACCACCACAAAAAAATGAATATTTATCATAAATGATGCCACATAACTAAATTTCTTTTTACATTAATGTAATATATTAGATTCCATCTTTTATTTAAGTAAGGATATTCCAAAATCTTATCGCTGATATGCTCAGATGAAAAATTTTATCCATCGAACAAATTCTGTGTTAATTATATTTTTATGTTCGGTACTTACCATACTTAAAGCAAGATGAAACTTTAGAAAGTTATTTGTTTTATCACTTAAAGTATACTGGTAACTTATGCATGAAGTCATTACTAACTAAGGTTACGTTACTATAATCTTTTGTTTATTATTCTATACATTGCCGACTTTCTTTCCTGGAATATGAAAATATTCAGGAGAAAAATAAATCCTAAAATCTCTTTTTCATGTAATCTAAATAACAGAAGTTACAAGACAATATTTGTATTTTACAGTTTTTTTACATTGTACAAATTTTTTATTGTCATTAATGTCTTCTACGCTTTACCTAAGTGTACTATTAAAACTCATTATTATAAATAAATTGTTAAATAATTACAATAACAGGAACAAAATACCTTTTACTATTATAGTAAATTTTGTAGTATAAAGCCAACGTAAAGGAACATATTCTAAGTTGAGACCGAACGTAAAGCGACAGTATCATCTAAATATTTGGGAGAAGATCGAGAAAAGAGTTTATTTAGTTCCATTGTCTACTATTTTCTCGATGGACATAAAATGCGTAACAAAGTGTCTAGTGATCCAAGAAGGAGAGCCAAATGCAAAAAGATACAACAAAATACTATATGCGTTGGAAAGTTTTGTGAATACCGTTCCACAATGGCTTAGAAATAAGTTATATCGCAATTTAATTATAAACTAAATGGTTTTTATTGGATCACATTATTTTCCAATAGCACAGACGAAGACTGACGTGCATATTCAGCCTTCAACATTCCGAAACGCATTAGCTTCAAATCGACTAAATTTGCAACGACCCTTCTTGTTACAAAACTCATTACAGGACGCCAAATAAGAAGTCGTAAAGTAACCTTTCTTCGGGGGCCGTTACGCTATGCCAAATGATATTTTGTCTCCTTACCTAGAGCCGTTTACATGGGCCAGGGTTTAACAGCAAACACGACCCAAATTTAATCTCTGCCCCGCTTTATCTCCCATCCAATGAGAAGAAAACTTTATTTTGTGCGTAAACAAGGGCAATCGGCTCCTTTTTCTGAGCAGACGATTCGGTTTCGAATGATTTCTAAAGATCAGAATGCACAGCTCTGAATACGTTAAAAGATACATATACGTATGTATTATGTAGTTGCGGTAATCGTGTCTGTGATACGGATATAATAGCTATCGTTGACGGAGTTATTGATTTACGTAGTCTATAATAATAACACAATGAACCTAATGAACTTTAATTATGTAGAGAGACACAGTTAAACTGAGGAATTTGAACTTAATAATTGATACCTACTCTATTTCTACCACAAAGTACAGGCAAATTTAAACTTTTTGTACTAATTGAATTGAGTTAAGGTGATGCATTGGAAATTTTGACGCCAAAGATCTCAATTTTTCTAATGACTACAAAATGTATGACAGTGATATTTGGTATCCTGATTCTTCATTTCATTAACTTCATTTTGACAGTTGCGATACACGGTTGGTTAACTTTTGTAACACAAAAAAAAATATCAAAGAAACCTTTTTTAAAACAGAGATGTACATTTTTCGGAACAACGGGGCCGATTTATATTTCTAAATTTTCTGTATAGTTTACTTTAAACATATTCCTGAAAATGACAGTTAGATTTTTAAAATTAATTATAGTTTTAAAAATGAACGAAAATAACTGTTTTTTCGTATTTTTGTAAGCTAGCGCGCGCACGTTTGCATAGAAAAGAAGGTCTATTTTAGATTAAATTATTGTTTACCAACGCGTCGCCTTAATTACAAGTTTTAGATGCAGGCACCTACTTGTTGAAATAGAAATGTTATTAGTCACTACTCAAGTATATATATATGTGTGTATTTACAATAAAATATGCGTACTAAATGAAAGAAATAAAAATAAGAAACGGAATCTACCTGTTGTCATATCTAGTTTCACAAACATGATAATGAATAAGAATGCCATAAAATTTAGAACAATTTATGTTTTCCTAAAGTGATGTGTATATAAAATTTCATGGATAACAGGAAAGTAGGTAATATATTAAATTACAACCAGAACGTAATGGAATATTATTGTATTTCTCGACCCTCGATAATTACCAAAAGATTATTATGTGTAGGTACATAGTTTTAACATAAATAATTAAACATACTTTATAGTAGAATGAGAACCTAATGAATTTAAATGTTATTGTGTTAGCAACACCGACGAAAAAACAAAAAGGGGAACACTGGCGCCCTCTAGCAGAGCGCGACGGTGTTTGTGACGTCGTCGAAAATAACCGCTGACGGCTTGTTCCCCACTACCGCTGCGAGATTATATAAGTTAAAACTCGAGCGCTGCACTTCTCTCTTTTACTTTTTCCCTTCACGACTGCAGCACGAAATGTTTGAATACAAATTAATTAATTAATTATTAATTGATAATAACTGATAATTGAAGTAAGGTTTGGGATGTTCTATAAGTATCTAACTTACTATTTAATTCCACCGTAGATTACAATTGATATATAACTTTTGTGCAACACTAAAAACTTTTAAACTTTCACAATGCATTATAAAATATTTAAAATTGTAAATTAACGCGATTATCTTTTATTTTGGTTTGACATTATTAATTTGGCTATACGTCAACACTATTGGTGACTGCGATTGGTATTAGTAGCTAGTAAGACTACTAGTGGGGACGACTTTTTACAGGTAAGGATAGTCTTTAACTGTAAAATAAAACAGCTGATGCTTGCAACTTCGTCGCATGGAATTAATACTTTTGTTATAATGAGTGACTCAGGAGGTGTCTATATAAAGAAGTAGCTTATTTTCTCCCCCACGGTTCAAATTGTCTCCGTACCCAAATTTCATTGAAATCGGTTTAATGGGTCAACCACGAAATATATGAGACAAACAAACATGTTTTTGCATTTACAGTATTAATATGGACTAGTATGAATTGACAAAACACGTATACCTAAATAAAAGTTAAATAAAAATAAGTGTATATAATATAAGGCGAAGGGTGGAGAAAAAGGCGGGAGATAAAAGATGTTGACATAAACAAGTGATATCAGAATATATTTTCACATTTCCGAAAGAATTAAATGGATAATATATTAATTTTGTTGTGTCAATAACAAATAGAAGTTATGGCGGCGCCGCCATCAACAAATTGAAAACATAATATGTACAAATAGGATGAAGTATATCGACTCGCGACGCTTGTTCGAAAACGTATTTGCATATCCATATTTAAAGGTTTATGTTAGACGAATATCGATGGAAGTTATATATGATCCCGTTTGAAGCGTTTTATTGAATATCGGAAACGTATTTGTGGCTGAAATGAGATCTTTTGATATTGTTTTAGAAGAGGCCTCAAGGTTTCAAAAACGCGAGAACACGATCTCGCGCTTTTGAAGTTAGATAGCAAATTTCGGGTTTTTTTTGAGATTTTCACATTTTTATGGTTCCATTTAAATGAAAATCTTTACGGCATTTATTAAGTCGTTGCAGTAATTACAGTAAACTCTAAAACCATTTTAATTTTAATATTATTCAAATGAGTGAACGTCTGAATTACATAATTTAACATGAAAAATGTATTATAGGTAAATATAGGTTGTTTTTAATATTGAACGCCAGAAATTCCTGTAGATGTTTATTGTGAGTTGAACGATTGCAAGACTAAGTAATATTCTACTCTTTGCATGAGAATTGTAACTATCCATGCCTAAATTAATTTAATGTTAGCTTGAAACTGATCCCTCGTTTGGTGTAAATCATATACGCGGAATAATAGCTTGGGCAGACATAACTAAGTATTCACATGCTTCGTAACAAAGAATAACAGTTGCTCGTGTTGGAACGTTAATCATCGTCCTGTGTGTCGTCCCGCGGGACGGTAGACTTTTCTCTCGCGAAGTGGATTTTCCCTTCATTTCCTCGAGGACATTTGTGTTTCCGACTCTTGAGTAAACAGAAATGTTATCAGGTGATATACCATCTCTCACTGAATGACGATGATAAAAAAGCTACACGAACACTAAATGACTTTGTACTTTGTATGAGTGAAACTATTTAGTGTCATTATGAAATTGTTTAATGTTGTTATGATATTATTACAATATTTCATTAATAAAATTGTCATTGTCAAGTGAGAGTTCAACACTCGCACAGAGGGTTCCGTACGATATTTCTAAACTTAATTTAAGGAGATCTATAAAGGAAGACTACTTTAATGTTTTTCCCAAAAACTTGAGGCTTAATATTCCCTGAATATTTTAAAATTCTAAATTAAATGTAAGAGACAGGGGGAATGATCAAGTTGAGTTAGATTACCCGACTTTCCATTTTTAATTATCCATTGAATCACTAATTATCGCATTAATTATTGAATACGGCTTGAAGCCATCTTGGAAACCCGTGTTGTTAAACACGACACGGAATAAGAACGATGGTGCTGACGAGTATGTAATCGACATCGTGAGTACATTTTGTGCGCCCGTAAACATCAATATTGACGTAGACGCATCGGTCTCGCGGAGTTCATCACCATCGCCGGCGCACCCCGCGCCCCCCACCCTGTCAAGCTGCGCGTTGCGAGCTCAGGCACGCAGTGCGAGACGGGGCGCGGCCGCGAACTCATCCCACTCACCCTGATGATGGACCTCCAATAGGTCCGAACCTAGTCGGTACCTATACAGATTATACGTGAGTAAAGCCGTATTCAATAATTAGTGCGTTAATAATGTCTCACGAAAGTTTTAATCATTTAATTATCCGTTGAATATTTTAAAATGTCAATTAGTGCAATTAATTAAGTAATAAGTATTTGGAAAACATACAAAACATAACTGTATGTTTTGCAAATTTCTACACCACATAGCTTTATAGAAGATCAACAGCGCCAGACATACAGACGGACGGACGCATGATTGTTCTGATAATGGCTCCGTTTTACCTGTTAAGTTAAGTAACATTAAAGACTTAAAAAAGAAATTCACCATGTTAGTCTTTGCGTCTATAAAATGTATGTACCTATATTGCATTGATTGCGTACTATAAAACATATCTATTAAGGAAAGAGTATACGTACGTTGATTAAATAGATATTTCCTGAAGTTCTTCCCATTTCCTAGATTTGTTTTATAAATTTATAATATTCTAATTCTACGTATTTTAATAGGTATAACAGAACAAAATTCCTCTTTTTTATACCTATTTGATGAATTGACGAAGTGCTTGAAATCAATAAACTGAAACTAGTAGATTCTCACGTACATTAATTAATATTAATTTTAAATTTTTTCAAATATTTATCCGTGTGTCCGTAGATAAAAGTGTTTCATATAATATAAAAGTTCACAGAGCACGTCGAGTTTTCGTTAGGAGACCTTAAATTAGTTTCGTATCAAAGCAGCCTATGTCCATATACAGGTGTCACATTAACTGAGTACCTAACCTAATTCAACAAAATTGGTTCAAAAGTTTAGCATTTCCCATACGAAGTTTCAACCCTCTTTTCACCCCCTAAGGGTACATTTTTGATAAAATTAGGCTATATCAGTTTCCTGATGTCAAACTATCTTCGTGCGACATCGAAATAGGTGCAGTGGTTTAGATGTAAAAGCCCACCAGAGAGACGGACAGGCAGACTTGCATTTATAATATTAATTCAATGAAAATTTTATAAGAGAAATATTAAAGTTATATAGTGAAAATTGTCTTTTATGACAAACTTAGTAGATAGTGTTATTAATTATTAATCTATCGTAAGAAAATAAAACCACAGCAACCAAAATATAATTGTATACCAAATATAATTGTATACCACCACTAACTCCTTTATTAAGGTTGTCTGAGACGTCTTTAAGGGATCAAGCAGTATGTGGAATTCCAGAACACCAAAAGTAAAGATTCACATTATAAATATAGTTTCAGTTATTGTACACAATTTTGTAAATAAATGCACATGAAACGGAGAAACGTTTTAAAAAGTGATTGGAGATGTAGTAATTTGGCTTAGCCTGCGTGTTGCTGTCGGTAACTGTCGGAAATCGGGCATGGGGCGCGCGTCATTTGTTTTAGTGTCACAAATCGCTCCCTGCTCCGGGGGCGCTCCGCAAACACCGATAGAGTGCTCCTAAACAACACAGCTTTTAAAAACAAAAAAAAAATCCGTCAGATCTCGTTATTCGTCTTTCAAAGTAAATAATGGGTGAAGTTGTTATAGGTATTTTTTTATACACAGGATTATGAAAACATAGATAAGGTAGAGTAGAAATATTGGCGCGAAATGTTTCATGATTTTGCGAGTTATTCTTGCGTATAGGCCTATGCTATCTTTTCTGTATCATTGAAATTTTAGCAAACATATGTATGCATTATGGCTATGATGTTCCAAGTCTGTCGTAAGAGGTAACTAAGGGGCTTTGGGGGTCACAGCCGATCAGAGTGGGTTGGCTCCTGTCGTCTATCAATGTGACTTCGAAGAGGACGACGGCGAATGTAGTCCGCGCTATCGTAGCATTCTGAGGATGCTAGCGGGCTCTGTCACTACCTATTTTCTCCCATAAAGGTGCTTCGGTACAGTGATAGAGCAAGGCCTCGTTGCGTTCCGAAGGAGATCTCGGCGCCCTTTAACAACGCGCTAACAGACCACCGCAATAGCTTTTGTGGGTAAAAATCCCATATAACTCATTCTCACTCCTAGTTGTGTTAAGGTTTCTTCTTCATCACAAATAAAATACACAATGTACTTTAAATACACTTATTAAAAGCAACAGTCAAAGAAAATTTTCCAAATTACTTAACATACATCAAAACATAGCGACATAGCTCAAAACAATTTAAAACATTGTCTTCTTACATATAATAGAGTGTACGATACTAAAATGTAATATAAGGCCGTTTTGTGATTGCTGCCAAATTAGTTTTGTCGAAGGCTTGCTGAAGTGGCGTTGTATCTTTTATGTAAAGACCCAATATCAACTTAAAACAATGTAACCAGAATGTGAAGGAGAATTACCCTGAACAGTACAAATGTAATTAAACCTCACCGTTAAACTCGAGCTTCATCGTAAAAGTTAAGTAAAAGCTCCTCAGAATCTTTGTTAGATTTACATTTTATATCATGAAAATAAAGAATGAAACAAAGAATACATAAAAAGTAACTATTAAGAAACTATGTTTTATAACCAAATTAAATTGAAAATGATCATACTATTAGAAGTAAATAACATTTTAATACAAAGTTGCAGTAAGTTAATTTGTAATGTGGTGTTATAAATTTGAACTCCTTAGATAGTACCTTTTAATGAGATTTTTTGCAAATAACTGACGCCGGGTACTTAGTAGATAGAGTTTTATTAATATTATAGTGTGTATGTATTATAGTGAGAATTTTACTGAGGTTATTTGTTGATAGAGGCCACATTACGTAGATAAATATAAAACTGCAGATAGTGTGAAACCAGTGGGAATTATAACCTCAGAAAAATTGTATATAAAGTATAGAGACGAAAGACTGGGCAACCCTGCATATATAATTTTTATTTTTTTATTTATTTTTATAACCATATTTAAGTATTATAAACATGGAAAAAAGTTTACGTGAAGGCTATTTTGGTGTATTTCGTTAAGATGTCATTCATAACAATAAAATAAACCATACAAAGCAAAATTGGACGCTAACGTAACGTACTATATTTGTTGGGCTATTCGTACAAAACGTCTGACAATGTCCAGTGCATGAGTGTCAGCCATTCGTCGCCAATATGTTGCCATCTATACTTTTAATTGGCAGTAGATCTGCTACCCCGCGGGCACCAGACATGTATGCACATACTCGTATGTACATTCATGATCTGATGTTCAGTAAATGAGAGCAGGTTCAGTGAGCGTCTAGTCATATTTATTGCATTTTTAAATTATTATTTATTTCTGTTTAACAAAGAGTTACAGTTACACCAGTTACGCAACAAAAAAACACTTAATATTTCGAAGTGAATAGATACCTATTACCGACGTATGTAATTAAAAATCGAAATCAAAGTAATCTAAAAAAATACAAATGTCAAATATAAACATGCAACTGAAAGTTACAAATACAAAAATACAACTGAAAGTTTCAGTCATTAATCTAAAAGCTCGCCGTAAGTCAGCGTATTTGGTTAATGATACTCTATCAATTATAAAATTTTGATAAATAAGTTTTCAAGGCTACCCGCTACGTCTGAAATATTCTTATCAGAGCCATTTTATTCTTATTTAATTTCAAATCTGTTGTGAATGAATTGTGTATATAATTAAGGCGAATTCAGTGCTTATAAAATATTATTGACTATAACAGATGTTCAATAATATTTTATTATGTAAGCAAAATTATTATTTATTACTTTTAACCTTATTACTTTTGACACTTGTACCACTGTCTAGACTGCGGTTCGCTCTTCGAAATTGGGCGTATTTATACGTTTTACAGTGAGGCTAGTATTTTGTCACAAATACCACTATTTCTGTCTTTGAATACAATGTTTTTGGCATTATCGTTTCAACTCAAATCGATCTACAAATGTATCGACGTTATTATTTTATACATACATACATATCTTCACGCTGTATCCCTGTCGCTGTATCGCTGTAACGGGGTAGTCAGAGAGGACGGAGCGCCAAGTGCCTTTGTTATTTTATAATAAATAAATATTAACGAATTTGAGAAGGAAGCAGTAAATAATGCAGAATAATAAAAATATAAAAAATTCAATAAGTATAAATACATAATATATTTGACTTATATCCTTATTATACTTTAACTCGCTACAATACTGGTTAAATTAAAAACGAAAAATATTTTTTCCTTGCAGTAATTACCTTAAGCATTGCAATTCACATGAGGGAATGTGTCTGCGTGCTTTATTTGCCGACAGTGAACTCTTAATTGTACCGTGAGTTCGTGACTCGCGTTACGATTTGTTTAAACTTCAGCAATTATTTATTAACTGTGCCTTCTTTTTTAACTGGACTTAGATATCGCATGTAAGATATTTATAAACACGTTATTTTAAAGACAATGGACGAAGATGTCAAAAACAAACATTTAACAATGAGACCAAACCGCGTTTCTCCTCAAGTTTTAATTATTGCCACGACCTATTCTGAGAAACTTAACACCGGAAAACAATCACGAATCCATTCAATTATTCAAACTTTTAATTAATATTAATAGGAGCACTCAAAAGAAAGAATACTAAAGGCAGATAAAAACTCCTTAGAAATCTACGTTACCCGCAGCTGTGGACTGTAAATTAATGCGAAAACAATAAAGCGTCAGGATGGGACTCCGAAAATAGACGTCGAAAAGCGAAGAGATGCGAATAAAAATTAATTCCAAATGGTTATTAGTGGCCGTGAACAAAAGGAGTGGTGTGGGTGAGCGAGTCTGTAATAAACGTCACGACAAGAGAGATAGGAAATTAAACGAAACTAAAGTGAAGTCGGTCGTGCGACATCTGGAGGGAGGAAGTTTGGGGAGTCCGCTGGAGCTTCAACTCTTAAAAAAACTAAATTAAGTTCGGACGCTTGATTCTGTTTGTACTATGCGCCCTGTGAGCGACAGGTTAAAAAGTAGCGCTTTTGTTTTAATACGAGATTTTTCGTTTAATTTTGGCTTTAAATTTTATGCCGATATCCGTATATTAATGTCAGTTGCAGTACCCAAGAAAATAAATACTTAGAAAATGTATGGTTAAATTGTAAAATCTAAACTTTTGTGTTTAAAAAAATTCACACCTATTGTTAACAAATCGAAAAATATTTTCAAGGTACTCTAAGATTTTATTACGTTTATAAGTGTGTACGATTACGTACACAGAAATCTAAAAATTAAAAAGCTACTTACCTTTAGGTAATGGTTCTATGACGACTTTAATGGAGTCTACGACAGCCAGCCCACAAAATATCCATAGAAAAGGCAAGGTGGCCCATAAGAACCGTTTCAAGTCGTCCATGTTTTTCGATTACAGTTTACGTCTTCAACATCGCAGGCGTGAATCTGTAACAATTGAACGTTCAATATAAATATGAAACATGACAATAATATAATCATTGTCGATTACGAGATTGTAACACATAACTTACAGATTCTATAATACAGAATATCTAGTCATAAAACAATAAATACTTATTTTAATTATTATTTAATAATAGGGTTAGCAAATAGTCTACAAATAAAATATTTTCCGTTTAGAATAATTATTTGGATAAAATACTGAAGGGATTTTAGTGATAAGTAGTTATTGTAACTGATGTTAAGTAAAAAATATTTACTAAGTAAGACACAGAATTATTTCTTCCTTCATGGCATGGCGCGTAGATTAGCTCATTTGCCAATGTCACGTATTAATAAGTAGAATCACAAGTAAATCAGTTTTTTATTATCGTAAAACTCCTCCAGTAAAGAGATAGTAGGCTTTACTGAAGTTTTAAAGGATTTCTTGGAAGAGCGCGAGAACTTCAGCTACACATGTTAATTTAGATCTACTCCATTCTTTTCACTTACATGGAACTTTAAAACACAATATACTATCACTATTGTACTTTAAAACATCTAAAAATATAAAAAAAATAGAAAATCTAAACAAAATGCCAACCTCACTTCTCCGCTCCCGCCAAAAGGTCCAAAAAGACACAGAATTATGGTTAACTATATTTACCTATACAAATTAATATAGAAGTTTGTACTGAATGTATAGAAAAACTGATTAATTCAAAACCAAGTTCAAAGCAATATTGACGGGATTCGATCCAATTCCAAATCCAATCCTTCAAGTTTTGAAAAGTGAGTCAGCGTCTTTGCATTTATGAATAATAACAGGAAAAAGTTGAACTCACAAATCTGCCACCTTCTGAATATTTGTAGAATTCCTGAAGAAAAAAATACTCAGCCCGGTGTTTATTTCTCGCCAAGAAAGTTTGCAAGGTGGATTAAGACTGTCTCTCAATTCTATCGGATTACCAAAGTAATTTCAGTTTTATGAAATACTGCGGGCATAATCTAATCACATTAAAAATGTTTTAAAATCATCTTATTAAACTTTTAGTTAAAAAAATTGAAAAGTAGTTCTCATTTAATTTTTTCTAGTAGTCTTAAAACCGTAGTATGATGTTGACTAAGCTTGTCAGTTTTAATTACGGTAGATCGTGTAAAGTGTTTGAATTAACTGCTGCATGTATATTTACAGCAACCTGAGACCTAGGAAGTTTCAAAATCTATTATCAGAGTTTATCGAAGTTTTAGATTCAATTTTCAATGAAAGGTGTTTATTCCAATACTTCTTCATTATTGTTTAAGTCGATCCACAATTTTCCAAGTAAATGTCTAAGTGGAAGCAGAATGTAAGTATCTAGTAATAGGTTTTGAAATAATATTAATTGTATACCTCAATTAATTAAAAATAAACTGGTTAAGAACATGTCAGATACGCATTAACTTAGAGCTCTGTAGCTACCCCGGTCAAACACAAGTTAAAAAAATGGGTACAAAATACTCACTATTCTATATTTCTGAATTAGAGGTACCAATTTACCAAAGTGCTAAATTTCACCTTAATAAAGAAAAAAGTGGCAATAGAAATAGGTTTAGGACATATAGACACAGACAAACAGACACATGACAGAACAAAAAAAATTTTTTGCCACGCTGGCTATGGAACCCCAACAGTTGATGAAAATCAGCTAGACTAAAAAAAACTAAATTAAACGATCATATCTATATACGAGTTTAATTTAATCAAAATATAGTGAAAGTGAAAATAGAGTAATGTATGTAAGCTCAAAAAAAATTGAAATGGTGTCAAGATAATAACATGCTTTTGCTGGGGCTTTATGCTTTGGGATTTACCCCGACTGTGAAATAGCGGGAGAGTTCTAGTTCGGGTTCCGGACGTGTCAAACCTTAAACTTTAATATAATGATTAAGGCTATGTGCATGTGTTGTGAATAACTAATAATAATTATTATTATTATTACAATTAGCAAGTTGCGATCATACCTTTAATGTAATATGTATGTCAGAATACTAAAAACATAAAATTATTAATAAAAGACTGAAAATTATTAATATTATTTGTGGTATAAATGTTTGTATCGTCGCGTTGATGTCTGAATTTTAGGACTCGAGTAGTGACTGATTTTTAGGATTCGAGTATATATCGAGGATGCTATGTAGAACGATTATTTATAACTAGGTTTAATTTTTCTCTGTTTAATTATTTATACATAAACGCTGTTATACAGCAAAATTTATAAAAAAGCTCAAATTTTTTTACGAAACTGCCTGCAGATCTGAGCATTAACGAAGTAATTTTCTAAATTAACTTGGAAACTGGATCTTTCGGGGTACTTTTCCAGTTGTTATGTGGTACAAGTTCAGTGTTGTAGTTTTGAGTCACATAATTGGTGAAATTGTTTGGAATATTTATATTTGTTTATAATTCAGGGATCATTCGGAGTTGTAATTTTTTTTTAAAGATTTTAAAGCAACCTTTTATTGTCAGCCTTTTACTAGGATTAAAATGTTGTGGGGTGTTACTTGTGCTCTGAATATGAAACTAGAATATGCGTTCTAACCTGTTATTATTCCTTACAATTACATACGCCCTGCAAGAACCACATTCGGATACGGACTAACTGCAATAGAACCTTTGTGTAAATTTAGACAAAGTGAATACAACACAAAAGGAAAATGCAAATACGTGTAGTGTAAGGCATTGCAATAATAGATGTTTGTAATTGCGTACCGGGTACGTATTGCGTCATTGATACACAGGGCATTATAGATATATGTACGTAAATATCGTTTAGTTGTACCCGGGCTTATATTACTTTCGTTTCTTCAATTCCCATTATTCTCATCGCACACTATCGCAGAGGTTTGCTCGTTCTTTCAACATTTCCGTCAGCTAAAACTGGCTATTTGATCGTCATGAGTCAGAATTGGCCTTCTTTATCTTTTACTGTTACTCACTTTCGCTCTGTAGATTTTCTGCGACAGTCTTTAGTCACTCATTCTGCGTTATCTAAGCATTCCTTCCTTTGGAGGAAAGTGTTATTTCTTACAATAACGCTTTTATTCGAAACCGAAACCGAAAGTGAAACAAAGTAACACTTCAACGCCTATACTAGCGCCAACATCTAACAAACCAACAAATGCCAAAATTTCAGGACAGAAGCATATAGTGACAAGTTGCTAGTCCATTCACTCTTTATAATAAGCACCATATATCTATCTTTCTCTTACGTAGACCAGTATGAAGAAGTATTGCTGTAAAATTAGAACCATATATACCTATGTAATCATAATTGTTGTCTGCTTGAAGATAAAGGGAAATGTTATAATTAAACGCAAAATCACGATGACAAATATATATAAAAATTAGTACATTTTATCAGAAAAATTGGTTTCTATTTTAATTGTCTTTAAGTGTACCAGTAAAAACCTCCATTATTAAAATAAGTTGTTTACTTTTTTTATCTATGAAACTACCAATTATTTTATCCAATTGACTTCTTTGAACCATCGAACTACATTTGAACCGAAATATTTTTGACCAGGAATTCTAAAAAATAAATTTTGAAATTAGTATGCCATGCTATTCATTTTTAAAAAACCTTTATTCATTTGTTATTTTGGATTTAGTTTTCTCTTCAATATCATTACATGTGCAGCTGTGTGTTGAGTATTGAAAGCTAATTCTGTAACTAATGTATGTTGAGTTCCCTCTTTATTGTAATATATCTATGTGAATAACTATATGTTCTCTTATTAGTGTAATCTGTGTTTTTTGCAATGATGTGTGTAGTGATGTTACATTCTTTTTGTAATAGGTTTTTAGTACTCTGTGTGTGGTAAATATGGTGGGCTCAATAAAAAGTGTTCTAAGATTAAATTCTCTGCTTTATTTAAATTAATCTCAATACTGTGGACTAAAAGAAAATTCATGTCGTCTTTAGAATACGAGTTCCGACGTGGAAATACTCATTATTCGTCATAGACGGCACGCAATATCGCCGACGTTTAAGGAGTTCTTCGACGTTCTTCAAATGTCGAAGTAGATAATGACAAATTGAAGTAAATTTCATAAATGAAGACCTAATAGGACATAAAAGGTCGGAGCAATATAATTTTTCTACTTTCTTTTTTTTTTCTGGAATTGACACAACTTGAGGATAAGATACATTTTTATACAACGCAAACAGATAACAACTTTTTGCCCTGCTGTCTTTTAAATCTATTGTATTTTGTAACACTTAGGTAGCCAAAAAGCTTAAACTCAAGTTATGAAGGGAGCTAAAGACAGGTATATCTTGTTATGCTCGCCTTGGCTACATATAGGCTCATCTTGTAATTGGTGTTAGTGTAGGTACTATCTAATAACACAAACCTAATCGAGTTATATCGGTTAGTGATCTAGGTGCTATTAATACAGATTATCCCATTAGGCTCAGACGTAGGGACTCGATCTGAATAGTTATTGTATTTTAACCTTTATTTGCCGTAGATCTTATTCCAATTGTTTCATTCGAGGTAAAAAGTTTTCTTAAGACTGCAACGCTAATTATGTCATTATAAACAAGCCTTCTGCTATTGTGCTACACGGGGAAGGAATAGTCATTGACACCCAGATTAGAAGACATTTTAAGAAAATTCGTTTTCTAAATTGACTTAGATGGGTATCAAACCCGGAACTCTCGACTTTGAAGAAAGATGCTTTAATGACCAGTTGTTGGAATTGTTGTCCTTATTTATAAATTTGCTACAGCAGTTTTTGTGTATAATTGGAAAATTATACATGCGCTTTACATGCATTATAAGTAAATTAATATAATATGAACAGTCTTATCAATGGAGTATTCATTAATCTAGTTCACAATTGGAAACTGTATGCTATTACGATATTCATGGTTAATTTAAAAGAGCTTTTGCTGTGCAAGGTGACGTAGACGTTCTAATTACAGCGGCAGACGTGGCGAATGGTCGACACTTGATTAAGGCATCAAAGATTCCACTTCTAGGTATTCGCTTATAATTATTTGGCTTTCGCAATACTGTTCTTATGCGGCGACATTCTTATGTCTACTCAATAAAAAGTTGAAACATTTTAATTTGATTTTCAACGAGAGTAAATGTTAAATCGCGTATGGCTTAAATATGTTATGCTTGCTACGTTCGTAGGTTTTGTTTTGCCCCATATTAAGTACTTATTTCCGAAGTTATGTTATCGAAATATGATTTTTTTTATAGTTTCTTTGAAATAAATGTATTATTAATGCATTTTGGTTTTCTTGAAAACAGTATTACTGTAATTCCACTGTTTAAATCGCTGAGATATGGTAAGTTATTTAGTAGGCATGGATATTGGAAAAGTAAAACTGCAGTTTTAAACTATAAAATCTCAACTACTTTTTGTACTTTTACCTTCATAAGAATTCTGGCCTTTGAAAATTGCTTTCTGTTTTGCTGAAAAAAATATATCTATAATGGGAAACTATTCGTTATTTAGGAACTATTTTTGTTTTATCTTCAGCTATAACGTAGCTTTAATAAATTAGGTTCTTAATTAAATATTGTATGAACGAAACGTTGTTCTTTTATTTTTTTAATTTGCGCCAATACTACTGACTCATTTCACCTTAAATTATGCACATAGAGTGACTGTAGTTCTGGCCAAAATAGACATTTCGAGTATCAGTATTAGTAGAGGTACAGCGTTATATTGACATTCGTTAATATCACGCGAGCAAAATCGCGAATATATACTAGTTCTCCGTCCTATATCGAATACAGTCGGTGACGTATATCTATAGCATTTAACTTATGAAAAGTGATTGTCTCTAGTTTTTAAATGATGCCTATGAGAAAGTATGACACAACGTCAGAATAGCTAAAGTTTAGCCATTATAGCTTTCATTTTATATGAATAATAGCGTCCACTGTAGGTAGACTGCATCGTAATTCCGTCGTTCGTCGCACCTTGTCCTCTTCAAATTCTATATAATAATGAGACAAGCTTCAGTCCCTTTGAAGGAAATTTTTAATGAAACGCTCTAAAAGGGTTATAAAAGCCTCGCTATCTTTAAAAACGTAATTGAGCTTGGCGGAACGTCGCTATTTTAAGCGATTTATTTATGATTAATATTCGTTTTGTTTGAGGTTTTCTAACTTTCATATTAATGCAGTTTTAGTTTGTAAATAATGTATTAACGTCTTACAGATAAAATTATGCACTATACATTTTTAAATTTTGTGCTGTTTTAGACCTCATATAAATTTTTTGTTTTTGTCTTCATTTTTCCAAAGCAGAAAAATACAAAAATTTCACTGATGAGACAGACAGATGATGAGATGAATAGATAAATGTTAATGTTGTTATTTTCGACAATGAAAATTCAACTGGAAATAATCATCTGATATTTACGAGCAAATAGAACAGTTTTTGTCGTGCGGAAGCGAGCCCGCACTATTCATAAAATTTGCCGGCATAGTGTTGTAAAACAAATGTGATCATTTTATTTTATGTTTTTCATACTCATGTGAAAGTCGATTGCTTTTTTTAAGTACTTTATATTTATCTGAATTTTTATTTACATTACAGCTTAAAATTAAAGATTTACTAAAGTGTTTATCTCATGTGACCGCTTGTTGAATAGTACATTTTAATGTTTTATAAATGTTAGTTTTGTTTGGTTAGGTATAAAAGGTTATATCGTCGTCGAAGAAATCATGAGAATCATTTCTAGACTAAGCTAAGCTTGTACTTGTGTTGCACAACCAACATACGGTGTAGGAGTACCTACGTAGTTTTCAGTATTACTCGAACTTCAAGCCAATTTAGAGAAGCTCGTTTTTAGTTTCGCAATGAAACTGGAAAATCTTATAGTATCCGTTCGTCCGTTTGTTTGTAGATTACAAAGCTTCTATACTATAAATTATATAGCTACTAACATTAAATTTAAAATACGGATGTAGATTGATGACCCAGAAATAAAAATGAGATTTTTGAAATAATGATTTTTTGATCTTACTTCTTTCCCGTTCTTAACTGAAGTGAAAATTAATCTGAATATTTTTTTTTGTTTTATACATTTAGTGAGATGTTTTTAGATAAGTTTTTGAAAATTTGTTTAATTGCAAAAAAAACTTTTGGACATTTTGATTTAGTTATCAGCGCGTCTGCTCCTAATTTACGAAGTAAAAATGCAAATATTCTAGAAAAAAATCATGAATGTAGTATACTTAGTGATTTCGAACAAAACTATTTATAACGTTGCAGCAAATCAAGTATTCGCTCATCCTCACACTACCCCGTTACGAATACAGCGTGAAGATACGTTATGTTATGTTTTATAATATATATAACGTAAATTTTAGTTTCATAGCATATGAAGTTGAACTTAGCTTACCAAATTAGTAAAAGTGCGAGGTGCAAAATAAAAACAAAAAGTCTTGTAATTATACCCTCGCTCTGGGTCATTAACAATAGTTTAGGAGAGCTCGTTGCAACGACCTGCAGTATATATTAGGGGGTGGTTAAGGCGAATTGACTTTTACTTTATATTTATGTTACCACTTTTCATGTGTGTAAGAATAATAAAATAAGAACCCATTATTTATTCTACATTACGGTATACGAGACGAATAATAATTTGCACACGTTTCGGATTTTAGTCACTTTGACGATTTTAAATTGAGTAAAATTAATAAAACGTGTCCAATTACTGTAATTTACGCTTTGTTGACGGTCGACGGAAACAGAGGCGTCAAAAGCGTATTGGGGAAGCATATTCTCTTATACTTTATGGTTTATGTCTGTGATTCTTTCAAGAGCCATTTCTATAATTATTATTTCTCAAAAATTTTTCATTAAGTACTTTTGCCAAAGTTCTTTATAAGTTCGTTGAAAATACATACTATTGAAATGTTTATCTCGAGAATTGTTGACGATAACTAAAAATATAATCAGTATGTTTTTACACATCATTTACAATGCCAGTGAAGCTTCGGGAAAACGGTAGTATATAGAAAAGTTTTAAAATAAATGTAATAATTGAAAATAAGAAAATTCTCAATAGCACTGGTCATCTATTTGAGAAATCTGCGTAAATTTTATAATAGCAATTTATACGTATGCGTCTCATATTTTAGAAATTTTACAGTTAAATTGTATGACTTATTTTATGAACGAAACAAACGAGGTTTGGAGATAATCAAGTATGGTTTCCCATTAAACGCAAAATACCCGTGTCTTTGTCTAGTTATTGACGCTATAAAAGTGAGTGTCTATAGCGATGGTCGACAGTGCCTTATTCTTAATCGAACGACGGTTTATCAAGCAGATAGTCTGTTCAAGACAAAGGAATATTTTCTAGCCTATTATCAAAATTATAGACGGTCGGGAATAAGGCTGGAGGACAATACCAGCTGGTACTTGCCTGTGTCTTATTTTAATAGCATCGTCCCAGGAGCTGTATTGCATTTTATGGAAGGAATATTGTCGGCTTGTTGTCGCGTTAACATTGTTCTAAGCTCGCCTTATGAGACAATGATCTCGGTTGTTAAGATTTGGTACTTCGGAAACCTACGTAATAAGAACCGAAATGAGATTATTTTAAGGTCGTTAAGGCTTGTTTACAAAGATATAAGGATGAAAATATTTACATTGCAATAATTGAGCACAGAGTTAATTGATGGCTGTACAATTTTCTTGTTCGGCTCTACTTAGTACGTACTCATTATATATCTTTTTTATTTTTATTTATTCAAGTACAGGTACAATGGATTTTATTCAATATTACGACAGTAATTTTAGCTTCCACACTAGGACACCCTGTGTTATGGATAACTAGGTTCCTTTCGAAAAATATTAGTCACTAAGAAAGTTTAGAAAAGCTGAAAAAGTCGTTTTATGTAGTTTTAAAAAGCGTCAAATAACCACCATAAATAATATGTATAATGTAATTTACAACTGCATTTAAAGAATGTTTTGGTGTATGACGGCTTGCTAATATAAGTGCTAGCGTATGTACGGAAATGTGTGTGAGAATGGGTGTGTACGTATGTGAGACGTGTTGACGTGTACGTGGTTGTGTAAATGCGTGTGTGTGTGTGTGTATGTATGTGTGTGTGTGCGTGTGTATGTGTGTAAGCTGGATGGATGTAACATGATCAGACGTCACAACCATCCATCTGCTTGCGGTTAAATAGAAATCTCCAGCAGTTTTTCGGTGTCGATGTCATTAAGCCACATTCGAATGTTGTTTCTGCAAGTGTAGCGGGAACAACAGATAATCTTTATTTTCGCTCGGTCATAGTGTACAGGAAAGGGCACTACAAGGAGGTTATATGTTTAAAATATTAAAGTTAGTGTAACATGGATATTATAACCATATATGTGAGTAAATAAATAAGTTATAAAGGTATAATATTGAAAAGCAGACACTACAAAGCGAAATATTATTACAGGTCATGTAGAGCTAACAGTAAATACAAGTGGCATAGTCTTTGTACAAAGAAATCTAGTGGGCTTGCAAACGGTTACAAAGTAACTTCAAAATGTCATTTACTAGCGGATCTATGGCGTCTAGAAGTGAATAAAATATAATTACGTTATAATTTATAAGTTTATTTGGTGTGGGGTGTGGGACCTGGTATCTAATAAATTATAAACATAATAATAATAATAATGTACTCAGACATTTCACACAGCGCCATCTAGTCCCATACTAAGCAGCACAGCGCTTGTGTTATGGGTACTAGACAACTGATATACTACTTATATACTTTTCTTTTGTAAATACATACATATTATACATAAACACCCAGACTCGGGGCGGAAATCGAACCCGCAACCCCCGTTTACTACTAATAATGTAAATGTTTCTGTTTTTATTAATGTACCTTCATTGATAATGAAGGTATATAAATTGATAAATTTAGATAAGTATGATAGCCCAGTCAAATAACGTTTGAAATTTAAACGGGTACAAGACAGAGATTTTGGTATAATGTTTATAAATGAGTTCAAAACGCGCGCTTGAAAAAAAAGTTGAAGTAAAAAACATTGCTTTCTGAATCATTCTACTGTGACTCTACAAACGGTAAATTCAAGTAAAAATTCCAACTTCCAAGTAAAAATTACAGAATTTTTAATTTGACGTAAAATTACTTCAAAGTTTTTATATCGTAAGTGTAATAATGAAAATTTTTTTAAAAACATCATTCCTTGAAAGTTAGGCATTTTTTTTCTCTTATCAGTTTACAAAAGTTGCAATTTTTTCGGATTTAAAACTTTTATGACATTCTTCAACAAAAGCTTTTAGCGTTTTTATTTCCTAACCCATAATTTTAATATTTATATCGGAGATTTTTTATTAGGACGTTAAAATTTTACAAATACATTACGAACATTTTGTCAAAGTGTCAACTTCGTCCCTGAATTTATGGCATTAGTCTTTATTTGACTGGACTAAAGCTATATAAACGTAGTATAATGTTATATAATGCAGTATAAATAAATATAACAAATAACTTTAGTATATTTGAATCGAAATTTACAAATATTAAAAGTCTATTTATGGATAGTCAAAATCGTAATGTTTTATTCAGTTATGTTCATTTATTTTATCTATTAAAGACACACAAAGCAAAGTATAACATATTTTGTAAAGAAAATCCAAAGCTTTGTACGTAGGAGGGGCGTATGGTGTGGACAACAAGGAACAAAGGAGGCTGGACTGGGATCCGTTTGAAAGTAAGTCATTTTAGCTCACCTGTAAGTTGGTGAAATCAAAGTAGCTAGAAACAACATAATAGATTTTTAAAAGAATTTTCCTCTTGCTATATAAACATTGTAACATTTACGTGTATGATAAAAATACAAGTACAATATAGTACCTATATATGTAAGTTTTAATAAGTTAGTATTAAAAAAAGTATTTGATGCACTATACTATACACTACTAACACACCATTACATTACTACAACGTCGTCATCGCATGAAAGACAGTTTACTACTGTGCCACCACACACCATACTATTAATACCATCTTTCATCGTTTGAAGGCAACTGTCCAGATACAGCAAGAATATTAAAGGTTAGGAGAGATTTAAAGGTGGTAGAGCCATGCTGCATTGCAGCACGAATAGGGTCAGCTCGCCTGGTGAAATACCACCCTCTCACAGAATATCGGCTTGAAATAACAGCATCTATTGCAGCTATGTTTCGTTCGGTGAGTGAGAGTGCCGGTAGCCCATCACCCCTCCCCTTCCTTTCCCTCCGTTCCCTATTTACCCTAAAGGCCGGCAACGCGCCCATGATTCTCCGCAGTTTATTTCGCATTACTCTGTCGAACGTATTTGCTAGATCTACAAATGCACATCTATCTATCTATCTGACATACAACCCCTATTATTCCAAAAAACGTCTTGCGTCTCCCAAAAAAATCTCTCAAAAACACCTCTCATGCCAGACAATCCATTTCGTTTTCGGTCAATACTTTGGTATAGACTTTAGTTGCTAGGTTGACCAAGCTGATGGCTCTACACTCTACAGCATGCACGTTATTTCTTGTTAACATTGGGATAATTAAAAACTTATGATCACTTTATCTGTAATTTTTATGCTATTGTCACTTATTATAGAGATTACTTAATAATTTTACATTTTCTTTGGAGATTATTTACCAAAAAAGTCAAAACCATATTGGCGAAAATAAAAAATCTACGCAAAACTATAAGTGCCTAACGCTTTGCATATAAACTTTTGTAGAAATAGAAATGTTAAAATATTAAAAATAATAAAAAACATGGTACATACATATATTTTTAAATTTCAAAAGAATTTCATTAATTTTGGATGTCTTTTTCTCAAAAATGTACAAAAATACCCAAGCTCAAAATACAAAAGTTGTGTAGTTTGAGGAACTGAAGATATTCCATGTTTGTATAATTATGCGTGTCTAAATAATCTATGTTATATGAATTCATGGCACTAGGTAGACACTGTGTATGTTTTGGTTGTGCTAGATCTTATTTCAACTTATACGTGACAGTGCAATAGTAAAGTTATTCTGACCTGATTTTATAACTAAATGTGGAATATTATTTAAACAGGGTCCAAAGATACGCCGCAGCATTTTGCATCTCTGGCATGAACGCATCCAGTCTTCGTCGATACCGTCGTCATAACTGCCAGCGAGATAGAACTGTGCCAACCACAATAGAAAGCTAGATAAAAATGTCGGAATGTCACTCCGACACTGCCCCGCTGAATATTTTTGCTTTTTAATTCGGTTCTGACGTCGTGCCCCGTCGGGAGTTCTTGTTTTAATATTTCTCCATTTTCAATTAAACATTCTATTGAAAAGTTATACCTCTTGTTTCGGAATACTTCAAAGTCATACAAAATCAACTTTAATGAACTAACGTCGTTAGCAAGAACACTGCAAAGACATAAATCAGTAAATTTTCTTCACAGTCAGCTTTATTCTTCGGTCTACAGTCAAAAGCTATGAACTCGTGGTTAGATTTACTTACATCTAGACATATTGTAGTTATGCGAAAATAAGCAGCAAATTTTCACACCCCAGCTTTTAATGGCTTGCCTTGCTTGCTAATACCGACAGAAAAACAATAATTCATTAAATACGTGGTCGTGGTCGGTCGTAATTTCCTAATTGTATATATAGTACTTTGATCTAATAGAAAATTTAGTAAAAATTTTAACAAGTAGTGTAGGCAGTACCTTAAGCTTTTTTTGTAACGCTTGTGAAACCTGAACCTAAATATTCAGCCCCTAGGGGGTAAAACTGGGTAGTGTGACGCTTTTACTCGCTAATACTCGTATAATGGTCGTCCTCGCCTCGTTGTTGAGGAATTCCAATATCTTTTATAAACTAATTATTAATTCTTCCAGTTGATCTGTGGAATATTTATTGAAGTATGTAACTTCTATGACTAATTTATTGATTAATAGTATAACAGTAATAAACTATAACATTTACTTTAAATTAGATAAGATTTGAATAGATTTTCTTAATTTCATTGATATTTACCTGCATAATATGAATATACAACATAAACTTACTATTATTTTCAACAAAGAAAAAAAAAATGGTTCTTTAAAAATATCTAGACAATTGAATTATGTGATCGTAGACTAACCACTAATGCTAATTATGTCGTATAACGGCTTGTAATGCGATATGGCGTTAATAGGCCAGTTAACTGCTCTTGAAAAATAATTAAAAATGTTAAATACCTACAATTACAAAAACTAAGGAAAATAGTGGATGAGACTTCTCGGACTACCCCATTATTGATGTAGTGTGAGCATTGTACATATATCAAAATTACATGAAATTCATTGATAAAATAGAAGTTATTGGATTTTCAACTTCAGTACTAGGAATAAAGTGGGGATAAGCTAGAAGGAGATGGCGTTACAGGGATGTGGTACCATAAATTGTCATTATCCAGCACTAGGGGTGACAGAGACGGAACTCATTCCAACTATATTTGTTTCCACTACTTGCGGGTACATAAGTGAATGAAATCTTAAATTTTTTCTTTTGTCTTATTGTACTTATAAATGTTGATTATTTTTTGCTGTTTTGCTTGTAATTACTAAACCTATCTTTTAATTGGGTCGTTTTGAATTAATAGACACATTTTGTAACATTTTTTCGCTATTGTACCTTCTTTTTAAGAGCTTAGAGGTTGTCAGAGAAAATAATTGTAGAACTGGCAAGTTAAATATTTAAATATGTTTTTTTTTGGAAGAATAGAACAGGATTTGAAAAATGAGTAAAAAAAGAGAGCGAGGGGGTTTTTTGAGAGAGAACAAAAAAAGGTTGTGATGGAGTGAAGGGATTATTTTTCTCCTCAAAAAGATATTTGATTTCTTTGTAAAAGTAAAGTCTGTTAAGAATATTAAAGAAGATGTTGGCAAAGTGAAAAAGAAAGAGGCTCGAACCAGAAGACTGATGTCGCCCAAACTTTCAAGGCAAATGGACCCCTCGACAAGAATAAGGGGGAGCAATGGCTTCAATCGGATAAAAAGCACATTAATCAAGGTGATGCACCAGTTTCATACGAGTTTATAGAACTTATATTTACAATGACGATGCTGATTGCAGAATTATATAAAGTCGACTTATAATTTTGGAGATAACTTTCGAGAGTGGAGTATGGGACAATACAATCTAATTTAAGCCAGTGGTTTGTGTTTTTTATCATAATGTGTAAATTATAAGGTGAAAGGTATTTATATCTGATTTTTGTAAACTACACCACACTATCACAAGCACATTGATATCTTTCTGTTTCTATTATATTTACAAAATTAGTATTGGTTTATTTGTTTCAAATTATATTACAATGTTCCTTTTAAAATAGAATTTTATTTAAAAAGATTTCCAATAAATTTCAAAATTTACTTTATCCATTCCCTTTTTGTGGCATCCGGGTGGGAATGGTATAATTTCAAGCCAACTTTCCTAAAGAGAGTTAGAGAGATTTGGCGAGAATATATACCTACTTAGGATCCTTCTATTGGGAGATAGATACTTTAATACTGCATTAACGGAATGGTTAGTACATTTACTTACAAAATATATTAAAAAAAAATTTTTTTGTCAACGCTACGATGCAATTTTGCGAGATTCCGTGGCGCGGCGCCTCTCCACAATCCACAAAGTAGCGAAAGTGGCGCGAAGTGCTCATCGCGAGGCAATCCGAGTCCGCTATTGTTGTCTTTGATTTACCCGCTCTATGTGTTACTAATCCTGTGCTACATGCATTAAGTTTATTATTACAAACTGTGGTATTTAGTCTGCTCAGCCTTCGTTTTAGTTTCAGACTATTTATTTTTGTATAATTTGTACGTGAAAGACAAATTCAGTGAAATTATTTAAAAGTATGTTTTTCCGTTTTACGATTTAAATATGGTTTTTTGATAGAATATCTAATATTCATTATTATTAAATAATGAGTAGATATGCATATATTAATAAAAAATATTTATTAAGTAATTATGTACTGAGAATGAAATTATCTAGCATTTTACACCGACATATGTTAGTGGTAAAATATGTTTAGTCTAATCAACTGCATCGTGATCAGGTAAACAAAATAAATATTAACTAACAACTTGAATTAGGATTGAATGCTCGTAGCTGTATGTGTTCTGGTATGTGTTCTATATTCATGTTTTTAAATTTTTAGGTCAGGATTGATCTTAATGGAGTCTAATTTCACTGATCTCGACGAAACAATTGAGTCCCAAATCTCCAATAAAATCACTCGATCCATTACGATGAATATTAAACGAGAAACCGTGGGACATTTTTCATTTCATCACGACGCTCATATTAAGTTGGAGAGGTATGTAAATATGCACGCAATTTTCATCCATTCCATTCCTAATGACTTTCACTGACACGGCGCAAAACCCCTCATTTTACACTTTGACGCGTTCGCTTACGCTTAGTCCTGTCGCGATGACATTTTCCAATGAAAGCGAAAACAAAACTTCTTTTTAAACTACCATCTCTCCGCTTTAGAATAAAGTCTAAATTCGCATGAAGCTGTGTGTCGAGCAGGCTGACTTTTGTCTATTCTGGGTCTCCAAGGATAAGTGTTCGTTCTGTACCAGACATGTTATAAGTGAATTAGCTTTTTAAGAAAATAGAACCATGTGTTAATATGATTAAAAACTAAAATAGCTTGCCGCCTTTAGTGTAGATGCGGCAAGCATTACATAATAGTTTCCGCTGTCGGATCGTTTTGTCTATTGGTAATATGAGACTTGGTTCGCACCTCTGAACAACAGAGCGTTACCTTTTTCACATTTTTTATGAAGAGACTTCTCAATAAACGCATGTGTGAATATTTCGTAGTTTCAGGTTACCATTAAATATAGGCATTTTGAACGTGCAAATTGTACATATCTATACTACAGTTCCAAAGAAATGAGGTACAACTTAAAATTTTCAAATACCTAATGTAAAACAACATTTTAACAGTAGTTATCACTATGGAATTAAAAATAAATTAAATGTCGATCGAGAAATAATAAGATACCTTTATAGTGACGATTGATGACATAATAGTATTAATAAATTTATTTAGTAACATGTATTTAATTTGAAATAATAAATTTGTATTTAATATGTAGGTATTAATTTACTTATTGATGATTTGTTGTTCGTCGATGCAGATATACTTTTGATGGTACGTTTTTGTCTCATTTTCTTACATTATTACCGATTATTTCTAAAAGACCTTTTCTCATACAGCGACACATTTTTGTGAATCTTTTTGTCAACATCAGATAACATTTTCATTGAAATTTCTCTATAAAACATCGGTCACGACGTCAATTATTTATATAGACATGCCCCTATAAAATAATAACGAAGTTTGTCAAGCATACTTGAGCTGACCAATATTCCAAGAACAACTTGCGTGCCGGGCATTCCGCGTGCAGGTATGAAATATAGAGTTGGAGATGCCTGCATGACTCCGCTGTCGTTATACGAGAAAATTATAAAACTAGTCTGGCTCAACGTAGATTAAATGTCAACTATTCACTAAAAATTTCTAATAATATTAATGCTTTAAAGTAAGTACAACAGAACTATAATATAACGTTTGGTTAACTTTTTAACATGCCTTTTCAGAATTTTAACATGAACATTCCGAATATGTTTTAGTTAAGAAAGGTTTTATGAAAGTTTAGATTTATTTAGTTATTTAAGTACTAGAAAACAGCGAACAGGTTATTATTTTACGTCATTATTTTATGCACAGAAACCTTTTCATGCTGGTCTAGGAGAAAAAGAAAAACATGGAACGAGTCAGCTGCTTATCCTCTCCGATCACGATGAGTCGTAAAATAGACCATAATGCGATACTGTTTTTTTACCCGAGTAAAAGCGAAGCTAAAAGAAGGATTATGATTTCAGTATGCGTGCTTTTTTTTTTCTGAGAAGGGAAAATATTGCCATGGAGATTCAGCCGGTATCTACGCTGACTGAGTTGTTAGATTCGAACCAGCTAAAAAATCATCCTCTTTGCTGTTAGCTTTAGCGGCTTTCATAGCGTCACCGGTCGAACGCTGAAGGCACCTTGCCAGATGGTTGACAGCTCGAGAGTTCCTTCAGCCAAAGGATATCTCGTATAGAGGACGGATCTCGGCTCTGCAGGGCGTTGCCAAAAGATACCGCAACTGCGTGCATATTAGCGGCTTCCTATTTGGGGGTGTAGGCCAAATCTCAAGCGGTTCGAGCCGGTAGAGTGCCTGAAAGTCGTCTCGTGAGCCTAGTGTTTATTTGACAAGTTTATAATGTGGCGTGTGTGCGTATATTACGATATTATCAAGCTTCTAAATGTGAGTCCCTGCGGGTGTCGCGGAGGATGTTCACCTTTTTGTTGTGCGTGGGTGGGGTCTGTGTGATTGTAATATAAATTTGAGTAATGTTCGAATTAGAATGTGTTAGTATCTTATGTATGTTATTGTCTCTTTCACCTTATGGTACGTCATTTAGGCTTATGATAGCGATTGAGAAAGTTGCGCTCGGGAGCGTACAATGACGCCCTGACCACTAGGGGGTTAGGGAAAGGAAGGAATGGCGAAACGAGCATTCTGACGGCTCTTTAATCTATTGAACTATGGGTAGTTCTAAATCGTACTGCGAGTCTACGTTGCACATGTATCAAGGGGCCGCCGGTGAGCCTGCGCACAAATTGGTTTTGAAGTACTTGAAGCGAGTAGATATAAGTGAGCGCAGTGCGAGCGAATACTATACGCTGTCGTACGTCATGTCATCATAGGACTAATGCACGTTTTGTAGAAAATGACTTCGTCTGAGAGATATTTTACTTTTCATGTAAATAAGATAGATAAGATTGCCGAAGACGAACGCGGCGCGGTCGTTGACTGCTTTAAAGTGATGTCGAAAACACGCGGCACTGTCAAAAGTGACTCCTAAGTAGTCGACTTACCTCATTCAGAGAGTATCCTTTCCAAAGAGAGTAACGCTGCAGAGAGCATAAGCGCTGTGGATGCGTCTAGTCGTTGTACCTCTCGCCAAATACATGGCGGCATTTTCGAGGTTGACCTTGATTATTCGACGTCGAACCACTCGCCTAGACTCGTGACCACAACTTGGAGAAGTTCGGAAACTCTGAGATATCTACAGTCTAGGGTAAACAATGTGGTATCGTCCGCAAATGAGGTGTGCTCTATAGAGCTTACCTTCGCTCCCGGTGTACCGATACCGTGCGTGCGTATATTTTATATTTTCGTTTGTTCCTTCGCGAAGCCGAAATCTCTCAATCGATTTCAACGTGTGAGGTATCATTTGACTTACCTCGACTACATGCGTGACATAAGCTAGGCTTTTCTTGAAAAATTCTATATGGGGTTTGTAGTAATTCAAAGACTAAAAAAGTTTCATCGGACTCCGTCAAGATGGGTATTAAAGAGCTCGAGAAGGCATTTAAAAAAAAAACGTATGGGGCAAAAAAATTATGTAAAAGAGTACTTTTCACGTTATAAAAATTTAAATAAAAGTACTACCATTTATCACCATTGTGGACGAAATAAGCAATGAAGAGATACGCAATATGACAGCATTGCACGAGATTTGTTATTGTAAAAATTAAGAAGAAGAAAATTCGTGTGATAGAGCTATGCTACATCGCAGCACGAACTGGGCCGGTGCGCCGGTGAAATACCACCCTCTTACAGAATATCGGCGTGAAATAACAGTATCTATTGCCGTTGTGTTTCGGTCGGTGATCCGTCTCCCCTTTCTCCCTCCTTTTTCTCTTTTCCCTAAAGGCGGGCAAAACGCCCGTGATTTCCCGGAAGTTGCAGGTGTCTATGGGCGGCGATGGTTACTTTCCACTAGGTGACTCACTTGGTCATTTGCTCCCTCTTTCATAAAATAAAAGAAAGGAATGTTTAGATGGTTCGGGCACATAGACAGAATGAGTAATGAAAGACTGACGAAGAAAACGTACAGAGCGAAAGTGAGTGGTACCAGAAGCCAAGGAAGATCTAGGTTGATTTATGAAGATCAAATAGCCAGAGTGTTATTTGACGGAAATGTCAAAAGCATTCGCATACCTAGGCGAAAATGTATGAGAAGAGTGCTGAGATGTCTTGAAATCATTGCCTATTAAAAAGCTATATATGAAGGCCTAAAGGTCTAAACACGAAAAAGTATTTTATAATTATAATGTAATCGTTTTTATGTGAACATAACGTTCTATTCATTTTTATAACTTAAAATTAATAATAATATAATAAGCGGCTATTGCAGTCATAACAATTATTTTATGAAGAAGAAAGAAAGAACAAATAACAATCGCACTGACCAGGCGCCGAGTATGGGGTTCACCTTGGGATCGTTACACTTTGAAGTATCTAACCACCAAAATCAGTTTATATCCCATTCTCGAACTTTGTTAACACTGTTTATACATATTAAGCTATTTTTTGAGATATTTAAAAAATATTTCAATACTTGAAATTTCATGAAATATAAGTTTAAAAATAAATATTAATTTTCATTTATTTATGAAAAAAGATCCAAATTTAGAATTCGATGGTACGATTGAATAGAGCAGTGTCTTGTAAGACACACTATTTCACTTATTTTCATATTATGTGTATTTGAGAAACAGTCTCCGATATATATGTAACTAAGCGTCATTCGTAAAAAGAAGTCACTATGAACACACCTTTGGAAGTGCCAAAGGTTTTATTTATAACTTTAACAATTACAAATACTTGGATAAGTTAACCTCTGTATTTATTTGCAATGTATTTGAAAACCTAACACTTTTTCGTTGTCCGAAACTGTTCGCGTGAACAGTGAAGTCAAACATGTATATATTTCATTTATATGAGATAATCAATTTATAACTTCGAACAAAAACGAAACAACATTTCTTACTTTATAATGTCAAGACAGATGGAAATTATCAAAGTATGTGCAAAACTGTACGTAGGTATAAGACAGATTTAGTAGTGGAATGATGGCCTAATTCAGACCCCACTTTACTTACTTTAAGGGTACCGGTAAAAAGTGGTATTGCCTGCGGTGATGTCTATCATGTGGGAGAAATTCCCCTTTTCCATGTCTACGTACTTTTCCTACATGCTTTCACACTTTTGGCCATCCGCAACACGAGGGTAAAGTATACTGATGAGAAAAGTTCGTGAATTTTCTGACAATGTTCGTAAATGTTCATCACGTCTACTTTTGAAACGAGTATTATGATCATAACCACAATTATTTCTTAGTGTTATAGTTGCTAAAATAAGTATCAATTACGAAAATATTATATCAAGATATACTCGTATTTACGCTGGTATTACAAAGTGGCGATAAGTATAAAAAACAATGTAACATTTTAATCTGTAATGTATAATATTGTGCAGATTTGGTCGTTACTGATTTAAATAGAATTTTACATTTTAGTTTTTTGGTCTGAATACTCATTTATTAAAGTTTTTTGACAAATTTCATGAGATATACATACGTATTCCGTAAATGGAGTATTGCGTCTCGTATACTGCACTTTTTACTACAATGAAAGATTTCCTAATATATATTCAGATTCCAATCCCACGTAAGGTTATCGCAGATGTATTTTTTATATATTATAGATATATTATAAAATTATGATATGTAAACTCAAAAGAAGAGTTAAGGCACTTAGTAAATAAACATATTTTCCTAAATAGAGATATTAGACGTCTGGCCCATTGGCACGGCAGCAGAGTATTTGTCTTCTAAACAGCGACCCCAGTTTCGATACCCGATGATTTTAAGAAAATGAACTCTTTTAAAGTGGTTTGGAGTCTGGGTGTTGCTGAGAGCTCCCCCAGTTTGATGTGCGGTACCCCTAGTATAAGCCTAGTGCTTAGTTTGGAGTCACACGATTTGTGTAATTGGAGCACGATTGTAATTATCATTTTTTAAAACTGAATATGCCCTTTTGTTTTTCCTGTGACGTACTATAAACCAAAACATGTTAGTTTATTAATATGTTAAAATATTTTCATCATATTTTTTTTGTCTAGGGATGAGACACGCAACCGTGTTCACGCGGCGTGAAATAGAGTTCTGTTTATAAAATTGTGAGGAAATAAGTTAATATAGCCACTCATTTTTTGCTCACAGTTCTCACAGAAAACCATTTATCACGGAAGAAATGTATGTGTTGCTTTATAATTTCACTTTTAGACACAATATGCGGACTTCGTAATAAACTTGTGTAACAAAATACCTTTTGCGTTGTGATCATAAGTGTGAAATCAAAGTGACAAAGAGCTTGATGGATAACCTACAACAATAGCTGAAGGCTTGTATTATGTTGCTGAAAAATGACATTGTGGAGCGAAGATGGACAAGGGCACTGAAAGGTTGAGAACGAAGGTTGTTTTGATGATTCTATCAAGTTCGATATCGATATGAATTTTTATATTTCGAAATATGGCACAAAATAATGTCACACAAAACAAAAAAGTGATCTCTGTATTTTATACACATATTTGTACACAATGATTTTTTAGAATGTTTTTATTTTGCTTTTGACATCTTTAATAATTTTCGATATATTCCAAAACCGAAACTTTCTTTTTAGTGCTCCGTTTCAACATTAGAAAATACAACTCTTATTTAAAACACCTCGCTGTCTGTCTGTCAGTCAGTTACATCGTTTTTCTCACATTTTGTATTTGATGATGTAAAATTTGGAGCATTTGCAGAAGTGGAAAAAGTGGAGCCAAAATATGAATGAAAACATGTGTCATTATGTGAACTATCAAATGAAAGTTCATTAAATCAGCAATTCATAAATGTATGAGTCACATGTTACTTTTTTTTTGTAGAGGCTTTTTCGAGAAATGCTTGCGACTTGCTGTCACCATATCTTACATAACATTAAAGTATTTCTAAGAAATAAGTAAAAAAATCATGAACATTGAGAACAGAAAGGAAAATTACGTTTAATTTATATTTATACAAATTTCTACCACTTTTTTTACTAAGTATTTAAACTTTTTACGCGATAAAGTCGCGTCTCACTCTATAGACAAAAACTTTTCATCACTTATACTCGGAAAGTAGGCCTGAAGTTGCCTAAGAAGCAGGTTGAAAATAGTACTTTTCAGCCCTAGGGAGAATCGTTTTCAACTGACAACTGTCAAATTATAAATAGTATATATAGTATATATAGTAATAATAGTTCTATTTTCATATTTCTATTGAATCATGTCCCAACTCAGCCACTCAATTACAGCGCGATGTGAAATTGAAATAACGTAAAGATAAGTAATAATTAAAGAATATATTTTTTTTAAATGACTTAATTATAATTTACTTTCAACTACTTTTTTAAATTAACATAGATTTGGGCAAAATAGTTAGTAATTAATAACAATGGCCGGCCACGGAAAAAAAAAAACAAAATAGGCGAGAAAGCGACAATCCTATCTTCATTCGTTTTTCGACTTGTAGAGTTTGGTTTATACTTCTGTATAGCAGAGATTTGTATTAACACGATGAGTTCATCAGATTAAGATATGGATTTAACGCCTGATTTCATAAAAGAAGAGGCTAAAGCGGTAGTGGAAAATCTTTTACCGCCTAAATAAAAAAAAAAGATACCTAAAATCTTACGACGATTTTATGAAATGGTGCGCTGAGAAAAAAGTGAAATCGTTATCAGAAAACGTTTTGTTAATATATATCTCAAAGAATGATCAAAGACTTACAAACCTTCAACATTATGGAGCGTGTATTCTATGTTAAAGACAACATTAAATACTAAAAATAATGTACATATAAAGGATTTCGAGAGACTAACATCGTTTCTCAAAAGGGAATCAGATGGATTTATATCGAAAAAATCCAGTTTTCACTTATCAAGAGGTAGAAACCTTCTTAAACCAAGCGCCTGATGAAATATATCTAGCAATGAAGGTAAGCAAATCTTTTTATTGTTAATTGTAGCTTCTTCTTTTAAATTGTATAAAATACAGAACGATTCTGTATTTTAAAGAGATATATCAACTTTTCAGGTAGTGTTGATATTGACAGTAAGTGGCGCTTGCAGAAGTATCGAACCAGTAAATATGAAGGTTGATGATATTGAGAAACAAGGTGATATAATACTGGTGAAGTTACATGGCACTAAAACCAAAGTTGATCGAACCTTCGTTGTTAAAAAAGAATTTGTAAATATAATAGAAAAATACCAAAAACTTCGACCAAGTGGTATGGAAACAAAACGGTTTTTTCATAAATTATCATAAAGGGAAGTGTGTGCGGCAAGTAATTAGCAAAAACAAGATTTCGAGTATTCCTAAAGAGATAGCCACCTACCTTAATTTGCCAAACTCAAATCTATGTTGGGTTCACTGCTTTCGCAGAACAGAGCGACTTTGCTAGCCGATTCTGGTGCCGATCTAACTGTCATCAAAAGGCATGGAGGTTGGAAGTCGACTAAAGTAGCTGAAGGCTACATAGAAGAGTTAGTGAAAAATAAAACTAAGATATCGCATAGAGTAACAGAAATGATAAATCTGCATTCCATTGACTGTCCACAACCAAGCACTTCAAAGGATTATCCGTTGCAATCCAAAAACATTGCTGTAACAGCTGAAAAAAATAGACAAATAACTATGTCGCCAACATACACCCAAGAATCCCTGGATACTGCAGAAACTCAAGTTTCCCAGAAAATATCAAATATCATCATACCCGAAAAAAACCTTTCACAAACTATAACTATAAATATCTCACCAAAGTTGTTGATTTATGTAAAATAAAATTCACTCATTATTTCTTTAGCTAATTGATGTTTTTATTTTTACTTTCCTCGTATTCGTAAGGAAAAGCACAGTGTTTACCTCGGGTGAAAGACTTATTTAGTCGCTCGGGCGCCAAACCCCGTCTCGGGCCTAAATAAGTTACTTTCAGCCCTAGGGTAACAATGTACTATTGCGTTGCCAAAATTACATAGGGTCATTGCGCTAGTATTTGACCGATTAGTAGAGTTGCTAAGTTTGAGCAATAAAAAAAATGGTTTTACATATTAAAAATGTATTTGAAATATGCAATATGGTTGTAAATATAGTCTAGATGGTTTTTAATTAAAAACGAAGTTAATATGTTTTTTACACTATTTTTATAAAATTAAAACCAAACATTAAGCTATTTCACCAGTTTTCGATCGCAAAATATAGTTTTTGACCAGCGTTAAATCAGTTTTCGGCCATACCACTTCTCAGTCAGAGTTGTCACTTCTCAGAGTTGGAGTTTTATTAATAAAATCACGCTTAATTTATTTATTTATCTTCTATAACAAAATTCGGTTTAATTCTCATATGTATAAGTAAATCTTCTTCAATATTATCAGTAACACAATCACCATGGATTAATTTTCCCCTGTTATCACTACTAAAGTTCTGATGATGATCACATGATTTTTCAATGTACAGTTTTCAATATCTCGATAATTCTTTGCATCACCAGCTTTTTAAACTTGTTAATCCCCTTAGTCATGTCATAATGTCGTCATGTCGTAGTCATCATGTTCAACATTAGAGGTTTCACTTGAAACTTTCTCTCAACACTTTCTCTCGTCTTATTTTTCTGATTATCAACAATTTCTATTTGTGATTCTCACTTCTTTCCAGTCTTTTGTTTTTAGATGCGTCTTTCTTTTATAAATTGATTTTTCTTTATCTTCATGGAACTTCCTTCAAGTTGAAGACGAAATTGCAGCTAGAAAGATTCCAGCCGCAATTTAATGTTCAGCTTGGAAGAAGTTGAGAGTAAAAACTAGTATATCTATTTAAAACTTGTTTTCACTTTTTCATTAGCCTTAGGACAAATAAATATTTACGAAAGAGATCATTGTTTTCTAATGTTAGCGTACTAGTTTGGGTTGGTATAGTTAGGATGTCATCTAGTGAAACGATGACACAGACTTCCAAATAACTATCAGATAGACAAAAAATTGAAAACGCTTGATCATCTATTAGTGATTCATTGGCTTTTACTGACTCGAATAGTGTAAACCCTTTTAGTTTGCACCTTAACCTGCCTTTTCGGCCATTATGTTTTCCATATAAATGAAAGACGGCCGAATACTCAACTAAAAGCGGAACACATTTGGTTTTCGGCCACTGAATGTTTGAATCTTATATTTTACGTAAAATATGTATTATTGTCGTGGTCGAAAAGTAACTTGCTAATTCAATTGATTGAAAGGAATTCACAACTCTAAAAGAAAATAAATTACTCTAAGCTTTAATAGCATAGAATTAAAAATTAGTTCCTGTTGCTTATGCTAGTAATTCGACCACTCGGCCGAAAACCAGAATTACCAAAGAAATATTATTTCGATATCCGACCACCACGAATTTTAAATATGCATCAAATATTTAATAAAAAATTAAGTGTATAAATGTTTTTTAAGGTTTTAAGAAGGTAACAAACTTAATTTTCTGTAAGTATGACTCACAAACAACTTGAAACTTCCCGTGCAATTTCGATCTCGTCACTAATTTTTTTCCGACACAATTTGTGTGCGCGGATGCGGGTTCTAAACTAAACTTAGAATAATTATTAGTGTCTATTCTTTCTACCTTTAGTACACTATTATAATAGGGCTAGAAGATTAATGTTTGTCCACGTATAAAGTCGGTATAAAAAGTACTACAACCACTATTATTTGTTAATTGCTCGAATACTTGAGCCGGCCGTGAAACCGGCGCAACGACCCTAATATCATTGTGTGTTTTAGACCTCAACTAAAAAATGTCCCCATTCTATTAAATCTAAACTGTTACAATAAAGTTACTAAGGCACTATGTCACGTCTAAAACATAACACAGCCTATTCAAATTTTTAATTATTAATTTAATAATATTATTCAAACGCCAAATTTAAGATATCTTTATTGAATAGTTTGTGACCTTATCAGTGTCCAAGGATCTATTATTTATTTACTCCTTTTGTTTTAATTAATGTTATTAATTTAGGTAATATGATTTATTACATTTCGAATACCTGTGTAAGGAATTGTTTATGAGAATTGACAAAGCTGTAGTGTACATTCAACGCTATTGTCATCAATTTCAGATTGCTACGAGGCAACTAGAATAATACTCCATTCGAAAATCTAAACAATCCCATTAATCAAATCTTTGAAATTCAATACATTTACATGTTACCCTGCTTTGCAGAGTGGGATAGCCGTTATCGACATTCCATGGATTTTATGATGTTTCTGTTTCTATAGTGTCGGGATAGTTTGGATACTATTCCAATACACGAGGACTGTGGTATGCCAACTTAGCCTGCAGGGTTCTGTTAATTTAAAATGCTTTCTAGACGATCAATCATATTTACCTTTTTTTTTATAAATCAAGTAAAAAAAAAAAAATGACTTGATTTTGAGATTGATTCTGAGGAACTGTTCGGACTACTGGAGTACTGCCTGCTGCTGAATTCCATTACCGTACGTCACGCAATCGACTATCCCTTCATCCCCACTGTGCGTATTTACGACATTTTCTACCACGTACGGCAATTTTGTGGAACCAACTTATAGCGGCGGTATTCCCGGACCGTTACGACTTAGGGGCCTTCAAGAAACGAGCCTACTCTTTCCTTAAAGGCCGGCAACGCACCCGTGATTCCCTGGACGTTGCGGGTGTCCATCTGATATAAAAAAATAAATAAAGAGTTAGGCATAACTGGCAATGCTTCTACATACACACTCGTAAATACATGACTTCATGCTGTTTCCCGTTACAGGACATCAAAATGCAACAAGATCATACTTGAAGGCCACATAACAGATGACGACACACACCACAAGACACTTTTATGTAAAAAACCGTATATGTATATGAAAATTGGCTTGTGGAGCTGCTGCTGCTGGTTCAGCCTGCACCGGTGTCGAGCTCAGGTAGTGCTAACGGCTTATAGTACTCGTATTGATGTTCTCTATTACAGCCACTTTGAGCAAATAGGGATGGAGGTTGACAGATGGCAAAATGGAACCATATAATGTTGCTACCCAACCAACCGTTCATACAATAAACCCTTTCCCTTGCCCAGTTTTTTTTACTAGCGTGAGAGAGACTAGCGAGTACCACACTTTTTTCTGTCTCTCTCAGACTAATAATAAATATAGAAATGTATGTAATGATTTTCACTAAATCTAATATTCAGTCGTTTATTTGTTGTTATTTTTTTTATTTAACAACAAATGACATCAATATACATATGTATATTATGCATTATTTTAAGATATATATGTTATGAGAATATTATTTTTCTCGTGAAACAATAACAGTGCGTACTCACTATACAGCGTTCGTTGTTATTTGATAAATTTTACCTATACATAATTAGACTTATTTTAAAATAGTTTCTTTGCGAGAACGCTTTACAGCAAAAATATTTATTATGTAAGACATTTATTTAAAGGTCAATCATATTTGGATAGATACAGACAAATATTATGAATACAGTATTCGATATTTATCAAACGTCTACGGCAAAGACCCCTTTCAGTTAGCGAGAAAAATCTAATATTATAATATACTGTTCAAAGGAAATACCGTGGAGGAATAGTAATACTTTGGAGTACTTTATGGATTTAAGCGTCGCATTTTTAAGGCGATGAAACGTGACCGGCATCTGCAAAAACCCATTGTTAGGTTTCAAGCAGTTCAGAGTTTGTCTAAGTTTTTTTTCTTACATAAAAGCGAATTCACTTGTTTGAGTTACGGCCGAGTAATAAATTTAGACGAGGGAGCTAATAAAAAGAGATAACAGTGACTAAAACCTTCCGTTTGTTGATTAAGTGGCTTTACGCGGCAGAGTTACTGGTAAATAATTGAATTGTATACAGGTATATACATAGAAATATTTTGAGTCGAAACCAAAATAGACAGTACCTAAATAATCCCTCGATAGCAAGAACGGAAAATTATTTCAGGCCACATTCAGCCCAATAATACCTTATTTGTTCGAACGTTAATTTTGTATTCAAAGCGTAGTTTTAGTGAAAACATGTAAGTATAATTATTCAATTTCTTACTAATTCTTGTGAGTATTCGTGTTATCTTTATATATAATTGTTCTATACACGTCTTTGTCACTCAACTCCTCCTAAACAGTTGAGCTGGACCGATTTTGATGAAATTTTTTTATGTATTTGAGCGGGTCGTTATATGCTTTAGTTTCACAATGGATCCGGTAGGTGGTGCTGCAATCAGGTCTTATGAACTTTTATTTTTATTTTTAACAACGTTAGGGCAGGACGTCTGTCGGGTCCGTTAGTTTACTATAATTTAACTTTTAATTCGGTAAAGTGATTTGACGATTTGATTTATTATGCGTCAAAGTTCTAAATAATATAGCAGCTAAAATAGTGTTGTCAAGTGAAAGAACTGAGTCGATATCGATTTAACTAAATCGATCAATTAGTTAACATTAAATTCATTTAATTTGGTGCTGACATGGTCTAGTAGTGTCGCCATTTCATAATCTAATAAATGATTTGACTAAATAAACTTGAAATTTTATTTTTCCTTTATTTGCAATTTTGCCAATTTTTCTTATAATTACAAATATTCATACATTTTTGACGCTACGCTATTCATGAAAAGAATGATCCAAAATGAAGATTTCATGCGAATAATCAAGTCGACATAAGAGGACGTCACTATTTAAAAAATTGCAAGAACTAAGAAAATTTGTAAAAGTTAGGAATATTACCAGGACAGGAATAGGATAATTTATGAAATAAAATACATATTTTTGACTTACAAACTTTATTATAACACATATCATCACAAGCATCACTATTAAAATATGTATGCATCTTCCTTATCCTTCGAATCTAACCCGTAGTATTGTTTAAAAATGTGTCTTATTTCGTCTGCGCTAACATTTTCAAAACATTTGAGTTGTTTGCATATGGAAAATTCATATCAAAACAAAAATTAAAACACAAAAATACTAAACATGGGTAGTGGGTACCTACATAAAAATATTAAAATAACGAATACTAGGCATCTACAAATCTGCAGTCTGGACCTACAGTAGCTTCTGGAATTAATTGCCTTGCCGACATGATTAACATGAGCTTCTCCATGAACTTTTAGCTCTGATTGTTTTTAAATATTTTCGGTGGTTTGCGTTCTGGCCACGAAACTATCTCGTCACTTATTTCAATAGCGTTTGTTGTCTAAGAAAAAAAATTTGAAAAACAACAATGTGAACTCGTTTTCACCTCGAAAATATTAACTTGACTCACAAATTATAAATAATATGTGCTTGACTTTGACAGCTGACAGCCCACAAACGAAGTCTCGATTGATCATCGATTGATTAAAGACAACTTTTTTTAAAAACCAACAATGTTCTTGGTTCTTTTTGTCAGATTCATCATGGATGTTCGTTGTTTTACCAAAAACACCTTTAATTTTGGAGCTATATATCAACCGGACGTTGATTGTTTTTGCTCTTAATGTCATACACAGATTAAAGTATAAAATATAGAGAATCCATAGTGCAAAAAAATACAAATTTCTAAAAATGTGAGATTGGTTATTTTTCCAAAACACTTATAATAAATAACCAAACTTACTTACTCACTTACTTACTTAAAAATAAACCTTGACTTAAATGTTGTGAGTAATAATGTACTTTATGCTTGTATTTTCAGTGTTGGGAAGAAAAAGTTCTTGGTTTTGTCATTGCTGCGGAGTATATTACGTAGGTTCTCTTACTACGTTTATTACAAAATTTTAGAATTTGCGTTACACTATATTTTGCTATGTTGTCATTTCCGAGCAGGTGTTCGAAATGCACCTGGCGGTACAGCAATCGAGGAATAATCTCTGTTTGATTTCAATTAAGGTTCACCGTAGTACGTGCCTCGCTGTGTCCACATCGTGTTATTCTTAACTCTCTCTTTAAAACAGACTATAAAAACGGAGGCGGTTCCATTGATTTTATTTCCAGCTCTTTAGTCCGGCTGGGTTCTTATTAAAACAAAAATATGTAAGTATTTAAATAGGAGTAAAATTTATTACTACAACATCACACAATGTCTCATTAGACGTGGACAGAGCATCAAGGTGTACTAAACTCACAACTTGAAGCTACTTCTACGATAATAAATAGTTTAGTTTACAGATACTAGTTTACAGAACTACATACAATATATAATTACATGTATATTGTACCTGTATAAATTTAATTTATTTATTTCATATTTTATGTAGGATATAGGATGAAATCTAAAACATTCGACAAATTGAAAGGGAGAGCTGCGATCAGGATTTAGATTAAGTATACATGACAATTTAGCATATCAAAATCTTAAAAAACCATTAAATTGAACACCTAAAAATCACGAATTGATATTAGAAATTATATTATAATATTATCATTTCGTGCAAATTAAAAACACACGAGCTTATAAAAATAATCAAGTATCAAAATATTATGGCGCGCGCATACAACTTAATAACAATGCTAATTTCGTTCAAGGTCGCAACCAATAATTGTACTGCAAGAAAATAGTTTAGTTTTCTTTAATTTATTACGTATATCGATATGAGCCATCCAGATGCTTTTGTCGATTAAATTCGAATCCACCCTGCATAATTTTAATGATTAAGTTCTGCGACATTTATGTTCCAATGTTAATGCACATGCGTTATATTTACTTCATTTAAACAAATATTTCACTTTATAAGACATTCATATACGATTTGGATTAATTCTGTAATTAAAAACATTATGCCGTTATAGTTGCAGATTTAGTGGAAGATAATGTAAATCACCAGTATTTTGTAACTGAAATACGGTTTTTGTCAATAGTCCAATTAAAAATAGCTACTGAACACGTTGTTGTCAAACAAATCTGGACAAATACACAGGCAGACGTACAGTCATGAGCAATGCAGCGCAATATTTGTTCCGTTCACTGATGGAAATACTTTGTTTGCATTATCTCAATTAAGTCTACGTATTGTTTACGTTTCCAACTTTAAACAAGTACTTTTAGAATTTGCTTGCTCTCAACTTGTAACAGTAGCGTATGTAACGCATTAATTCATTGGTATGATGACTACATAATATATTAAATTTTTCGCAAATAACGTTTCATTTGCGTCTCCAAAATAGAACAGATTATTATTTTTAAGAAACTCATAAATAAGTGTAGATTAATTATACAATGTACTCTTGAGATTTAATTTTAGCATTTATTTTGTAATGTCTTTATTACTGAAATTTTAATAGTTTTAGAATATTGGTAATTATCGATTAGCTCTTTGGTCGGGAGTCTAGTTCACTATCTAAACCGAAGTTTAGCGTTTATTTACGGGTGGCCAATGTACTATGCATAAAATACAAACCTTTTCCAAGTTTGTGATTTACATGATTGTTTGGAGATTTATTGATATCGATCTAGTGTTCTATTTGTTATTGACTTTTAATTGTGTTTTAAAGAAGTTGCCGCTTCTAATACATTCTTAAATATCTGAGCAAAATACATTAAAGGCAAGTTTGTTTTTTGTATGTACTAAGGAAAGACCTGGCAAATTTTTCGTAGTACTTTGTCTGGTTTAACTGTGCGGTCGTTTATTTAATGAAGCCTGGTGTTAGTCGCGTGCTACCAGGTATTATAAATATAATCGTTGTACGTTTCGTTTGGACAACAAATACAGCAATTTGATATGCAAATTTAGTAAAAAGTTTTGTTTAGTCTTCGTTAGTAAATTGTGTCAGAAAAATAATTAACCATAAATTAATAAAAACACACATCTTTAGAATAGAAAATAGATGTACAATGTCCTTACTAATATTAGGTCTTTACCTATGAAATTGCCGTTTAGTATACAAAAAGTTAAAGAATTTTTTTTTCTTTTATTTCTATTAATCAAAGTATGCACCCATGCTATCGATGTATCTAATTATATCGATGTATTTAATTTTTCAATGCCCTTCTTGAAGAAGTCAGGTGTACGGGAGGCAACAACATCTTCAAAGGCATTTTGTACTGCCTCTGGGGTATAGAACTTTTTTCCTGTCAAAAAGTTATCCAAATTTTGGAAAAAGTAGAAGTCTGTCGGTACAAGGGTCGGGTGAGTACGGTGGATGACGCAAAATTTCCAACCCTAGGTCTTGTAGCTTAGAGACCGTTGTGCCGTGTGAGGTCGAGCGTCGTCGTGCAGGAGCAGCGGGGGCGAGCGATTAACCAAGGCTGTCCGGAGATTTGCGAGCGTCTCCATGATTGTGTCCAGTTCCTCACAGTACACATTCGCAGTAATGCTCCTGCCATTTGGTAAGAAGCTGTGATGAATTACACCGGCAGTGGACCACCAAACAGTAACCATCACTTTTTAAGGGTAAGTTTTCGTTTGAGGCATTGTCTAGGTGCTGTCTTACCAAGCTTTTTAACCTTGTTGATTTGACCCAAATGGACAAATATTGTTTTGATGCTAACATCCAAAGCTGCTGCTAACTCAGCACTAGATTGAGTATCGTCAGCATCCACTATCGCCTTTAATTTGTCGTTGTTGACTTTAGTTTTCGGGCAACCACGGGGTTCATTTTTCAGATCAAAATTTCCATGTCGGAAGCGTTCAAACCAATAACGGGTCGTGCGTTCCTTTGTAATGTTCATGTTCACTCCGCAGCCGTTTGTGTCACATTGCTACCGCGACGGAACTCGTATTCCATAATTACTCGTATTTTTGTCGTGTCCATACTGATGAAAAAGACACAAATGTAGTAAAACAAAACACTACTTTTGGTGCCAAGTCGCGGGACCTAGGCTTTGCAGAGCTATGACCTAAATACATTGTTTGACATTGTTAGGTTTAAGGTCTACTATTGATTGGTGTCAGCAAATTTAAAAACAAGTACAAAGTTGTACTTCGAAAATTCAAAAGCGATGACGTGTCATATACCTGCTCATGCAAACTGGCGGCGTCGAGAACAATGTCGTATTATTGTTAGCAAGTTCCACTTTCTTAATTTTTAGGCGTTTCTTTTCTTTATTACTAGCATTCGGGGTTGCTCTAGAAGTTTCCACACATGTTTTACGTGTCCGCCAGTGAGTGAGTTTTTTCAAGTATCGATCGAAGTGAGTTATCAAGGCTATACCGAGGTGAATTACGAAGACTACTATGGACCCTGGGTAGAAAACTGCTGCGATTTGGGAACGTTGTTTGTGAGTGAAGCGTATACCTTCGGTGACAACTACGCGAGTACCTACTTCGAAGGGTGACTACGAAGACTAGGAACCGCCGTAATTAAGTTTGCATGTTCTTGACATCTGTCTGTACGAATGAAAATAAACTTTGCACCCTTAACCGGCGTATGATTACCCACAGCTCGTAACACTAATGTACCTAATACTTTTCCGATAATAAGTAAAAATACTTCAACGCGACAACGCTTGGACATTGTTACTAACTGTGAGTAATAAGAAGCCGGTTAAGGGCGCAAAAAGTTTATTTCCGTTCGTACAAAGAGATGTCAAGAACACGCGAACTTAATTATGGTGGTTCCTGGTCTTCGTAGTCGCCCTCGAAGTAGATACTCGCGTAGTAGCTACACTAGTCGCTAGTAATAAACAATAACATAAACATAAAGAGGGAGGAAACTTCTAGTTAATTACGCTCGCTAACAATAATTTGGACATTGATAGCTAAGAACACTCTCGATCAAGTCACCTTTCAAACAAAAAAAACGCGTTACGTTGCCACATACACAGATACACACGTTATACTTATAACACCTCTCTTTTTGCGTCGGGGTTAATAAAATAAAACTGATTGTGTCAACAAATCACGTATTGTCATTTTTAATGCGAAGGCAGTTTCGGTTATTCGCGCGAGTTCTTGTTTGTTCAAAATTTTTTATGTCTTTAGTTACTTATTTGTACGTACATACATATCTTCACGTTGTATCCCCAACGGGGTAGTCAGAGAGGACGGAGCGCCAAGCGTCACAGTCCTTACATACTTTTTTGTTTCCTCAAATTTCATTACTCTCCTCACACACTTTTGCCTAGGTATGCGAATGCTTTTGACATTTTCGTAGGCTAACACTTACTTATTTGTAAACTGTTATTATTATTTTCTATTGTTAGTATTTGTACTGCGTTTATTTCGTATTTTTTTGGCATTACGAGAGAGTAAATCATGCCGATTGAGTACACAGAGATTTGTATATATAGAATAATTGCAATTGTAATTAACGAAACAATTAACAATGAATAAATTGTTATTGTAAAATTTCTCAATTACAATTACTTAATTGTTAGTAGTCAAAAACCGCAATTACAATTGTTTAATTTAATTGCAGTTCACAACTACAATTACAATTTTAATGGTTAATTATTTCTACAATTAACACGTCCAACACTGTTGCATAGTTGTGTTACCATCGCTTTTGTCATCAATTATATGTCTACAAGATTGCCAAAATTAAATGAAAATTTTTTGGATATTTTAACCTAATTTTTCAATCACGGTAACCTTCTCGATTTCTTCGTTATTAAAATGTTCGTGGATGCTCTGTCTTTTCTAAATGACTGTTATAATGAATCTGAAATATTGCTGAATGCAGCCCATTGTCAGTACTCTCAATAAAAATCATTCGAGTGTAGATTTCGAGATTTTTATTAAATTCCAGTAGCAGGATATAGTATACTTTGACGGCATAGTCATAATATCTTTACGGCACTCGTAACCCTCAGACAGCACGCAATCATCGTGCCAGTCCGTTTTAGCTCATTAGCCTGATACCTTTCGAGCATCGGACTTTCAAACAGTCTATTAGAAGTTTTCTTATTAGAAGTTCCCCTATTACAACTTGTCTAGATGTAGCTAATCTCGATCGATAAGAAATCAAATGGAAAATTCAAGGTAGCAAATATCAGTTCCATTTTGTATGTATGTAAAGTATGTATATAACTATAAGTATATAATTCTTAATTCCTAATATTCCTAGCTTACGTATAATGTGGTATACATTATATATACCTACTTACGATATTGTGATATAAATAATAGAGAACCGTTATAACTCGTCTGAAGAAGTTTTTATTAAAATTTAATTAATAAAGTAAAATATTCAAAACAGCAAATAATAATATATTCGATAATAATTTGCAAAAATAAATCGTTAAATACTGTTACTGTACTAATAGTAGCTATTTCTGCAAAAATTACTGATGTTAATACATATATATACATATCTTCACGCTGTATCCCTAACGGGGTAGTCAGAGATGAGTGCCAAGTTTCGCGGTCCTTACATACTTTTTTCGCTTCCTCAAATCTCATTATTCTACACACACATTTTCGCCTAGGTATGCGAGTGCTTTTCAGCGCTTTGCTGTCAGCTAACACTCTGGCTATTTGATCTTCGTAAGTCAGCCTTGGTCTTCCTTTGCTTCTTTTGCCAGTCGCTTTCGCTCTGTAGACTTTTTTCGTCAATCTTTCATTACTCATTTTTCCTGTTCACCAACCATCTAAGTATTCTTTTCTCCATTTTTACAATAACACTGTCGTGCAACCCTGTCATGCATCTCTTCTTCATTACGTATCCTACTTACTGATGTTAATATTTAATATTTACCTTATACAACGATAAACTTAATTCAACATAGTCTCTAACATAGTTGTACCTCTAAATTCATACATAATGGCATTCCCTTTGTAAGCTGCATGTATCGGATTGACGTTCATCAATGAGCTCAAAATGTCAAATATTAAATAATTTTCACTCAATGGAAGTTCTGTAAGTAGACCCCAATTGAAATCGAACTTCTTCGCTCTCATATTTTAATATTTATGTATATAAAAATCAATTACCGCATGTATGAAAGATAATCATTTGAGAAGGTTTAAAAGTTTATACGACTGTGATAGTGTAAAAAAAATAGAGATAATAGAATTAGTAGGCATAATTAGAGTGTATAAGTTAGCTAATAGATGTAAGCGAACATTGTAATAGGTATAAGGATGTAATGTAATAGGTGAGAAAAATGTAGAATGATTATAATAAGGATAAGTAAAGAAAATGGATAGGAAATGAAGAGTAGGGTAACGAAAGAGGATGGATGTACCTAGAAAAAGTATTGAAAGAAAAATGACAGATGGAAAGAAAAAGATGGACAACGACCTTTCCATTACACACGTTAGAAGAAGCAGAAAAAAAAAATAAAAAATCACTTGAGAAAGGCTCGATTGATTTTGCTGATTTTTTTTTGTTGTGTTCGTAATTGTCAGGACAAAGTTTATACGACAGAAAGTTTTGAGAAAATCCATCGAAAAAGTTGGATGGTACTTTTGTATGAAATAAAAAAATTTGGTGTGTTGCAAACATTCGACATCCCACCCGAGCGAAGTCAGGGTGAATTTCTAATAGTATACAAATAATTCTCAAAGTAGGTAATATTGCTCAACTGTTAAGTGCCTATGTGGTAGAGTATATTATTTAGTTATATTTAAGCAGTAAATCGTTTTATTTTTAGTATTTCATGGAATGTTGTTAAGCAAAGATAATGGTTATTCATCATCATAGACATGTACATAGGGGAGCATGAGTTTCAACGTATTAAATCGTTAAGTGTTTTGATAAACACAGACATTGGAGGGTTTGCGATGATGATATGGAGTTTGGAATTTGGTAAATCATTGATGCCGGGGAAGTAAGCACGTTCATGATTTGAATTGTAAGGTTTGCGTACCTATTAATAGTTAGGATAAGCATTATAGTATTGTTATTATTTGTTTTAATTTGCGTAGACAATTGAATTTATCTCTGTTACATAATGCTATTAAAAATTAAAAAAATATTTCGACTCAAAATTTTTTAATTCTTATACCTAATAAAGATACATACCTCGAAATTAAAAGGAATCTGTTTAAAAAATATAACAGCCAATAAAATATATATTCAATCGCAATATTCATGACTTCTCGATTGTATTCGTGATTTGAATGCAAATTGAAGGAATCTCATTTAACTGGAAATTATTAAAGTTGTTTCGCAAACAGCGCGAGTGGTGCCATTTAATTAAATATATGAAAGCCGAGAACAGATAAACGGAACGAGGGATCGAGATAAAACAACACAATACTAAACAATTCGATATTTTAATGACAAATTAAAAGTGTCCGTGGAAGGTCCCGGGCGTATTCAAAATGTTCACGAATTAGCCATCAGGATCAGTGGCGACAAAGAGCTCGGGGCTTATCAGGCGGATTTAGATGAACTCAACCCTCGGCGACGATACAAAATAATAGCTGGCTCGATAGCGACATTGTTTGAGCATGAAATTAAAATTGAACGGGGTTCACACGTGCGCACGGTCGAGATAAGGGGTTGCGAGCGTCCGCGCATCGATTCGTAACTCCCATCACGTTGTTTGCAAGACCGTAGATTTACTTAAGGGGTTTGCTCTTTTCTTTATTTGATTGCTAACATAATCAATACTCTTAAGCTTTTGTTCGGACTGGCTTATTAAAGTGGGTATGTTTTGTTTGCCTATGGTGAATCAAGTTTACGTGTATTTAGTTAGTGGGTACCACATATGTTTTTAAAATTTGTGACAGCGTTTACAATTCAGGTAATGTCTAATATTAACTTTAAAATTAGATTATGTGTTTCTGCATGGGCGTTAGTTTTTATTTACCTATGAATGAAACCGTATAGACCCTATATCAGAATCGTATAAACCAATCGTTTAGAAATCGTATAGGGCCTTGACGATTGCATCGACCACATATCCATATACTATAGGGTTATATGGCCGATGCAATTTAATTTATCGACATCGATGTATTGTGTACCGAACCACAACGGAACAAGCTGTGGGCTAGTTTGCAAACCCCACAGATAGGTAGGCACTAGCTGAATTTCGGTTAGCTTTATTTGTTCAACCCTTTGGGCATTAGATCTTGCTGACGATTTAATTAATTGGATTTTGTTATAAACAAAATTAATTACGGTTTCGTTGTTTAGTTTAACACGGGAAAATAAATTGTTTGTAGATGTAATAATAAATACAAACTCATTAAGAAAATTGTTCTCTCTTTTTTAGAATTTGGAATTATTTTGTTAAAAAAGGGGTATTTCTTTTCATTGTATTACCATAATTGTATAGAGTAAGTATACTTCTTAAAATATATCTAATTAATTCGCACAATTTGTTGATTTATTATTGTATTTATGTACATATGTATGAAATTGTTCTGCAAAAGTTAAATAATTTTTAAAATAGGCAATAATTGTATAAAAGTGAAAAGGCGACGGGTTAAGCCCAACACAAATCATGAACTCTTTATGCAAATCCGTACTCAGAGCAACAGGATTACGGGGAGCATCTGTTTCTACACACACTAATGAGATTAATAACACCAAATGCACTAAGTTGAACATTTTGAATACATTCTTCATTTATGTGCAGTATACGATGTGCTCCATTTAACCTAGTGCAAAAGAAAATTTTAAATAGTATACCTACAATTCTGATTATTTTGAACGTTAAAACTTCAATTCCCTAATAAATGTACTATATTTGAATTTGTTGGTTTGCATATATCATGACTAACAATGTGATAAGTCTCTAAGGACTATAAAAATTGAAATTCTTAATTTTTAATAGGACTGAAATCCTTTTCTAACTATTTAGAATTTGATTATTTTTGATATACCTATATTGTGTTTAATGTGGTAGTACGATTACGGAATTGGCCAGTTCATAATGTGTGTACCTTACCTAACTGGGTATTTTGTAAAACGCCACTATTCTATTAAATAACCTGTTTTTTAGCCATTACAGCCATTATGACGAGCCCAGTGTAAACATGGGTGGATAGATGAGAGTAACATGATTGTAGATGTTCTAAGCAAATGATTTGCCACTTCGTGATTTGGCTAGACATAGCGTGAAACAGCTGCATTCGACGCTGCTTAGTGGCGCTGTCTCCGCGCTCTTAAATTGGTTTATCCACACGCAAGATAGTAAAAAGGCTAATAAATTAAATATAATACCCAAGAAATGACATTAATAAAACAATTATATGAGAAAAGTACGTTTCAATGAAGCTATAAGCAGAAGTTACTATTTGAACACCCCACTGACGACTTGATGACTCGATGTGTCCATGTACATAGGTACATTTTTTTTTCATTGAATTATATGTCGGATATTAGTTGGTCATTTCCTGAAATAGTGCCTTTTCACAAAATTCTCAGGCATATCATGATCTTTCCCATTCTACGATCTGACGACAACATAATATTATCATAGATTAGACAATGTTAAATATATAATTATACGAAAAATTGTCAAAATCTTATGGACGATATAGTACCTAATGAGAAGCCTTACGCATTGTTTTACATAAAGCTAAACTTAAAAACTTATATGTATCTTACATATTACAATATACATAAATGCATCACAATAATTAGGTAGTGTATGCTTCAAAGCAATATCGTATTATAGCCCAGTACACGGTAATAGGCAATATTGGTTATAGCCCTGTGATTGGATGACGATGTTATGAAACATTGCCACGAAAGGCCCCTTTTAAATTTATTGAAATTATTTAGATGTAATAAGATACAGTTAGGAAAACTTGAAAATTTTGTTGCTTTCAAGTAAAAGAAATATAACCTAAATATAACGTTGTTGCTGATAGCAAAGATTTTCTCTGAAATGAATCAGTTTATTTATTCTATACTCTATTTCACTATTACATATTTCACTAATTAAGTAATGAATTCTAGAAATTAACGCAAAACAAAATATATGCATAGCTTTATAATTTTACGATTGGTTTTTCCCGGATTTTGTATTTCCGTCGGTACGATTTTACAAAAATAAGTCCCAGATACTAACATAAAATGTGATATTATGACGACGAGACAATTTACTCAGTATACTTCTCATCACTAAAGTCATTGCAATTAAAATCCACGTTACACCATATTTCTGCGAAAGTATAATGACCCAAAAGTATAACCGGAAGTCCAAAAATGACGAGATCAACCGCAAAATTCTAAAGAATGACTCAGGCGCTTCGTGAAGTTCAATAAGGAAAAGGCAAGCCAATTATATGTACTGGCGATCCGACCCGGCTTCGTCTTGGTAGGATGTTGAATATTTGCAACATACCAAATTTTTTTTATTGAGATTTTCATACAAAAATACTATTTAAATTTCCGACTTTTTCCGTGGACTTTCTAAAAATTTTCATTCATGCAAACCTTGTCCTGACAATTACAAACAACAAAAAGAAATCAGCCAAATCGGTCGAGTCGTTCCCAAGTGATACTCCATCATACATGTGGCAATTGATTTCTATGTATATGACATTATATATATAGATTGTTGTAGGTAGTATGTCATATGCTACAAGTACATAAGTGTGTATGGGTTTTTGCAGCATAGATAAATAAAAATATTATAAGGTCGCAGCAGTAGTAATTATATTGTAACGTGAATGAAATATAAATTTAAAATAAATAACAAAAACGAATTAACTAATTAAATAAATAAAAAACGTAAAATATATAAATAAATAAAATAAATAACTAAATAAAATAATGCAGAAAAAAAAAGTCAAAGTCATCATTGACAACTGTTTGGCTCTTCTTTCTTAAAATTATTTTAAAGTCCTTTCGCCTTTTTTTTGGTCAAATTTCATTACCATCATTTTCCCCAAATCTGGTTCTCACAGTGGTGTTTTTGTTTTAGGTGGTGGACGCAACTGCAGTCCACATATTGCTGGGTTTTTCTCATCCGGCCGGGTGTGACAGTTCTGCCATAGCAACGTCAACAAGAACGGTTTTTAAGAGATTTTAGCGCTTATAGCTTATTTTTCACTGTAGTTTTTTTGTAATTTTTCGTAATATTATGTCGTTATATGCTCCCGGCCCTCACATCCTCACCTTCCTCTAGCTCACATATTATAATTAATGACACATCGTTGGAAAATTTAATAAAATGTGAGCAGTGTTCCCAACCTCGTTTTTTTCGTGGAAATAGGGGCTTGAAGATTCATGTCGGCAGGGTACACAAACGGTGTGACACTGCCGGCATTGCTTCAGGCCCCACTTCCTTATCAGTGCCATCTCAGTCCAACAATTTGACTAATTCCTCAAATTCCAATCACAATCGCACACCTTTTTGGAAATATATTGGTTCGCTCAAAAACAATGTATGTTTAATAAAGCGTATTCCACGTGGCGCACGCATCAATGTTGCCAAATCTCTTAATTTAATAATACAAAGAATATTAAACCGAAATGACAAATGCGATTGGGAAGAACTGCTCATTTTCGGTTATAGAACATTATGTTTGGAACAAAACGATAAAGGCAAAATTTCCTTAACACAAAAAATTAAACATAAGTGCTCTAACTCTTCAGTTCCGAGCATTCATGTTCGGCCCATTTACAAATCTTTCAATTCTGACAGTATTCCAAAAATAGAAACAAAAATTAGCGACGGCGATCTAAGAGGTGCCCCTCACTTGCTATTTTCCAGCGATGTTTTGGCACCGAATACGGCCGAGACTCTTTTTGCTCTCAGATTAAAGCATCCCTCTTCCTCTGTGGCTTGTTGTCTGCCAGATCCCCCACATCCAAATGATGTGTCGACTCGAGCTACGGAGGAAGATGTGCTTGCCGCAATAAATTCTTTTAAAAGCGGTTCCGCGGGAGGTCTCGATGGCTTAACGCCACAACATTATAAAGATCTGATTACAGGCTCTGTCGGTGATACCGGTAAGACACTCTTATCTAGTTTAACAGCTCTAATAAATGTTATGCTGGCTGGTAAGGTGCCCCCGGAGATAACCGACATCCTGTATGGTGCCAATTTATGTGCCCTGAAAAAAAAAGACGGTGGCGTTAGGCCAATTGCCGTAGGTGCAACTATACGCCGCATTGCCTCCAAAATTTGTTGCCGTCACATTCTCTCTACCGTATCAAACTATTTTTGTCCTACACAAGTAGGTTTTGGCTCAAAGGGAGGATGTGAAGCGGCAGTGCATGCGGTGCGTGCGTTTCTTGACACACGATGGAGGTGAGGTACTCCTCAAAGTAGACATAAAAAATGCATTTAATTCTGTTGATAGATCCACCTTGTTGACACAGATAAAACAGAATGTTCCGGACATATATCCCTACCTTTGGCAATCTTACAGCAGTCCTTCAAAATTAATATATAAAGATAATTTATTACATTCCGAAGTTGGCTGTCAACAAGGTGATCCTCTCGGACCAGCTATTTTTAGTCTGGCTATCCATCCTGCGATTTGTAATTTAAATTCCAAATTTAATATTTGGTACCTTGACGACGGAACAATAGGAGGTAAAGCAATTACTGTTTTAGAAGACCTTAAAACTCTCATTCAAAGGTTTAAAGATATTGGCTTAGAATTAAATTTTTCTAAATGTGAACTCTTTGTTTCCGATTCTGTTCCAACTATTACAAAAAATGAAATAATTAATAAATTTAATAATCTGGCACCAGGTATTAAAGTCTTGTCAAAAGAATCGCTGTACCTCCTAGGTGCTCCCGTCTTAGATGACTCCATACCCTGCTTTATCAATGATCAAATACAAAAATTTAGCCAGTCTTCAGACAAACTTTTCAAAATTAATTCCCACATGGCTCTCCTCATTGTCCGCTTTTGCCTTTTCGTTCCAAAACTTACATATGCTCTTCGCTGTTCTCAGCTTTTTAAATTTCCAACGCTTTTAAAATCTGTAGACAATATTCTAAAAAATACATTATCTAAAATATTAAATTGCTCCTTTGTTGATGACAGGGTCTGGAATCAAGCCTCGCTTCCCATCTGTTATGGAGGCCTGGGCATATGCAAAATCTCGAGTGTGTCACTGCCAGCTTTTCTTTCGTCAGCCTACAGCACGGAAAACCTTTTTCTATCTGTTATTCGCCCTTCCTTAGGATCAGTTGAGGTGCCGTGCTTGACTGATGCTCGAAATGCTTGGTTAAGTGTTTGTCCGAGTACTAACCTGCCTACCTCGACCTTTTCTCAAAAACACTGGGATGAGCCTCTATGCAAAAATGTTCATTTACAACTTTTAGATTCTTGTAGTACCGAAAAAGATCGGTCTTGCCTCCTAGCTGTTTCTGAGAAGGAGTCAGGACACTGGTTGAAGGTAATACCTTCAAAAAACTTAGGAACCTTAATCGACAATACCACGCTTTCTCTCATAGTATCCCTTCGTCTGGGGGTCAGGACTAACCTTCTTCACCGTTACCGCTGTGGTGATCTCGTCGATGTACTAGGTCACCACGGTTTATCCTGTTTACGTAGTGCGGGCCGCATGTCACGACATGCTGCCTTGAATGACGTCATTCGGCGGGCTCTTGTCGCCGCTGGCGTTCCTGCAGTCTTAGAGCCTGTAGGTATTGTGCGCAGCGACGGCAGGAGACCGGATGGTTTGACGCTCATTCCTTGAAAACTTGGAAGATCGCTGGTGTGGGATGCCACTTGTGTCGATACACTTGCTGTTTCCCATGTGCCGGCGACTTCCAAGTCAGCAGGTGCCGCGGCCAGCACTGCCGAGAACTTGAAGCGGCGTAAGTATGCGACTCTCTCTGAGAGTTTCATATTTACGCCCTTTGCAGTCGAAACTTTGGGTCCCTGGGGCCCCGAAGCCCATCGACTGGTTTCTGATATTTGTAAGAGACTGGTCGAGGCTTCGGGAGACCGCCGGGCTGGCAGCTTCTTCCGCCAACGAATCAGTTTGGCTATTCAAAGAGGCAATGCTGCCAGTCTGCTAGGTACCTTGAGCAATGACGGCTTTCTAAGCGGCAACTTTGAGGAAGTTTATTATATAAGATAATGTGTAGTTTTAAGTTTGTAAATATTAACATATGTATGTACTTTTTATTAATCAAGAATATAATACTTAATAAAACAGATTTCTTTTATTTAATAAGTTATTAAATACATTAAGATATTAAACAATAATAAATATCTTCGAAACCTAGATATCAAAAGTAAACGCTATATGGGTCTTGAAACTACGTCTGCGTACCTCTGAAGCGCGCCGTGTTTGCATTGTTGAGGGTAATTTTAACTAGCGGTCGCGCGGTTATATAAGTAATAATCACAGGGATCACACCTCCGAAGTTAACACTCATTTACTTATTGAGTTTGGGTCTAATTGCTTATCTCTTTGTCTCTGCATAGATACTGCATTGGAATCCCACTGAGGTTAGTTCCTATTATTTGAGACTGAATTTAGCGCTTGTAATAATTCATTGTAAGCTGTTCTAATGCTTTCTAAATTGTAAACGTTGCGCTGTTAGTGCGGGCTTGTTTTTCGAGCCACTGGACCTTGAACGTTCGTCTATCTACGTCCGGTCTAATACATGCGATCTGGGTTTCCAGGATTCCAATTACAAGAGTCCAGTTCCAGAATTCCAGTTGCAAGTCTCCATATTCTTGATTCTGGATTCAGAAATGATTACTGATATCTGGAGAATTCATCCATCTGATCGTAACTGGAAACCTCCATAGTCCCTGATCGAGACTGGAATCTACAGAAGACCAAACAGGAGCTCGTCAGCGGGATCAGAACGATTCAGGCCAGTGACTGCCTTACAACTACGTAAGACCGGGTTGTGCGGCGTATGACGGATGGTTGGCTTAATAAAGCAGGCAACCTAATTACTAAAAACTGGTTTATTTGACTCACACCTTTAGTCCATCTACTTACTTGTTCACGGATCACCCTACTGTTACTACCCACTACAACAAAACCCGTGGCAATATTACTACTGCTGAGTACTGCTGAAATTAATCATACACTGAGTCTTAGGTATAAGCAGGTACTAATTAACATACTCGTACGAATATTAGAAATTTAGTCAAAATGTATCAATTTTTTTATTAAATCATGTAGGTTTACTGCATGTCATTGTACGTTTTTGTAAATATTTTGATCTCATCAAACCTACAATTGCTTTTTTACTTTTTTTTATTCCTCTCTGACTACTAGATATTTTGGCTAATTATTAAGTAAAAGTAAAAATAGACCACAAATAGAAAATGATTCGAACAAAAGATATCTCAGAAGTAAATAATATCCAAATTAAACTTCGATATAAGCGTGCCAGTAAGCTTGCATGAGAATAGTCCATAACAGCCAGACACTGTACTAATACGAAAACTTCCCCAATTCATAAAAAATAATTCTTTTACTTTAGAATATGAAATAACGCATTAATTTGTGTAATGAAAAGACAAACAAAAAGAAAATTAAAACGTTGTAAAGAGAGTCCATTGTTATATCTGTTAATTGCACCCAGTTTTCCATTTAAAAACGTCCTTTGTATTTCAACATCATAGTTACGTTATACCTGATTGCGAACCTTATCCTGTTGTTTATTTTAGATAATTCAACAAAAAACAGAAGAGGTTGATTTCGGTATGTTTCATTTCTATATCATTTAGTTAATGATCTAATGATACGAGAATGTATCTTTCAATTGAAATTTTATTAGAAACTTCTGTTTCGTGGGTGGAAACGATGAGTTTCTGAGTTATGATGTGCGTCGATGTACCTGGAAGATTTAATCTGAAAGAGAAAGAGATAGCAGACATTGCACCTCTTGCACAGCGCGGCTACAGGGAGGAGGGGCGCTTTTTATTTGAAAATGTATGTGGCCTTAAAATGCCTATTCGCGATACATGTCAAGTTCAGATTTAGAGTTACTTGATTCTTCGATTTTTTATTTGACTGATTTGACTGACTTGAGTAATTTTAATCCTATTGTTCTTTATATCATGAATAGAGTTTTAGATTAAAAAGTTAGTAACTATTTCAAAGTCACTCTGTAATTATATTTAACATTGACAGGTCATTTGCCCACCTGTATGCATAGAACTACAAACATAATTATGTTGGAATTAAGGTGGCGCGTTATAGGTTTTAATGCTCAACAGACCAGCATATCGGTTGTCATTAGTTACACGCTATTTAGCAGTTAGCGTGGACCTGCCGATTTATCAATGCGACATTTATATTCTGTTAATCGTGTTTGGATATTGAGCTGATAGGGGTGCGAACGGAACTGTTGTGCTGCATGGATGAATGGCTGTGGGGGTGATAACAAGTTTTTATTTTGTTACGAAATACCGTAAACATAGCTGTGAATTATTTTGAGTTACACAACCGATTTCGTGCCAAAAACTTAGGACGTACAGAATGAAAATTGACATATGATTGAATAGTAACATATTGTTAGCCCATCGGTAACTAATGTAAGCTAATATAACGGCCTTATATAATGAACCCTATCCCTTTGTCAAATGTATACCGTACTGGAAAATAAGCAGCCGTAATGTTATACTTCTCCTTTATTTCCCAACCCAGCACAGAAGTTTGTTATTATATAAGTACTGACTAAATTGAAAAATATACTTGATCACGACGGTAAGACATAAAACAACACTGTTTATTTTGTTTCTTCATGTGTGTTACCTGCTACGTTACTATCTTATACTCGCTACTAGTTTCATTTGCACTTAAACAGTTTATCCATTAGGTCAGCGACACACCAATGCATAAATTCAACCGTTTTTGTCGTACAACTTACGGTCGAGTTGAGTATACACAATATATGAGCCAGCGTGCCATATTTAATCGTTATCACAGCCCCGTGCAGCTAACAGTATTCACCGCTTCATGATTTACTCGCGATTTATCCCACCTATGAGTGAGTGACTTATTGAGTAAGGCTTTTAGTTCATTATTCTGCTTGAATACAATAATTGATAAATAGAGCAGATATTTTAAAATAACTGAACTGATTTAGAAATCTAATTTTGATATTGGTCTTATATTTTTGGTACAGTCAGTGTCAAAAATAATTAATCAAAATAATATATCAAAATAAGATATAATATATCAAAATCAGATGGTATTTTATGGTTTCGTTGTGAAACAGTCATAATTTTCTAAATGGATAACGGTACCAAGTTTAAAACAAATTTACTTTACAACTTTTGGAGCTACAATTGTACAAAACATTAAAAACAATTGAAACTTTATTGTCTGTTACCTTTTAAGGAAGTATATTTTGATCAACTACGTAATTTTGATGGTGTCTGTACGAGATTAAGAGTAACACTGAAATGCGACGAAGCAGTTGAAGTGCAGAGTTGAAGACCAATGTACAAATTTATAAGACTATAGATTTCTAATTTATGACAAGACTTGCTATTAACCTTAAATTATAATATTGGTTTAGGTATGCGGGTGCTTTTGACATTTTCGTCAGCTATCACTTGGCTACTTGATCTTCGTAAGTCAGCCTTGGTCTTCCTTGGCCTCTGTTACCACTCAGTTTTGCTCTGTAGATTTTCTTCGTCAGTCTTTCATCATTCATTCTTTCTATGTGGTCGAACTATCTCAGCATTCCCTTTTTCATTTTTACAATAGATATAGATAGATAATAGATTTTAGATACGCAGTATGACAGGATTGCACGACAGTGTGCAATCCTGTCATTCTGCGTATCTCTTTGTTGCTTATTTTGTCCACAAGGGTGACACTGCACATATTTTTAGATCGCATTTCACTGCATTTATTAAATGGAACGCATACACCTACAACAAACATACAAACCATACAAATAAATATTCATTTTTATACCATATATGACTATTGTTCTTTCCGTTAATCACAGTGTTATAACATGGTTATTTTGATTACTAAAAGGAAACCTAACAACTCTAGAGAGCTTCACGTGTGCATCGAACCATACGAATGTAAGGTGATTTTGTGCATTAGGGTTTGGTTTATTTCGGCGGTACACGCACATTTGCTCGAAACCGCGATAATGGAATGTGGATATGAAACAAAAGGTAATAAAATCTGGCACTATTGATTTTTATAAAAAGCTTTTATTTTCGTTTGCAACCTTTTTAATAATAATATATTTATGTCTGGCATATTAAAGATATACGTTCAAGACGTTCCGTAGGACGGCCTTCCGCTAGGTGGACCGACAACCTGAAGAGAGTGGCGGGAAGCGGATGGATGCGGAGAGCCGAGGACTGGACATGGTGGCACAATATTGGAAAGGCTTATCTCCAGCAGTGGACGAACAAGGGCTGACGATGATGATATTAAAGATATGTTCTCTAATTTAGCTATGACAACCATTTTTTTATCATTTACTACCTGTTGCTCGCGAATTCGTTCACACGGTCTGTAATTTACTAAATTATATAACTCATAAATCTTTGTGAACGTACTTAGAACAATTCGTCAAAATTCCATTACAATCAGATGAATGGTTTAGGAACGCATAGAGAACAAACATACCAAGAAATATTTATTTTTAGATATGAGATTAGAATTCTGTAGACAAAATGTTTGAAATGGAACTCATAGTTTCGTCATGTTTCTGTCCGCAGGTTATAGTCAATTTATTCCGTCAGCTTTGCACCTACTGGACTAAAATCTGGCACAATGACTTGCTTAAACGCTAACGTAAAACCATAAAATAAGCAAAAAATTAAATAATTTATCATTTGGACCAACTTCCATACATTTAATTTGACGTTATTTTATTAAATTATAGTTCTAGTGTGTCGAAAATGCTATGGAACCCCAAATTATAAGTGGCATTAGCGTTTTTAGATGGTTACATTGCATTGAGTTATTTAGATATACGGCAGTATGTCCGTACAAGTTCGGAAAAAAGGCTGAGCAATACTGCCCGTGTAAATACATACATATCCTCACGCTGTATCCCTAATGGGGTAGTCAGAGAGCACGGAGCGCCATGCGTCCCGGTTCTTAGATACTTCTTTCACTTCCTCAAATCTCATCATTCTTCTCACACATTTTCACATTTTCTGTCGGCTAACATTCTGGCTATTTGATCTTCATAAGTCAGCCTTGATCTTCCTTGGCTTCTTTTACTACTCGCTTTCGCTCTGTAGATTTTCTTCGTCTATCTTTCATCACTCATTATTTCTATGTATGTATATTACTTATTCTCTTCTATTTTTCCAATATTTATGTTTTAGGAAAACAGAATTGCGAATAAGTAAAACTGAAGTGTTTGAAATTGTTTATGTATATTTATTATTATTTTGTTTAATATTGTAAAAAAAACCAATACCAACAACAGTTGTGAAAAATCATGGCTCCCCGCATGCAAAGTAGACAAATCCGCATTAAGTTTGCTGAGCATTGATTCCGATGATGCAGACGCAGACAGACCGGGTCATTATCATTATCGTACAGCTCGGAATCCATTAATCACGTTGGTATTTCTGAACCGTGCAGGCTTCATCACCCTATTGCCCCTCTTCCCCCAAAGCACTCCCCTAAATATCTACCTGGACGCATTCGTGCATTTACCCTTATCTTATCAGTTTCAATGATAGAGACTTCCGGACATAGTTAGAGATATTTGCATTATGTCATACTAGCGCGAAATTTTTCATTGATTAGGAAATATAATACGAAATGCGAAATTTTATGATAACATGGTTTCAATATAATTGTTATTATTATTTATTTAGTAACATCAGTAATGTAACATTAAAATTATAGATTTTGTTATTTATTGTTCCAATTACGAGTAAGAATATGGAAAAACAATAGAAGTGCATTGGAGACATTAAATTTATTATTTATTGAGTTATCAGTTTTATTTAAGCCACCAGTACGAGCAATATACTCCACAGGAGTTTGCTAATAACGTAGTATAGCACCTTTGCGTATTTTAATATGAGTATTTATGAATAATAGCTAATAGGATATCAATTGTAAGTACGTATATGAGTAAAGTTGCTAAAAAATATCACAAGTGCTTTATAAAAGAAAGGTATATTCATGAATGACATCTATTAAATGTCACGTTATTGCGAGTATTTCAAACAATAAGTAGGTATGTATGTACACGAACAACTTTGCGTGTTTATGGAATACTTAAATGTGTATATGTATAATATGTATTCGTATTATGTAGGTTTTGCAGTGTCGAAGATATTACTGGCTCTGCATCAATTGTACTAAAGTCTTGTAACAAAGCATTGATATTCCGAACAGAGCATCCTCCTGATACGCTGAGCTCAGTTATTAAATCAGCTCGATTAATAGACATCTGGGTCTATGCGATATAATAGTAGATAAACACGTACAATAGATCCATGATGTACACAATAATATTAAAATATATGAACCAAAACTATAGATAAAATAATGAAATCTAATGCAAATCCTTTTTAAATGACTGAGAAGTTAAATTGTTACTAAACGTATGTGCACTGACTAAAAAACAATACAGAATCAACAACGTTGTCTAATATGGAAGAACAATCTAGGAATTCTCCTCTCTGCACTTGTTTACCGACTTCAAAATAAGCAGGAGGTTGTCAATTCGTCTGTAAGTCTGTCTGTATATTTTATTTATTTATTTATTTGGAATATCAACAACATACAAAAATATAACAGATATAGTAATAATAAACAGTATAAGACACAATTCCAATTATAAGTATTCACTGACATAATACAAAGATATTTTATGTGAAGTTAGGTAAAAATAAACATGATGATACTAATGAAGTAATCAAATTGATTCTTCTAGAAAACGTAACTGTAAAACATTTAGAAACATTTAAATCTAGTTTGTTAGTGATGAAGTATTTTTCAAAACTATTTAAATCTAATTGAAGTTTCAGACAGTCTTCTAGAGAATCAATAACCATGAAAATTTTCATGTCATCTGCGAACATCAAGAACTTAGAATAGTTAAAACACGAACTAATATCATTGATAAAAATAATAAATAGTAAAGGTCCTAAAATTGAACCCTGGAGAACTCTGGAAGGTACTTCTATCCAGACAGAGGTGAAACCATTCACCACGACCGCTTGTGACCTATTTAAAACGTAGGATGTAAACCACCTAAAGAGGTTTCCATGAACACCTCCATAATACAGTTTTTGAAGCAACATACTATGATCAATGCGATCAAATGCTTTACTAAAGTCGGTAAAACTGCATCTACCTGACCACCCATATCAATGCTAGAAGTAATATATTCTTAAAAAGTAGTAAATTACATAATCAATCCATGCTGTTCCGACAAAAAGAAGGATGAAAAAGAAGAATATAATTACTTAAAGATAATTTTTTCAAATATTTTTGCAAAGATACACAATTTAGAAATAAGTCTAGTCATTGTCATCATTGACAACTGTTTGGCTCTTCTTTCTTAAAATTATTTTAAAGTCCTTTCGCCTTTTTTTTTGGTCAAATTTCATTACCATCATTTTCCCCATATCTGGTTCTCACAGTGGTGTTTTTGTTTCAGGTGGTGGACGCAGCTGCAGTCCACATATTGCTGGGTTTTTCTCATCCGGCCGGGTGTGACAGTTCTGCCATAGCAACGTCAACAAGAACGGTTGCTTAGAGATTTTAGCGCTTATAGCTTATTTTTCACTGTAGTTTTTTTGTAATTTCTCGTAATATTATGTCGTGATATGCTCCCGGCCCTCACATCCTCACCTTCCTCTAGCTCACATATTATAATTAATGACACATCGTTGGAAAATTTAATAAAATGTGAGCAGTGTTCCCAACCTCGTTTTTTTCGTGGAAATAGGGGCTTGAAGATTCATGTCGGCAGGGTACACAAACGGTGTGACACTGCCGGCATTGCTTCAGGGCCCACTTCCTTATCAGTGCCATCTCAGTCCAATAATTTGACTAATTCCTCAAATTCCAATCACAATCGCACACCTTTTTGGAAATATATTGGTTCGCTCAAAAACAATGTATGCTTAATAAAGCGTATTCCACGTGGCGCACGCATCAGCGTTGCCAAATCTCTTAATTTAATAATACAAAGAATATTAAACCGAAATGACAAATGCGATTGGGAAGAACTGCTCATTTTCGGTTATAGAACATTATGTTTGGAACAAAACGATAAAGACAAAATTTCCTTAACACAAAAAATTAAACATAAGTGCTCTAACTCTTCAGTTCCGAGCATTCATGTTCGGCCCATTTATAAATCCTTCAATTCAGACAGTATTCCAAAAATAGAAACAAAAATTAGCGACGGCGATCTAAGAGGTGCCGCCCACTTGCTATTTTCCAGCGATGTTTTGGCACCGAATACGGCCGAGACTCTTTTTGCTCTCAGATCAAAGCATCCCTCTTCCTCTGTGGCTTGTTGTCTGCCAGATCCCCCACATCCAAATGATGTGTCCACTCGAGCTACGGAGGAAGATGTGCTTGCCGCAATAAATTCTTTTAAAAGCGGTTCCGCGGGAGGTCTCGATGGCTTAACGCCACAACATTATAAAGATCTGATTACAGGCTCTGTCGGTGATACCGGTAAGACACTCTTATCTAGTTTAACAGCTCTAATAAACGTTATGCTGGCTGGTAAGGTGCCCCCGGAGATAACCGACATCCTGTATGGTGCCAATTTATGTGCCCTGAAAAAAAAAGACGGTGGCGTTAGGCCAATTGCCGTAGGTGCAACTATACGCCGCATTGCCTCCAAAATTTGTTGCCGTCACATTCTCTCTACCGTATCAAACTATTTTTGTCCTACACAAGTAGGTTTTGGCTCAAAGAGAGGATGTGAAGCGGCAGTGCATGCGGCGCGTGCTTTCTTGACACATGATGGAGGTGAGGTACTCCTCAAAGTAGACATAAAAAATGCATTTAATTCTGTTGATAGATCCACCTTGTTGACACAGATAAAACAGCATGTTCCGGACATATATCCCTACCTCTGACAATCTTACAGCAGTCCTTCAAAATTAATATATAAAGATAATTTATTACATTCTGAAGTTGGCTGTCAACAAGGTGATCCTCTCGGACCAGCTATTTTTAGTCTGGCTATCCATCCTGCGATTTGTAATTTAAATTCCAAATTTAATATTTGGTACCTTGACGACGGAACAATAGGAGGTAAAGCAATTACTGTTTTAGAAGACCTTAAAACCCTCATTCAAAGGTTTAAAGATATTGGCTTAGAATTAAATTTTTCTAAATGTGAACTCTTTGTTTCCGATTCTGTTCCAACTATTACCAAAAATGAAATAATTAATAAATTTAACAATCTGGCACCAGGTATTAAAGTCTTGTCAAAAGAATCGCTGTACCTCCTAGGTGCTCCCGTCTTAGATGACTCCATACCCTGCTTTATCAATGATCAAATACAAAAATTTAGCCAGTCTTCAGACAAACTTTTCAAAATTAATTCCCACATGGCTCTCCTCATTGTCCGCTTTTGCCTTTTCGTTCCAAAACTTACATATGCTCTTCGCTGTTCTCAGCTTTTTAAATTTCCAACGCTTTTAAAATCTGTAGACAATATTCTAAAAAATACATTATCTAAAATATTAAATTGCTCCTTTGTTGATGACAGGGTCTGGAATCAAGCCTCGCTTCCCATCTGTTATGGAGGCCTGGGCATACGCAAAATCTCGAGTGTGTCACTGCCAGCTTTTCTTTCGTCAGCCTACAGCACGGAAAACCTTTTCCTATCTGTTATTCGCCCTTCCTTAGGATCGGTTGAGGTGCCGTGCTTGACTGATGCTCGAAATGCTTGGTTAAGTGTTTGTCCGAGTACTAACCTGCCTACCTCGACCTTTTCTCAAAAACACTGGGATGAGCCTCTATGCAAAAATGTTCATTTACAACTTTTAGATTCTTGTAGTACCGAATCGGTCTTGCCTCCTAGCTGTTTCTGAGAAGGAGTCAGGACACTGGTTGAAGGTAATATCTTCAAAAAAACTTAGGAACCTTAATCGACAATACCACGCTTTCTCTCATAGTATCCCTTCGTCTGGGGGCCAGGACTAACCTTCTTCACCGTTGCCGCTGTGGTGATCTCGTCGATGTACTAGGTCACCACGGTTTATCCTGTTTACGTAGTGCGGGCCGCATGTCACGACATGCTGCCTTGAATGACGTCATTCGACGGGCTCTTGTCGCCGCTGGCGTTCCTGCAGTCTTAGAGCCTGTAGGTATTGTGCGCAGCGACGGCAAGAGACCGGATGGTTTGACGCTCATTCCTTGGAAACTTGGAAGATCGCTGGTGTGGGATGCCACTTGTGTCGATACACTTGCTGTTTCCCATGTGCCGGCGACTTCCAAGTCAGCAGGTGCCGCGGCCAGCACTGCCGAGAACTTGAAGCGGCGTAAGTATGCGACTCTCTCTGAGAGTTTCATATTTACGCCCTTTGCAGTCGAAACTTTGGGTCCCTGGGGCCCCGAAGCCCATCGACTGGTTTCTGATATTTGTAAGAGACTGGTCGAGGCTTCGGGAGACCGCCGGGCTGGCAGCTTCTTCCGCCAACGAATCAGTTTGGCTATTCAAAGAGGCAATGCTGCCAGTCTGCTAGGTACCTTGAGCAATGACAGCTTTCTAAGCGGCAACTTTGAGGAAGTTTATTATTTAAGATAATGTGTAGTTGTAAGTTTGTAAATATTAACATATGTATGTACTTTTTATCAATAAGATATATATAAGTCTATAGTTTTTAACATTTGATTTGTCACCGTTTTTGTGAACAGGAGTAATAAATGCGGATTTCCATACATTAGGCACCAAACCATCATGTAGTGATCTTCTAAACAGTATTGACAATGGTAAAGTCAGGCTTTTGGCGCACCGTGAATTAAATATTGAAGGTATACTTTCTGGATCTGCATTCTTATTGCTATCTAGATTTGTAAGTTCTTTAAGAATTTCATTAGGAGTGATTACTACATCACCGATATCACAAGCTCCCTGAAATTGATCGGAGCGATAAGAATAATTATAATTATGATTGCTAGAGACCGTCGAAAACGTTGACCCAAAAAAAATCTGAAAACAAATTACATGCTGTCTGACCTGTGCCAGTTAAAAGTTAAAAATACATTCAAATGTTAGATCTAAAAATAATGTTTAAGCAGAGGGCTAGGAGAGTGAAATAAATAGGCTAATTAGTGAGATTTGGTTCATAGAGAAAATATCACTATACAATACATACTCGAACTATTACTTAATTTCGCTTCATTAATGGTTTTAAATGATTTTAAATTAGATGAATGCAATGCGACAAAATATTATCTAAAGTAACAGTTATAACCCAGTAATTTTTATTCAGTTATTGGAATCTATTAGTTGTAATTATTTTATTTACATATGATATAAGTTGTTTTATGTGACGCTGTCAAGATACAGTATTTATATGTATGTAGATAGTGAAACAATCAGATATTAATGGGGAGAACGCACTGCTTGTATATCAACCATAATAGTTCGAGTCGACGTAATTGAGTCGGTTCAATCAGATCATGCCGTTACATTACTGTGATTTACACGGTCATAATGTCATCATATTATAATGCTATTATAATGTAAGGCAATGTAACGTATGAGTAATATAGACACATATTTTATTTACTGCACTTGTGACAGTTAATTTTTAAAAGACAAGTAGGTACTATTTAAACGGCTGTCTAAACATTTACCTAACTCGATATTATTAAACGAAAAACAGTAAATTGTATGTGTTAATGTCATTAGAAGAATGCAAGCTATTTTACAATATTATAACGGTATTAAGATGAGCCAGATAAGAATGTAGGGTGGACAAAGAATATTAGTATATATTTGGGAGACATAACTTCGACTCATCACTTATAGTACCTGCGCGATCGAGCTTTGCTCGGCGTTTTTTAGATTTCATTGTATATCAAAAGTCTGACCTTATTGCACATTGCTCTAGCCAATGGGCTATTGAGAAGGTAAACTCTGTTGCGAAATTATTAATCGATGCCAATTACCAATTTTAAGTGTGTGAAAACACGGAGAAAACGAATTTTTCTAGAATTGAGACCCAACTAGATTATTTTCTTCGCCTCCGTAAACCTCTATATTTATAAACAACAAAATCGTTAGATCCGTTTTCGAGAATTAGAGTACAAATATACAACTATGGTATTAACTTTTTGGCGGGAATGGGAGAAGTAAGGTTGTCATTTTATTTAGATTTTCTATTTTTTACATTTTTGGCAGTTTTAAAGCACAAAAGTGATAGTATATTGTGTTTTAAAGTTCTGTGTAAGTAAAAAGAATGGAGGAGGTCTATATAAACATGTGTAGCTGAAGTTTTTGTGCTCTTCCAAGAAGTGCTTCATAACTACAGTAAAGTAGGCTTCACTATGTGATAATATATAAAGTGATAATAAGCTATCACTTTACTGGAGGACTTTTACGAAAAGAAGAAAAGCAATGTGCTTCATGAGGATTCTACTTATTAATACGTGAATTGGCAAATGCGCAAATCTGTGCGCCATACCACGAAGAAAGAAAAAAAGTATGGTATAAAAAGTATAGTCCCTATAGGATAGGATATTATTGAACGATCATAGAAAACTATAAATCGTCAACATTTTAAAGGAAATTGATTAAAAAAAATACATACATATGGTACATATCTTTATGCTCTATCCCTAACGGGGTAGTCAGAGAGGACGGAGCGCCAAGCGTCGCGGTCCTTACATCTTTTACTTCTTCAAATCTCATCACTGTCCTCACACATTTTCGCCTAGGTACGCAAGTGCTTTTAACATTTCCGTTCACTAACACTGGCTATTTGATTAAAAAAATATTACGCAAAAACAAACGAAATCATAAATAAAACTACTTGAATATATTTCTTTGCAGGCAATTTCGGTAATTAGGTAGTTCTAATCTTATTTATATAACACATATGTACATATAAACTAAGTGTTCTTGTATTTTAATTATCTATTCCTGTTGATAAAAATGTTGGATGTGATTTACTGTTTTATTAACTTTATGAATTTCTTTGTCTTGTTTAAAGAATTGATTTCGATTATTCTTCCTTATTTTTAGTAGATATGAAATACTAACAGTATTTCTATGTTACGGTTAATTAACGAGTAAACTGGATTAATAAAGTTGGTCTAAACAACTAATTGTTAGTCAATTTTCAATAGTTTAAACTTATATTTGTGTGAGTTGTGTATTAGACTGCGGTCATACCTGTAATAATAGTGATTATTGAAATTAGCCCTTCTGCGTTATATCTTCTTAGGCCATGATACCTCTGTTTCAACATAGCGCGTAATAATACGGGTGCGGTCTCTGATACCATCTTTCATTGGGGTTGTGTCGTGACTCGTGACGGACCTACCTTGTAAATTTCCACTGCACAATAGGGAATCGATATGCTATGAATATTTGAACATTTCTATGCTGATCGTACTTTTATGGTAGGCTAATTGAAATAGTTTTGTTTCGAATGATCGATTGTAAGGAATAACGTTATTAAGATATTTTAGGCAAGATTACAATATTGTAGTCATGTGGGGCTGGGGCCATACATGGTTATTATATGATCGGATTATAATGGATTATTTACTTATTGATTATAATATAATAAAAAGAGTTTAAGAAATGATACAAAGATAAAGACGTAAAATCATCCCAAGTGTAACAAAAAATATTTGACAGGATGCGTGTTAATCATCAATACCAATATCTTATAAGTAATAAACACACCTTAGTCGATTTTTAAGATCTACATGGAAAGATAGATAAGCAGCTGGCATATCTATATTTCTTGTTCTCTCTCAGACCAATAGAAGAATTAAAAAATGATGACAATTGTAACCAATATAAAACTCTATTTTGAATCCCAACATTAAAATATTTTCTTTTTCTGTTATAATAGTGGGTTAAAGAATGACATAACGAACTGACAACTTTAAATTAAAATCAAACCTGCTTGGTGTCAGATTTCAAATTGAAACTTTTTTCACACGAAAACGAACATTTTAAATTTTAAAAAAATCGTGACATTTCATTGTTCGACTTTTAATAGTTTTTAGATTCAGTTTTTAACGTGAAGATGGATGCAGCGAAAATCAGAGTCGAATACGAGTTCTGACGTGCTACTAACGCAGTAGAAACTGCTCGTGCTGTCAATGCTGTGCTTGGAGAGGATACGGCTAACGAACGCGCCGTGCGTTTTTGGATTAACCGCTTTAGTTGTGGAAACTTCGATTTGAAGAATGAACGACGAGGAAGACCAGAAGCTAAGGTAAATAACGATGCATAGAAGGTTACGGTGAAAGCCGACCTGTATCAAACTACCAAGGAATTAGTGGCATGGTGTGGCTATGCCGCTAATACCACGATACCCACAATATTGACCCATTTGCAGCAAATCGGTAAATTTAAAAAATTTGAAAAATGAGTATCTCATGATTTGACTGATTTGCAGAGATTTCGCGCGTTGAAGCTTGCCATACCTTATTTACCTTACCTTTCAGCCTGTACAGATATGAAGAAGTTTTGAACCGAATGTGACATGTGACGAAAAGTGGGTTCTTTAAGATAATCGCAAAAGGACAACGCAATGACAGACCAATGCTCTAAAGCGAAGCTTACTCATAGAAAGGTGACGGTAATTGTTTGGTGGTCACTTTTTGGTGTAATTCACTACAGTTTCTTCAGATCCGGTCAAGCAATAACAGCAGATGTCTACTGTGCAGAACTCCGAACAATAATGGCGAAATTAGCAGCAAAACAGCCCCGACTCCGTCAATCGATCTTCATTATTATTGCTTCATGACAACGCAAGACCTCATACTGTTCGAGAAACAGTTTTAACACTAGAAGACCTGCAGTTCGAAACCATTCGTCATTCTCCACACTCGCCGGACCTCGCCCCAACCGACTACCTTTACTACCGCGATTTTGACAATTTTATGCGTGTAAAAAAAAAGTTTCTTCCCAGGAAGCAGTACAAAATGCCTTCACATAGTCTAGGTCTCCAGAGTTCTATCGTAAAGGTTTAAGTGATCTTCTGATTAGATGTCAAAAATGTAAAGAAAAGACAACGAGTGTAAATATTTTGATTAAATAAATCCTACAAAAAAATTGTTTTAATTTTCCAGTACGAAACGGAAATTTCATACTTTAAACTTAATATTACAGTACGAAGTCATGCATCTAAGCCTTTTTGTACGTTGCGGAAGAAGGTTAGAATTTCTATGTATTTTTTAATAATTCATCACATTTTTCCCGCTTTGGCAAACAAAAGACGAGCTCCGCGCGTCGTGTACGCGCACGCTAGTAAATTACGCAACAATTCGAATGGAAAATGAAATGCCTGCTTCCAAACCATTAAACAATTTGAATTTAACACTCATTCCTTCATTTTCCTATTACCGCAGAAATTGTGCGATTTACTGGTAAGCCCTTCCGAATGATTAACAGCTTATTGAGAATTAAGATATTTCATAGACTTGTATTTACATTTAACAGTGTCGTAGAATCGTGAATCGCTTTTTAAACGTATTATGTAAGGTATGAATCTGTGCGCATGCTCAAGAAATGAGGCATTATTTAGTAGGTTAAAAAGTGTTCAATGCAGTATTAGAAAAAGTAGAAGTAACCATCAAACGCAATTCGATATTGTCTTTATAATAATTAGTGAAAGTTTGTACTTTACTAACATTTGGGTTTTGAAAAAAAAATTATCGATTTTTTTTATGTGTTTTAAAACTATCATAAATTATATTAATAGTCTATAATTGAGATGCGAAAAACTCTATAAAAGTTTTTTTTTAATTAATTATAAACAACTTAAAATAGATAAAATTTTAAAAAGAATCACGTGACTACAAATGTGCCACGATTGGTCGCCATTTTTGTGACGTCGTAATGTTAAAGGAATTTCACGATAGTACAGTGTCAACGGATTCTACACGTGAATTAACTTAAAATATCCGAAATTTAGTGCAAAAAATTATTTATAACAGTTAACTGTGTGTGATAAAGGATTTATAAAGGCTAATTCCGATAATATACCTGATGTGGATATATTAATGATTGATTTTCTAAAAAATGATATAAAATATTAAATGATCTATTCTTCATTATATATAATTAATTTATTTTAAGAGTATCACGTGAGAGTTATGGTGACAAGACTATAGGTTATGTCCAACTAAACCGTTAGAATGGTATTTTGCACAGTAAAAGGGAGCGTATGTCCAGAACATCGAGTTAGGAGTAAAGCTTAGTAAGTTACCTTAACTATTAAGGAAAAGTAGAAAATGGTTCAATACGTTCAATTTCATGACTGTGAAGCTTCAGCAGGTAACAAATACTTAAATAGAAACATAAGTTGTTTAATATTATAGACAATATTAATCTTTTATATACACACATCAAAAAAGTCTAAGCAACACGCATCATTTACAGAAACTGCATGTTTTATTAATTGATTTTTTTTTCTTAGAAAAGTAGATTCGTATACAATCTTTTTTGTTCTCGGAATCAGCCAGTATATACTGGCTGATTTTAAAAATAGAACCTTTTCGGTTGTGTTTTGTTTTCATTAAAATAAAAGCTAATTATTTTTTCCTGATTTCATGTGTTTTCGTTGCTTGATAAATTTGGTACTTATCGCACTTTTATCATTCTGAAATATTTAGTTTTTGAAAAATTTGAGTAGCGAGTCATTTTTTATGTTATGGAGCCACGCCATTTGACTGCTGATGAAATGCAGAGCTGTAGGAATGCTACAAGCGGGAAGAAATCAGTCCCAGGTGTCTCGGCATTTTGGTGTCAATAGGAGCGTGATTTGTAGTCTTTGACAGCGTTACGTTAATAGAGGGGATCCTGCTGAGACGCACCCAGGACGTGGAAGAAGTACAACTGCTCGACAGGACCGTTACATGCAACTGACTGCAAGACGTCAGCCGATGTTAACCGCCCGGGGGATAGGTTTAAAGCTACAATTCTCAAGCGGTGTTGTTGTTAGCCACCAAACCGTGAGAAATAGGCTGCATGAATACGCCTACGAGCACGATGCCCAATTAGGTGCCCACCTATACGCCATGGGAATCGCACCCGTCGAAACTAATGGTATAGGGAACACTTGACAATGGACTCAGGAGGAATGGGATAAAATTTTATTTTGTGATGAGTCCAGGTTTGGATTTAGGCCTGATACGAGAAGGGTAAGAGTGTACCGTCTTCCCGTCGTCCGTCGTGCCTAGACTTTTTTGATGTGTATTTATATTTGAAGTACAGGTGGTTGCAAACATGCTATTAAATAATTGGTGCAAACGAGATGTCAAATCCTTAAATCGAGTTTAAATGGTTTGTGCAAGCCGTCCTAAGAGTCGTATTGCCTTGTCGTTTACGGTTAGGTTGACAATTAAACATGTGCGGTACTACGTCAACTTTAATGTTTCTCTACCTCCCATTGTAATATAGTAAATATAATTCTCCAAATCTTCTTTCAGCTAAAAATAAATAAATAAATAAACCATGAGAATTATTTAAATGACATTATAACAACAGAAGAATCACCATTACATACACTCTTAATATTTAAATTTCGTGCAATACATAACCGAGCGCGTTATAAAAATTGAAGAATACTAAATTAAACCGAAACCATTAGATAACGGTATACAAATTTATTATTTAATAGTTTTAAATTTTTCATAGAAATTTTTTTGATGCTATGATTTTTTAAAGCTATGATTTGGAGTTTAGTAAAAAAAAATTATTTATCAAATTCAATTTATATGTTTACACAAATAATTATTAATTACTATATTATTATAAAATATGTACTTACATCAAAATAATCTTCACAACAAAAAAATTTGATGTTGTTTTGGGATTAGGTCGTCGCGCTGCTTGAAATCATTTATTTCGACGTTTAACATCTTGTGGAACATTTAAAAACATTTTTTGGGTAGTTGTTTTTGTAGTATTCGTACATTATGGTACGAAGCAAGCACGATAACTTTTAAGATTTGACATTTTTGATATATTTATCAATATACATACATACATACATACATATCCTCATGCTGTATCCCTAACGGGATAGTCAGAGAGGACGGATCAATTTATCAATATATTGACGACAATAACAAGATTTAATCTATTAAAAGTCAAAACACTGTATCAGCTGTGCGCTACAATGAGTAGAAATTAACATTGTGACGTCACACGCGCTCGGGTCTGTTCGAGAACTGTTGGCGTGTTTTCGGGTCTGGGTTCAAAAATTTATTTTAATGTGATATAATTTTTTAATTATAACGAAAAAAAAAACTAAAAATACTTTTGTTATGAAACTTATATACGATCTTTCCATTTATTACAAAAAATATTTTTTCTAAAATCCAATTAGTATTAAAACTGAAGCGAATACACGTTTCGATAAGTAAACGCTTCTTAAATATTAAAGAAATAGGCTACTTGACTGGTTTCTGGAAACCATCTTAAAATATTAAATGGTGTTTATCGAGGTCACAAAATGTGTATAATTTTAAGTTTTTAATGTATTTCTGTAAGAACTAGAATTTAAAAATGCATTGTTTAAATATCCCACGCCATATTGTTCAAACGCTTCCTTGAACAATATGGCGTCGCATTGGATCAAGTGACGTCACAGGTTACTAAATAAATATGAAAAGTTTCACGTTGGCTAGCAATCTGCTGTTTTTATGAATTTTGACTGCGATTTACGTAAAAATATGGGTAACAAATGGTGTGGTGTCGTCGTGCACAAATACTTCAATAAAAACTCCAGAAAAACTATTCTTATTATTTCCAAAAACTGCAAAAATGCGCTAAAATTGGTTAAAACTTGCTCGCAGAAATCCTGATGATATAGTGGATAATATAGTTGTTTTCGTCTGTGAATATCACTTTGATGTAAGTAAATATTTTATTAATAATGAATTTCGTTATAAAAACGTGCTACCCACTGATTTCAGGTTAGGTTGCATTAAAAATTGAGAGTACAAATCTATCAAAATAACTTGTCTGTTTGTTGGAGAAAGATGTTTCAAACTACTATCAGTACAAAATAGAATTCAGCACGTGAATAATCATGGTAAATGGAGTTTTGCCTTCTAAATTACATTGTCAGCAAGATCGTAGAACAAGAATTTGTGATGCTAGTACTTCTCGCCCTGCATTTGTTAAACGGCAAAGAACTGGACTCATTCAACAATATAAAGAGATTTCACCGCCTGCAATTGCAACTGTACCTATGGATGAAGCCCATTTGACAATAGGTATATAGACTTAGAAACCAATAAAAAAAACTGTAGGAATATTTCATTTACACTTATTTGCTTTGGGCCAATTCTATTAAATTTTAGTTGTTTTTTTTTAACTTTTTGCCATTTTTATGACTTGTTTCATGCATAAACTAATATGATTTTCATCTTTTTAGAATCATCAAAAATATGTGATAAAAGTACATCAACAGAACCTATCGTCACTGCTGAAAAATCAATCCAATTTAATTCTAAACAGAGTAAATAGGAGTAGTAGTAAGACAAAAGATACTTCCATTTCTCCTTACAAAAATTTTATCACATCCAGCTACACCTCTGCGTTTAAGATCAATCCATGTACTTGTCATATAAAGCCGTCTTAAACAGGAATTACTTATATTAAAAAGAGGATTGGTTTTATTGATGAGGAAAAATCAGGGAGTGATATCTCTTCTTTATTTAAAGAAGTTCCAATACAACAAGATTCATCATCGTTCTTTACTTTCTTCCTCAAAGGTTTCTGACTCTGGTACAAATATTGAAACAAATGATGACATTAATAAAATGCAACGTTATATGCAAATGTTTATCGGAATCTCACTCTAATCTCTAAATCTAAGTCCATTTATTTCGCAAGCATACTCCATATACCACACGAACATATATACTGCGTTTAAAAAAATTCAATTAGATAATACTTTTTCTGAACTTGAAGACAATTTTGGATTATCGCTATCATATAGTAGTAAATTGTACTTGAAAAACATTCCACTCATTAATAATAATAATAATACTCCAGACAATTACACAGATTGTGTGATCCCAAACTAAGCAGTAAGCTTGTACCATGGGTACCACACAAAGAACTTCGGGGGGAGTTCCCAGTAACTTTGCTAGTGCTAGTGTATTACGTTCGTTTATTGTGAACATAGATAAACATTCAATCAGAAAGACCTTACCTATTTCATTCCGGCACAATTATTACAATGTAAGTTGTATAATAGATTGCTTGGAAATTGATATACAAAAGCCATCCAAAGCCCTCTATCAAGCACTGACTTGATCAGACTATAAAAAAATAATACTGTGAAATATTTAATATCATGCACGCCTAATGGTTTAGTTAATTATATGTCTGCTGGTTTTGGGGGCAGAGAGAGGGCACTATTACAGAAAATCGCAATTTTTTAAGTGGTTTAGAACCAGGTACTTTCGTATTGGCTGAAAGCATATTGAACGGATACTGAATGCAAAAGGTATAAAATTGCGTATAGCATCAGGATCAAAGCTGTCTTAATTGGAAGTAAAGCAAACAAACATTATTGCTAGTTTAAGGATACACATTGAAAGAAAGAGGCGAATACGAGAATTTCGCATGTTAAAAGCTACACTATAATAAATAAAAAATTTCTACGAATACTTGACGATATGATTTTTATAGTATGTGCACTTATTAACTTGAAGGACTCTCTTATAAAATAGTATTACTTAGAATAAAGCTTCTTGGAATTTTAATGGAAAATCGTAATGTTTAGTAGAAGTATATAGATTATATATTCGAAAAAATTATACAATATTGGAATAATCAAAAAAAAAGTTTCATTCAACACCCTGTCAATTACAGTAAATTTATTGAACACACAGAAAACTAACTAACCCTTCCAGCCTACAATGTCCACTTTTCTAAAATAACTACTCCCCTAAATGTACACTTTTTGTGGTGTGTCAATCCAGCGTCGTCACCACCAGGTAGCTGTAGGGTAGTAATTTCTTCCAAGCAATGAATCACAAGAAGTGCTACGAATTAATAGTGGATAAATATTTACTTTCCAGAAAGATGCAACATTTATTAATAAATTATTAACATACATATCATTAAATTCGACTGAAATGATATCCACTCTTTTTTTATTTCGAAGTCGGGATAAGCAACACAAAAATATCCTTTCTTCAAATTTATCAGATACATTTGCAACTGCACTTGAGCCATATACTTATTTGTATTCTTTCACATAGCGACACTTGGCGCTCCGTCCTCTCTGACTACCCCGTTGGGGATACAGCGTGAAGATACGTATGTAGTAACATAGTTAGATTTAGTTATTTCATTTGTTGGGCATTTGACTTCAATAACAGTATTAGAACAAATTCCATCTGGAGTGGCTGCAATCATGGGACAGGTACATAAGAACAGTCCGCAGGGCTTGATTTTTTTTTCAGTTTGTTCTTCACTATTTTTATTACTAAATACTGTAATTTTTGGCCTCTTTTCATAGCAGATGTGTCTGATGTTTTAACGCCCATGACCACAGCCACTAATGACCCATCTGGTATTTGGCAGCGACTAACTTCAAATGCTTTGGATGCTGTAATACGAGCATATCTTAACTCATACCATAGAGGACTTTTATATTGGTTTCTAGTTGTATTTTCTATTAAGGCCAGGGTTTTTTATCAAGTTTATCTACTAAAGCTTCAAGTTCAATTTGTTGACATCATTCTTCACTTCATCATTCCCATGAATAAGGAAATGAAGTGAAGTGAAAACTGTCGTACATCACAGTAATTAAAGTCCTTTTGATATTTCGAAAGTTCACAGTTAGAGATTTTTTTCTTCTTTGCCTCTTGGAGGAATTCGGTAAGAAGGTCAGAGCTGGTATCATGATGTGGAACTTTTTTCTTGCACACCTGATCTACGGTGACATATTTAAACGTGGTTTCAACTCTGGAGAGTGTTGGTTTTTTCCAGTAACATTCAACCTCAGTACAAGAAGGTTCCTTACTTCGCCAATGAATCCACATCAAGAAGGCTACTGCGTATTTACAGCCACCAGGAAAAGCTGCACAGTCTAAGCATTGGCAGCTCACAATTTCACCTCTATTCTCGTCCACCACCATAGTCACATTGTAAGAGCTAGCACTCACTCTGTGTTCCGGTCAGGTCCTGCATTTGATTGTGCAAAAGCCAGATTCACGTCGCAGTTGTACGTAACCGATGGCATCTTCTCCGTAATATTCTCTAGAACTCGACAATGAAAAATTATACATTGTAAAAACAAATTGCCGCATAACTAACTTAACCTAACTTATGACAACTTAAATCATGCATATAATTTTAAGATAACAGTTTCTCGATAAATGGCCAAGTGGGTAAAATACTTACATTGCTGTTTTCACATTTCTAAGCTCAGCACAATAAAAATAAGGATTATTTTTAAAGAAAACTGACCATAATAGCAGCAACTTTAGGCAGGTTTCCGCTGTTAGCTTTCACAAAGTTGCTATCCATGTTCGGATACGGAACGGAACGATATCACTCAATAATGTATCAAATAAAGTTTCGAAATCGCAATATTTGCAAGACAGCAAAACACTCAGTAGCGGTATTATATTATAATGACCGACATTTACTAAGTTGTGACGTCAGTATAGATTTAACCAATCCAGATCATTTTCGATAACATGGCGCCCGTTTAAAAAAAATAAATTTGCAAGGGTTTTTTTGATAAAATAATCCATTATTTTTTGTTCTAATTCATCCAAATCGCTTTTAAAATCGATAACTTATGCAAATATCAATAACTATGTTATTATTTTTAATATTGTCAAATAGCCTATTGTATTTGAACGACGATTTGTTCTGGATTTGATTTCTCAAAATTTTAGGAAAATTTAGAATTTGGTTTGGAGTCTTGTTGGTCGGGAGTACCCAGACTCGACCCGAGAAGACTCCAAACTGACTTCCTAAATAGGTAGTAACCCCTAGGGGTAAGAGTAACCTTAAAGGGGTAGTAACCCATAGTCCATTGTGTGGTACGCACTAGTAGAGACTTAGTCTACGATCAAATAATTCTTAATGCATTGCTTCTCAACCATTTTTATGTCGCGACCCACGAAAAAGCCAAAAAGTTAATATAAAGTCTTGCAACCCCGTCGCTACAAAATTATAATTTTAACAATGTTTTAATTAATAGTTTATTTATACGTTTAAATTAAATTTTCAAGTATTCTTCAGGCGATAAAAACGCGAAACCGCGCATTACAAATATAAATTTTTGCGCGTGTAAGCCGCGCCCGCCTGTCTGAGGATCAATTACAATTACAGTCTAAGTGCGGTTATAATCTGTGTTGTACTTGCACGAACTTGCCAAATAAGCCGCCCGCACATCCCGTGACACATGCGCTAGACAGGTTCGTACATGTTAAATGCCTGAGTTATAAAAACAAAAGGACGCGAGGTAGAGTTTCACTGTCATTTACATTTTTAGGGAAGTAGCACAGGGAAGCAAATACATAAAACAACTATCTTATCTCACCGAGTGTTTAATTTTTATAAACAACAGTAAAAAAGTTAAATTAAAATGGACAAATTGTGACAAAACAAAATATGCCTTATACGTCTGGTGAAACAATGAAGAAAAAGGCCAGGTTATACAACGACACATATTTAAAATATGGATTTATTGCATTGGATGACAAGCCACAATGTGTTGTTTGTTTTTAAGCCTGAGCGGTACATAGATCCAGGCATGACCACTGCGCGTGATGGGTTCTTTATAATTTCGGCAGGGTAACAAACGTGTCGGGAACTGCGCCGACATCGATCGCGATACGCGGCGCTAATAAACAAATTGTACAAACGAGAGAGGCTAAATACCTTTAATGTCCGTTAGACTTCAGGGTGGTGAAAGACGGAGGTGGCTTCCGGCGCCGTAAAGCCACAAAACGGAAGATAGATCCACTTATATCCTTCCTAACTTATTTGCCTACCACTTCAAGATTTATATAGTAACAATATAATGCAAAACAATTAAATACCAATTCCAGTCGGCGAACACAACATAACACGTAAACACGACACGGAAGGATTTGTTTTAGCTTCAAAACAAAAAAGATAATTGAGATTTACCTCCAATATTCCAAAAAATTTCCCTTTTTCCTATAACAAAGCGACCGACCCTTTATAAGACTTCTTCATAATAACTTCAGTTCACACACTAAATTACCCACATGCCAAAAAGAAATAAACTAAACCGGCGCTGAAGGGACTACTAGCGCTATCTCTTGGTATCGAGAGACAATAGAAACAATAATATGTTTTATTCCTAACAAAGCCTTATCTGCGGAAAACATGAAGCCTTCAAAATTACTCCGGCATCTGGAAACAAGACATCCGTCTTTACAAAACAATCCGTTAGAATTCTTCGAGCGTAATTTGTTTTGAAAAATCAACAAATTGCTATAAAAAAGTCCAGCCACTTAGTAGCACTGCGAGTCGCGAGGGAATCTAAGCCATACTATAGCGGAAAGACTAATTTTACCCGCTGCCATTGATATGGTCAATATTATGATAAGTCTGGAAGAAGCTAAAAAATTAAAAACTCTTTTCAAATGATACAATATCGACACGTATTAATAAAATGGCCATCGATATTCACAACCAAATAATTGAAAAAGTTAAATTAAGTGAATTTGTTTGCCATTTAAATTGACGAGTCAACAAACGTGATGAATTTGGCACAATTTTTATGTTTTGTCCGATATGAATGCAAAGAGTCTTTTAAGGCAAATATGGTTTTTTGCAAATCAATTCCTGGTTCAGCATCTGGCGAAGGACTTTTTAACGTATTCGTTGAAGCAACACAAAACGAAAACTTGGACTGGAATAAATGCATTGCGGTGTGTACTGATAGCGCGAAAGCGATAACGGCGAAGAACAGTGGCGTGATAGTAAAATTAAAAGACATTATGCCGCATGTGGAATGGACGCACTGCTTTCTTCACAGACATGCGCTTGCCGCAAAAAAGATGTAGAACAATTTTCAAAATGTTTTATCACAAGCTATTAAAATTGTTAATTTTATTAAAAGCCGACCGTTACAAACTAGATTGTTTTCCACACTCTGCGAAGAAATGGGTGTCAAGAACAATTCACTGCTTTTCCATACTGAAGTGAGATGGCTGTCGCGAGGAAAAGTCTTAACAAGGCCTTTTGAATTGCGAGATGAATTAAAAATCTTTTTTACAGATAAAAACAGTTCATTTTTAGAATTTTTACAAGATAAAGAATCTTTATTGAGTGACATATTTTCACATAAGCTTACTTGAGTGACATATTTTCACATTTGAATGACTTGAATACGAGCTTACAAGGTTGTAAACAAAACATTTTACTTACGACAGATAAAGTCAATGTCTTTATCAAAAACTTAGTATTTGTATTATACGCCCTGAAAAAAAAACATTTTGATTCATTTACTGCAACTTCTGATTACATTAGAAAAAACGCAAATTTAGAAAATTCAGTTATTGACCGTCTGTTGGAGAGCATGAAAATGCATTTAAGTGAATAAAGGATTCAGTTACTAGAATATTTTCAGATGACAACAATGATTTCTCGAAAAGATGGGTTCTCAATCCATTTGATTAATATATTGTTGCAGCTGCCAAGTTATGAACTGAGACTCACAATTAACCCAATCAACTATTGGCTGATAAAACTTTACAACTGGAAGCCTAAATTTATCTAAATCTCAAGATTAAGATAAATTTAGGTTTAAATAAATAAATTTAAATTTAGATAAATCTCAAGATTCAGATAAATTTAGTCTTGCATGACGACTTGAGTACGGAAGCCTAGTAACGGAAGCTTTGAAAACATTAACATCCTTTGCTACTTCTTATCTATGCAAAAAAGGTTTCTCATCTATGGTGGTTTTGAAAACTAAATACAGAAATCGTCTATTATCACTCGAAAATAATTTAATGAGTGTTTACAAAGATGATCCACACATAGAAATACTTTTCAGTGAGAAAAAGGCAACCATCGCATTAATTAATGAATGTTTATGTTTAAACATTTTAATTAAACAAAGTAAGCTATATGTTTATTTTCCATGTTATTATTACATGGTAATATTTAATATTTTATAAAACTACTCTAAAATTCATTCCTTTAATAAACGAATCTTTTGTATATAGGTCTTATTTTTTTAACAGACTGCGACCCCCTTTAATTACAAACGCGACCCCCAGATTGAGAAACTAGGCCATAAGGGGTTAAAAATTCAAAAATAAAATATTGACTGTATATGTTAGAACTATACTTTGTGTTGGGCAAGTTTAAACAACTTCTTCGTTTCAATATTGTACACGGTCTACAAGATAAGTGAATGATTTCAGTAGATTCTCCGTAGTGGAAAAAGGTGAAAAATCGTTTGCTAACCTTATACATCAAAGACGAATGAAGCGATCCATGCGGAAGGAATCAACACGGAACAAATTAAATGCGCGTGTAGAGCCAATTGAGCTGTCGACAGATGTGAACCATTTTGCTCTTTTGATATGAAATGCGAACTCCTTCGAGGAAATGAAAAAATCATATGAGAGTCCTTAATAAGCATAACGCGAGAAATCGTTGTGTTAAATAATAATGTATTAACATTTTCACAGAAAATAATATTACTTAAATGAATATCGTTTTCAATATAACGCTCAAAGTATTTATTTAACTCACAAGGAAATTGTGAGAATAACTTTTCCTTTTTAAATAAACTACAATAATTTTTAACCTGCATGATATTTGAATTCAATTGAAATAATTGTTATTGTAATTATTATTCAGTATTGTAGCGTGTTTTTTGTAAAATCCAATATTTTAGTAACAATAGAAAAGAAATTAGAGATTAAAATCGATTTTACGTGCATCGGTGCATCTCGAACTCGTAATTCGTGCCTGTTATAAAGGGATGGCGAAGATCATGTTGCGTTTTTAATCAAACACATCGCAATCCGTCAATAGGACGCGCCATTCACTAAAACAAAGCGATAAATTAAGGCAGGAAAACGGGAAGCAAACGCTTGGGCTCGTATTGAAAGATTTACTTCCTCTGTTTAATTGCAATAACGGCTAGGCACGTTGGTATCGTATTTTTCTTTTTACACTCCGCCTCTTATTGCCTTTGCGCCGTTAAATAAATTTATGACGCCCGACAAAGTTCAGCCCACCTTTGCAGCCTCTGCGGTGGCTGAAATTAGGTGGAAATGCGAACGAAAAATAAAAAGCCCGGTCTCAGGTGCGTTGTTGGGCGCTGGCTGGCCGGCTAGTGGGATTAGCTCTTGACTCGCGGTTAAATGGTGAGGCCGCTCATAAAAGTTTCTTAATACTCATAGTTTTGGGGCTACCTTCACGTTGACTCGAATTTCCCTCTAAAAAGTTTAGCTGTCCGCTAGCTTTGTTTCGCATTATGTGTCCTATATGCTTTGGGATTTTGTCATTACAGAGCTACTCGGACCGGACATGAAACTTTGTTATTTAGCTACGTGTAGCCTAATGCATTCATAAATTTACTACATTCCGCGTATAAGGTAGAAAAGGGAGAAATTCAATTACATTTTCGTATCATAAATAAAAGTAAATTCAGAAACTCACATTAGCGCCCGGCTCCTTTAAAACCACCGATGTAATCTGAAACAAGGAACAAACACGTCTAAATAACAATAAAATTCTAATAAAAACTTTGAACACGCAACTGAAATTGTATAGGGAAAATTGACCAAATTATTATTTACGGTTGGAAATTAAAACAAGGCATTATAGGAGATTACTTTCCCCTCTTCGGAACAACTCGCGTTAGGCAGGAATGTTAAGGACGTGACTACCGTATTCTCATACAATTTAGTAGTCCGAAGTTGTTTCGTTCGTACGAATAGGAAATTGTCTGTAATAACGTAAATATACACTTTGTGTTCTAGCTAAATAGTTAAAAAGTTCCTTACACCGCCACATGAAACGAATAGATAATTATCTAAAATTTTAATCACTCGTTTCGGTAACCTTAATTTATCATTTATTTATGATTGTACTATTTCTAAAATAAGATTTAAAAGTATATAAGCATACATTACATAATATCTAAACTAATACTTGTATTACAATTATACATACATATCTTCACGCTGTATACCTAACGGGATAGTCAGAGAGGACGGAGCGCCAGGCGTTGCTGTCCTTACATACTTCTTTCGCTTCCTCCAATCTCATCATTCTCCTCACACATTTTCGCCTAGGTATGCGAGTGCGTTTGAAATTTCCGACGGTTAACACTCTAGCTATTTGATCTTCATAAGTCAGCCTTGATGTTCCTTGGCTTCTTTTACCACTCACTTTGGCTCAGCACATTTTCTTCGTCGATCTTTCATCACTCATTCTTTCTATTTGTCCGAACCATCTAAGCGTTCCTATCTTAATTTTTACAATACCACTGTCGTTCCACACTCCATATTTCGGGCATATCCAGACCGCACTGTATGTTCTGTGTATGGTAATTTTGGCTCAGTTAGATATAACCACTACCTACTAACGCGGACAGAGCACCATTCACTTTATTGCCAGCTGCACCCGTCTCTCCACATCCAACACATCTTTCATCCCTCAAAAACTCACTCCCTAGGTATATAATTTCGTTCACTGGTTCTAGACGTTTTCCATTTACCCATATTTCATACTTTGTACTTCTTTCTTTTCAAATACCAAAACCTTCGTTTTGTTCACAATCATTTTCAATCCTTTCGCTTCACAGTCTTATTTCATATCGTAACGGAACTAGTTTCTGCAACTCCGCTTCTGATGGTGCTATAAGCACAGCATCGTCAGCATACAAAAGGCAGTTTACCACTGTACCATCACATATCATATCACTCATACCACCTTTCAATGTCTGGAGGCAACTATCCAAATACAGCACGAACAGCCAGGCAGACATCACGCAGCCCTGTCTGACGCCTGAACTGACTTCGAACTAGAGCAACGAGCAACATGTCGCCATCTATCCTTACACAGGCTCTGTGGCCTCCATATTATGACCTCACAGTCTACAGTAAGGAGCTCTCCATGCCATATTCAGGCAGAAGACTTAAGCTGACCAAACTGATGATCCTATAGCACGCGAAGTCTAAATGGGTACATTTATTTTTAAGGAGAAGAACTTTGAACCTCTCTCTTCTGCCAGGAGAGATTGCATGGTTTCAAGAATGTATTCCAGACCCTAGCACCTCCATATTTGATCATCTTAGCAATCACCTAATCATTCCAACAGCTTTTGCACATTTCAGACTTTTTATCGCTTTTTCAATCTTTTTTATACTAATTATTTCCTCTAGTTCCTGGCCCGAGTGTGGCGATTCGTTAGGATCGCTCTCAGTGTCAAAGACAGAGTCGTCACTCTCATACGGTTCTCTATAATAATCACTCCATCGCTGCAGAACATTTGTTTTGTCTGTTAGCAGACGATGTTCTTGCGAACGCACTTTATTCATTCTGCAAGGTGTCGGTCCACTTCGGTACTTACGTATTTCTTTCCAACATAATTTGGAATTATCTTCGACGTTGTCTGACATCTTGTTTTCATCTTACATCCCACAGCTTTCACGCTTCTCTTTCACTAGTGCCTTCGTTTCTGCTTTCTGCAGCTTATATTTCTCTCTGACTACCCCGTTGGGGATATGGCGTGAAGATATGTATGTATGTATGTATATTTCTCTTTCAATCCTTCATACTACAGATATTTTTGGCAGCAAGGTAGTCTCGCCATGCTTTCTTCTTCTTGTACACAGAATCTTTAACCTCACCATCCCAACACAAACCACGCTTTTTACCATTCCCAAACATACTTGTCTCACACACTTCTTTCGCAGCCTCGATCATACTCCTCGAACATCCTCGGTCGTCACTTTTAACCTATCGTCAAACTTACCGGATACTACCCATTCATATTCATTCCATCTTTCAGTTTCCATTTCTTGATGTGACAGACCGCTGCAGGTTTGGACGTTACGCGACATTGCCATGCCGCAAACAGATCACTTATTCTAGTTACCACTAGAAAGTAGTTCGTTCCCAGATCGGCTCCTCAGTGTGTTCTCGTAACCTGCTTTTTAGCCGGCTGTCCACTAGGAATAAATCAATCGTACTCCTTTCATCCTTCCTTTCCCACGTATATTGATGAATCTTTTTGTGCTTAAATAAGGTATTAGCAACAAAATGATCTTTTTTCATACACACTCTTAACACAATCCTCCGACTCCACACACTATAGTTCTCTCATTCTCTTCAACCGTCGCTAGAACTTCCTTAACATTCTCCCAAAATTGCTCTAGCTTGCCCAAACTGACAGAAGATATTGGGGCACGGGAATGCGGCACTGTGGAGGACATGGGGTGGCAGTCCCCAACGACGAACTGCACTCTGCTCACACCAGCGGGGATAAACCGGTGTACGTCGCTTTCGGGGGACGCCCTATTGCTGTCGCTAACGTTGTCCCGCATGGTGTGCACAGGAGAGGAATCGCAGTCCTGAAAAGGGCTGGCAGGGGTTGCTACGAGCACGCTTCCTCAATTGATCCCCAACAATTATTTTAAGGACATAACCAAATGTAGTCAAAACAGATCAGAATTTAAGAATCAATTTTATCTACTCATTTATTTTTAAAATTTTTTAGATTCCGTAGCTATTATTTTTGCCACATTTTTACCGGACGACAGCAAAATAAAAAGAAAGGTTATGACCTTAGTAGTCTATGTACGTATTTAGATACATTTGTTTCCTCAGCCGAAACTACTTCCACTATTAATAAGGTATCATAGGTCGCCTGTCGAAATTGAATCGTAAATATGAATATCTATCTATATATATATATAAAAGGCGATGTATGTATGTATGTATGTTCCTTATGGACTCCGAAACGGCTGGACCGATTTCGATGAAATTTTCAGGAAATCTTTAGATTGGCCTAGTGGATGTTCCTGTAAAGTTTGGTAGCGATAGGATCAGTAGAATTTTTTTTTTGCAGTATCAAAATAATTATAAAAACTTTTAATTTATCTATCTATATCTTCAGATTGGCCTAGAGGGTGTTTCTGTAAAGTTTGGTAGCGATCGGATTAGTAGAATTTTTTTTTGTTTTTTTTGCAGTATCAAAATAATTATAAAAACTGTTTAATTTATCTATCTATATATATAAAAGGCGATGTATGTATGTATGTATGTTCCTTATGGACTCCGAAACGGCTGGACCGATTTCGATGAAATTTTCAGGGAATCTTCAGATTGGCCTAGCGGGTGTTCCTGTAAAGTTTAGTAGCGATCGGATCAGTAGAATTTTTTTTTGTTTTTTTTTTGCAGTATCAGAATAATTATAAAAACTGTTTAATTTATTTTAACTTTAACTAACGCCCAGTGAAACGGGCCGGGTTTGCTAGTAAATTTATAATATAAGATCTATGGCGACAACCTCTACTCTGTGCGACTGTTTGATCCAAGGAGATTATACAGGAGATTACACATTACCACATACTAACACGGTTTCAAAATTAATTATTTTAAAATGTTAATAAAAACAAAAATAATATCAATTCACTTTAATTCTTCGAATTCATTGCCGTCGGAATCAAAGGTCTATTATACTTCCTCTTGCTTATGGCCTTGATTTCAGTAAAGAATTCTAGTAATTTTTTATTTTGTCTGTAAGTTTCTATATGTATGATACGTTTCAAGGAGTCACAGTGTTCTGTGCTTGTATGAGGCGAACGTTAGTTTTGTGTAATATATTTTACGATTGTCGTTTTCTATTAATCGCTTACTGTAATTCATTTTAGATTGACTTTTAAAAGATTCTTTGTGAAATGATTACAAAACTACTCTCTAAAAATATTTAAAAAAAAAAAAAAAATTAGAAGCTAATAAAGTGAAGTTGAATAAAATTATATGTTTGGTATTACTCTAGAGGTCTAGAGTCTAGATAGTTTTTTTGGATGTATAAACAGAAGCCGATGTTGAAATTTGTATTAAACACAGTTGTGTTTCATTCATGGTATGGTATGCTTAGTAGGTACGACAATACGCGAGTATGAACTGCACTTCACCGGTATTTGTGCAATTGCTTTCAAATTGACAATACTGGAAAAAAATAAATAAAAAAAATGATACGTGTAAAAATTATCTTTTATTTAAATAAATATTAACATTTGCTGTTTTACTTCCCGTTATTATGTACTTATTAACACTTGCGTGTCTCCCTCTCGCCGCGTTAGGTATGTCTTGAAAACGGTTGGTCTCACAAAAAGAAAACGATTAAGGCTTTTTAGAAAGTTTTCTGATCTGCAGCTGTAATAACCGCTGAAAGTTAGAGGCTCTAAATGTACATGAAGTATATACATTGTAAATATTTGCGAAAAACTAATTATCGTGACCATTGATTTTTAATATCTTTAGAAGCGTACACGCGGTTATATGAGACTTTCGAGGCAGTCTTTAGTACGCACAAAACGATGATTTATATTTAATTTAATTTAGCTGGACTAAAAAAATAAAAATAAACATAAAACATTAAAGTTTTAAAACAACTATTATTTACCACTAAAAGTTATCCTGTTTCCGAAATTCTGGTAGTAGGTATTAGAATTACCATTATCTTAAGCAAAATGGGTGGAAATTAACATTTCGCGCATTTGTTGCGGCGTTTTATATTCGTGGAGCTCAACAGTCTGTGAGAGCGGATGTCCAAAAGTTTGCTAATGTCGAAATAATGTATCGCGACGCTCAATCCCTTTCGACCCCCACACGAGTTTTGACCGTTTTGTTTGTACCATTTATTGTACGTATACATTGACATACAGGGATTGTCTGTTCTGTAAGCTTTCCCCCTGGATACCGTGAATTACAGACGTACTTTTGAAATATTATTACGTGATTAAATTTTTTAATTTTTTCTAAAATCTCGACAATGTAATAGAAGTGCACAGCCACGTGACGACATTTCTGTGATTGTGATTGAATGTGGACAGATGGACGTGTGAGTACACATCCATCTGTCCACATTTTCACACTTTCAGTGGGTCATTGCGATATTTCTCTACGGATATATCTGTGTATATAACCGACGGTCATCATAATAGATAATAGATGAATACTTCAAATTCACTTGTCAACTGATTTTGATTGTTGTTTATTTTGCATCGCTGCACTACATTCATTTCCAAATTACGGTACTAAAACGCACTCTGTCTCCTTCGCCCGTTAAAAGATGATAAGAGATAACACCATAATAACTATTGTTACAAAAAAACAAAAATTTCGAAAAAAATACTCAAAAACTAGCCACTATTGTTAATATCGATTTACGAGAACATGAAATAAAGGTATATATCACATGTATACTGAAAAAGTTACTGTAAAGTCTGTTGCAATTTATGAGACTACGAGTATTATTTCAACTATAAAGTAATTTAACAAAAATGGAAAGAGCAGATATTCAACACAGAACGCTTTAAACTGGACCATAATAAACCGTATTTGTGTCTGAAACTCTTACACTCAAAACACGAATACTTTTTATACGTCATGTGAATTTTCAAGAAAACATGCATGTGCGTACTCTTGGACGGCAAGAGAAATAATTTGCCTTCGAAAGGCCGCAAAATATTTTTTTATTATTAGGCAATAGTAATAAAACTGATCTTGACGTTTGTAGAAGATATAAGCTTTTAACAATATCAGTGTCCAGCATATCAGCATCCAAGTGCACTAATTAACCGACTTCAAAAAAAGGAGGAGGTTCTCAATTCGGTTGTATGTTTTTTTTTATGTTTGTTACCTTATAACTCCGTTATTTATGAACCCATTTGGAAAATTATTTTTTTGTTTGAAAGAATTAGAATAGAATTTAACACATTGCGCTTCAGTATTAGAATAAAAATAGACCTGCCTTAGTTATTTATTTAAGCCAAGGTCCATTCCATGTTCGATAACAGAAAGTCTATTAGTTTAGTAGGCTTGGCACCGACTTCAGTAATTGTCAAATTTAATTATATGGGTATTTGAATCGTATTTATAAAGTTATTTTTGTACTTCAGTTTTGATTAGTAAAGGATAGTTATTTCATACTTTTCAGTGTCTTTTTTTTTTGAAGTCGGTTTAATTTTTTTATGTTTTATTTTTATTTTGAAAATAAGTATTCCATGACCGACCAATAAGCTGACATGAATTACACTGAGAGTGCAAGGTTGCCATAATTACTATAGCCAACTGGTTTACTCGTGGTTACGATAAATAAGATATAAAGAGACACGAAAATTTATTTGACACTGTGATAAGAGCGACAACTTATTATGGCTTCGTCCATTATTTTTCTTGGTACGAAATAGTTTTATTCTATTAAAATATGGATATGACCCAAAATTTCCAGGACTTTATTTTAGCTTATTTAGCTTGTTTATTATTATTTAAGCTGTTAAATTTTGTTTACTATTTTTTCAGGAAAATAGAGTCCGAGAATTATAATGAATATTTAATTTTTTTTGTTAACTATTTTCCTGTCGTTGATTTTTATGAGTTTTATCTGTGGAACTACTGAACCGAGATCAAAAATTGTTTGTTAAATAGGGAGCTATATTATCAGTGTCTAATATAGGCTATATTTTATTTAGAACAGTATTCCACACGGGTGAAACCGCGGGGTGTAACTAAATTAAGTATTTGGGACAATATCTGAAACATTTTGGCTCGGATAAAAATATCGATAAAAATCTATTTACGAACGGAAAAGATTCCGCAAACTCGTCTTTTTCTAAATAGATCAGCGAGATATGAAAGAATTACCAAGAATCCTGAACACTCGTTAACTCAGTTGTCCCATGTCGCCGACGGACGTGGCCAAACAAAATGTAATTTTCCCCCCCGAAGCGCCCACTTACGTGACCTGAGAAAGATATAACGCTTTTATTAAATTATTTCAGCTTTTATAACTAACTGCCATGAACATGTCTGAAAAAATTTACGACTCAAAAGGCTAAAGAGATTATCAAGTTTTGACCCAACAGTTAAAACGCTCTTTGTGAATTTTATTTCTGTATACTGAATCACTATCAATACTTTAATTGCAGTATAAAACATGCGACAAACAGTGGTATTTAATTTTATTGTTTAATTAAAGTTCTTCCGTCGTTTCAAGACATATAATTATTGCGGTTTACATTAAAAGCAATTAGTAATTATATTCAAACAGCAATTATATTCAGAGACTAACTTTATCCTCCGTATGTTTTTATTTTTATGTAATTATGTACATGACTATGTATAAAGCCGCTATCTAATAAATAAATGTTTACTTGTAATCTTGTACGCAGGGTGAGTGAATTTGCTAACGGAAATGTAAAGTCCCGTCCTATCACACTTCCGTCTTTATGAAATAAATGTCGGGTGATTATTTATGCGCGGAAGAGGGCGCAAGGCGCATCGCGAGATTGCGCTGCTGATTGTAACCCCTCCTCTTAAAGTATAGATATTTCGTACAAAAGTCGGCTAAATTATCATTAAACAATTTGTTTCGTTCGCGCTTCATAGCTTGCAGGTGTATTTTATTTAATTTAACTCATTAATTGTTCCACAATTATGAATTTCTGAAAGATAAGGGGGTACAAATCATTGTTATGAAAATCAAAATAAAGGGCATCATTTTTCTCGCTTTTGACACAATTTTGGAAGATAACGTTGCATAATTTAATTGAAAGTGGTTAATAAAAACAGTAAAATAAAACTACGGTCTTGCGTTAGTATCATTATCATTGTTATCACGTGACAGTCACCTACCTATTTTGAGCTGTGACATTTATTTATAACAGTATTACACACACAACATAATAGGATAAACAGATATATAAAAATGAAATTATTTATAACAGTATTGCACACACAACATAATAAAATAAACAGATACATAAAAATAAAAATGAAATTACTTATAACAGTATTGCACACACAACATAATAAAATAAACAGATACATAAAAATAAAAATGAAATTACTTATAACAGTATTGCACACACAACATAATAAAATAAACAGATACATAAAAATAAAAATGAAAATGACACATACCTGAAAACATTTAAGAAAAAATCACCTAAAGAGGTATTAACTACATTAACAAAGGACATAACAACGCCTTAGGGACTTTTTGGCGGCAACGGGAGAAGTGAGGTAGTCATTTTATTTAGATTTTCTATTTTTTATATTTTTGGGAGTTTTAAAGTACAACAGTGATAGTACATTGTGTTTTAAAGTTTCGTGTAAGTGAAAAGAATGGAGTAGATTTAAATAATTATGTATAGCTGAAGTTCTCGCGCTCTTCGTGCGCTTACTGGAGGAGTTTTACGACAAGAAAAAACTAATTTACTTGTTATTCTATTTATTAATACGTGACATTGGCAAATGCGCTAATCTACGCGCCATGCCATGAAGGAAGAAAGAAGAACAACGCCTTAAATAATTTAATTGTGGTTTGTCTGTACAGATATAATGAGTATAAGTACTGCATAAACCAAGAGCCTTAAATTATTGAAAAATTTTGATTCCTATCGGTATTTAAAGAGAACAAATCGAAGAGTTTCACTTACTGTATTTTACTGTACTTGACGTACTTTAATATTTGCTGGGTGTACATAGTTATAAGGGGTTAATGATGAAATACATTTTAAAAGTTTCATCTGTGGTATCCACATTACTTCCTGTCCTTTCATGAAAATATATTACTACCTATTGCAAACATTTATTAATGCCTGTTGCCCCCTATCGCCCGCTTATGAGTACGGTTGTGGCTTCTTATAACGCTGGTTTATATTTTAATACCTTCTTAAGATTAAGTAATAGAGTCTACAGTAGACTTATATAAGTTCGGTAAGACATTACGTACATAAAAGTTTTATTTTTAAAGACTGAGAATATGTTTCATTTTAATTTTATGTCGTACATTTAAAAGCACTTTATCGATCGAAATAGTAATTACACTATATTTATAGGTATATAATTTATAGATACTGTATTATCAAAGATTAAAAATAATGAAACTATTATATCTTGTCTAGAGCTAGGAAGAGCGATAGCCTTTTGCCGAGCCTTAATCTCTCCGCGGGAAGATAAACAGATGACATTGTTTCTTTCTTTCTCGGAGAAGCCTGTTGTTAGCTATACTTGTATCTGCCTACACTTGATGGTTAAAAAAAAGTAATGTTCTGCAAAAAAACTTTTTCTTTATCACATTTATTTGATTCAGTTACCTTACAATCTACCATTAAATTAATAGGATTATATTAATATTATGCTTCGCATTCATTTTGTATAAAATCTCTAAACCTAAATTAATTTAGCTTATTCCTTTTAATCTCTAACCTAATTCTCATCAACGTAATTTGCCAAGGACATTATCCGGGAAAGGCTTGAATCTCTTTAGCCGTTCGTATCGTGGACGGTGCCTCTTCCTCTACAGTCCCGCTACAATCAGAGCTTATGCATAAATTTGAATTTTCAATTAAGGATACTTTGAAGAAAACTTTATTAGACATGAAGAGAAACCTTTGGTCTCTTAAAACGAAATACGTATTAAAAAACAAGGGAGGCGTGGAGATGTTATGTATTCGTATAATAATACTTGTTCACATTTGAAAGTATTAACAATACACTGAATACATTTTACAAATTTCGTCTGTTTGTAAGTTTGTTTGAAAACACATAATGTAAAGCCTATAACATGTAAACGAACTGTGTTTTAACAACTGCTTTGCTTAAACAATAGCCGGTTTATGTTTAATTGTTAAGCTGGAGGATGTCGATAGTTGCTGTAATGATTTTTGGACAATATGTAAGCGAGATCAAACTACGAGTGTATTAATGCTGAATTCTGAATTATTGTAAAGAATCACTTGTAGCAAAATTTTCTATTTGTTGTTACAATAACTACTCCAAATTCGTCTAATGTCAGAAAACTATGATTTTCGCGAATCAAGTGATTAATGAATATTATTAGAATTAGCATTGGCAAATATAAAAAATAAGAAATATGAAATAAATTATTTTCATAAATTGATGCAATAAGTATTGTGATAGTGTTGTAGGTGTGATACGTATATTGTAATTTTGTAATGTTTACATAAAGAACTAATTTTCAATATCAAATTGACAACTATTCATAAACAAAAAAATTGTGAAGATCATAATATTAATCCATTGAACCCATTTTTAACGACTAAAGAAAATTATCAAAAAAACTTTCAACTCTACTGCGTACACTGTTCAACTCAACGGCTGCACCCCAAAACGCCTGAAAGGAGCGTTCACGAGATATCTTAAATGAGTTTCGTTATCTCCGGCAAAAGAAAACGGGTTTAATAGTTAACAGAGATTCCTGCAGGCGCTAAACATCCTTTTAACGCTTAGACAATACGTATGTGTTTGTTCTGTTCTCTAATATTTGCATCTCATATTATTAATTTGGATACCTACTGCGTATTTTGAGCTATTCCAATAACTATTCGAACTATTATTCGAACGTATAAAAATTTTCTTTTACATCTTTATCGTATTTAATTTTATTTTAATAACTTCAAAAGAAAATAGGCTTTTACTTTTGGAGAAAGTTCTGAGTTAAGTCGAGAATAACTTTAAATTTTCCGTTATCTCTACCACGCCATTATTAGACACGTTCTTTAACAAGCAACTGAAGTGGATATTCCTTACATATCTATTTATTTAAAAAATAGGTTTTATATTCCCAGACTAAATTGAAATGTACATATTATACATGTGTAATTAAAATACTATATCTTTACATTTATATGATCCTTGGTGCGTTTGTTATTTATCTCATGGTGAGTTACCTTAGGTATCTATTAGTCTGTTAGTTATCTTAGTCTGTAAGTTATGTTAGTTACGTAACTTCTGAATGACTTGACATGATTGAGATCATATGCTAGGATCCGATAGGTTAAAAAGTTATTAACAAATTGTATGTTCAACGCGGGTAAAATCACGGGCATGGCTAGTTCTGTATTTAAATACATAAAGTCCTTTAATTAATAACACGTGAATGATTTAAATAAATAAATGTCCATTACTTCCTAAGACATTAACGATCAATAATAAATAATTTACCAAACATTCCTTTTACACACATTTCGTAAACAAGATTCAACTGTCATGCAAAATAGCAGCGAAGTATTTCTGATGCAGACGGTCGGGACTGCCTAGCTGGCGTCAGGAGAACTTTCCCGTACACTGAGGTTTTACGCTAAAGGACCTAACTCTATAAAGCGACCATAAAGGGCGGCCGTAGAAAGAATGCAAAGTGAGCTATACCGTGCACTCCGCTAGCCTCTCTGCGGTGTTCTTTACGATAGATTTATATTCATGGCACTATCTCCAACGCGTAAAATTTCGGGCAATGGCGATCCAGAAGCAGGCATATGTAATTTTGTTTGAATAAGTAAAGAGGGGAGGACAAAGACTATTTGATCTCCCTTTCTGTTGGACGACTAAGAATAAATAAAATGGCCCGTGGACATTTTTATGTGATATAATGTAAATGGATTTTGAAGGATGTGTGTATTTGAATTATTGATTTCCAGTGGATTTATCTAGGCGCAAATTGAAAGTTCATGTTGCTTTAACCTAATTTAATATTAAAATAGAATTGTATGAAAATGGAATCACTCAGGCGTGTACAGGCACCTACATTATGGGGTTCAATACTCGTATTCAAAAATAATTTCTCCAGTTTTATAATTTACGTCTGAGTATTAAGATATTTCACATGTATATTTCAAAAATATACATGACCATAAATGATTTAAAAAAGTATATAAAAATTATTTAAAATATAATTTAAAAAAGATTAGGTATAATAGGTATTGTTTAGTATAATTTAGGCAGATATAATAGGTATAAATTAAAAAAGTAATAAAAAAGTTATTTAAAACATAATTTAAAAAAGAATCATACTTACATATGTTCAATGTTATACATAAATACATACATATCTTTACGCTGTATCCCTAACAGGGTAGTCAGAGAGGACGGTTCAATGATGTATGATGTTTTTAAAATTATATTTTAAATATTTTTTTTACTTTTTTAAAATTATTATTAAACATGTATGAAATATACAAATGAAATAGTTTAATACTCAGACATAAATCATAAAACTGAAGAAAACGTTTTTGAATACGAATAAAACATAACATAACATATCTTCGTGCTGTATCCCCAACGGGGTAGTCAGAGAGGACAGAGCGCCAGGATTCTGCACTCCTCCCTCCACTTCCCGCCGCTAGGTTGAATACGAATGTTATATGTAAATGAAAAACTATGTATATATTATATATTAATTAATATTGTATATATCGTTCATTATTAAATTAATTTAAAATACTTATTAAAAGCTAGAAGCCGGAAGTATATCGGATTCTCGGAATCTGATAAAAACTTTGAAAGCGAATATTTCATGACTAAAGACGTTCACGTTCCAGCATTTTTGTTGCGTTTAGGACATTTGTCGAGTAATACCCAACTCAATGGAGTAAGTGAATGTAATTTTCTTTTCGATTTCACTGTATAGATAGAAAAACACCTGTCTATATGAATGAAGAAGATCGATGGTTCCGTCTGTGCACAATAAAAATATTTTCTTAAGCTCTCTATACAGATAAATAAAATTTGAAATGTTTGTGACTTCGAAATTTTCGAAAGCTTTTTTTAACTCATTATTTGCTCGCTACAAAACTTAGATACTCGTTTTTCATTATTTTTGACGGGACTTCCATTGGCAAGCTTAGAGAATAATATAGGCTAATAAATGAGAAATATACAAATTGTATAATGTCTTAATGGACTGATGAACAGAAGTAACGAAACTCTGAGGGTTTAAAAGTATTTAAAGACTAATGAGGGAAGTAAAAGTATTTGCAGAAAATGAAAAGAATTGCGTTCAAAAGACATATTATTTAATTTTTGGGTTTGAGTTATCACTTTACTTAGCTCTGTACCTTTCAGCTTAGTCATTGAGATCAACTCTAGCTCAGTGACGATTTATATTGACTGTGACATATGAACAGACAGACGTCAGAATTATAAGCATTCTGTTTCTGCCACTTGAGTTGCGAAACCCCAAAAAGTTTTCTCTATCACTGAGGTATGCTAAAAAAATCTCTTAAAGAGATAAAGCATTGCCTTTTGTCATTGATTCTTCGACTATTGTTTCTGCGTATTTTTACGTGCAAACAAATAAATAAAATTTAAAAAAACGACGACAACAGTGGTGCTACCAAGGCTCAATAACAAATTATTTTAATAATAAGATGTATACTAGGATAAAGGTAACGAAATTAAGACAGAGAGATAATGGAGTAAGAAAGAATAAAGAATTAGATAGAATTAAGAAACGTTAATAAAGACAATAGCAATACGGGCCTTGACTATATATTATGTTAGGGCAACGAGAAAAAAAAAAGACAAATTATTCACTAATTTATTGAGATCCGAAAATACGTAAATGTTATATTTATACAAAGAGATAATTCACGAAGAACATTAAAATGAGAAAAGTAAATAAAATGACTTACATTTCAAATATATAATAACGCATACAGTGCACGATTGAAGTTCCAAGAAGTAATTTCGGAAACATTTACGAGTGTACGGGTTTTACAGCTCGCAGCGCATTCGACCTTACACAAACAGTTAATCATTCAATGTCAGCAACTACAACGTTTTATTTCTTCTCTGAAAAAAGGAAAACAATACGACGTCGTAAACGTTGAGAGTGGATTTAATTCGGACAGCATTTCATAAATATTTATACACCCGTTGGGCAAAAATATGTTTAAGTACAATAGCTTCCCGCTCTATCTGCAAATGGCGGTATGTGACAGCTTCACAGAAACGTACGATGCTACCGTAAAATAAAAAATGCATAGAAACCACTCTAAATAAGGCCTTGTAACGGTACCTGTTTATGTATTTTTGCCTGTCATGTATATTTCAGTTGTAACTGGTATAATAAAACTTTTATTTGAGCACGGTGGGTATAGACATTTAAATAAAACGGAAAGGAAACTTTGAAATAATAAATAATGTCAATTTTATAAACTTAACTATCCCACAAAATTTTTTATTTTCATCGCCTCTAAGAAAATAAAAGTGAAATTAAAAATTTAAAAAACATCTACTCAAAAAAGACCTCTAAAAAGTAAAAAATAATATGTACCTATCGGCACTTTAAGTTTATGCGATAAGTTGTAATAATAATAGTAGTAGTAATATATCCAAGCGTCGTCACGTCGGGGGACCGCTCAATAAATTACTAAGGTATTTTCTATTTTTATTTGATTTATTTACTTTATTTACAAAATCGGTTCATCCGTTTAGGAACTACGATGCCACAGACAGACAAACGTGTGTATCTGCACACGTTAAACTTATAACACCCCTGTTTTTGCGTCGGGAGTTAAAGAAGTAGATAAAAGTTTCAAAAGGTCTTATATTAAAGAACAACAAATTTTATGTAATATTTATTTGCAATTAGCATATAATATTATTCAAAAATCCCTTTTCTGGGCGCTTGCTTTATGGCTCTACGTTTAGCATTAATCCCTTCCAACATCGGGATTAAATTTTATTATTCACAACAATAATGAAAATGAGATCTGACCACAATTCACGCGGTGCAAATGAAATCTTCAACCAAATTGGTTGACCAATAATCCATGTAGGCGCTATTAATTCATTAGCAGATATTGTTTTTGACTAATGTAGAGTGAAAATGTAATTTTTTCTGTATTTTTATAACAGTAACCATTTTCTACGCTAATTCCACTTGTTTACATATTTTTCATAAATTCTTAAAATTCGCTAGTTAAATGTGTACAATGTTATTGATTGACTGAATAATGAAATTTATACAATTAATTAATATTATCGAAATTTCATATTTATGCTTTTTTGACTATCACAATTGTTATTGCTATTCATTGAAGTAAGGTACGTCACTGAAAAGAATTATCGGAAATGTAACTATTCAGCGTCAGTCTTCCGTACATATCAATTACAATGAGAATTATAGTATTAAAATTAGAGGTTAATTTTATAGCAAAAATTGAAATAGTAAAGCTTTAAATTATTGAAATGTATTTTTTGATTACTATAGTCTAGTTCTAGTCTATATATTTGATATAGTCGATATTTTTTTTTGTTTTTTCGAACAAGATACGTATAAAATTATGAAACACAAAATATTTTTTTTACTTAGATACATAACAATAACTTAAGAAGGGCAGACCGCTTGGAAACAGTTTCTAAGAAGCTCTATACTACATGCAGTAAGTTTCCGCTTACGCACGCGTAAGCGTAATTCCATTACGTTTGTAAATTATGTACATGTACATAACATGTAATTATTACGTGAATAAACCGAATAGATATAAAATAATAATATAAATTCGGGTTAGACGTATATACATGTATAAGTTAAGTAAAAAGAGTTAAGTAAAATATTGATTAGTTACTTTATTTTGTACACTAAAGCTTCTTTTACAGTAAATCAAATCTAATAAAAAATGTTGATAGTGACAGGGATACAATATAAATGTCTCTCCCATTACTGAGAACTACAGCATGCAATACGTTTCCAAATGGATGGAATTTTAAATTGACATTCTTTCTGCATAATAATGTTGCATATTTAACCATGAGTTCAGCTCATGCGCAGAGAGCTAAACGAATCGTGAACATCTAATAGAAACCTGATGGATACTACAATGTAATATTATAAGAGTAATACTTATAGTAATTTACCGTGTAGTTCAATAACAATCGACTATACTTTTATAAGCTTACTAAAAGTCGGAGACTTTATTACGAAACGTAAATGTAATTCTACTTCCACAGACTGTAATATTACAATATATGAATTCTTATGATATAAGTACGTCTAAACCTTCCTCGTTATTACGAAAAAAATGACATCGACTACAAAATAAAAACATTGAAAAGTACGAAATGATTGTCTTTTATTAATCAAAACTCAAGTACAAATTCATCTTCAACTACTACTACAATTCAACAACAACTACAATTCAACTTCATAAATATGAAACGCACGTAATTTTTGACAGTTATTGAAGTCAGTGCTAAATCTATATCGAACTAGTGCCTAGGCTTTCTGTTCTTGTTTATTACGAGTAGTATTTGTACATATCCTATTAATGAAGTTATTTTTGTAGTTAATTTTAGATTAATAAAGGATAATAATTTCATACTTCAGTATTCTGATTTCGAAGTTGGCTCAATTTTTTTCTTAAGAAGTTATTTATTTTTCCCTTTTGAGTGGACTAGTTTTAAGTGCCTCTAAATATCTGGGATAGGACCACAGCTAAACTTTTTCAATTCCGGGACAGAAGATCGATTAAAAGAACTACCAAATATATGAGCAATTGAAAAGTTCTTCTGCTTGAGCAGTGCTCTATTATCAGATGTTAATTAAACTATGGGACCGCCCTGGACACATACCCTTTCAAATAAAAAAAAGAATCGTCCAAATTTGTTCACATGGTAAAGAATTATAGCTGGACTTACTTAAAAAAATAATCCGACGAATCGAGAACCTTGTTCTTTTTTTTAAATGGTGGTGAAATCCCCATTAAAAACCTGAAATCTACTTAGAAGATCAGAAGTTATAAGTAAAAAATAATAGTAGGTTGAAAATACACACATACATACTTACGTACATATCTTCACGCTGTATTCCTAACGGAGTAGTCAGAGAGGACGGAGCGCCAAGCGTCGCGGTTCTTGCATAAATTAATAAGTTGAAAATAATAAGATAATATTGTAAAAACGCATAAAAAGGCCGATTGCAACTATGTTAATATACTATTTGGAGATAGTAATTAGAGATTATTTATCGCAGGCCGAATATAATCAATGAAGATAGTTCATCAAATGAGAGCTCGACTGCGTGCAGAGAGTTTCGTACAATATTTTATGAAAAGATAGAAATAGCCTACAAAATAAATTTTTATAAATTTTTGTTTTAATATTCAGTCCCGTAACTTTCAATACATTCTGATATTTGTAAAACTAAAGATCTCGTAGTTTCCGAGATAAGAGAGGAGGAATAGTGGAATCAAGTACAAGTACCCCGATGTACTTTTTTAATTGTTATATGTTTTAAAGTAATAACTAGTGCAAAATACGGGGGTTAAATTAGTCTAGGTTGATGTATTACTGCATTTAAATAGAACTTAAATAATACAAGTTAGATCTACATTGTGCGGTTTCTGAGAGAATCGGCTGCGATCTTGTGATTAACGGACGAATGCTACATACGGTTGCGTTATTGACATGTAAAACCCTAAAAAGACAGTGGAAAAGTATATTATGAAGATTAATAATAATACATATACTCGCGCTGTATCCTTTTACTTTTTACTGTGTTAATTAACAGTACTAAGTGTAATAAGTATAGTAACAATTACTTATTATTTTACTTGTAGGTGGAAATAATAAAAGGCACTCATTTGATTATAGTATGGCAAAGCGCGACTTCCGATGACGCGCTAACGGAACGTCGGGGCCGGCTCTGAGAGTCTGTTAGACTACGGCGGCCGGTGCGATAGCATTTCTCCGACGGATTGTTTGCCATTATTAAATTTCCAATTACCTACGTAATAATTGTTACAAAGAGTTTTCTGTTGTTTGCACATTAACTTTGTCTTAACGTTATATTTTATGGAGTAGTTCGCCTCTTGTAAGATTTAGGTACCTATTTCTCATGGCTGAGTTGCAAGAGCACGAATTGCCCCGTGTCTTTTCCGACATTTTTATTAATTAATATGTATGTATTACTGTAATAGTTTACACTGACAATGTAAGGTAAAGTAAGTCACACTGATAAGTTATGTATAACAGTAAGACTTTTACACTGATAAGGTTCATATTGCATTATTTGTTTAATTAAAAGTTCTTTTACTGTTTTAATTTATTTTAAAAATGAATAAGTTACTGTAAGTAACTGTACTGCAAGTATATGTAGAATAAGTGGTTGAGGGCTGATAAGATCTAAGTCTTTCAATGTAAATAATTTTAAGGTGGCCAGTGTGTTCAGTAGAGCGTCGACAGATGGCGGCGGTAGCATGATTTTGGTTAAAAGTTCTCTGAAAATAAAAAATCACAAAGACATAGTGCTCGCTCGATTGAACGTGTATGTGAGATGTCGTGTGCGGAGACGGATCAGTACATATTCTTATGTATTTACAGATCTCTCTCGTCCGATTATTCTCAATTTTTAATTTCTGTAGAGGAGTCTTACCGTGCTTAGCAAATGTAACAAATCAATCATAGCATGTGACTTCTAATATTGGTATGGTGATATTGTATTTTTAAATAACTATTGTAGAATGATGTTGAAAAAATGATACCTAACTGAGTTTCTTGTCGTTTCTTCTTAGTATCCAGGTTTTCTTTTCGAACCGAACTAAAGTAGATTTGACGTTCAAAAATACCTTACATTTTTTTTATTTTTATAAATGGCTTCTAATGTGTACCTTACATTTGGGTTTACTTGAATAAATTGATTTGTCTTTGACTTTGAAATACTAGCTGTCGCCTGCGATTGCATTCGCGTGAAATTCGGACTACTGAATTCGGACGATACAAATTATAACATGACAAAAGTAATAAAAAAAGTGTAATCGATAGAGTAAAAGTAAAAGTATAGTATTCTTCTCTAAAATGAAATAGAAAAAGAGGCGGCAGTGTTGCCAATACAATAAATGTTCTATTAACGTTGTTAACACTTACAAAGGATTTTTAAACATTTAATAAGCTACTTACACATCGTTTTTCCATATATAGAAGTTAAAGTTATTTACAAAAATTATGGAGAACAGAAGTTAATTTAATTTTTTCTTCACTGGTATTATTCTGCAATGTTTTTGTCAGAAGTGTCGATAATAATAAAAAATCTATAAACAGATATATCTAATTACGCAAAGCAATAACGAAGATGTGGGACTTTTTGCGGCAGGAACGGGAGAAGCGAGTTTGAGGTGTTATTTAGACTTTCTATTTTTTACAATTTTGGGAGTTTCAACGTACAAAAGTGTTAGTAAATTGTGTTTTAAAGTTCTGTGTAAGTGAAAAGAATGGAGTAGGTCTAGATACTCTAGATAAACATGTGTAGCTGAAGTTTTCGCGCTCTTCCAAGAAGTCCTATAAAACTTCAGTAAGGTCTACTATCACTTTAGATAGACTAGATAAGGATTCTTCTAGATTCTACTAATTAAATAAAATACTTGACATTGACAAATGCGCTAATCTGTGCGCCATGCCATAAAGAAAAAAAAAACTGATGCGTTTGCACCTACATCGAAGATGTTTTTAAAAGAACGATTGCGATAACCAGGACAGAATTTTTTTTTTTAAATCCGCGCCGATGATGTCGCTGGCAGACGCTAAACGAGGTTTTCCCGATATAAAAAGTAGTTCTTTAATTAAAAGAATTGTAAACGAATTAATATTTGTTTGTATTATTGATAACAATAGACTATGAGACTGTTTATTTAAACTGTATTCTTACTGTAATTAAAAGATATATTGATCTAATAACGATTTTATTATTACAACTGTGAAAAAGATTTAAAATAGATACATATAGAAAAATATAAGAGTTATTTGCTTATCAATTAAATTGTATTTGGAATTGGGATAAGCCCAATCACTTCTAGCCCAGTCACTTCTAACTGGTAATGGCATTACAAGTTAGTGACATCATAGTTCAGTTTGAAAACTGATTATGCATATTTTTTAAATAAATGAATATTTATTCACTAGTGTGTTCATGATTTACAATTACTCATTTTATTTTCATGTATGAACGATACCTATTTTATTAACTGCCAAATGGCCCATTGAACTCTTATTTGTAAACATAAGATTGAAATAAGAAGTATTTGAACAACACAAGAGTTAACTAAATTACTCTTGCTTCACAAAGTTGTGCACATCGTTCCTCAATGTTTACAAATTTTATGTATCGTGAGATAGCCTTCTTCGGTTTCATATAGGTACTGGGTATAGGTTGGGCTTATAATTAGAATAAAAGCGTGGGCACGGATCTGCGACACTGTAGGCTCCTCAAAGAACACTTACAATAGGTAATGTACTTAACGTGGTAGTGCCTAGTATGCGTCATTACTTTAAGGCATCATACGGAATAGAACAGGTATAGAGTCGTCCTTTTTATCCTAAACACATTCATGAAAAGTTATGGATCTTATAAAGATAGAAATTATTTTTACTAAATCGCGAAGGTTTTAAATTAAAAATACATATGCAATTTTTTTGGAACTCTGGTAAAAATGGATGGCTGGATGTTCTCTTTCATATAATTGCTTTTACTTAAAAATGTTGTTGTTTTGATAAAAACTAGTGAAAAATTTAGTTACGTTTCGAGGGATATTACGAAAATATTTTAAATGAGAAAAATTTCGTCATATTTATTGAATTGATAATTAAGGAATTAATGAAAGCAAAAGTGTGTAATGTTCTGCGTTCATTCCGAACCAGCTACAATTGTGGGATATATTATCAAATAAATTCGTTACTTTTTATCAAAATCAGAAAAAAAACTTCCATTTATTAATTCGTGATTTTGGGCCACGTATAAACATTAAAATTAAGAGCGCTCACATTTTTACAGGATTTTTTTAAATAGGTATGTGGAATTATGTAGGGGGCGCGTCACGAAAAGTCCCAAAATCTTTGAACGATCGCCCTAATGTACCTAATAATACGTACATATATGTATGTAATTAAAAAATGTATTGCTTTGTGTACCTATATAACTTAACATCTATCTATTTATCCACCGATAAACACTTTTTTTGCATACACGTTATAAAATGGTATTTTGTATAATATTTTCAATGATACGTATTCAGTTTCAATAGCAACTCTACGGATCGACAGTCAGTGTAGCCCTCGGTAAGATAAAGTACATTTAGATAAATGGAAGAGAGGCAACCTTCAGCCGGGTGGGCACTCCGGGCTAAACGACAGTCTTAATTTTCCCAAAGTAATAATTAAGAGTGAAGGCTCGTAGGGGCGCCGTCGAAGTTCGACCGAGAAAACTGGTGCTAAATTTTTAAATAAGCTTTAAGTAGAAAGTCCGATACGTTCAAAGTTAATTATATTAATAAATAAAATGTTTAAAACTGTTAAAATACAATACTAGGAGCGTAGAATGATAAACTGTTGTTAAAGACGGTATAATAAATAACTTTTCAATAAAAACTTTATTAAAGCGGCGGGTATCTACTTGGTACCTGCTTATATGAATTCTCATAAAAGATTTAAATTATCATTTTACATTAGACCTTAAATCGTTACAGCCAATTTGGCTGTGTAAAGATTACGACAAAAAGAAATGCTCTATTTCATACATAATAATATAAATCGTTATGACAGTAAATCTTTTAATGTAGTTATAAAATATTATTATTATTCAATATTATAATATTTAGTGAACATCAAGTACGACTTATTTCTTCTTATTGCTATTGTTAGTTATAACATTCCTTACAATTTTCACTTCGCTTGAAACCTTTTCAATCTATATGGTAATATATGAAACCATTCTTAACAATAGTTAAGTAACGTACAACTTATTGTAACAGTTTTCTAGACGCTCCTAAGGCCATTATTGCCATCTAAAGCACGGAGAAAAATAATACTAAGTATTCGATCATACATTTAGGTGATGATCGAACTACTGTACACTATCAATTGGTTGCCGGCGACTCGGTCTATAGGCCACCAAAGCATATGCTACTATTCTGGGAGACCAAATCAAATAGCCAAATTCACTAGCTTTCTTGTATGTTCGTGTACAATTAACGTTGATGACATTACATATAGTTAGTTGCAGTGACTGCATGTGATGCCTGTGCGGCGTGTCACGTGTGTAAGTACTTTAAGATTATAAAAAGTGACGGTCGCAGTCTACTGTGCATAATAGCCCTAACCGACTTTACGCACGACTATAATATGAGCGCTACGCAATATAACGCTTTGCTCTACGAGCATCTCTCTCTGTCAGAACATATTATTCCAAGGGTCATGATAGTGGCCCCGCCAAGTCGAACAAAGGCTTCCCCCGTAACCTTTTTATAAAGTCAACTCGAGGCATCTTTAAACTTTCTATATTTCTATTGCAAATGTAAGAAAAAGTCTGAATATTACAATTGTAAGATTGTATACCTATACCTATATAGAGATTGTATACCTATACCTAGGGTATTTAACTAAGTTTTTAAATAACTAGTTTCTAATAAATATAGCTTAGAAAATATCTGCCATCAAAGTTTCTCTCATTTTGAAACATTCTGGTCATCAAAATACTAAAGTAAACATCTAGGTTCTAGTAGGCCTACAAACTTGAAATGAGATAAAGTGAAATTACTACAAAATTAATTATTTGCGGTTGGTAAGCTAAGTATCTATACAAAACTCTAAGGAAAGTCATTTACATACACAACATAATACGCTGTAACTATACACAAAAGTCAAGGCCCAAGTCTAAACAGTGCTCTTATAGAGATTGTTTCTTTTGTATCCACGAAAGATCAAGTTTATGTAGAACTGTCGTCAGTTACGATTAAACGTATTGCTTCCTATTACTTCTAATACATGTAGGCTACGTTGGTATTAGAACTCGTGAGTCTGCCACAGCTCAGTGGAATAAACTCAGAAGTACTTAGTATCCAGGCTTGCTTAAAATCGACATACCGAAACACCAATTAGAGACGAACGAAGATAGAATGTGAGATTTAGCGAAATCTGTAGCCATCGTACTAGAATGTACTAGAATGGAGCCCGCAAAAGAAGAAAAGAAGAATTGCGCAGAAAAGAAATGAGATCCCCTTAAAAAATCCTGTAAACAATTATGCAGTCCTGCAACACTCACTTTTCATAAATTATTCTTTATTTTACCTGTATAGTTTTAAGACATCGAGTAACTAGCGAACTTCATAGTTAAAGATAACAGGATGGCTGATTGGGCCCTCCTCGGGATCTTAAAACTTTTTACGCCGCGATACGTAAATGCGATGTGTACTGAATGGGCAGCAGTAGTTCCTGCTGCTCATGACTCAGTTCACATCACATTTTTTTCAACACATATGCAAAGCAACAAACTATGTAATATTTTCCGTAAAATTTTAGTCTATTTATAGTGATCCGTCAGTTGTCGGTTTTTCGAGAGAGTACAAAGCTGGACGCGGAACGTTTACAGACGTCATTCGTTACAAGCGTGCGCGCTTCGAATGAACATACTCGATAGAGTTGTTGCCGCTGCGAAAAGGAAAGATGCTCGCATCTCTAAGATCAGTCAGAACATATTCTTCGTTTTTTTAACGATGACATGTTTATTCTCAGTGACCGACGAACTCTGCACGTTACACTCAAGTATATGTGTTCTGTGGTTACACCACTCGTTTTCACTAATGCTTTGATGGACAATGGGCCTTACATTATACATGGTCTATGACATAAATTTTTATTGTAACTACTGGAAATCTTACTGGAACTTTAAATATAACTTTATCGCAAATAGTATAGTGTAGCACAATATCGTTGTGATTGTTTAGTGTATTTATTATTTATGAAATAAATTAAATATAATAAATTTTAATTTAAAAATAATTTAAAAATTACGTCGCAATAACAACTTTATTATTTATTTGTTATTATTGCTATAAACTGAATTACTAACTGTTCAGTGATATAACAAGTATAATGTTCGGCTGCTTGTAACTTGCTCTTTATTTCTGTGAGTGAAAGTAAAATAAAATATAGCCCATATTAGATACGAATAATGTAGCTTCATATTCCTGAAAGTAATTTTTGAAATCAGTTCAGTAGTTCCAGATATTACCTTCGACATACAAAAAAACCCACAATTTTACTTTTACAATATTAGTATTTGTAGGTATATTAAAAAAAGTAATTAATATATAATATATATTTTTTATATTCGTGAATATAAAGATGTCAATATTCGATATTTACTCTTTTATGCAATTGAAATAATTGAATTTGATATTGGTTACTAATAAATTGTTCTGATATTCTGAATATAAATTATCAAATTATTATTTGTTTAATACAAACATTATGAAGTTATGTAATGACATCAATAATGGTAATTTTGTGAGAGTATTTTGAAATCGCCTTCTGCCGATATTTTGTTAAATTTTCTGTTTCGTATCAACTTTTATTAAATCGGGTCTTGCAAACTGGTCCAGTTTAGACAGCTATAATAGGTCATAATTTTCTGGGTGAAATGTTGAATTTCAACTAGATAATTAAGTAGGAGTTGAGGGACAGCTCCAGGTGAAATTGGGCGTCTGACGTCCTCGCCGGCTTTAATTAATTATTCATTGGCATCGTAAAACTTTGAAACAAAACGTGAACATTTAATATAAACCTGACGGATACTAAGGGACAATGTTACAGGTACAATGTAATTTATAGCGTGGTACAATAATAATTAACTGATTTTATAAGCTTACCTAATGCTGTTACATGTAATATAATTGCTTGCAATTTTTAGTACAAATTTATTTCAATTGTTTACTAAATAGTCGTCACGTGACAATTTGCTTTTTATTAGTTATATAGTTATAGTAGTAGTAGTCTTCGCAGCGACATCTTTCATAACTCAATGATTACAATGTTCATAATTGATTAGTTTAAATAAATAACTAATAAATAGATTAAAATTTAATAAGAAATAACATTTTCCAATGCTAGTACAAATTCGACGTAGATGGTTTCGAATATTTGTAAAATGTTGAGATTGATAAATTGAAATCTAGAGATTAACGAATATGTGGAACTTCGGACTATGTACTCTGTTTTTTCATTTTTTAAAGACAAGCAAGGGATTAGTCTAATTGAGTTCGAGTATGCGATAAGTCCCAACTTTATTTCTTACATGAATATATTAAAACGTTAACTTATTATTGACCCATGAATGATATTAAGTGCTCCGTTTTTATTTTTTAAGCGTAACAATCTAAAAAGAAACCTTAACATACATAAATACGCCTGAAAACCATTTTCGAAAATAATGCGTATACCCCAATGGGGGTTTTCAGGCTGTATTTCAGTAACGGATGAAATTATTACAAAATAAAGAAATACGTAAGATTTAAAATCTGTAACTGTACACGATCAACCCAATTTTACGAGAAATGGTGGGGATAACACTTGAAAATTAAAACGGTCATAACTCTTAAACGGATACGTTTTTTTCGATAATTCTTTTTGTAACTACATACTAAAGTTATGCCCTTTCATCCATTAAAGTAACTGTCCCGTTTTCATATACAACCTGTATACCATCATTAAGTTAATAGCATAATTTATTTGAATATTTCTTTCTTAGCTGTATTCTAATTAGGTTAGTGATTTCACGATATAGCTGAGATGGGTTGGAGACACCCTCCATAACACTGACAAGAATTTTCCAACTCTGATCATTATCGTTTTACTTTATGTTTAAAATAACCCGTCGAGTGCTCATTGGATTTAATATTAAAACTTTCATATAAATTGCAAAGAATGAATTGGACGATGTCAGTTTAATTAATTAAACTTCATGACTATAAGTTATAAGTACTCAATGCAATAAGATACTAATAAGTTTATAAGCTGCAGATAGAAAAAAAAATGCATTGCAAAACTTTTCAAATCAATTGCATTTTAGCTGATCTGAATCTATGTTGAATAATATGATCTGAAATTTAACTGAAGGCCTCCAAAACGCGTACACATGAAAAGTATGAACAAGTCATAAACAATAGTTTAGTACGAATCTTTTCAGCTTTCCTTACGCATGGCTTTGAAATCTCAGAAATTTTACAGAAATGAGAGAGGTTCAGAAATTTTACGGCCAAATAGCCGTTTTGTATTTTTATCTGATTATGAAATCAAATAAAATCAAATACAGATGAAATCAAATTATACAAAGCATAATATTACGTAATTATTTGAAATAAAGTACTGCTTAGAAATGATAAACTCAGCGGAACGGCCTTATATTCTATGTCATAAATATAACTCCAATATAAATTACATTAATTCTGAATAACCATAGTGCGGGAGATGTTGTCTTGTTTCAAGTAGTTTATATTTCGAAAAAGCAGAGCCTTTTGAAAATGGGCAATACTGAGCGACGTCACCTTAAAGTATAACTAATCTATATAACTATATAAATGTAAGTTATAAGATCTTTTTACTTGTTTCTTTGAATTCTTTCAGAACTTTTTAAATGTAAAATTCTTTTAATTTAGTATTTTTATGCAATTTTGTCTGATGTTATAAATTAATAGTACAACTTTTATTACAAAGCAGTAGTTATAAAACCACTATCTTAGTTTGTGTGAAACAATTTAGATATTGCAGCATCGATGGCTATTAATGACTAATTGAATGACTACCTACTATTTTTTTTAAATAAAAAAGCATTAAAACAAAATTTTAAGGGAATGAAATAAACAGTCGATATTTTCTGCAGTATATATATTTGTTTTACCAGTAATAAACTGGAATTACTCATTTCTCGCAATGATCACATAACAGATAGCTCTAGTTCCATTGAGTACGCATGAAGCAATTTGTAGATTGGCAAAGACGATAGTAAAGAGAGGGTCGCAGTAAATTATCTAGTCGTAATGTGCTGTTTGTTCCGGATACATTTGTAAAGAGAACTACTTGTATTTCTTGTCGTTAAAAGTAATTTGTTCCGTTTCCACTTAGATTTTTAAATTAGGTATTAGTATATATTAGGTATTAGGTATAGTAGATATAATACTAAGCATTTAACTTACTATATGCTCGCGTCTTTTGCTATTGTATCTCCCTAAATTTTATAACTGATTCATAAGTGTTTAATCCAAAGAAAATAATTTTAGATACAGAACATAGTATTTTTGTTATCGCTTTTTGATCGCTAATCGCCATTAATTTTTATTATTTTCCTTAGTTTTATTTGTTCGGCTATACGATATCTTCAGGTAAGTTGTTTATGCAACGTGAGGATACGGCTAGACTATAAAACGCGCCTATGAAGAAATTTATGAAATTGTATTTATTGCGCTGCAGTTATTAAAGCCTTTTTAAAAGCAATATATTACATATAACGTATAATATGTAAAATTAAACTGATTTCTCGTATTGGTTGAAGTTTCATGATCCTGTATTTTTTGAGATTTGATTCTTTTATGATTTTGTTTCAAAAACTATGGAACTTAATATACGACAATATAAGTATTTCTACTTACTTGTATTTTCATTAAAAATCGCATATTTTTCTTTTTAAAAAATAACTAACACATAAATTTTACCCGTTACCTAGCAGAACACAAAAGTTCCGGACATGTTAAAAATATTCATATTTCTGATTATCTTAGAAATTTCCAAGATCACTATTTATTTTATTACACTTATATATATATATATATATATATATATATATATATATATATATATATATATATATATATATATATATATATATATATATATATATATATATATATATATATATATATAAGTGTAATAAAATAAATAAATATATATATATATATATATATCACACTTGTTTCGTTTAAAAAAACAGATATGTTGCGGTGCCAATTACTTGAGTTATCTTTCAAGTTATTTTTCTTAAAATACAATAACAGGATAGCAACAACATCTGCGCTATTCTCTCTGTCTACTCTAACTGGCATTAAGACATATGTATCGTAGGTAAGACCTACAATGCAGTACCTTCAGTAGCAATGTTTAGATACGTAAATAATTTTATTGACAGACATATAGAGTTGACATTATAAATATTATATTGTAACAATTTTAGAGATGCTACACTGTATTTCTAGACGTAGACAGAAACGCGAGCATTATTTAAATAAAAGGTTATCAATAGCATGCAAAATATTGTGTACTCTAAAATGTAGATACACATACATGGATTCTATTTCCTGATTGACAAAAACAACAAGATTGTTTCTAGTTGACTCAGCGTCACGTCGTATCATATTGAGAGCTTTTCCCTCAATTTAAGAGGTCCATGCGCGAGACGCTCATGCTAGATCTATCTTTTTGTTAATATCATTAGACATAGGCTACACAGTGTCACACTGATCGTGGCAGGACAGTCATATAGAAACACGTTATGACGCATGCACGTATTCATCGTATGTATTACCCCACTTCGTGCTGTGTTGCGCGAACTAAAATACATGTACCATAATTTGGACAATGGACACGCATTGATTTTATCCTAAGCACAATTATCGATGACATTGGTTTCAAACCAAATTAATCTAGAATTTAAATTACATAATTGAAATTGAAAGTTTAGTAAAATTTATAATTTTAATATTCTTTTAGATTACAAATGATATTTTTATTAAAAATAGACAGAGATGAGAGGACCATCTACACAGTTATTAAAATTTCTCAGGTAAACGAAATGTCTAACAACACAAAAATGTCTAAATTTATTGAACGACATTAATTGCTAAATAAAACGAAAATATTACAAACGTCGTTTTTACACAAAGTTCGCGGAGTTATTGGATAAATGAATTCGAGACACTAACGTCGAAAATGAATGTTAATTGAAATATGCAAAACATAAAATATATATACAGAATATAAAATGCATAACGTGGTCAGATATTTTTGCAATATAAACGATAAAATAGAAGATAATAAAAAGAGTGGAGTGTATGGAGGTGTAATATTGATGGCGTATACGCGGAACACACAGCTAGTAGTTTTGAAATCTAACGCGCAAAGAGTATACATATAGGTAGCAGTTTTTAAAAATAATTATCCTTGATAGTCCTCTTTCGCAAAACATCTTATTGAATCAGGTCACAATATATCCAATAGTCAAACAATCAAAACTTTAAAACTTTGAGTGAAAAGATAGCCTAAGCCTAATTTAAAGTGAGCTTACATACGCTTACAACGCCATTGTATATAACCAAGGAACTTAATTTGAGGAAAAACATACAAAAAAATAATAATTTTTTTAATATCTTATTTATTTCGTCGCTTCCAGTGCTTAATCAAAGGTAATATAAATAAGTTTATACCGTGAGTACATTTTATTATTCGTATCGTGTTTTGAATTTGTAATTCGACAAACAAATGTTAAAGTATTATATACATATTAAGACCAAATAAACTATTACGTATTATATACATACTTATATGTAAACTATTATAAATAATAAAAATATAGACATTAATACAATTTATAATCGAATTGGCAATAAAATTAATATCAAATACATGAAATATTTATCGATTGTATTTATTTCGATCGAGATGAATAATTTAACAAAATAAAATGTTTAAGACACTAAAGATAAACATTTTTTTATGAGTGTGGACCACATCACATTTATAAATTGATAAATTCTTAAAATTTATTTCCAGACATCTGTGAGATTTAGGACTAGTTGTATTTTTCTTATAACGCTTCATAAGGCGCCGTTAGTTTCGAGATATTTCGGATGTAGTTTCAGAGATAGAGATATGCATAAGTAACCTCATAGGGTTTTTTAAGGTACGGACTGAAATAGAACACAAAATAATTAGTAATGTAATCTTTATTTGTTTATTCGTATTTATGGTTCGTATTTTTCATCCGATTGCGATGAACCAGGATTCAAGCTATCTCCATAGATAGCTTGAATCCTGAGGAAGGACATAGGCTATTTTAAAAATAAAAAACACTAACGAAGTCGCGGGCACTAGCTAGTAATTCGTAAAAAATTAAAATATTTTCAAATTTATATAAAAATGTATGACATACATACTTGCATATTATTATTAAGTTTCTTTTAAAAACGGGATGATCGTTTATTACAAACAGTGAATGGTTGTTTATCAGAAATGTTTTTCGGGGCTGTATATTTATGAATGACTGAAATCATAAAAGTTTCCGATGAAAAATTCCGTTTGTTCTGAGTCATTGTTCCAATATGGACTCTGAATCAGGGACTGAATTAAACGGTGTGTACTAAGTCAAATAGGCATCGCGTGTATCGAAGGACTTCCAATAAGCAAGGGACGGGACAATATATTAATCTACTGCTAATGTGGTGTGCCCTCTGGCGGCATTTAGAATGAACTAAACTCAGTTGTATTGATGACTTCGCTTTGTCTACGTCGGGTGGTCGTTCCGTCTGTATAACTTTGGGCGTGTTGTTGCGAATGGTTGCGACCTTTTCCTACGGTCGTTGAAGGGTTTTCAGTCATTTAATCCTGCTGAGATCCAAATGTAATATAGTGACAGGAATATCAATCACTTTGAAGTATCGCTTGCTGAGTACCTAGGCATTTCAGTAGTAGAATTTCTAAGAAAACTTGAAAATACTCACATCCGAACCAAATAAAAATAAACCAAATAACAAAATTTTATTTAATATTTTATAAACAAGCAAATAATTACTTAATTCTTGGATCTAACCCCAATTCCATTAGAGCAATAATCTTGTTGATTGCTTAAAAATATTATACAATAATAAACTCTATGCTTGTACAAGTAGGACTAATAGCTTTTCACTATTATTTCCAATGTAATAATCAGTAAATATTGTCAATTTGTGATGATCGTATTAAAATGAAATCAATGCCATTACTAAATAATTGGACTACGATTAGATCAGTTATAGTTTTAAGCGATTACTATGTTCATATTTGCAGCGAGAGAAATAACCATATTAATTAAACTTTTGTCTGACGGAGAAATCGCGAAATATTTGCAACAGTATTTAATGCAATTCGAAATTCAGATTAAGACAACACCTGTCTGTTGCTATAACTACGGCCATTAAAAAGATGCATGTGTGCGAAACTAATTCTGGCGCTCCCTGGTTTGTTGCACCCGTTGTACATCACGTGGGTCACGCCCCAAGTACAGTTTGATTTTATTGTATGTGGTGGTAAAAACAGCCTGTAGTTGGCAGGTTTCGGTTGGGTTCATGAAATTTTTAGTAGCTTTCCTCTGTATTTATTTAAAAGTAGTAAAATTAAAAAGTGACGTTAACCTGGAGCTCGTGTTTACGACTGTTGTATGAATATATAGACTTTCATTTGCGTGATATATCATGACGTATATTGATGTCTATGTATATATGTATCTATAATTTTAAGTACGATTTTCATAGCTTATATAATGTTAGATAGCAGTAAATAATATTGTCTTAAAAAGTTTTTAATTTTTTTATACAAAATTAATTTTAAGGCTCTAATTGGATCCATTTCGGTATTTATTATGATTAATAAATAACACAATATTTTATACGTTGCTTTAAGAGTTATTTATTGTCAAAGACTAATTAAAATGCTACATGAAACTAGGACATTATGATTATTCTTGAAATCATTTTTACGAGTGTTACAACTCGTTGAAGATGGAAAGAAACGACAATAACAAGACCGTATCAAAATATTACCTTGATTATTTGATAATATAATTGAATGGTTATCAGAATAAGCCCATCGTCAATTATGAAATGCACACAGAGTTTTCCAAATAGATAACACATGAAATAGAAATTAAAATAATCGTCTATGGTAAATGTTCAAATCCTTCCACCTCGCTTAGTTTAACCCTAAAGCAGCATACGTTTTCATAACGTCCCAAAAGCTTTTTATCTGAGAGCAAAGCCGTCGATAATGATGCTCACGGCTAGAGCTGCCACGCTTTCATTAAGTTTTCTAGTTCACAAACGTTGTATTAAACCCTACCCTAAGAGAAACAAGGATGAACAATGATTTAGTATTTAAGTGAAAAGGACGAAACACTCATATGTCCCCGTACTTGATCCTATTTATCATGTGCGGGACTTATTAAAGCGACCAGCACGCGTGTTGTCATGATGCAAACTTTAAAGTTAAAGAAAACTTAGAGTCGATAGTACATAATTTGTCGTTACATAATTTATAACATTATGACTTTCCGACTTGTTAATCATCAATATTTTACTACATAATCTTCGTTTTACAAGGATAAACGTAAGGAAGTATTTATTTGAGAAATTATACGATATAATGCGTTATAATTAAATTTTGTTTGTGTTTAATAATTTACAACGAATGTTATTATTATTATAAAAGATTAAACTAACAATGCACAACTCTTAGGTCAACAGATTGCAGTTTCTATTCATATGTAGATTGCTACAAAAAATCCAATAAACAAGACATAGGGTACTCACATCTCCCCTACATCATTATTGAAAAGAATGTTAGCAATACAGCAAGCTTATCCCGGGGTCGTTTTACCAAAAGAGTTAGACTAACGAATGGCCACCCTACTCAGGGACTCTCGTTACGCTTGACACTTCAATTTGAGATCCGAAGTATATTTAACCAAAAATGTTAATTCGTCGATTGGACATGGATTGTCTTTATGAAGAAACTCAAAAAACAAAATTCCGATGTTGTAATATGCATTAGGTATTATTCTAGATACTGAGTTACGCTTCTAAATTATTACTTTATTCGCTTTTAATTGGTTATCATACATATTATATATTTTAGGTTCTCAATAAAATGCGAGTTTTGCTTAAAGTATACACACATATATATTAGGTATTTTCTATTTTTTTTATTGATTCCATTAAAATGTGCTACGGCATATTTTGTTACTTATAAATGCAATAACGTTCAAACCTATGTATGTGAACAATATTTATTGTTATTGCTGATCTAACTGTTGCTCGCGACTTCGTCCGCGTGCACTTAGAAGGTAACGTCACTATCGTCAATCTTATTACAGGGGTTTTATGTACGCAACATAACATAATCGTGTTGTTGTTAAGGACGCAGATGTAGAGCTGAGGGCGTCATCATCGAGCATACTAATATGTTGCTTAAGTGACTGTGCGAAAAAGACTCCGCTTGTATCTGCAGGTGCAGCCGCTGTGTATTGTCAACGTCAACACTCCGCGATATGCGACCGTGTAGGTACTTGGTGATAAATAGTCAAATAGTGATAGAAATATTGGGCGATAAATTGTTAAGATTCTTTTCTGGCTCGACGAAACAGATGACTGGCCCGTTGGCGCAGTGGCATATGCATCTGCTTACCAAGCTAGGGTCCCGGGTTCGATCCCCGGTCAAGTCAATTTAGGAAATGAACTTTTCTAAATTGGCTTGGAGTCTGGGTGTTACTGGGAGAACTCCCCCAGAGTTCTTTGTGCGGTACCCATATAGTACAAACTTACTGCTTAGTTTGGGGTCACGCAATCTGTGTAATTGTCTAGAGTATTATTATTATTATTTCCATACATTTTTATGATTCTTCGTGACTTTTCATCAAAACCCTATTCATTCTCGCTTATAATTTTTTCCGCTAAATATAGATACTTACTTAAAACAAACAGTATTTAATATGCCATTTTGTCGTCAATATGGTGTATTTATAGAAACCCGTTATTTTGATTTACCGCTTAATTCCGCGACGTCCTTTCAACTGATAATAGAATAACTAAAATTTTTGACTTGTATTCAATCCATAATCCACATTTTTTGCAACTAACGTCGAATCTAAAAGCGGACGTTTAGGCTACTGAGAAACTATGTTCATAAAGTCCACAAAAACTTGGGAACTTGGTTATTGCACTGATCATCGTATATCCGTGAGATAGCCGTTACAGCCTACAATTGATATTCTTCAACTAAACCGCAGATAAAATTTTCGCTCAAACAGAAGCAAATGGACAAACACAAAATTCTAGAAATATTTGTTTTGGATTCATAAAAGCTCCAAAGGTGTAAACTGTCAAGCGCTTTTTTTATGCTTTCTGTCTTTGTTACAGTTATTGAAGCGTAAATTTGTGTTCGTATTTTGCGTAGGTGAAGGACAACAATCGCGGACATAATTTTAAGTGACATCTAATATTTATTTCTTAATTGATATTCAGTTATAATGTTATAATCCTTTATATAATGATTTTAGGTTTTCTCGTTTAAAAGCATTTTGTGCTTAAGTTTTAATAGATTTGCATGTCGATATCAATTTCTCTCTTGCTATAATTATACTTATAATACTATACACAATTAGGAATCCATCACAAATAATTGTTTGTGTGGGCAATTAAACTCATCGTTCTCGTTATTTACTCATTTTAATGGAAGTAATTACACAATTTAGTAGTAGTTTTAATACTTCAATTATGTTATTGAACTACTTAAATGGTTATAACTGTGAAGTTATATATTACATATTAATGTTAAAATGCTTCATCGATTTAATCGGTTGCTGAAGTACTTTCTCTGTCAATCGATAAAAGTAATTAAGCTACCTCATATGTACTAGTACATGTATTTAAATATGTAACGTCGATCGAGAGGTCGTGAGATGTTTAGTACGAGTATTATCTATTGTATTTGTCGCCTTTTATAAAAAAAAGGTAAGGATTGCTCGAACGATTTCAATATTTGTTTAGTGAACCGAACCTGCGTATCAGTAATAAAAATGTTCATCTGCAGGAATGTGAAGTATTCACATATTAGGCTATTCCCGTCCATTTTTCCGCTTCCATGCCGCTTAGCACAACTTCAGAGGTAGATTCATACTGCGGATGCGTTTGTTTTGTTCAAATTTATTTTATCAAGTAAACGTTGGCCTTCAGTTCAGTGAGCTAGAGATAATGCGTTATGCGGGTACAGCGGCCCCCGCGCTCTCTGTACACCTTGCTACGGGATGACTAATGAGTGAAGTTATTCGGTTAATTATTTTTGAAACAACAAGATTAGTGAGAGTTTTAATGTTTCGAATTGGTTAGAAGAGGTTTAATCAAGAATGAGGTGAATTAAATTGTACAGGGAGATCTACGGAATCATTTTCTATTTACTTTGATGATAGCGATCAAAACATATAATATACATACATATGTGTATATAAAGAATCACTAGGGTGGCCCAAAAAAACCAATATTTTTTTTGAGTCTCCTACGAAAATATATTAGTTTATCATGTTTTAAGAGCCCTCTCCGAAGATCAGTTCAAAAAAAAATTTTTGCGAGGTCGCTCCAAATTTTTTAAAATTTCCAAAATCGTCGAAAATCGATTTTTTCTTTTTTTTTAATTTTTTTTCTCATTATTCCACTATTTTATACATTAAAAATAATAAAGATCCTGAAAATTTCAAGTCGATATTTTGAATTTTAAAGGTCGCTCAAGATTTTTTAACTTTCCTAGTAGATTACTTCAGATGTTTTCAAGCGACATTTAAATATGAATATTAGTGTATTTTTTACATTTTTAATTGAAGTTGACATACTCAAGAATATATGTTTTATTTAATTTTTTTAAATCTCCACAAAAGAAAAGTTACAAAATTTGTTCCATAGTGACGATATAGCATAAACTTCAAAAAGCAAGTTTTTCTGTATACCGCCAATTCGCTAACACACTCATAGTTACAATTTTAAAAATGAGTTAAGCCATATAATATTATTATGATGTGTTAGTGTGTCGTGCGTGCATATGCCGTGTGCGTCTTGATCTTTAGTGACAACCTGACAAGTGTATACAATGTAAAGGGTGTTTGGAACATTATATTTATTTAAATACTTGAGAGAGAGTGAGATTAATAAATACACCAATGTTATACGCTATAAATAAATAAATATGCAGTATGCATTATGCATGCACACAAACATATTATACAGGTTGTATATGAAAACGGGACAGTTACTTTAATGGATGAAAGGGCATAACTTTAGTATGTAGTTACAAAAAGAATTATCGAAAAAAACGTGTCCGTTTAAGAGTTATGACCGTTTTAATTTTCAAGTGTTATCCCCACCATTTCTCGTAAAATTGGGTTGATCGTGTACAGTTACAGATTTTAAATCTTACGTTTTTTTTATTTTGTAATAATTTCATCCGTTACTGAAATACAGCCTGAAAACCCCCATTTGGGGTATACGCATTATTTTCTAAAATGGTTTTCAGGCTGTATTTCAGTAACGGATGAAATTATTACAAAATAAAAAAAACGTAAGATTTAAAATCTGTAACTGTACACGATCAACCCAATCTTACGATAAATGGTGGGGATAACACTTGAAAATTAAAACGGTCATAACTCTTAAACGGATACGTTTTTTTCGATAATTCTTTTTGTAACTACATACTAAAGTTATGCCCTTTCATCCATTAAAGTAACTGTCCCGTTTTCATATACATCCTGTATATATCCTATTTTAATTTTTTATTTATTTTTTTTTTATTTAGAGGTTATCCATATAATGCTGCTTCAATTTGTTTTTTTTTCGTTAATATTTGTTTTAGCTCGTCAGGTAACTCGTTTATTATACGAGTATGGCACTATACATTTTATCTGATTTCGTCCGTACAGGTTATTATAACTAGGAATTATTAATTTATGTTTTCGTGACAGTTGTGTATTTTTCCCCGTATTAATAATAAGTTTTTATACGGTCGTTGAAGTAGTTTTCTGTTAGTAGCATATATTTAATTTTTTTATGTACTGGTAAAATTTTGCAGAATCGAAAAAGACCACTGTGATTATCTGTGTATCGTTGTTTAATTTTTTCTGGTACTATTGTTTTCAGTATTCGCCATTGGAGTTCGTATATTTTATTTAAAAGTGTTTTACAAGTTAAACCGTAACTACTCAAGCCGTATGTAAAGCGAGAGAGTCGCAAAAAATTTATAAAAAATAGTTCTGTAAGATAAAATTATAAAATATTGTTAACTTTTAAATATATGTTAGTAATTGACTTTAGTTGTCTCTAAAATTCATAAAAAGTTTATAAAAATGATAATTTTTGAAAATTAAATAAATTTAAAAAACATAAAAAGTTAAAAATAAATTGACGACTTCACAATTTTGTACTTAATAGGTTTACTTTCATTTATTTTTTAAATTTTTTTAATATAGATTTGATTTTGTTATATTTGTCTATGATTATAGCATTTTTAGTAAAAATACCTATGTATTTTGTTCATTTAGGATTACCTAAAAAGTTATGAATGTTTGTCAAATACAGTGTAGTAGTAAAAATCGTCTCTAAATTTTTTTTTAAATCAATTTTCGACGATTTTGGAAATTTAAAAAACTGGAGCGACCTTTCAAAAATTTTTTTTGAGCTGATCATTGGAGAGGACCCTTAAAACATGCTAAACTATCATATTTAGAGACTCGAAAAAAAAATATTCGTTTTTTCGGGCCACCCTAATACACACATATATCTTGTATGGTTTCCATTACGGACGGTCAGATTTTCGATTTACTTTGAAGATAGCGATCAATTTTATTATACAGGAATTAAATATTCATAGTCATTTCATTTCTTTAAAATTAGAATTCATTATTGTATTTATTTTCGTTGGTGATTATTTATTATTATCCTTATTCTGTTTCACTCTACCTAAGTGGATTTTAATGTTTTCTACGTATTAACAAAGTTAATTCCATAACTTTTGATTTTGCTCTCAAAGTGACGGTAGTTCTAAGCTGAAACCTAAGTTAAGTATATTAAATATGGTAGATATACCATTTAAACCTTTATACCATTTAAGATTTAAACATTAAGTTTCGTAACATAATCATTAACATAATTAATGGTTAGGTACTTTAGAATACATTAGTTTTCTTGCACGATTAAAATATATATATAATTATATAATAACAGCAATATAAGGCGTCTAATAAGGTAGCGCGAGATTTTAAAAAGATAAATTGTGTAAAAGTAACAGTTAATTACAAGATGGTGCCATCAGGAATAAATATGAAAGGGAAGTGTCCGGTAAGCTTGCCGATATAGATTGAAAGAGATCAGTACGGATTTAGATGAATATTAGTAAGATCTTAGGAACAGAATGTTTAAGGCTGCAAAAGAAGTGTGCGAAATAAGATTGTGAATAGTAATAAGCGTGATGTGTGGTGGGAACATGAAGTAAAAGAGAAAACATATTGTTGAACGAAAAAAAAACTTTAAATTATTTTGGAAAGAAGGACGTAAGTAATGATGTGTGGACACCTTGCGAATGAATAAAAAGAGTTCGAAAAAGATTATCAGGTAACTGACAAAAAAGACGTTTTGCAGCAACAAAGTGATCATTATAGAGAACTGTGTGTCTCTGAGACTGAGAGCAATCCTAGATTTTGCCACATCTGGGTTAGGGACCGAAGGAAGTCAATACTAATAGTATGAGCAATAAGAAGTTTGAACTGAGGAAAGGCTGCGGAAAATGACGAGGTGGCTGCTGAGGTTATCTAGTATGGTGGTTCTAGGGTCCGGGATACCTTTTATAAACTGCGCGATCTTTGCTGGCAGAAGGGAAATTCTGGAGGACTTTGCACTGCAGTCATAGTATTGCTTTATAGAAGGAGAGGTTTTCATTAGACTGCTTGCTATAGAGTCATCAGCTTGTATTCATTAAACATATTTCAAACGAAAGACATTTTTGAAAGGTGTTTGTAGGAGGCACAAAATTGTTTTAGAAACAGTAGGTTTTGTACGGATCAGATTTTGTCGCTCCGCATGATCGTGGAAAGGTTTCTGGCCATAAGTCATAGAGAAAGTTTTCTGCACTTTTGTGGGTCTAGAAAAAGCATCTAAGTAATTCGAAAAAAAAATTTGACATTTTCTGCCAGTTTGGTATGGAGGGCCGCTTACTGTGGACTGTGCGGTCATTATATCTTGACTACAGAGTCCGTGTAAGGGTAGATGGTAACATGTCGCCTAGGTTCGAAACTTATTTAGGCGTTAGACAAGATTGCGTGATGTCTGCCTAGTTATTCGTGCTGCATTTGGAAAGTTAACTTTAAAGTTAGCTTCCGTTATATTAAAAGTAAGTTTGAATAGAATGATATGCGTTGGCACACAATGTGGTGGTAAACTGTCACACAGTGGTAACTGTTCTTTATACGCTGCAGAGACTGTGCTTATAGCGCCATCAAAAGCAGAATTGCAGAATCCAGTTACGTGCATGAAAGAAGACAATGAAATATGAATGTGAACAAAACTAAGATTTGGGTCCTTAAAAGAGATATGTGGACGACAAATTAAATATGGGAAATGAGAAAATGTCTAGAACAGGTGAATGAAACTGTATATCTAGCGAGTGTAATTTCCAGCGTGGAAGATATGAGTTGGATGTTAAAAAATGGATAGCAGTTGACAATAAAGTTAACGATGCTTTATCCGAATTAGTAGTGTGAAAAGGCTTAAACCTTATAAAAGCCGCATTATAGATGGCCACATCTACAATGGGGTGTTGGCGTCGATTTTATTATATGGTAGTGAAGCCTGGATATACTCAAAATTAAGTAAAAGTAAGATGAATACGGTGAAAATGACGTTCTTCACAGATTGCACACGGTTTTCTCACAATGTGCGGTATCACCCTCGCAGATAAAATAAGCAATGAAGATGCATAGTATGGCAGGGTTGGATGACAGTTTAAAGAGGGTTCTGGTATTTAGAACGAGTGGCGACCGTTTGACGAAGAAAATCTACGGAGCGAAAGCGAGTGGGTAGCAGAAGCTAAGGAATACCAAGATGTACTTTTCAACTGCATGCTGGTATCTGATTGAGCTGAAATTTGGCACATTTAATTAAGTTTGGTGACACTGCAATGTTATGTTATCATCAAGCTGGTCTGATGATGACGGAGACGGATAGTGTCCATAGGAATTCCTGAACTAAACATGATAAACCCATCGTGTTTGGGCTCGTTTGATTTATCTTGATGAGCACTCTTATTTTAGATGATTTCCTGGGTCTGATGATGGAATCGGTAGATGGCGCTGGGAAGTCTATAGTAAAATAATGCATCCCTTTCAGTTATTTGATTGGTCTTGACATATGCATTAGTCTAGGGCTTGTTGACGGAGTTCATTTTCTTCTCGAGTGGGTTGTAAGGCCGATTACAGTTGGAGTAGAAAGGCGGTGATTGGAAAATTACAATGAAATAGTATACTTTACAGTAAAATGATGCAAACCTGACGACACAAGGTTTTAGTTTTAGTAGTCGGCTCAGCTAGACCTGCTCTTAGTTTTCAAGATACCCGTAGGTCTCTTACACGACATTAACTACTTTTATTGGTAGTAACCGAGATGAAACGCATACCTTGCGTTCAAAGCAGGGAATAAATTCTGAACAAGCAAAACAGTATATAGAACACTCGCATACCTAGGCGAAAATGTGTGAGAAGAATGATGAGATTCGAGAAAGCGAAAGAAGTATGTAAGGACCGCGACGCTTGGCGCTCCGTCCTCACTGACTACCCAGTTGGGTATACGGCGTGAGGATATGTATGTATGTATGTATATAGAGAGATAAATTAATAAAAACAAGTCCAAAAACTGATTAGACTAAAAACTAAAAAAAAATTAAAAACAAGCTGTTATTAAAAAACTCAACTAAAAGGTAAAAATAGATTTAAGTAAAATTTATCTTAATACTCGAGTTCAGAATAGTCCCTTCTTCGGTGACTCATCATATAGGCGTACGTTGGTGGGTAAGTTCTAATGACGTACAGTATGCGTACAGATGTAGATAATTTCAGAATGTCAAACGTACCTACATGCATTTTAAAAACTTGAGACACTAAATTATTTGTAGTCTTAGTAACAGATGGCGTCTCAAGCTTTTAAAATGTGTATATATTTAATATTTTGAAATGATCTTTGTTCATTAGCTTAACGCTTGGTGCTCCAACCTCTCTGACTACCCCGTTAGGGATGCAGCGCGAAGACACGTATGTACGCATGAATGTAGTTCAGTTTTTTCAATAGAAGTTTGTTTTTCATTTTTTTAATTTTTTTCAATTTACAACTGTTCAAACCATTCAGACGGTGTGGAAATGAATGTTCGTAAATAAAGAAAATAAAATAGTATCCCTTCGTATATAAAATGCAAAATCATGCATGGTATACCATTTCGCTAAAAGCATTGATGAGAATGTTTTGGTGATTAATCGAGTTTTCATTAACGTCGCATCGAAAATGACATAGTTATATATCGCCAGTTCAATCAACTTCGTTTCAATAACAATTTTTCATTCTCGACACACTAATTAAGTGCTTTTCATAAATATTCCAATATTATTGCTACCTGATTCAAGCTATTCTGAACTTTAAAAACTTGGGGATGAGTTTAAAATCGCGAAAAGATTAGTATGTCGTAACAGCAGACTTGAAAGCGACATCCTTAGTAACAAGTGTAAAATATTTTCCCCAATCGTCGTACCTGGCGCCCCCTAGGGATATTTCAAGGGTGAATAAGCTCGCATAATGGCAAAGGGTACAATATTTTAAATTTCAATCGCAGTGAGCGGTCCAGCCACTCTGTAGGGTGGCGTAAGAACAAAGATTTCACCCTGTGACTTTTTCAAAATGTTACAATACATAAAAGTATAAACGTATTGTGTTCGAAAGTAATATAATTGCGAAAAACGTTGAATCAAAGATATTGGGAATTTACCATATTTTATACAGATATTTCCTAATTCTAAATTGAAAAGTATTCATTTTAATTTTCGTTTTTATTTATGGCCTTCAAACTATCCTTTAAAAAAAAACCGACATAATTGAAATACTGAAAAGTACAAACCAACTATCCTTTAATAATCAAAACTCGAGTACAAAAATAACTTTATAAATACGATACAAATACTTATACCATTAAAGATAATTTCTGAAGTCGATGACAAGCATACAGTTAGTATACTTAGCGGGATAGAAGAAAAAACATGAGTTGTCAAATGAAACCGGAACTGAATTGCATTTGAGTGTATCAAATTTGACTATGAGTGAGTGTTTTTAGAGATGTCTTGGCACTATCGACATTATATCGGTGGATTGCAAACAATCACGCTCAAAATGATGTGAACGAAAAGCCATGAACCTAATATACGTTGGACGTACACTTTTCAATTAATCTTTGGATCGTAATCACGCTGGATGTCAAGTTCTACAGATATTGTGCAATAAAGTAATTTCTGTCTACCGCCACTTAAGCAGTACTTCTTTTGACATGCACATTAAACATAACACATTATCTACTTTATCTACTACATAATATATGAACTTCTCAGATACAATAAATAAAAAATTGTGCAAGGGACAGACAAACACGATTTAATTATATGAAACATTTTTCTAAACGACAGTGATGTGAGACGATAACGTTGTCCCAGAAAAATAATAATATTTTTGTAATTTTACAATAAAACATTTTTATTTATTTTTAAACTGTTATTTTAATTTTATTTTTAATTATGTTTCTTATGTTTTGCTGCTTCTTCTTGATCGTTTATTTTAATTGTGAACATTTATTAATTTTACTTTTCTTAGCGTCAATGAAAAATCATTATTCATAATCAGCTTTTGCTGTGATGTTGAAAGTTTTTGCGAATATTGTCTTTGTACGCATATAACGCTGCAGGTCGCCTGGAGTCTGAGATTTATGTTCACGTGTAACAGGAAACAATTTTATAGCACATTATACGTATACAACCTGTACACATCGAACCCACTGTTGGACAAAGGCTTGGTCTAAAAGGAGGAAATCATCATATTCACCACGCTTGGAAGAAATGGGGTAGTAATTCACAGGCGTTACCACTGCCACAAGGAACATCCACCAAAAGAAAAGCTACATGACGTCAGCAATAATTACAAATCAACTACAATTGCAAATGTTAATGCTTTGCTATGTAGGTACTGTAATACATAATATAAACAAATATCAACCGCAACCAGGACAAATTCTGTAAACATCTGTAAACATTCTTTCTTCAAAATACGTCTGCGATTTCTTTGGATGAAACAGTTATGCTTGAGATGTCTGCTACACACCAATGAATTTTTGTGAGGCTCCCAGTCTATTCCATTTAGCATTCGTATCTATTTTTATCGAAGAACGGCATTTATATTAAACCTGGAAATTATTGACAAACGTTAAATATTTTTTTTGTATCTGTTTAACATAGTTATAAAAAGTTTTGTTTTCATTATCTATAGAATAACGTGAACAAAGACCGTAAAAAAACAAAATTATTGGAAAATATCGACTTGCTGATAAATTGTGTTCAATCTCTACGATGAACTTTTCAAATTCACGAATATAATATCTTTTTACTTTACACATACTAAGGTATAATCAAGTAATTTTGACAATAAATGCAATGAAAATAAGAATAGTGAATATGGTAATAGTGAGTATGGTAATTTTGTATTTACCTGTGCAACGTATCTTTGTGTGGGTTATTGTTGTAAACTACATCACAATTTAACACAGAATACGATACCCTTACTATTTTGTTGTTTTTACAATAAAATTTATGACGATTGCGAAAAAATTCAAAAAATACAAATAACTTTTAACTTGACAGGAGACTAACGGAGACTAAATAGTTTTCAAACTAGTTCTACGAACACTTTGTTTCTGACTCTTTGCTTTTTTTCTAGTTCTGTGGCGGAATGATATACAAGAGCATCATTAGTTTAAATTAAGCTTATAAGCAGTTAGCGTTATTTGGTGTATCTTCGAGGTCCAAGCTCCAATACCAGTGAAATTTAACCACTTCGGAAATGGAACCACTTCGGAATTATATCTTTTCGAACACTAAAAAAAATCCAAATCGGTGCACAATTGACGAAGTTATCGGTGAACATACATAAAGAAACGTACAGACCACCATAGAACCTTCTCTTCTTTTGAAGTAAGTTAAAAATATATAAGTCTCGCGATAATGTTCCACATTTTATACACATACGTATGATAAATGAATGATAGTCTGTGTATCATTTTCGGTCGGTTATGTTTAACACGTTACTGGAAAACTTTGGAAAGTAAGTAGACAGCCGTGGCAGGTCGTTAGTATGGAATAAATAGTGTATTAGTCATAAGTTCACATAACTTTATGGCAGTTTGTAGATACAACTTACACCATACATACCTACATATCTTCACGCTGTATCCCTAACGCAGAGGTCAGAGAAGACGGAGCACCAAACGTCGCTGTCCTCACATACTTTTTTCGCTTCCTCAAATCTTATCATTCTCCTCACACACTTTCGCTTAGATATGCGAGCGTTGACATTTTCGTCTGCTAACACTCTGGCTATTTGATCTTCATAAGTTAGCCTTGGTGTTTCCTGACCTCTTTTACCACTCGCTTTCACTTGTAGTTTTTCTTCGTCAGTCTTTCACCACTCATTATTTCTATGTTCTCATTTAACTTACACCGCATACATTTAATACAAAACTTAATTAAAAATATCTTGACAAAATAATATACTTAATTGAAACATAAGTTTTATAGCAAAGAAACTTAAGTTTTATAGTAAGTTTAATTACCGTCGTGTTACATTTTAATGCATGTAAACAGAAACAAATATTACCTTTTTTAAATATATGTATGTCGTAAAAACTCTTTTTTTCATTTCACTGCTCCCTCTCAGTCGTTACTTTTTTTCACACTGAGATTAATTTTCAAATCGCTATCGGGGTCTTACGCTTATTGACGAGGAATTTGTTACGACAGAGTTCACCTTTTCAGTTAAATTGCAAATTTTATGCGGCGCGCAGATAAAGTACCTATAATCATTATTATAACTCATAAATTTGATTGAAATTCGGTCACATTTTCGGAGGCGCTTATCGCGTGGCTGCAGTCGGCTTGAAAAATGCTCCTCCCTGAATCCGAGATTTGAGCAACGACTGCTCGTCGTCGCTTCCAATCGATTTACGTTTAGTGCTACAATAAAGGTGTTTAATGTCGACATTTGCATTTCAAATTGCGAAAAAAAATTCTGAAGTCGATTACATAAAATGTTACATTTTAAGTTCTAATACTTATAAATATTTTATTTATTTATTCATTTAATTTTATAATTATCAAAGAGAAATAGCTTCAGAGCATTAGTTAGGGAGGGTGAATTATTAATAGCACTGCTGGACTTTCATGTTAGGTTTTCTATTAAAATGCATTTGCATGTTAATTTTATAAGTGTGTGATTCGTTTGTTGGCTGAAACCGTTAAGTGCACAGAGATTGATACATTTGCATGTAATTTCTGATATAACCCAAATGAGTACTTACCTATGTCTAGAATCTATTACAATATTGCTGCTATACGAGTATATATTATGATCTCTGGGGCGCCTTCGATCCCTACGTTTCTAGCAAAATATTGTCATGGACGAAAATAAATCGCATTTAACGAAACAAAGCATTCGTAATTCACTTTCGGAAGATCTCGTTAGAGTCTTAATGAATCTATTGAGAGTTCGTGGAGCGGAGACCGAGGAGAAAGAAAAGGGCGCAGGGGGGCAGTATAAACTTGCGCTAATAATTTGCGTTAGATCCAACACCAAGACCCTGTCGGCACTCTGAGTCTTGTCGCGAATCATTGAACTGGAGCGAAGTCTAATACTGTTTAGTACCGAACTCACATTCGAGACGTCGCGAAACGACTTCACGAAATTTCAGCAATGTTTCACGTTTTTAATAGTCAAATGCTCTGCAAAAGAAATTCTAAGATATTTCTTTCTAAGCTGTTCCAAATAATTTTTAAACAAAAAAAATCTAAATTTCATAACAGAACAAGATTATTGAATAAGTATTTGTATATTGGTTGCTTCAATATTTGAAAGCAGACGGCGATTAGGTATACGTAGTTGAAAACTTAAATAGAATAAAGTATCTTCGTTCTTCGTTCGCGAAATTCAAAACAAAAAAGAAAATAGTTATTGATCATATAAATCTATACGTCTATATATTAAATGTGCTAATAAAATTGAAGTTTGTCTGTGATTAAGAAATGAAGGCTTTTTCTTAAGCTTACGTGGTTATTTGCACGTAACCAAGACTCAAACATGCTTTTTTAAAATTTTATAGCTTGTCTGTCTGCTTCAGCCCAGCCTAATCTTCCAAACGGCTGAACCGGTTTTGACAGGACTTCATTGCCACGTAGAGGACTTTTGAGAGGATAATCTAGGCAATTTTTGTACCGGAAAAATACCAGATTTGATTTAGGTGAAACCACGAGGCACAGCTAATAATAAATGTAACAGAAAAATATTACGTTTAGATTTACGTTTTTTTTAAATAGATTAATATATAATACAATACAATAAATAATACTATACACACTAATCATCTTTTCGTCATTCAAAATACATCATCATTGTAATGCACGTGTAGTATTATAATACTTAACAGCTTTTTTTTGTCGTCAACAAACATGATCTATAGTCAATGATGTTATATTACAAAAGAGGTAGATAGGTTATATGCACTCGAAAAATGGCACCCTCAAAACTTTGCTAATTAGCCAACCCGGACTTGGTCAAAGAATATGAAAAGTAATGTTACAGAACCAACAATGTCATGCAATGCCTATTGCGCATTCAAAATTCTAAAATATTTTAATAATCCAAACGTTTTTTATAATATACACGATCATGTGATGACGCAGCCACCCAATTTTAATCATCGTTTACTTTTATTAAAAGAAATAATATTTAATTCATCATTTTCAAATTTATAATTAAAAATGTTGGCGATCTTTGTAAATAAATATGTTCTCGTGTACATGATTCAAGAAAAACGAAATTCGAAAAAAAGCAAACATCATTTTTTACTGTCTAATTTGAAATTTTTTTGACAGTAAAATGTTACTCGCTGATAATGTAGCTTTCTATAGGTGAAAGAATTTTTGAAATCGGTTGAGTAGTTTTTAAGTTTACCCATTACATACGAACGAACAAATTTTACCTATTTATAGTATTAGATAGACAACGAAAGTAAATTATATGCTATTGTATAGATTTAGGTGTTACTTTGCGGAAATCCATCGCATGTGATAAATTCGTAAAATCTCTAGCTATCTTCCGCTCAAACTCTAAAAATCACCAATCGACACGTGTTTCGCCTCTCAACGAAGCATCCTCAGGATATACCAGAGATAGAATTCGGCCACCTAACCATTCGGTGCTGGTTAGGTGGCCGAATTCTTGAGGAATACTTGAAGTCTGGCTATTATTGGGGGCTCCCCCAGTTCGTTATGTGGTACCCATTAGTTGAAGTCTAGTGCTTAGTTTAGGGTAACATAATTTGTGTAATTGTCTAAAGTAGTATTATTGTGCAGTAAGTTTTAAAAAGATTTTAAAATGTTATAATATTTTGTGCTACAGAGAGAAAATTTAGAAAAATGTTATTTGAAATAAAAACAGAGAAAACTGTCATTGTTTTTAAACATAAAACTTATCTACGTAATCAATAAAAAGAAATGTAAATAGTTTTAAAATAATGTTACGTGAAGTATTGAAGTATTTTGTTAAACAATACACAATTTTCTTATGACACTCAGTGGTATAATCATATTAGAACACGAATTATCTTTAGGTGGAAAGAGAGTCCGTGTTGCTAGCGCTACGTTTCTGCTTGAAGCATGGGTGGCCAATTCGCGAGACAGTAATTTAAACTCTAAATTCGTCATAATGTTTTGCACATATGAACCGTAATTTCGTTAATAATATGTTCGTGAATGTTCACTAATTGAAAATAAGATTTTAATGCACGTTGTACAGTAAATGATGTAGTGTAGTGTATAAGTATTTTTTTTGCCTACTTGAATATTAGTTTTCTTTAAATCGAATTATTGCTTTTAAGGGCTGAGACTTGCCTTTTTTGAGCCATAACGTTTATTTTATAAAAAATATTTAGTGTACGCTTTAAAGAGTATACTCACCGCGTATAATTTTTAAGTTAATGGAGTCTAACTCGGCTTGTAGCTTGCACTAACTATTTAAACTCGATTTAAGGAAGTGATATCTAGCTTGCACCCACTATTTAATAATTGGTGCAAGTGAGATGTCAGTTCCTTAAATCGAGTTTGTATAGTTGGTGCAAGCCACTCTTGGTAGATTACTGATAAGATTTTTTAAACACATACATAATTGTGAAATTTTTATTACAGAGTATTATTTAATTATAGGTAGGTACATAATAAATTTTATTGAAAGATATTTATATGATATTATAAAATAATTAAATGGTGCAGAAATATATAACTCTTGCGGACCGAAGCTTGATAGCCTATGGCGTAAACTAATTGCATTTGAAGCGATAGAGCTCCCCAAGACGAAGCAAGCGATGCTAATGGACGGTATTAATTAATACAGGCGTCTCTCAAATTTGAACTTAGATACAATATCTGTTCCCAAGCTGTATATACGTACAGTTACATATTATTTGAAGACAGCAACAGTCTTAACTTGTAATTATGTTGTGGTAAGCTTGTCTGATTTCATGTGCGCGATAATATTTTTTGTATACATCACTTAATGTTGTTTAAAGGAAGAGATAATTTTCAATTAATTAAGAATATAAATCAATGTAAATTATAAATGTAAATTGTAAATGTGGATATTGCATTGTTATCAATTTGTCAACAACAGAAAAATGACTGCCTATACAACATTAAAAGAACGTCGACATAAAATATAATGAAATTAGGTTTTTACTACTTATCATATTATTATTTTAATGATTTATAATTTAGAGGAGTTATTAAAACAATTAAGATTGAAAAATTGTTAAATGCTTGTAATAACAATTTTAAGTATTAACAGACAGTCGAACAGTCGAACAGTTGAAATCGCAGGAAATAGATCTAACATTTGAAACGTATATAGTTATCAACATAAGAGATGGCATATACTAATATAATAAAATCAACTCGTAATCATAAAGAGTACCGTTGCCTTTAGTTATGAAATGTCAGACTTATGCCCCTTATTAACAACAATTACTAAGTGCCGCTGAGACAAATTAAGTTACACTTAGTTAGCACTATGTTTAATAAGATTAATAAAGAAACGTCAGGCAGCAAATACATTTAAGGGCTGCCTAAGACTACGGACCAAAGAGACAGTTTAGGGCAGTTTAGGTTGGTTGACGACCATGGGTATTAAATAATAATCAAAGTTTAAGATATCATGTAACTTACACATTTGAAATATTACTCAAGAGTGATTGCATATGAAGGACTAGAAGCGACAAGAAAAAAGATTATTGCGCTTTGATGCTCTATCCACCTCGAATGTTAAATGGTGTGAAGTTGTGAGTATGTAGTTATGTAAATGTGATTGTAAACGTGTTCATTGGCATTATTTTCAAAAGAATTAACCATATGCCTTCACAATGAGTCTTTAATGAAAAACAAGTTCTACGCTCAATCCGTGTTTCAGATTTTGCGTAAACGTACGTTGTCTGTCTTTAGATCCTGTCACATTTCAAAGTTCTCTCGTCATTTTCCAGTTTCAGCAAAGTTTAATATGAGCCTACTCACTACGCGTTTGGAAATTTGAAAAGTTTATTAAGTACTGAGTAATAGGTCTGCACTTCCTGGAAGATTTTCTTTACCAAAACTTCTATTTTAATACAATACCTGCTACCTGCTACATTTTTATTTAATAGCTGTTTCTGTACAAACTTTCTGCAGAAGTTATCAACAATACATTCTCTAAAATAAGTCCTCTCCTTCATGTTCTCAATATCACTTACTGATTGCCATAATAGCACAAAACAAAAGGGTGTTTTGAGTTTACAATATTATGTAAGATCCCTGTTGTTATATACTATAGTAATGAAGTTGTTATATATTATACAGTCAACGCAATTAATATTATTTAATATAATATTATTACTGCTCGCGTGTGCATTTATAAATTATAACATAGATTAATAAAAACCAAATATCGACATTATGAACTTTAAACAATAAATATTGCATATATTCTAATCTGTGCTTTAAGAATAAAGAAAAAATATTATGTTCTCCTTTTCTTATGTTATATTCTTCCATTTCGTAGGTATTTGATTTGTTAACATTTTATGTACTTACGTCATGATGTAAGAATTTTTTGTTATACTTTCTTTGTATTAAATTGCATTATTTAATTAGCCCTTCTTTTTTCTCTTCAATTTAAAATTTGTAAAATCTGTCTCTTTGTCTACATTTACCTCATACGATATGTAGTTTAGAACTGTACATCATAATTATAATCGGAGTTGCCTAAACTTTATACATAAAGTTGTACAGAAAAACCATTAACCTTGAAGTAAAATATAATACAAAAATAATTACTGTGTTATTACTAGTTTCTGATTACCTGCAAAGAATAAAAGACAAAGATAATACTAATCTAATACTCTCACTAAGTAGTCATAGTTTAGGCCTCTAGGCGTGTTTGTTTCTACCCCTGTATAGTTTCAGAGTTTAAGCATTCTCTGAATATGAACGGAGCGAACGCCAACGTTAATAATCGTTCTGACGAGATACGCCCCAGTTTTACCTCCAAGAATTTAATATAATTTCAAATTGGCAAAATAATAAACTGAAACGTCAGATGCAGGAAATGCAATCGCGTCAGTTATGGGACTCGTAATTAAATATTAAGGCGCTTGCCGGTTTGTTGTTGATTTTAGTTCGCAGTATTGCGTACACATAGATATTACGAACATTCGTATTTTTTATTCTCACAGTTGTATATATGCAGTTAACGTTTCACAGGTAATTTATTAATTGCAAAAATATTTCTGGTAGCAAAAATATTCTACTGAGTTTTGTAGCACATCGATTCTATAATTTTTGCATTGTTGCATGATTATAAATACACAAATATCCTCAGGCTGTATCCCCAAAGGGGTAGTCAGAGAGGACGAAGCGCCAAGTATCGCATTCGTAAGATTCACCTCCTCAAATCTTATTATCCTCCTTACACACTTTCGCCTAGGTGATTATGATGATGAATTGTGGTGATACGGTCTCATTAAATAAAACAGCTATAGTCCGGCCGCTGAGAGAATGCGTTCCTGACGTCTGTTAGTTGGCCATGACTAGTGATGGGCAAAAATTAACACTGTTTTATTATTTCTTCAACCGACTGAAGAAAAGAGTAACATAAGTTTCAATTCTTGTTTGTCTGGCTTCTAATTTTTTAATCTAACTAGCATAAAGAAAATAAAAATGCGAGAAATATTCAGAAACATTTAATATAAAATTAAGAATAAAAATATCTTTAAAAATATTTGCGACTGACAAACGAACAAGTTTAAATTATTTTATAGTACAACGACAGATAACGTTACAATTTACTGTTATTTTTGGCATATCACTACAAAAACATTAAATTTAGCGCAAAATTATAACATTAATTGTCAGTTGGCATAATAATATAGTTTTCAATTATAATTATTCATTAGTTGGGCAATTAAACAATAAAAATATTTTTATCGTAATTTCAATACCATTTCAAAGTTAAGTCGTCTATTCGATCACGACCTGTCACGAACGTATTCTCCCAGCAGCCAGATTGTAATAAATTGTATAAGCTATATTATATCTATACAGACGCTTACGAAATATTCTATTACTTGATATGCCATAATTAGAAAAGAATTATTTGAAAATAATGAAAAAATCCAACCAGTGAAACATTAAAAGCAGGCTCTCAGTAAAATAAAAGAAATAAATAATTTATAATATTTTTGGAGATGAAATTAATAAATAATAATAAATGTGCCAGGCAATGCACACCGATCATCTGGTATCAAATTAGGACATCCCCTGTGCTATGAGAACCAGGCGACGACTATTAGGGGTGTCTCCTGTACCTACACTAGGACCCGAGACATTCTAGAAAAGTTCGTTTCCTACATTGACTCGACCGCGAATTCGGAACCTTCCGTGCTTAGATGCAACATCTAAGCCACTGCGCCATGGAGGTCGTCAAAATCATTCGTTAGTACAGCTACATTTTATCTGTACATTGTTATATATTTATTTTCTTAGTTTAAAAATGTTTAAGACAGCCAAAACATTAAAATAGTAATGGTAAGTAGGTACTATCAAAGAAATAACAGTCTAGAAACATGTTCTCCAGTCAAAGTGATGAACTTCACAAGCATAAAGTGATTTCAAGCAGAAAGAAGCACTCTTTTTAAAATACCAATACAATATAAGTTTAACAAACTGCAACATAACAGTTGTTTAAAAATCGATAAAGCTTTTCCACACCATTGATTTGCACGTACAGTTCCGCGCAAAAGCCTCGAGCTGCTCCTTTGAGACTTAATAATCGAGTATTTCAAAGAACCCCAAGAACATACGTGATAGGAAATTAGTCTTGTCACATTGAAATAATTAGAGACAATTTTGAATATATGTGGAATGTTAAATTTAGGTCGTGGATGTCGTTATGTGGTTGGAATGGGTTTAGTTTATTATTCCGAACTGTCATAAGTAAGTGGCAGAAATGTTTAATATTCTAGTGTATGAGGCAATAATCATACAAAATTATGTGTGAAGTAATTAAAACAAGTAGTAGGGTTGGCAAAGATTACGATAGGTAGTACAGTATTACTAGTTACTACTGTTGCTTGAGTGTGTCATAATGATAATTTTATTACTACTGTTATTATTTTTATTCATAATTTTACTATTCAATTTAATATATATCCATTATATTATTATTATTTTTCATGCCGTAAGTATAACAATTTCTAGTTAATCATAGATAATAATAGTTTTAAGGTAAATACTTTTCTAACGACTTGTACATTAAACTTTATAGACCTTTTAATAATTTTAAAACATTAACTAGTTTTATAAGCGATTTAGCAGCAAATATTTTAAAATTAATATTATAATACGCATGAGGCCATTCACATGAGAAAGCTACTTTTAAGTATGATTACTTTTTGAAAGCTGTCAGCGTTCCTCGGTGTATAATTTATTAGTAATCTAATCGATTAGTCTGACAGCAAAGACCTATAGTACTCATATGAAGCAATAGCAATCTGCATTTTATATGTGAATAATTAGTTAGTGGCATAATAATACAATTTGTTTGAAATTGTTACTGTACCTTTACAGTCGCATAGAAAAATGGTACGAATATAATCTAGTACAAACATACGTACACGTACTGAGATGTCTCTTGTTAGAGTAAACAGCTATCATTATGTAAGCGGTGAGCTCATCTTATGAAAATAATGTCTTGTGTTGTGTGCGCCAAGCGTCACGATCCTTACATACTTCTTTCGCTACCTCAAATCTCATCATTCTCCTCACACATTTTTGCCTAAGTATGCAAGTGCTTTTGACATTTCCGTCGGCTAACGCTCTGGCTATTTGATCTTCATAAGTCAGCCTTGGTCTTCCTTGGCTTCCTTTACCACTCCCTTTTGCTCTGTAGATTTTCTTCGTCAGTCTTTCATCACTCATTCTGTCTATGTGCCCGAATCATCTAAGCATTCCTTTCTTCAATTTTACAATAACACTGTCGTGCAACACTTATCATACTGCGTATCTTTTCATTGCTTATTTTGTCCGCAAGGGTGACACCGTACATATTTCTAAGAGACCGCATTTCTACTGTAGTTATCTATTTCACTCGATTTCGGGCATATACAAGCCGTACAATAAAATTGGACACCGCATTGTGTATGGCCATTTTGGCTTAGTCTGATATATTCACACTGCCAACTAATGCGGATAGAGCACCGTTTACTTTATTACCAGCTGCTACCCGTCTCTCCACATCCAACACATTTTCCATCCCTCGAAAACGCTCTCCCCAGATACAAAATTTCATTCACTTGTTCTAGTTCTAGGCAACTGTCCAAATACAGCAAGAATAGCCAGGCAGTGATCACGCAGCCCGTCTGACGCCTGAATAGAATCCGAACCAGTGCGAGAAGTCACCATCTATCCTTACACAGGCTCTGTGGCCCCGATATAATGACCTCACAGCCTGCAGTCAAACTAGCAAAATAACCAATTCAACGATAGCGGAACATCTGCTCCAATCAGATACCAATCACTGGATTGAATTCCATCGCCTACAAGTCCTTTCCACTGATCGCTGCTTTTATCTAAGAGTGGTGCGTGAAGCGATTGAAATCGAGAGATATAATAATTGTAATCGGGATAACGGATATAATTTATGGACGATGTGGAATTCGATTAAACGTATGGACACTGAATGTTGTGTGTAGGTATCCTGAAAACTATTTACAAATATCGGGAGTAGATGACAAAACTTCTACCTCGAACATGGAGTAAAACTTGCTGTGACAGTTTGCTTGAGACCAAGGCCGATGCAACTCGGTCGAAACGTCAAGCCGAAATAAAAAGTAATTGCGTTAAATTTCCCGTTTTAGATATTTATTTTATAAAATGTGTAGACAACGTTATTCTCATTTTTATAGCAAAGTATAATTAACTGAATTCTTTAACAACATTATGGATATACGTTTGACGCTGATTATACACTTTTAAATAGGTAGAAGAACTTGAATAATTAAAAAAATTTGGTTATCATGACACCATGTGCAATATACGTAAATCTGTGTACTCTGGGAATCGCTTTGATATCTGTTCGTATGTTGCAAGCTATCATAGAAAAAATATATTTAGTCACCTATGAAAAATTTTCACAAAACTCACATCTCTGAGAAAGCTCTTCTGGCAAACCTATGTTTACTTCTCATTTATACCATACTCACTTTTAAATACTTATACTTCTCTTTCATTAAGCTATTGCAAATAAGTTAATGGTGTCTTTCTGATTTCCGATTGAAAGAAACGAAACAGATCTCTGGTAGAGATGAATTCGCCTTCGTTTGCTAGTGTATATGTGGATGTATACCTATTACTTATCTATTTATATCATAAAAAAACAACAGAAAATTATGACTAAATACTTACCTACTGTACTTTTTTAGATCTTACATGGTTTTTGCTTCATTCGGCATCTGTAACAATTTTTTTTTTCAATTTGAGTTAATTCGTTCCGTGATTAGTAAGGTGATTAGACTAAAGAGATCCCAAACTCTTATCTTATCATTGTATTACTTGTTGAAACTAAATAAGATATAATGTATCTGTTATTTCGGTATTACGTCTTAGATAAGAAGCAACGGTTTCAAAATATACAGTGATGTGTGTGGTTTAGAATCTTTTCGATACGAGTATGAGTGGTCACGTCGACGTCAACGAAACTATTAGTTGTGTCAAATCATGTGCTTTTCAAAACATACAGTAGTAGACGCATTGGATGCATTTAGTATTGGATTCATTTACCGAGCATTGGATGCATTTACCGAGCGGCGGAAATAATGATTTTTATTTTTTAAAGCATTAGTTATTTTGTATCACTAGGAGTTGAAATTCACGTTCCTTAAAAACTTCAATATTTGGGTCTCGAAAAAATATTAATAACTATGCAAACACTGTTTTGTATTTTTTTAGTGAACAGAAATTGAATGTCATGCACGAAAAATATAATTATTTAGTAATAATGGGTATATATTACTATTGTTTAATTGTATTTTTAGAAGAAGACAAACAACATATTATTGAAATATTCATAGTCCATACAAAAGTTATAAAATATTTATCTCTTTTCGAATATTAAATTACAGAGCGAAAATGATAAAATTACACTGACAAAACATAGCATTATTATTATTTATCAGTTCAAAACATATCGTATACGCGGCACGCATTGTTTGACAAATGGAAATATAAATTGCATGTCAAATGTAACCATTTTCGTGTCCGATGACTATCAGAAAATTGCTCACTTTTTATGGCGACACGAGTTCACGGGGCGTTTTCTGCCGTGACTTTAATGAAACTGCAGTGTACAAAGACCTACAATTAATAAACTTGTAGAGCCTGTAGAACTGTCAATGACATCCTCAGACATCACTTATGTGCTAAGAAGCTTCTAGGCTATTTATGCAATTCAACACATACTAAATAAAAGAAAATTAAAGAAGAATTTTGTTGAAATCACATAAAATTCTTCGTTTCACATTTCATTTTCACGTGAATAATGTCTATATTAACTCCAACTGCAATCGAATCAGAATTATAGAAATCTACATAATGCGAAATGAGAAAAAGATCATCAGTATATTAACAACGTCAGCATATGAACGGTATGACAGGGTTGCACGACAGTATTATCGTAAAAATGAAGAAAGGAATGCTTAGATGGTCCGGGCACATAGAAAGAAGGAGTGATGAAAGACTGACGACCAAGAACCAAAGACCATGGCTGACTTATGAAGATCAAATAGCCTGAGTGTTAGCAGACGGAAATGTCAAAAGCACTCGCATACCTAGGCGAAGATGTGTGAGGAGAATGATGAGATTTGAGGAAGCGAAAGAAGTATGTAAGGACCGCAAAGCTGGGCGATCCGCCTCTGACTACTCCGGTAGAACCGGTGAAAAATATGTGTGTATGTAGTATATTAACAACAGTTTACTACTGTGTTAACTTATCACACATCATAATTTATAGACACATTTTCAACAATTAGAATCAACTGGCCAAATAGAGCGTGAACAACCTCGTCATACACCATGCACTATGGTATATTCGGATAAGATGTCCAACCAGTGTGATATATTTTTATAAATAGACAGATATATATGTGTCTCTATCGATTCCTCAAATCTCAGCATTCTCACACACAGTTTCGCCGAAGTTTGCGAGTGCTTTTGACATTTCCGTCAGCTAACACATGCCAATATGTTACTATTTGGTATTCATGTCAATCACTTTCGCTCTGTTTCATAGTTAATAATTCGTCACCAAACGTGATCGCACATTCTAAGCATTGTTCTTTATTGATTTTTGCTATAACATTTTCATGTAACTATTATTATTATTATATTGCGTATCTCAACAGTCTTAATTACTTATGTAGCGACCTGGCGATGCTAAAAGTGCTGAATTGCGTTTTAGTAGAATATAAAACAATTTGAACACATGGCTCGCCAGTCGCTTACATACCATCGCCGCCCTGCCATGCCAATTTGTACTTGTTAAATTGTGTAAAAGGAAATATAAACTTTGACACCGACATGTAATTTATTTACTTGGATGTACAATAAAAGAAGACAAAGTGAACACGAAGAAAATCCCTAAACTGTTCACGACTGTTATACTGTACCATCCATATGTATTTTTAAGAGACACATTTCCTCATTTTCAGGTGATTTTGGGTATGTTCAAATCTCACTACCGTATCTGCCATACTACCGTACCTCCAGTAAAGATTTTGAACACTATTGTCAAGGAAATCACACTGATTCTGTGGTAAGCTTTTACGATGGATATTTCAGAATTAACTTCGACATCTCCAGAAACACCCAAATTTTGAGTTGATTTGGAAACCGCAATTTTCGACATAAAAACCTGATTAGATATCGAACCCATTGCCCTCCGGCTTAAGAAGCAGATGTATATTCATTTTCTTATTAATAGACTCTATCAACATAGTTCTAAATTTATATTTAAGCTATATTATAAAATATTTTGTCGGAATGATCATCATTAGTCTCCATCGGTACTTAAGATTGCAATCGATATCTGCTAATTGCCGCTTTGATAGTCTCGATGAGACCACGCAAGAGGTGATCGAGGAACAAGGAGGCCTTATTGAAAGCGAGCTCATGACGACTGTCTTACCTTTTGATAGTGTAGTGCGAGCTTATGGTTTATGACGCATTAAATTATGTATTATCAAATATCCAATTAGGTCAATAAGATATGTCGCAGTCAGGAGTACTCTTTGGAAGATCCATCCAACCTATTTTGCTGTTGCATTTATATATATATCTACAAAATATTGAGTCCTGACCAGTAGATTCAAAATAACTATTCGATTTTATGTTTCCGATTTCTAGTTTAGACTGCCAATCCTATTTTTAGACCAATTCTAATTTTAGACTCTGTTCAGCTCAGTATGTAAGTGCAACGATGACGGAATAAATCGATTGTGTTATATGGACAGACAGATAGACGGACATGTCTATACAGATGGATAAAATAGACGTGATGAAACTATTAAGGTTAATTTTTTTGCCTACTCTACTGCCACAGTACTCTAAAAAGTATTCTAGACTTAATATACGAAGCCTATAATAAGTAACAAAGTACAATAAGGGTGACAGTGTCATTGTAAAAAGTAGCAGAAGCTAAGGAAAACCAAAGTTGACTTATGAAGATTAAATAGTCAGTGTTAGTTGACAAAAATGTTAAAAGCACACTAATACTTAGGCAAAAGTGTCTGAGGAGCATGATTAATTTCGAAGACTTGAAGAGATAAAAGAAGTAGGTATGCAAGGACCTTGAGCAAGTAAAAGAAGAGGATGCTTGACATTCCCTAGCCTCTAACTACCCTGTTAGGGATATAGCGTGAGGATACGTATGCATGTTCATTACGTAACATATTATTTTCGTTTTAAGTAACAAAAATAATATTTATTTACGACGTAGAGTAACAGAGTACAAGAAATTGGAAAACGTCGAAGGCCAACCGCTTTAAATCAATGTTCTGTGTTTACTACTACTATTTGCATTAAACAGTCGCACTTCAACGGGATATTTCGGCTTTAAATCATAGGGTAGTGAATGTTTGTGCAATTAACTGCGTGAAATAACGTTATCAGCAGCCCGACATTAAACCGCGAAATATTTGTACCTATGCATGTAGCACAATAAATAACGGACACTAAGCTGATTACCATAAAACCGAGCCGACATCCGCCGAATTACCCTAAAATCTGTTAACAAATGGTAGCTTTGCATAATTGAATGAGTCAAATGTAAACTCAGGCATATGGAGTGCGAACCTCAAAAAATATTCGCATTTTTCCACGAATTACGAGCGCGAGGCGGCAGAAATAAAATTACATAATGTTTTCGGTATATGTCGATGTCAACAAATCTGAAACTACATTGCTTTTATTAGGTTTCAATTCACAAAACGAAACGCAGTAATTTTTAACCGATTTAAAAAAAATGAGGAGGTTATATGTTTGACTGTATGTATTTTTTTTTCGAAAATTACTTCTTTGTTTGCAAGGGTATACTTCCGAGGTGGTTCCTTTTCAATATCACCTTTACCGATTTTTACGAAATTTGATGGATATTGTTTGACATCAGGGGACGGACATAGGCTACTTTTTTTATTCAAAAATCTACTTCTAAAGGTGTGAAAAGGGAAATGATACTTTATATGAGAAATGCTAAACCGCTGAACCGATTAAGATGAAATTTAGTACAGAGATAAACCTTTTCTATTAAAAAACCAAAGACTTCATTAAAAATAAAAAAATAAAAAAATTAAAATCCCCTATAGGGGTGAAAAGGGGATGGAACTTCATAAGGGGAAATGCTAAACCGCTGAACCGATTATGATGGAATTTGGTACAGAGATAGTATGTGCCCGAAAACTAACGTAGGCTACTTTGTTTTTTAAAAATGACATGTGGTTTTTTATATATGTGACGTCATCATAAATCCAATATGGCGGATGTTCCATTATAGACAATAACTTTTTTGGTCAACACCAACAATATGGGTATCAAATGAAATGGAAAACGCTGAGGAAGGTTTCTGTATATGTGACGTCATCATAAATCCAATATGGTGGATGCTCCATAATAGGAAATAACTTTTTGTTCAACACCAACAATATGGGTATTAAATGAAATGGAATACGCAGAAAAAGGTTTCTGTATATGTGACGTCATCATTAACCCAATATGGCGGATGCTCCGTGGTAGGAAATAACTTTTTTCAAGACCTCCAACAATATAGATATCAAATGAAATACGATACACAGGAGGTTACTCTACATTTGACGTCAACATAAATTCAATATGGTTGATGCACCGCGATAAAAAGTAACTTTTTTCAAGATCTTCTCTAACAATATAGGTATCTCGGGTAACCTCAGTAACCCAGAGAAGTTACGAAGAAATTTTACACGGGGACGAAGTCGCAGGTACAGCTAGTAACTTTATAAATACGATACACATACCTATCTGTATAATTTTTGTCAGTTATTGAAACCGGTGCCAAATCAATATGCAACAACAGAAAGTTTACTATATTATATATACTCAGGTGTTACTTTGCGGAAATCCATCCAACTCCAAAAACCTTTTTATTTTTTATTTTTGGAGTTTGAGCGGAAAATAGCTAAAGATTTTGAGAATTTATAACAAGAAAGTTTACCAAAGCTTGGCACCGACTTCAGTAACTGACAAATTTAATTGTATTTGTATGTGTATCGTTTTTATAAAGTTATTTCTATTGTACTAAAATTTAATCATTAAATGATAGTTATTTTTTATTTTTCAGTGCTTTTTTTAAGGCGGTTTATTTTTTTCTTAATTTTTTTTCTATTTGTTTGTGATATAGACCAAGTAATAAATAGATAGTTATTTTTATACCGTTCCAAAAGCAGAAAATAGGAACACCTATGGAGTCGTTTTGGTTCTCGGTCGGTCTGTCTTTCACAGCCGTTTTTAAAAGACTATTTGGCCTGAACAGCTGTTGGAATAGTTACAGTAAATGGAGGCCCAAAGACAGATGTGAACAATTGAGTTTTCATGTTGTATAGATTCAATTCTTACTTCCATTTCCTATCCTTATAATTTTTAGCTACCTTTCGCGACACATGTTTCGCCTCTCAACGAAGCATTCTTAGGAATTTCTAGAGAATTTCAGTTCCAGTTTACTGAGTTTGATCTTTGAAATTTCCTGAGGATGCTTCACAGGTCGATTAACAAGTGATTTTGGGCAGAAGATAGCCAAAAATAATAAGAATTCTCCGCAAAAAATTCATTTTCGTTTTTTGGGGCATAATTAGAAAGAACGATTTTTTTTTGGGATCAACGCATGAGGTATCAAATAAAATTTCATACGTTACTTCGAATCATATTTTTCTTGATACTTTCCTAACTACACGACAAAATTGCTATTTCTGCACTTATGTCTATACCACTTAGAAAAATTTGAAAGAAAATTGCATAATATAATTTTCTTCATTTTTGCATGCGGTGTTTACCTCTAGGATGTGCATTTAGTTTGTCAAAAAGTGTTAACTTATACTATGCTATGTAATAATGTTATATCCGCTGGTGAACCTAAAAATAAATAAATAAATAAATAAATAAATATCACATACATTTTTACATATGTAAAAAGAAGGCTCCAAGACCAATTTTGTCTTATTGAACAGAAAATTCTACGCAAATGGGACTTGGAGTGAATAATATAGAACGAAGTTCCTTTCTCTTGTTACGCAGGAGAAACCTGAACACAGGTACCCAAAACTCCTGCAGTAGTCGTCTTCGGAGCGTTTCCAGGCACTCTAAGGTATCGTACGGAATGCGCCGAAACCTCCGGCGTTAGGAGGAGGGTGACAGAGCCATCTTACACACTCTCGAATTGTCAACGACAGGCGCACTACCTGTGCTATCGTGCTATCCTTGGGTTTTCATGAATAAACAACCAGAGACCCCAGCTCTGGAGCAGAGAATAAGTCTATGGTGTTCCTTCGGCGGTGGCCTTTGGAGTAGTGGGCGATAGGATTGGACCCTAGGGAAGGACATAGGCTACTTTTTTAAATTCCACGCGGATGAAGTCGCGGGTGACAACTAGTAATAAATAAGCCTTATATATTACTTTAACTTCATAGTGCATTCTAGGCATTTAGGTATTTATTTGTCATTTTAGTCGTCAAAGAGAATGCAGCTTTCTCTAGATTGGAACTCGAGTTACTGACAAAGGACTGCTTGCTGAAACATTGGAAGGCATCTAATTACGAACCCTCAGGTGGCTGGAATGCAAACTGATTCAAGCAACGCAAGCTCGAGAGTGACATACAGTTCAATGCTGTAATTTCAAACGCAATAAGCTTTATCACGACCTTGTATAAACAACAATATTTGTGCAAAAGAGATCACTCATACTAACATTTTTTTTTGTGTATATGGCACTATTTGTACTTATATTGTGTTTTCTATTTTTTTTTGATTGAATTATAATATTACATACAATATATTTTAGTTAATAGAACAAAACTTATTATACTTGTGAGTCGAGTTGCTATAATTACTATAACGTACTCGTATGCCTAGTAAAAGTAAAGTAGTAAAAGTAAAAAGTAGTGCGAAGTAATTAGGTGTAATTAACAAAAATGATGTGTATACCTACGTAATATCATAATATGCATAACAATATTATGCTTCAATAACTCATATTTATTTATTTAATTATAAGAAAAGTTAAATTAATTATTCAAAATACAATATAACTATTATTTGATAGGTACGGTGCACGAACCTCGCTGGGTTGGCGCAAAAGCAGATAGATATTAATTTCATACTGAACTAATATTACCGTGAGATTAAACAAAAATATTTATATTAATATAGTTTTAATAATATGAACTATTCACGGTATCATGGTAGTCATATTCTTACTTACTTATTTTTACATGAATAAATATATAGGCTAACATTTGTTAATTTTGATTAATTTTAAAATCAGACGTAAGCGAAGTCGCGGGGAAAAGTTATTTGCTATACTCGTAAACCGTTTTGTGTCAACATACCAGATGGTTATAGCTATTTACTTAGAACTATTAGACTAGATACATAGGTTAGTTCTTATCTTATATAGGGTAGATCTTATCTATTATCTTATCTACTTATCGTATCTACTTATCAAGCTAACTTATCTAGTCTTGTGGTTGTATTGTACATGTGAAATACTCTTGTGATTAAGTAGCAAAGATAGTATATTTTCATTACAGCTTATACCACACCTGTATTTATATATCTATGCAGTTATTACAAAAGAAGAAAACGAGAGAGTTAATAAAGACTAATTTAAATAACAAGTAGTTCAACATAACTTGCGAAATGCAAGAATATAAAACGTTGTTTGGCATTTTCTGTTTTCCTATTAAGTTAGCAGAAGTTGCATGTAATTGCTTTATTCTACTGCAGTTCGATAAAGTTCCACCACGGTCTGTACCACCCAAACAATATTTAGACCAGGAGTTATTAATAGAATAGGTAATAAATTATAACTTATAAATTAAAAAAATTAAAAACTCGGTTCAAATAATAATCAAAAATACATAAAAAGTCCTATGAAAATCGGTTTACCACTTAAAGAGCTATGATGCCTCGGAAAATAAATAAACAGACGAACAGCGTTAAACTTATTGCATTCTCTTTTCTTTCGGAGTCTATAAATAACATACGATAAAATTCTTTGTTTCGTAATATTATTGCACCGAATTATAATCTGTCTGAGTTTATTTCATTTCATAAACGTCGAGCAAGTTTTCTTTGAGCTCCTGAGCTAGAAATGACACGCAAAGTCGGTACTGTACTTAGAAGTTGGACAACATATTCCGACAAAGGATTATCAAACAACAAAATTGCTTTTTCTGCAAAAAACAATCGCATTATCCATCTATATGTAATTGTTATGAATCATTGAGGTTAAGTTCTAAGTAATTCAGTTATTATTTCGCAGAACTACATTCAAAAAATTAGAACAAACCATGTCAGTTATTATTCAACAAAGTTGATTGCTGAGGCGTGGTGAAAGATGAAATAACGGTTTCATTACTTTTTATTTACTTAACTACATTTGTATTGAGGTATAACATATATTTTTTATAGGTATATTGATATTACTTGATAGAAAGAGATCTATGGTTTGTTTCAATTCTATTTGCCAAAAATATAAATAATCTTTTTGAGATTTTTATATGAAATGAAAAATTTGAAATTATTTTTTTGAAAAATTTGTATTATTTAAAATAGCTTTTAAAAACTATTTTACGTATCTTAATAACATGTCTTTTTAGAATGAATGAATTAAACATTAAATATTTTATTTACCTTTTTGGTTAATTCAATTGAAACAAACTTTATCTACTCCTTTCGAATCGAACCTATCCGTGATTTGTATCACTAAATATTTTTCAGGGGTCAATTGAGGAAGAATGTTCGTCGCGACCCCTACAAGCCCTTTTCAACGCTGCAATTCCTCTCCTGTGCACACCATGCGGGCCAATCTTAGCGTTAGAGTTAGGGCGTCCCCCGAAAGCGACGTACATCGGTTTGTCCCCGCTGGTATGAGCAGAGTGCAGTCTGGCGTTGAGGACCGCCACCGCAACACGTTGTGCACCTCGCGGCGGAAAATGTAGGGAAGAGTGCAGAATATCTGCGTGGAATGTGAGAGGTGGAAGTTAAGAGAAGATGAATGAAGTGATTGATATTTTGGAAGAAAGAAGATTGGATGTGTTATGTTTGAGTGAAATAAAGGGAAAGGGCAGTGAACTTGAAGACTTGCCTGGAGCGGGCATGGCTTTGTGGTCAGGGGTACCTCAAAAAGAAAACACATGCCAAGGGGTAGGCGTTTTACTGTCCTCTCGTTGGGTTATTTGTGTAACTGAGTATGGTAAGTGTGTAAACCCGAGACTGCTCTGGGTGCATCTCAAAACAGGGTTGACGAGGGTTTATGTTTTGGTGGTGTATGCCTCTGTGTCCTCGGTCGATATGGGCGAGGTAGAGCAGTTTCGGGATAATGTTAAGGAAGTTCTAACGACGATTGAAGATGAGGGAATTATAGTGCGTGGAGACATGTATGGATGAGTCAGGACAGCTCGATCAGGATATGAATCTGTCCTAAGCAAGTATGGAGATAAGAGAGTGAATAATGTTAGAAGGATTGTGTTAGAAGTGTGTATGAAAAATAATCTTTTTGATGCTAATACCTTATTTAAGCACAAAAGCATTCATCAGTACACGTAGAAAAGGAAGAATGAAAGAAGCATAATTGATTTATTCTTGGTGGACAGCCGGCTCAAATAGCAGGTTATGGACACGATAGCACACAGAGAAGCCGATCTGGGGACGCACCACTTTCTAGTGGTAACTAGATTAAGGAGTATGTTTGCAGCATGGCGATGTCGCGTAGCATCCAAACCTGCAATGGTCTGTCGAATCAAGAGCTGTAAACTGCAAAATGCGACTACCAGGTATGAATATGAAAGGGTAGTATCCAGTAAGCTTGATGATAGATTGAAAGTGATGAGAGAGGATGTGGAAGAATGTAGGCAGAACTTTAGAGATAGTGTGATCGAGGCTGAGAAAGAACTGTGTGAAACGAATATGATTGGAAATGGTAAAAAGCGTGATGCGTCGTGGGATGGTGAAGTGAAAGAGTCTGTGTCTACAAGAAGAAGAAAGCATGGCGATACTACCTTGCTGCAAAAAATAGTAGTATGCCGTAGTATGAAGGAATTGATGAAAGAGAGATATAAGCTGCAGAAAGTAGAAATGGAGGCACTAGTGAAAGAAAAGCTTGAAAGGTGTAGGGTGTTAGACAAAAACAGGATGTCGGACAACTTCGAGAAAATCTCCAAATTATTTTGAAAAAAAATACGTAAGTACTAAAGTCTTTCGACACCTTGCAGAATGAATAAAGTGCGTTCGAAAGAACATCAACTGCTAACAGACAAAAAAGGTGTTCTGCAGCGATGGAGTGATTATTATAGAGAACGGTATGGGAGTGATGACTCTTTCTCTGACACTGAGAGCGATCCTAATGAATCGCCACACTCGGACCAGAAACTAGAGGAAATCATAAGTATGAAAGAGATCGAAGAAGCGATGGGAAGTCTGAAATGTGAAAAATATGCGGGAAATGATGAGGTGACTAGTGAGATGATCAATTATGGTGGTGCTAGGGCTTGCGATATATTTTATAACCTGTGCAATCTTTGCTGGCAGAAGAGAGAGGTTCCAGAGACTGGCGCACCGCAGTGACAATATCTCTATATAAAGGGATAGGTTCCTATTTAGACTGAGCGTGCTAAAAAGCCTTGTGGGAGGCACAAGGTAGTTTTAGGGACGGTTATGTAGATGAGATTACTGGCCATAAGTTAGAGAGTTTTCTGCGCTTTCGTGGATCTTGAAAAAGCATTCGATAGAGTAGTGCGAAAGAAATTGTGGAGTCTTCTACCCGAATATGGCGTGGAGGGCCCCTTACTGCAGGCTGTGAGGTCATTATATCGAGGCCACAGAGCCTGTGTAGTGATAGATGGTGACTTGTCACCATGGTTCGAAGTCTGTTCAGGCGTCAGACAAGGCTGCGTGATGTCTACCTGGCTATTCGTGCTGTATATGGACAGTTGCCTCCAGACATTGAAAGGTAGTATGAGTGGTATGATATGTGATGGTATAGTGGTAAACTGCCTATTGTACGTTGACGATGGTGTGCTTATAGTATCATCAGAAGCGGAGTTGCAGACACTAGTTACGTGCATGAAAGAAGACTGTGAAGTGAAAGGATTGATATGAATATGAACAAAACTAAGGTTCTAGTGTTTGAAAGGGAAGATGTACAGACTAAGTGTGAAATATGGGTAAATGGAAAATGTATAGTACAAGTGAAAAAAAAAATTATACCTGGGGAGTGCGTTTTCGAGGGTTGGAAGATGTGAGTTGGATGTGGAGACGGATAGCAGCTGACAATAAAGTGAACGGTGCTCTGTCTGCATTAGTAGGCAGTGTGAATATATTTAACTCAGCCAAAATGGCCATACCTACACAATGCGGTGTTGGTTCTAACTTTATTGTACAGTAGTGAGGTTTGGCTATGCCCGAAATCGAGTGAAAGTAAGATAAATGTAGTGGAAATGCGATTTCTCAGAAATATGTGCGGTGCCACCCTTGCGGACAAAATAAGCAATGAAGAGATACGCAGTATGACAGGGTTGCACAACAGTGTTATTGTTAAAACGAAGAAAATAATACTTAGATGGTTCAGGCACATAGAACGAATGATTGACGAAAGTGAGTGGTGAAAAAAGCCAAGGAAGACCAAGGCAGACTTGTGAAAATCATATAGCCAGAGTGTTAGCAAACGGAAATATCAAAAGCACTCACACACCTAGGCGGAAACGTGTGAGGAGAATGATGAGATTTGATTAAGCGAAAGAAGTATGTACAGGCTGCGATGCTTGGCGCTCTATCCTCTCTGACTACGCCGTTAGGGATACAGCGTGAAGATGTGTATGTAAATATTTTTTTAAATTTATGTGACTTAATGTTAAATAAAAACATTTTCTTCGAGAATATTGTGAGGAATAATTAAGGCTCATTATTAAAAGTGAAGTTTGAGCAAAACAAGAACTTAATTATAATAATAGATCATAAGCAATTGAAACAAATATAAAAACATAATATTATGTAATATGGCTCCCATAGGGGCATTCAAAATCGAAGCAAAATTATTATTTTGTAAAATGTGTGATACGAATAACATTGTTTATAATAAACTAGCTTTCCAAGCCGTAACTTCGCTAGTATAGACTATGAAATTTGTACAGTTTTTTGTATTAAATCCACTCGCTGTGGCTGTAGATATCTATATAGGCACAGAACGTATCTTAACTATTTACCGTGACATGCACAAGGTATTATATTAAACTTTAAACTTATCCTATACTACTTTGATTTTATATGAAACTAATTTCAGTATTATCTTATACCCACTACCGCCGGTAATTTTGTTAAATTAAATACACCTAAAAGTAATTTTACACGCGAGTTTAAGTATACATTATGCGCGAATCGCCGCCTCCACTATAGAAAAAAGTATTTAGCCCAATCCGTACAAAATGCACCTCTTTACTCCTTACTGTGTAATAATTATGTTTATCGATACAAACTTCTGCACCCCATGTCATCGCCTTACAGGTTGAATCTTAGAAAACGTCAAAATACCTGTTTCATTTATTGTGCCAAAGAGAATTAATACCAACTTTAAATTCGTCAATAAAAATATTATTGGCCACACAAATTTTATCCTCTTACGTTAATTTTACTCCCTTTTAGTCTCTTAGGAATTGAATTTCGACAAAACCCTTTTTAAATATAAATTTATACGCCTCTAACAATCAGCGAATTTGAAATTTTTATTCTTAGCAATTTGGACTGGATGTTGATAACTCAGTCAGACAGTCAATTCTAGCCAGGCTAAAAGGCCTTTTATGTTTAAAAATTGTTTTTTTTTCTGAATAAAAGCTTGTCGCGTGAAGTTTATTTTTCAAAGATGATATTGTGATATTTTAACTATTAAGCAGTTATTACCTACTTTGCTGCCTGCAGCATCAGGTCAACATGCCAGGTATATCATGATGCAGTCATTTTTCGCAGGCGAACGGCATAAGCAAGTTTACTCGTTGAAGTTGTTTTAAGAGTGCCTAAGAGACAAATCGTTTTTAATCTGTTCTGTGGTTGCCAACTTGTTACAACGTAAAGAAAAAAAAATGGGTCAAGTGCAAGTTCGACTCACACCTGGCTTCTGAACAGTATTTATAAAATGGTTTTTATATATTCCATATTTCATAATTTTTGGAAATCTATAAGATCTAACAATCGTTGAATTTTTCCCGTAGACTATAAGAAAGTTTTATATTCACAAGAGTTTCGTTTTTGCTAATAAGATACGGAATCCTAAAAAGCATATCACATCACTTCTTCTTCCTCCATATCACTTATATGTCATAAATATCGCTTTCGTTTCTTTCAAATAAAAATTTTAACGGCATTATTTTTATAAAATTTTATAAAACTTTTTATTCCATATTGAATGCGATGTGGTAATTGTTTAAAAATGAATATTACATAGGTACTAAAAACATGACATTCGATTTAGCACCATCTACCGTAGGGTTGGAAGACTACGTAATATAAACTGTTAATGAGTGTTTTGGTACAGTGCCATCTCGTGGAGGGTGTGTGAACTAATACTGTACTTCAAAAATTTCTTTTATATAGATGGCGCGTATTTAATATAATAAAAATTAATTTTATGTTATTGATTTAGCTGTAGACAGACTGGCTGCAGTCTTTCATTATTTGTGTTATTTATTACGTATTTGTAAAGTAATGATTTTGATTCTAACTATGATTTCCAATAACTACAATTTAATTTTACCTTTTATACTGTATGTTTTAGTATTATGCTTTTAATTACAGGTCATACCATACGTGAAACAGTGTAAAAGTAAATGTTATGATTTAATGTATATCCTGATTATCATATTCCATTTTTACCTTATGTCACAAGTGGCACAAGCCCTGTGATCTGACTCGATGGGGACCCGTATCTGACGAAATCCATTCATTTCATACATTTTATGTCCAATTCATTTAATCAATGTAACACAATCTTGCTTTCATTCATCCACCTAAGTTCAATTTGTGAAATAGTAACCACATCTCTTAGTAATTAGTATACAAGAGCTAACCGTAATAAACAACAAGGTCAATAATTTAAATATAAGTTTATAAATTTATTTATGAACAATATTTTTAAAATCACCTACCTATATAAAAAAATATGTAAATTGGACAAATTTCTACCACATATAGAACATTCCCGAAAACTAGATTTTAAATAAAAGCGTTCATCGATTCAAGAGTTACGTTATTACAGAGAGACGGACAATGGTATCAAACTTGTAATATTTACCCCTTTTTTCTATCGAAAGGTTTAAAAGCATATTTTGATGTTTTCTCTACTTCCTTTTTGCTTTCTATGCCTTGAACACCGTGTCAACGGCTTCACATATTCTAACAATGCTGTTTCACATCTAACATTGTATGTATTCAGTAGCATGTACACCCTGCTTTAAAATGTTCATATCGTATTGTTATTTGTCATTTACATTTTATCATTAAAAACAATAGTATAATATACTAAATATATGTTAGATGCCAGTTATCATAGCAATCAGTAAATCATTTTTAGGGTTTCGTATCCCAAAAGGAAAAAGACAATCGTTATAGGATCAGTACGTTGTCCGTCTGTCTGTCCTTCTGTCTGTCTGTCTGTCAAATATCCTTCTTTTCAAGAATGTGCGAACGTATTAAGTTGAAATTAATATTATATTATCGAACAAGTAGATAAGTAATAGACACTTCACTATTACAGACATATTTATTGTGCCTTTATCGCTAAACATAGACAACTTCTAACAAAGACCTGAAAAAGACCCGAATGAAGTTCAATAAAAAATTGTACCGTAAAACTAATCAAGTGGATTAAAAGCTCCTGGACCTATGAACATTATTTTGTAATTTCCGTTCTAATTTCTAAGCAGTATACCCGCTCCTGACTGGTGAGTTTAAACATCTGGATCAATAGTTTCAATTTGTAAAATAGTAAAATAGAGTAAGAAAAGAGAGTAAAATAAAGCCTCTTTATGAAAGTTTTTTCATATGGTGGTGAAAGTGGTGGTAAAAAGAAACTTGATAGTCGATTTTGGTAACTGATAAAAAACCTCTTTCATTCATTACAACTTCGGAGCTTAAAACTAACGACATTTCATTAAAACGAGGTTATCACTAAGAATCTAGGTAACTAGCTACTAAATATAAGAATTAGATGGGGAAATACGAAGAACTTATTTCTGGTTTTATTTAATGTAATAATGACTGTTCACTGTCCACTTATCACATTACAGTTGTTTGTAATATTTATCGTTTTCTGCATAGACGTTATGTTTTCAGTGACTTATTCTATTGATAATAAGCCACTATTAAAAAATAAATAAATGCATTAGCTGCACTATAATTTATTTTAATACATACATACATATCTTTACACTGTATCCCCAACGGGCTAGTTAGAAAGGACGGAGCGCTAAGCGTGGCGGTTCTTATATACTTCTTTCGCTTCCTCAAATCTCATCATTCTCCTCACACATTTTCGCCTAGGTATACGAGTGCTTTTGACATTTCCGTTGGCTAACACTCTGGGTATTTGATCTTCATAAGTCAGCCTTGGTCTTCCTTGGCTTCTTTTACCACTCGCTTTCGCTCTGTAGATTTTCTTCGTCAGTCTTTCATCACACGTTCTTTCTATGTGCCTGAACCATCTTAGCATTCCTTTCTTTGCTTTTATAATAACACTATCGTGCAAACCTGTCACACTGCGTATATCTTCACTGCTTATCCTGTCCGCCAGGGCGACACCGCACATGTTTCTAAGAGATCGCATTTCCACTGCATTTATCATACTTTCACGCATTTATTTTAATCATGTCAATTAGTCATCTAAGATAAATAAATGCGCCACAGAATACACTTCAATCATCTGGCCTCAAACTAGGGCACTCCCTGTACTATGAGAACCAGGCGACAACTACTAGAGGCGTCTCATAGTACACCCAAACACGAGACGATCCAGTAAACTTCGTTTCCTAAATTGACGTGACTGGGGATCAAAACCGGAACCTTTCGCGCTTGGATGCAATACTTAAACCACTACGCCATCTAAAATAAGTTGTCTACGTATTGATGAAGTTGTAAATAAGTGGCCACAAGCGGTCGTGTTCAGCTCAGACCAATGATCCAATGGATCAATGGTCCGAGATGTACAGTTTATACGATCGCAGGTAGTCAGAGATTATTAAGTTATACCCGCCGCCATGTGCTGTTAAATAAAAGTAGTCTAGTGCAATCAGTATATATTGAGCTGTATCCGCGAATGGTCATCGTTAAAATATAGTCAAAATTAGTGTTCTGTGAGTTATTCCAGTACATTGTTCTAGAGAGCCTCATACGTAGTGTTTTAGCACAGTACAAGTAGGCATACATTATTCTATCTCGGCAGTGTCTTACAGATAATTACCTACGGTCGCTCGGTACGTAAACACGCAATAGGGCTACCGACTTGGACTGAATGATTTTCTTGGGTTACGTATTTGATAATAGGTACTATATTAAATTGTCATATTATCTTTTCATTTTATATTATTGCAAATTTAATAAGTTTTTATTTAAATAATTCTACTAGTATTTTATTTCTAGTTTCAAAAGTTTGTGAGTTAGTATGGTGGAAATGGACAAAAAAAATGCATTTTGTGTGCAGTATAATTAAAAATCAGCAATAAATTAACTAAATCATTATGATAATATATTTCCTACAAATTAGCAACAGAGAAATATTTCCGGTTTCGATATAGATGTATTCAAACATCCATACACTGAACATTATGCTCGTAAACTTGATTGACATAATATTTCGTCAGTACATGCACAGGAGCGTCTAATACCGTCCGACGACAACCGCAGCGCACTCGCGACTGTTGTATGTCGAGAAATGCCAAGATTTCGAGCGCGTCGTTTGGGAGCGTTTGTATGAAGATAGAATACTGTATGCTCACTTGTACTGTGGTTTTAGTGATTGTTTAGCGAGTTTAATAGTGTGTAATATAAATGTTAATTAGTGTGTCATTACATTAAATTATGAGTTATTATAATGTTATAAGTTTTCATTCAATTACTACACACGTACTTCTTATATGCTCTGCGTTTCTACTTGTCCCAATGTCCCTTCGAAAGTCCAAATGCATTGTCATGACATGGTCGCGTAACCTTAAGTGCGTACGCTTGTAGACTCAAGGTGTGAATTTGTTCTGCTTTCATGTTCTGTTTAACTCTATTCGAAAATGGACGTATGTAAAATATTACAATAACAATAGTTTTTATTTTCGCCGCATATCTTTAATCGCATTAGTAGTTTCGAACAATTCATTTTTTAAATTCGCACAATTAACTGTTTGAAGTTTGTAAGTGTTTGACCCAAGCGTGCTCCGCTCCTATTATAACGTATTGTAAGTATCGATCATACCGTGTTTTGTCACGCAAGTTACAATTAATCACACATCTTTTCATAATATAGCAAAGCCTCGCACCATTGTAGCCTAAACATAACATAACATAACATATCTTCACGCCGTATCCCCAACGGGGTAGTCAGAGAGGACGGAGCGCCAGGAGTCGCGGTCCTTACACACCTCTTTCGCTTCCTCAAATCTCATCATACTTCTCACACATTTTAGGCTAGGTATGCGAGTGCTTTTGACATTTCCGTCTGCTAACACTGGCTATTTGATCTTCATAAGTCAGCCTTGGTCTTCCTTGGCTTCTTTTACTACTCACTTTCGCTCTGTATATTGTCTTCGTCAGTCTTTCTTATACCCTAAACACTTTAAAAAAATTATATAGAAATCCATTCGATAAGTAGTTCTTGTGTGTTTAGAAAAATATAGACAGAAAAAGAAATTAATCTAATTTCTTTCTTCGAAGACTTCGAAAAAAAATACAAAAGAATTATTATCCTTTACTAATCAAAACATTAGTACAAAGGCGACATTATAAATACGAAACAAATATCTAGATAATTAAATTTGACAATTACTGAAATCGGTGCCAACCAAACTAGTAAACTTTCTGTTGTTGGTTGTTGCTTGTCGGTTTGGCACCGACTTCAATAAAGATCTCTTAAATTTAATTCGTATTCATGATGTCATTTTCGTACTTGAGTTTTGATTAGTGGGTAAAGAATAATAAATAATTACTGTATATTTTTTAAAGGGTCTATCATTCATTTTTTTCAAATTCCAGAATGGAACATTAAATAAAAGGATCATCAACTATTTAAACAGTTGAGTTTTTTTTGTTTAAGTAATACTCCATCATTAGATCTTAACTAAATTTCTATAGTAGACACTCATAAATAAAAAAGAATAATTAAAATCGGTGTACGAATAGCTGAGAAATCAGTGAACACGCTGTATCCCTAATGGTATACCATAGTCAGAGTGGACTGAGGGCCAAGCCTCGCATCAGTGAACATACATTCAATCAAGAAAGTATCGGGAATGGATGATTTGTTTATGGTTCCAAATTCAATTTTTTGTTTTTTTTGTTGTTGTTAGATTGGCACAACTGTTTTCCATTTTGGCGCGGAGTTTGGGTTGCATCTGTTATTTAGATTAAATACAGTGCTGTTTTTAGTTATATCATTCTAGTGTGTATTGCGAATTTCATAATGGACAAAAACATCGAACAAAGAGTTTGTCTTAAATTTTGCATTTTAAAATGTTACAGAAGGCTTACGGTGAATCGACTTTATCAAAAACACGTGCTTATGAGTGGTACAAAGCGTTCAAAAGCGGTTGAGATGTGATGGGAGATTTGCCTCGCCCTGGTAGGCCATCAACGTCTGCAACTGAAGTTAACATCGCAAAAGTGAAGGAAACAGTGACTGAAAATGCTCATTCAAGTTTGAGAGAGATAGCCGCCGAACTTTCTGTGTCTCACGAGTCGATCCGTACCATTTTAAATAATCACTTGGGTATGAAACATGTTGCCGCTTGGCTAGTCGCAAAAGATCTGAATTTTCTTCAAAAACACAATCGCATAAGAGTCGCTGAGCACATGCTAGAACGAGTCAATTCCGACCCAACATTCATGAAACGCATTGTTACTGGTGACGAGACGTGGGTTTACGAGTTTGAAATGCAAACTAGTCAACAAGCTTCGGAGTGGCGCCTTCCAACTGAACCGAAACCGAAAAAACCACGCCAAAGTCAAAGTCATGTTGACTGTTTTCTTTAACTATGGCGGTGTTGTGCACTCGGAATTCTTGCCGGAAGGTCAAACGGTAAATAAAGAATTTTATTTAGGCGTTATACGGCGTTTAAGACATCAAATTCGACAAAAAAGGCCAGATTTGTAGAAAGAAAATTCTTGGATTTTGTACCAGGATAATGCGCCTTCGCACAAGGCCATCATTATGAACGAATTTTTGACCAAAAACAACGAATACCATCGAACGTATTCACCAGATGTGGCTCCAGCCGACTTCTTTCTTTTTCTTAAACTCAAATTACCACTTCGTGGCACCCGTTTTCATTCGGTAGAAGACAAAGGAGAATTCGCGGCGAGCACTGAACTCAATTCCGGAAAAAGCGTTTAAAAAATGTTTTGATGATTTGATGATTCGTTGGCGTATGTGTATCGTTTCTGAAGGAGCCTACTTTGAAGGTGATAAAATAAATTTGGATGAATATCTAATATTTCGTGTATGATTGATCTTTTCCCGGTACTTTCTTGACAGAGTAGTACAAAAAAAAGATTCCGACAAATTGAGAACCTCATACTATTTTTCGAATTCGTTTAAAAATAAAAGCTAACGTGTACTTTGATTTATACTATGCGTGAATTTGAATTTTGAAAAATATACCTAGGTAATTAAAAACATGAAACAGACTTCAAAAAAAAACACTGAAAAGTACAAAATAACTAAATGTACTAATCAAAACTCGAGTATAATAATAACTTTTTAAATACGATACAAATAACTATATAATGAAATTCGACATTAAATTCGGTGACAAGCACAGACATACCTACTATATTTGTACTAATAGATATTGCTTTGATGTGGCCCCTATAGGCTTCGTGGACGACAGTAGCGCCACCTAGCATGTGCAAGTATGCGGGATTATGTCAAATCTATATATCTATCTATCTAATCTATATAATTATATTATATCTATAATCTATATATTTATAATGAAAGTTTATTTTTCTTTGACCGCGATAAACTTGAAAACTACTGGACCGATCGGCATGGGACCAAGACCATTCGACGCGGAATTAGTTGTTTAATAGATGGTTATAGGCTACTTATTTTTTTAACTTTTTTTTGCCCAGCGAAGCGGGCGGGAAACTGCTTGTCTATATATGTATAATGAAAGTTTTTTTTCTTTGACCGCTATAAATTTGAAAACTACTAGACCGATCGGCATGGGACCATGACCATTCGACGCAGAATTAGTTGTAGATGGTTATAGGCTACTTATTTTTTGAACTCCATAGACCCTTCACCATTTTTAAAACAAAAATGTATTATTACGTACAAAATTTTCACTTACGCCCAGCGAAGCGAGCGGGAAACGGCTTGTAATGACATGAAAGTGTTTTATTGTTTTCTACTATAGGAAGCAGTTAAAATATATATAGAACGACGACTAATAGTGTTTTAGAGGAATTTGTTAAAAACAGTAAGGATATTATTAAAAAAACCGGTTTCGATAGTATAAAATATAATATAAATTTCCAACCTCATGCTGTGATGAAAGGAAATAAATTAGTTTTAGTATAACACGTAAGAAATATTGAAGCGCTATGAAATAATGGCATCAGTTATTTAATACGAGCCTACATCATTCATCAACAAACATCGGTGACATTAACGCTACACCATATAAAACAAGTTTAAACGTAAGTACTCTCGATAACTTTAAACGTAATATAGGACACTTAATTTAGTATTTTACGGTAGGTATAGTAATTTAATTATCACTTTATTTTATTTATTACAGATCAATGATGCTCGTGTTGTCATTGAAGCAAATATAAACAAATTGACTATCCCGAATTGTTGCAGATTTCTGCCACGGTATTCGCTGCGATCGCTTTACTAAAGTTTACTATACTGTCACCATGCACTTCGCATATAACCAATGACTAAGGAAACTAAAGGACATGAAACAAGTACAAAATAATCGTGCCACCTAAACTTCGAGTGTCGCAAACAATGGCTGCCGATTAATGATGTCCCAAATATCTACTATGTAGATGTCGTTAAGTCAGTTGTTGAAATAAGTTTTTTTTCAGCATCAGTATTGAAATAAAAATTATTTTGTATAATACCTTCAGAAAAAGGGAGGCCTTCTTTTTGTGTCATAGATTTATACAAAAGTACTGAAATATTGTTCAAACTAAAAATAGCAGTCAGGCATGCTGTCGGCATATAATTAGAAACTGCGGTTAAGGCGATTTTAAGGTGTTATTAGCAACGATAGCAACAGGCACCTTCAAGTAAAGCCCCTTTCTGTCCTTCGATCATTTTTGTGTGGAACGTTAAATGAACCATACATACAAAGAAATTACTTAGGTATCTCTTTTTGTAATACTTAATAGGACGCCTATGATTATTACAGAAATAAAATTGCTTTTTAAAAGAAACCCATATTTTTATGAAGCGCTTTGATAAATGTTGAAGATCAATGAACATAGGTCACAGTAGTCGAAGAACAGTACAGTGCTTTTAATGCTTTTACTTTTTTACATGCATAACGTTACTTCTTCTAAAGGTGATGGTGAAATTAAAATAAGTGCTATGAGAAACATATATACGGATCGACCAAATCTATAGCCATGGCGTACTGAGCACTTTGATAAACTAAATACTAGAATAATCAATTTTACTAAAAATTAGTGGCCTTATCACACAATAATTGGGAATAACATTTCAATTAGGAATAAAACATTGTAGACTTCTATTACTCAAAGAATTCTCAAATTCAGTTAAGTACTTCCAGAGGTTACCCCGTACATACAAACAAACAAATTTTATTTCTTTACATTATGAAGAAATAAGTAATATTATAGTTTATAATATTATCTAGCGTAGAAAATCCACAATATACCGGCCTATTGAATAAATCTTTTAAAAGTTAAGATAGTAAATTGCTAGAAACTACAATACAAGAGTGACCAATGTCGGACTAGTCATATCTAATGTAACTATAGTGACATATTTTTACTGGGTTTGATAAATAGAATTGTTTGTTAATATTAGTGTTTGTTAAATAATAATTATATTAAGTAAATAACATTTTTAATAACATATTCACAAAAGAAATTAATCTAGCTAACTAAATAGTACAATTTTTAAAACATAATTTCCGAATTAAACTTTTGAATACTGAGATTTGAATTTAAGCAGTCATTGTCGCTGTCGTATTTTTGTACGTCAAGAAAAGAACTTCTTTTTATAAAATTATTTGTTTTCGCAAGATCCATTCTACCAGAGCAAATTAAAACGGTTATTTGTTCCATAGGACTAGAGTTTCCGACACCTTCGTCTTATTTCTGTTCTTAAAGTCTTTTAAAGGATTCTTTAAATTGTACCGCATCTGGGTTATCAACAAAACCACTACAAGCTCTTTTGGTCACAAAAATAACTCGGCGTGGTCTTGATTGATATCATTCAGAAGCAGATATTTAGAACTATGAGCACATTTTTCTCTCTCGGGAACATCAAATCAAAGTTCAGTCCCACATTCAGTAAACAATTTATATTTTACTGTTAAAAAGTAATTAATTACCACTGTAAATATTTTCTCTGATTCCCAATAATCTTTGCGACGGTAATGTATCATACCGTAAAATTATTTTCTTAATGTTCTATTCTTCTTCGTAATGCAAATAATATAAATATATATCATGAATACCGTGTTGGGGATACAGCGTGAAGATATGTATGTATATATTACATACATGTATGTAATTTTTACAGAGAGGTTTCAATTTTCTTTTCCGATTACGTCAAGGCACTCTTTTCCTCCAATAATACATGATGGTAATCTGAAACGAGATAATTACGACATATAAACATGATACCTGTATTTATCGATACCTTCTAATATAGATACATGGACAGCCCTAACTGCAATAACAACAGCAATTGATATGAAGTAATTTACTGTATTATATGAATAAAACCTGCTAATAACTATAAATATTCACGACTATAATACAGTAAACTAAGAAACAGTAATTACGATGGAAATATATACGACATCAGACTAAATTAATGAATTTCTGTTACGTACCAGTGCAATTATAGATTTCGTTGATTATTGCTTTTCTTCGAGCCGCATCCTAACACACTACACTTAGAAATTATTGTTGCATTATGCTAACTTCTGCTTTAACAAAACAGTTCCAATATCCAGCACAAAATCACAGAAACATTAAAAAACATTAAATTCATTGATATGTTTAGACACTTCGTGTACTTGTCAGCGTGTCGCAATGAATGGCGGACCGGCACGTTTTGACATTACAATGACATCACATAAAAAAATTACTAAGTCGTACCGTAAGTCGTAACCGTAAGCCATAAGTCAAAAAGAGACAACACTACGTTTGAATGTCATGCGTTAGAATATATATAACTAAATATTGCAATAGATCAACATGCCATGTCCTTTAGTTTCTTTAGTCATTGCATATAACGAATAGTCTTTCTTGCTTTAACGACATATGTTTATCAAACCGGCCTTTGCAGTCTAAAAATACTACATTCTACCATCACGCCCGAAAGAGTCTCTATCTCACATATATTTACAAAAAATGTATATCAATTTTTCACTTGTAAATTTAAAATATTTATAAACTTAAAAGTACTAACGAACGAAGATTTGTTAGGTTTTTATTTCTCTCAAACGTAACGGCTTAATAGTCTCAAAACATTGAGCATACCGATTGAGACGAAATATGTGTTATCCCATTCCTTTCTATATAGGCTTACGCCATATATTTCTCTCACGGTTACATTCGTGACGTGTGGTAGGCGATAACTAAGTGCCAAGCCTACCAAATTAGTAGACTTTCTGATGTTGCACATTGATTTGGCACCTACTTCAATAACTGTCAAATTTAATTATATAAGTATTTGCATCGTATTTATAGTAATTTGTGTACTTGAGTTTTAATTAGTGAAGGATAGTTATTTTGAACTTTTCAGTGTTTTGTTTTCAAGTCGATTTAATTTTTTTCTTAAGAAGCTTTTTGTTTCTCTAATTTGAGTGACCTTGGCCTAAATGAATATCTAGGGTAGGTCTACAATTAACTTATTTTGTATTTCGAATCGTCAATAGCGTTATTTGGAGTAGCTTCGAAGTCCAAGCTCCAATATCAGTGAAAGTTGAATGGGACTACCTATACTGAACCTAACGGCAAAGAATCATTGAAATCATTCCACAATTGGCGAAAATATCTGTGAACATACACGAAAAAAATACGTACAGACGAACATAGAACCTCCTCTTTTTTTTAAGGCGATTAAAACAGGCACCCATTTTCTGGAATCAAATATTTCACTAACAAGACAGACTATAGAATTTAATTACCGAGTCCTCAGAGTATGGAAACTAATACAATCACGACGTATCCGTAAAGGAAGGGTCCAATTTATCGCCTATCAATAATCTATTAACTCGTCCTTTCTCTATAAGCCTATTCATGGAAAGGAAATATCAGATTTTAGTAACAATATTTTATCAATTAATTCCTTTGACATCTTTATGTTCACTAACAACCTACAAAACAGATTATATACAGTGTAATGAATAATGTGTGAGCAGAATGATGAGATTTGAGGAAGCGAAAGAAGTATGTAAGGACCGCGACGCTTGGCGCTCCGTCCTCTCTGACTACCCCGTTGGGGATACAGCGTGAAAATATGTATGTATGTAATGAATAAATGTGTAAAAAATATCACAGGTAATAAATAATAATATATTCTTCTAGCTGTACCCGGCCACGCGTTGCTGTGGCTCAGTATGTATTTTATTAATACTCGTGAATTCGTTTTATTTTCACAAGTTCATTGTTTATATGAAATCCCATAGAAAAAAGTACTTTCTGTTTTTCCCGAATTTCCCAATTTTTCGGGAAACTTTTACAACCTTTATTTCCATTAAAACCTTACCTACACAGGTCATTATAAACACGAATAAAAGTGCAAAATTGATCCAGCCGTTCTCAAGTTTTGAATTTAGGAACAACCAACATTTCGTTTTTAACCGACTTCAAAAAAAAGGGAGGTTCTCAATTCGGTTGCATGTTTTTTTTTTAATCTTTGTTACCTCATAACTGTCATTTATTATTCGATTTGGAAAATTCTTCTTTTATTTGAAAGGATATACTTCCAGATTGGTTAAGTTTAAATTTCACTGGTATTGGAGCTTGGGTTTGGAAGATACACTAAATAACACCAAATAACGCGAACTGGTTATAACCTTTATTTATTTATATTGACGATTCTCTTATATGTATGTTATTGCGCTCCAAAATTAGAAAAGAAGTTAATTGTAGACCTACCCACATATTTATTTAGACGAAGGGCACACGAAAGAGAGAAATGAAAAAATGTTTATAAAAAATTAAACCAACCTCAAAAAAACACTGAAAAGTATTAAATAACTATCCTTTACTAATCCAAACTTAAGTACAAAAATAACTTTATAAATACGATACAAATACCTGTATAATTAAATTTGACTGTTATTGAAGTCGGTGCCAAATCAATATGCAACAACAGAAAGTCTATTAATTTAGTAGGCTTAACACCGACTTCAGTAACTGTCAAAATTAATTATATGGGTATTTGTATCGTATTTATAAACTTGTTGTTGTACTTAAGTTTTGGTTAGTAAAGGATTGTTTTTTCGTACTTTTCAGTGTTTTTTTTAGTCAGTAATTTTTTTTTGAATTTATTTTTATACAGATCAAGAAAGTGTAATACACAATTAGGTATATGTTTTTATGTGTGTCTAATATATAAATGACTATATCCTTTTAATTCAAGTATTGCGTTAATACTTGCTAATGCTATCTATATAATCATTCATGGTGATAAAAATTTCTGTATATTACTTGATTTGTATGAGATAGATATCAAACTAATGTAACATGTATAGGGTTTGGTATATATCTTTCTGAATATAATATCATGATGCAATGTCTCTAAAACTCTACAGGTATGAATAAAGGTGAAGCGCTAAGTATCGTAGTTCATATAATATGCTTACTACGTTTCTTCAAACCTCGTCATATTCTTCTTTCTCCACATTCACGGCTAGGGATACAAGTGCTTTTGACATCCCCGTCAGTTAATGGGGTTATAAGAAAACAATTTGTTTTGTATAAGCCGCTTACGTCAATGATATCGTGAAACGTTATATTTACATTATAAATGTTATATTTATAATGTACATAAATAAATCTACTTGATATGCATTCTCTATTGGTAAAAATATCAATACGGAAAATTTTATGTGAACATCTGTTGTTATTTTGTAATAAAAACTTAGTGAGATTTGTAAGTAACTAATACAACTGTCTGAAACGTATTCCTCACGTATCATATTAAAATAACAATTTTAGTTTAACTTTTGCTTCAGTCAGAAGTATGTTTCATATGAGGAAAAGTTTGATACTTCATCGTAATTATGTTACATGATGTACAGATCAATAATAATTATGAACCATTATAACTCATGCGTGTTTTAATGTAAAAGTATGAGGTTCTTCTTCTCGGAATAAACTGACTAAATTACTTCCTTTATGCATTTTTTGTGTACTAAACCTGTACTAAGTCTGTTTGTTATACTTTTAACGATCTCTTTAACAGTATATTATAAATGTCGAAATTTACTTTTAGCAGTTTGTAACAACTGCAGATATTAAATAATTATTTACAAGTCGAAATAATAAATTATAAATAAACAAAAACCCCGTTAGGGATACAGTGTGAGGATATGTATATATGTATGTATGTACAAATAATTATAAATAAATCATTGTTGAGGTTTGCATAAATGTATTATCTAATTAAATGAGATTTAAAGCTTAACAATAAAAAGATCTATTTTTAATTATGTTTATAATCTGTATTTTCTACGGATAATAAGAAGTAAGCACACATGTGTTGTGGTTGACTCCACATATGAATAAATCTCTCGCCTACACACTCAGCAGTGTAATCCCGGCCTACTAGCCCCGGATAGGTGAGCTTAATTCGTCTTCGTTACACGTGATGGAGGCAAAATGTCCTACACTCCTTTAGGATTATGTAGTTCATCAAGCTCGTCCTTCTTCTTAATGGCCTGAGGTTTTCCTTTTCAGTAATACTAACTTATTCACTCAGTACTGATGAACAACAATTTTTCTGCGAATTCATTTACTCAGTAATCCATCAGAAACATTTTAATAGAAAATTTTAGGTATTCTGCACTTAACAGCGAAAAGTTCTTTGGACTTAAACGTTGAAATAAACGGACATTTTAAGATGTTAGTGGGCAAAACAAAAGTTTATGATATTATTTCGTTTGTTCTCATTAGAGGATTTTATTATAATAAATTCTTTCGGTTTTCATTTTAGTTATGATAGTAATAGATAATATATTTTGTTAAATGTTTTTTTTTAATTAGATTAACTTTTATTTATGAGAAGTTTGTTCTCAGCAGTTGGACTTACATTATATATAAACATATGTGTTAGTTTCTGAAGGCTTTCAAAATTCACATTCCATCTCGATGCAAATGCAAGCCGCCCATAAGGGCATAACTCATGCTTTTGTAGATAGAGGGAGGCGGGGGACTACGTGAATCATGACGTCATGAGACGACCGGCAGGATGTGACCTGCCTCACGTCACTGTGAAGGGATACGTGAGCTCTTGCGTTTTCAATGAGTGATTATCTACGATGTTAGATCGTATCTCATTTTCATGCTGGGACAGAGTTAATAATAATGTTCTTCGTAAATACATATAAGTTATCCGTAAGTGTAAGGTGGAAGACTGATAATGATTATGTTATACTCGTATCCTTCAAAAACATTAATGCGAAAAACTAGACAGTTTAATTTTATACATATTTTTTAATCATATATTGTAACGAATTTCTTGCCAGTAGTTCTTATTTGTAGCACATGGTTTTTATATAAAGACGTTCAAAACAAACCTTGTAAATAAGTAAATGTTGAATGACAGGTAAATTAATGTTGACACATATTTTAGTCATAGACTAATTACCAATAGACTTTATTGGACAATCCCTGATAATCCTAAAAAAGTTTCAAAAAGATGCTAATGCCCATAAAATTAGTAAATATCGGTACTATCGGTTATGCTACTGTCAGATTTAAAGATCGGAAAGAATGACTTATTGTTTACCAAATAGATTGTCATGGATCAGTTAAAATAAAAAAAAAAAGATTTTTAAGTTACTAGCGTGAACTTAAGTGTAAATTAAATTATAGTGTTTATCTTCACGCCTTTCATCATTTGGGTGGACAGATCATCATAGCACAACAAAATCACATTTTAAGGATCTAGATCCGCTCAAAAAAAGTTCAAAATGGACAGCAAAAACCCGCTACCTGGCGTGACGTTATCGAAATATTTCATTTTAATTAATTTTCCCAAATTTAAATAAAATTTCGGATATGTGATACGATAACATGGATTACATGTTTTTTTTCGCTCGAGTGTTAAAATAAAGTCGTTACTTATTGTCTCTGGTCCAGAGCACTGCCCCTCCGAAGTAAATTCCTGGTTACGGCCTAGTATTAGCATACGTTCACACGGAAGCATTTTCGACGCTTTAGCGTGAGGTATCTGTAACATTTTGTACAGATTTTACGAGTTTTCCTGTTTGCGAACACACTTATCATGGACATCAAGACTGATAATAAAAGTCGAAAAGCTAATGCAGGGGTTTCAGCTACAATAAACGCGCGTCCGCCTCTAGCAAAATATTAAAACAAAGCGATTTTTCAACATTCGCATGAACATTATAGACAAAAGCGATTAAACAAATAATACTGCCGACGTTTTCTATATAGGATTCTTTTTAGCCCTAATGCGAATGCATTTTTAATCTCAGGCTTTATTTTACGACTATATAATCTTTATGTGTCAGTTATAAAATTAGATAGATAAGTAAAATTTCAATGAAATGTCCGAAATATTACTCAAAATTTATTTTAAAAATTAAAAAAAAATATCCGAAATATTTCTTTTGTTTTTTATACTTTCATACAAAAATTATAGCAGACAAATTTTACCTAGTCAAAAATTTAAATGAAATACAAAATTTAGCAAAGAATGTATCCCACTAAATTCCTAAAAAAAATATACGAAATATTTCTTTCAGCTTTTTAAATACTACTTTCATACAATGATTACAGCAGACATTGCAGAAGATATGAGATTATGAATAAAAATAATCCTTTTTCGTCAGCGAAACAATGTCGTAGTGAAATAAATACATACATATATACATACATATCCTCACGCTGTATCCCTAACGAAATAAATCATTCTTCTATATCTGTACTATAATATCATAAAGAGAAAAAATTTGATTGTATGTAATGAATAAACTCAAAACTACCCAAACGATTTAAACAACTCTCACCTCTAGAAAGCTACATTATTAGCGAGTAACATGGGTTGTGTTTTATTTTCAAAGATTATCCACTCGTGCGAAGTAGGGGCGAGTCGCTAGTGCAATGTAAAGAAAAATAAACTGATTGATAGGCAAATGTTACACACGATTTGTCAAATTTGGTATAAAAAACTTTAAAAATGCGTTTTTATATTTTTTGTATGTTTTCGTATGCATAAAAAAATGACCAATTAACGTTAATTTGTATGCAGTAACTACCAAATCAATTATCGAACAACTATTCAGTCGATTACGAAAAATCAACCTTTTAAGGAGTAAAAAGGAGTATCGAATTGAGTGTTATAGTGAAAATGAAAAATGTATTTCGTATACAGAATCCATCAAACAAATAACGAAAGACGGACTTAGTCATTTTGAAAAATCGACCACCAAGAGGATAGAAAGGGGAGTTAATTTGTTATTGAACATAAAAGAAAAAATATGTGTGTTGTGTACAGACTCCATCAGATAGATTATTTATGTAACAAGTATTTAATGGATTTTAAAAATCAAGCTCTCGAGGGGTAAAAAGAGGATGTTATTCATCAAATAAATAATAAAACACCGATTTAATCGATTTAAAATCAACCCCTAAAGATGTGAAAAGGGGTGTCAAATTGAGTACCGGATAAATAAAAAAGCTTTGCTTAAAGAATCTAAGAAATAAATAATTAAAAACGTTTAAATTTGACCTATTTTGACGATTGACCCCTAACAGACAAAAAAAGGTGTTGAACTGTAAAATAAATTTATTTCCAATAGGATGAATTTTCACAATTTTATCGACAGTCATTGTTGGCTGATAGCTTGGTTTAGGCTTAGTATCCAAACGTGCGAAGCCGTGGCGGGTCCGTAGTAATAATTATAAAAATTTAACAACTCCATCTGGAGTAATAAAGTGCGTGGGTGGAATTTGGTTAAAATGCTAATTTGTTAGAGAATGTGTAATTATTAGAAAACTAACAATATTAAATTAGACTATACTGTAATATAATCTCTTTGGCAAGCATTGCAATAAAATATTTATTTTAATGCGGTACTTACCACATTGTTAATTTGTATTTTTGCTGGTATCTGTTAAACTTATAATTTATTTTACATTTTATATTTCTTCACACTAGTCCTACCTATCTATTTTTTTATTTCAGAGGAAATGAATCATACAGTCATTATTCTCTTCGCACAATATTCGTCGAATTATGCAAATGTTTTTCATATTCCAGTCAGAAAAGGTTTGGGCTATGATCTTTGAAGATATAACTACAGACGATATCCCTTGGCCTTCCTTGGATTTCCGTAAATTTTCCTAGTCAGTTTGCCGTTAGTTTTCTACATATCCAATACATGCCGGAAGCAAAAACTGGATTTAGCTTGGTACTAAATGAGACTTTGTTTTAAATGACAAGAAAATATTGAAGTAATAATGATTATCTTCACAAAAATAAAAAATATAATGTTGATAATTTTTGACGTACTTAAATATACATAATTGTTTTTTAATTTCCGTTCTCGCTAAAACGTTTTGATGCCATTATTAATTAATAGCAGATGTTTGACCTTTTATTAAAATGACTAGGTGATGCCCGCGACTTCGTCCGCATTTTTTTTTAAATAGCCTAAGTTCTTTCTCAGGGTTTAAGCTCTTCATACCAAATTTCACCACAATCGGATGAACGGTATGGCAGTCTGTAAAATACGAACAAACATTGATTTTTATATCTAAATTAATCTTTAGTATTAGAAAGTGGTAAACTTTGTTTGTTTGTATGTAATGGATAAACTCAAAAACTACTCAGCCGATATTAAAAATTCTTTCATTTATAATAAGCTACATTATCAGCAAGTAACATGGGCTGTATATTATTTTCAAAAAAGTTCCACCGCTAATAGCCGGGGTGGGTCACTAGTATTAGAATAAGAGGAGTAATAACTGTCAAAATAAGGTCGAAAGTACTATCAATTAATGAATGAATATTTCTTTTCGGTTTTCAAAATTCAACATATTAAATATATTATAGAATTTTAAATAAAGTCCACGGCAAATTATGCAATACAAGTTTGTAATATGTTTATCAATTTTTGTTCTCTTTTAGATTGCATTCCATAATATCGTAATATAATACTATTTTTACTTCGTGTTGCTAGTCCAATCAAATAACGGTTGAAATCGAAATTTCGATATTAAGGCTGAATTTTTGATATAATGTTCATAAAAGTGTTTTTAACATGCATGTAAAATTTCAACACGCTAGCCCCCCGGCTTCCCTCGAAACACAAACAAAAAGATGTCAGAAAAGCGTTATTTTCTAAACTACTCTACAACGGTAAGTCATAGATAAAAGTGTTTTAGGCAAGAATTAGAAAACGAAGAAGAAGAAAACAAGATGGCGAACGCAGTCTTACGTAAAATTGCTTTTATGTCTTTTTGTCTTAGGTGTCATATAAACGGAGTTAAGGCGGTTTGAAGCACAAGAAATGAGAATTTTCTTGAAAACGTCGTAGAATCATAATATACTATTATTTTTTAACTTGTTTTTTTATAATCTAAAATTTAAAAAAGTTTTATTAAAATTTATAACGGCGAACAAATGAATAGAAAAATAAAAATTCCATATTTCATGGGTTTTGAGGTGAGTAAAAACAACGAACACTATGTTCATTGACACAATGTAAAAAAAAGGGTAAACATCACCACTGGGTATTTATTTGCTACAAGATTTATAAAAGAACTTTGTCGCGTAATGGGCCATATGGCGAACAGTAATAAAATGCATAATGAGTTAATCTGTACGACTTCTTCCTAAGAAAAATAGAATTGGCCCTGTTCTCTGCATGCGCTATAATATAAATAGTATTAAAATGTCCTGTTTATGTGTCGGTCGATTCATCATCAGAGTTGTAAAATCTTATTAATATTGTATTTATTTGTTGTGATGGTGATTTTATTGCCTTATCAAGATGTCTAGCGTAACCTAGGTACCATATTATGCACAATATATGGGTACATTATCCAACAGTGCATGCCCCATTTTTGCAAGTACAATAATGTCCTTTTATCGCATCTTTTCTAAAACAATTTTGATCAACTAATACGTAATCGTAATATTTATTAACCCCCGACACAAAAAAAGGCGTTATAAGTTTGACGTGTGTATCTGTGTCTGTTTGTGGCATCGTAGCGCCTAAACGGATGAACCGATTATGATTTCGTTTTTTTAATTTAAGTATGTGTTTGGATTGAATTTTTGCCTTTACCAACAATGGATCAGATAGAACAATTCCGTAATAACAAGATGAATGGAAGTAATATCATTACATACTTGTAATAATATTCGAAATAGAATCTTCCATTTGTTTCACCATAGCAACTTTGGCCGTCACCACGGGGAGGTAACCTGGTTGCAAGACGTTTTAAAAGTCTTGAACACAACCTATATTTTCTGGGATTTTACCAAATAAACAGGGATTAACTTTGAGAAAAATTGACCGAAAGTGGTTCATTCTTCGTTATATAGGCTGAGGCATAAAAGTTTAGTAAATAAGACTTGTAAATCGTTGATGTCGAAGTTATCTCCTTTTACTACAAACAGGTATTACGATTGTTCGTGTATGGCCAAGAAGCCTTAGTAGTCAGGACACGGTTTATGTCAAAAATAAGCCGATTTTATTTTGAGAAAATAAACATTTCTGATAAAATATCTATTTAGTTGGCAGAGTGAAGTAATTATACTTATTACGATTTGTTGTTAAAACATTCCTTCCTTGTATAAGATTAGATCAGCATATTTTGGAAGGATCTGCAGAAGCGTGTGCGTCTACTCCTTTAAAAAATAACTAATTGTGACAAATTTTGACTTAAAACTTAAAGTTATGCCTCAATATTTGTTTACTCGGAACATTGAATTTTTTAATTCGATATCTTGCTAGTACGTCTTTACCACCTCGTATGATATTAGAGTTGAGTAAATTAGCATTTCGCGAACAATCGCAGAATCGCCGGACGCTTCAAGCAATACCAATCAGTACCTATTTGGACTTGCAGATGGCGATGCCGAACTAAGTAAGAGCATGTTGTTACTTCCTAACCCATCGCCTATAATAGTTCTGTCTAATATAATTTCTTGATTTTATAACGTATACAACTCACTCTCTCACAACTCTCCCAGACTAGCTTAGAAACACATTTCTAGTACTTATTGTTTGGGTATTTTTACAACTGTAATTATAATTATATAATGTATTGTGGGTAGGCCTACAATCTGCCTATGTACATATGCACGTACTACCTTCATCACATCACTGTCATGGGATCGCACACTGTAACTTATATTAAGAACTTTATTTCAAGTCTCCAGGGATAGCTGTGGCGTTTATTGGAATTTACAAGGGTATACTTACTGTAACTTTTACCGGATTTCACAATAATATTTTTTTTACTAGTTTATAAATCTACTTTTCTGAGACCTAGATACATACACACAACTTTTTCTTTCTAGTAGATGCGTTGTTTAGCTCACGTTAAAACGTAACCTAAAATTGATCTAGAAGCTCGTAGATCGTTTTAACCTTTCATCAACATACATAACAACTTCGGTATTATTGAACAAATAAGAATTAGGAAATTTTTGTTTAAGACTTACAATATATTTTATTTAGCCGCATATTTATATATAAATACTCGAACAAGCGCTCATTAAATTTTCTGTCTGTTTGTTTATGTAGGAAATAGCTCAACAAATTTTGGCGGGAGTTTCATTGGCAGGTAGAAGGTATTACAGAGAAAAATCTGTGTAACTTTCTATCCCAAAAAGTAGCTACCAAATTTAATAGGGGTGAAACCGCGATCGCTGCAAGTGAAAAATAAATTTCGTTAACTCTTGTACATACGTGTACGTAATATGTGTGCGAATTTGTGAGATTCGTGTTTCCTATTTAAAGAACGGTAAATACGTACTTTGAAGTAATCAAACGCCATACCCAAATAGATTAATCTATTAAGCCGTTGACAGAAACAAAATGAAATAATAATTTGTCGTCGATTCCTACCAAAGCAAGCAATGTGTGTACATATGTACCATGTATCATCAATCATACCTTTCAGTTGCCGGGTACCGGTATGACAGTACATTTAGCTCCTTAATTAAAGCTCGAACAGATGGCGCTGTTGGAGCCAGTGTCATAGATTTCAATTAATTCCTGTCACTTCGCAAATTTGGTTGTTACTTGCATGAGAGCTGACTTTATGCGATTAGAAAATTTTATTACCTTTCAAGTGCAATTCTTTTGTTGCTTTGTTTTTTATAAATACAAAGCAACAAAAGAATTGCACTCGAAAGGCCTGGCTTTCTTAATATGAGACGTCGTTAATCGTCTTTAAAATCTCTCATTTTTTCCTCATCATAAATTGGTGTAGACTTCGTTAAATGCCATTTCTTTTCACCAAATCCTTATTCAGCACACTACTTGTAAGCCTCATAGAGATAATACAATACGATTGCTGGTTACGTCTTTTCCTAGAGTCTGACATAGATATAAACACGATTAACAGATATAAATATTAGGGAGATATGTTTATTGCTTGCGTCAGCCGCTTTGTACCTACGTTGTACTAAAAGAAATTCATTATTGTTATGGTTATGGCTAAGCCACACGTAAAAACAATGTTTCAGAGTAAGTAGCTATTCTTGTATGTTACATCGTAGTGCCATTATATCATTTCGACTTTTAAAGGAGTATTGGAAATTAAACAAAATATTGATTTTGTTTCGATTAACTGAAACGAAAAAATGAGTCGAATCGTCAAGTAATGATGATCACAACGTTTAATTTGAAATAAATAATTACAAACGTTAAAAAGTTCGTTGACGAATGTACGAGTAACGTCTGTATAACTCACAAACGAGCTAATAAACGAGTGAACATCAGTTTCGTCTCTTTACGTTACCATTTTACATTTAATATGTTTAACCGATTTCAAAAAAGGAAGAGGCTCCTAATGTGTCCGTATTTTTTCTGTGTTTCTTTTATGCATATTCTTATGTTACGTGATATCTTCGCCATTTGCGCACCGATATTGATGATTCTTTTATTAGTGCGCTTTGGTTCTGGTTAAACAAAATAACATCTTAAGATTTTTTTTGGAGTTATATGTTATACATATATTTACATGTATATTTAGATGATCTTTTTATTTAATGTGCCGTTCTCAAATTGGAAAAAATCTTAGTTGTAGACCTCCATCAAATGTTTATTCAAAATGAGGTGAAATGAAAAAAAAAAGTACTTTCTGAAGAAAAAAATTAAACCGAATTCAAAATAAAAACAATGAAAGACACAACAGATATACTTCTACTACCCTTTACTGATCATAACTTAAATACAAACATTACTTCATTATGATTATTAAATGTGATTATTATGGAATTCGGTGCTAATTAATAAACAACAACAGAAAGGCAATTAGTTAGGCAGGCTAGACAGGCAAGAATACTTACATATTCATGTTATTATACTCGCACATTGAACATATTGTTAAATATTTTTATTTTGTTATGAAGAAGTAAACTATTTAAGTATAACTATTACGATGTCTATTTTTAAAATCTCCGATTGGTTATTCTCCCGTGGAAAAAATTCGTGACACGCAAGTTACTAATTTTTTTTAATGTTTAGTGTCATTTACAGGTAAAAAAATAATAATTTGACTTTAGTAGCATATGACTGTTTGTAACTTTCATGGCTGTAGTAATACCAAAGAATTAGGTTAAAGGTGTTCTCATCAACGTGACAAGCATTCAAGCTTTAAGCTACTGTTCGGCCGGTGTCACCCGCAGGTCGGTCATTGACTTTCAGATCACGTAGATGCAATCTGCATACCGTGACATAAGAAGGGAGACCGGAAATCATATTTTAAGGAAGACAATTCTGGGACGCACATGATTTTTTAAAGGAACGAGACCGTAAGTGTTCCTTAAGTTTATATGTTATATATTCCAATAGAAAGTTAGTAAAGGAATACATTAGACGGTTAATTATTTATCTAATTTCATTACCACCATGTCAGTAGCTGATACTATCGCCAAATATTAGGCGGGGTTATTACTTAAAAATTTACAGATATCGACAGCCACGCGATCACTGCGCGACCGGTGATTAATTGTAATAAGAAATTGATATCATGTATGAAGATTGCGTGTCTATTGAGCCAGGACCGTAAAATGCACTTTTCGCGGTAGATTTGGCGCCACTATACAAATTACATTTTAAAGTTTTGATAGCAGATATCGCGCGATATTTGACTGTCACATACTGACTCTAAGTTAGGTAACAAGCGTGCGGGTTTGCACTGTCGTATTCTGGTATGGATGGTAAGACAGCCGGTGAAATTTCTGGCACAAGAGGAATAACATTTAAGTCCTCAGAGTTGACAATGCATTTGCAATCTGACGTACCTATTTTGTTAGCCTTAAGACTGGAAATGTCCATGAACCCCAGTCCACTTTTCATCAGGTGAATTATTAGCTAGTCTGTCTTCTCCGTAGTGTAAAAAAGCGTCGTGAAAAAATTTGCCTAGATATGATTTTTCCTTCTTTTAGTATGCCAGCATGGATAGAAACACAGGCACAGATTCATTAGTTACTAACGTAAAACACAGGGTTATTAACATGAGATGGTAATATGAGGCTATACAATTGCGTGATATTGTCCTTTAGCAAAATTTAGTACATACCTACTGATGAACTTCAGTTTGACTTCAATTATTACTATCGATTATACTATTTACTGTTGAAGACTGGAATGAATGGAATTCATGCCATATCCACAGGTACCTATCTAAACAGAAATTACGTAATTAGATTGCAGCTTGAATCCTGACCGAAGGAAGTTGCATTAGAAATTATGATGACAAATAATACTTAAGTACCTGATCGACCAAGTTTTACTCGGTGTCTTATAAAAAAAAAAACAAAAAAAGTCTGACCGCATTGTAGGATTCGAACCCGCGCATTTCTGCATGGTAGACATTCGCTCTAGTCACTGTGCTATTGTAAAGTTAAGTTCAGTTGTGAAGTTAGAAGAGTTCAGAGCTTAGAAGTTTTAAGTATGTGAAAACAAAGAGAAAATGAATTTTTGCAGAATTGAGAACAAGCTAGGTCGATTTCTCGCCCCCGTAAATCCCCATTTTGTAAATTTCATCGAAATTATTAGAGCCGTTTTCGAGAACGCAATTACAAATACAAATATCGATCATATAATGCTGTTCTGTATAATAATATTCTCCTAAATAACAAAATATATTAAATTAAAAGAAGTCCATTAAATTTAACATTCGATTCATTGTTCCGGAAAATGAATAATAGACTGACTTTTCTCCGCGACTTTTAGTCATAGACTTTATAAATAACTCTACAGACGCTGTGTTTGAGCGGCAACGGTGAGCTAAATTAGATAACTTGATTCACCTGTACATACTCGTACTACACACACATATTACAACATATAGAAAAACATTCCTAGCTATTTTGCTTAGAAATAGCCCAGCTTATTTTTTGTATTCATTACATTTTTAATGCGTTTCAATTATTACGGTTAGCTCCATCTATATAATAATTTTATGATGTGATTACTCTTACACAAATGGAACTTCCGTTGAGATTTGAAAACAATCCTTTTTATGGATAAAGATTAACGAAGACGGACTACGGCATTTCGAGGACTCTATTAGACCAGGGAATCTGGCCTCGCGCATCCCGTGCCCTCATGGTAAAGGCGGAATAGGTCGTGTATTTAGTTAAAATTAATATCTCGTGCACCTTTGTTAACATGTCAGTAAACAAAATAATAGGATAGTAAAAGAGGAAAAGTATAAAGGGAAGATGGATTTAAGAAAGAGGAAAAGGAAAAAAGATAAATAGATTTAAGAGTAACAGATATAAGAAAGACAGCAAGTAAGAATAAAACAAAGCAAAAAAGGTCTTTGATATGTAAAAGTCAGGGGAAGCAGCACAATAATAAAAAAAAACATGTTAGTAAACATTAAAAAGCAAATAAAGATTCATATACATTATTTCAGATGGTTTTAACATACAACAATATAACATAAAAACATAGATTATAATATGAAAATTGGTCTTGTAAGAGTTAAACGATATGTTAGACGCACGTAATATTGAGTAATAAACATCATATGACGGTAATTACTAATTCAAATATCGTCATATGATCGTCATGATACGTATATTAAAAACATACATTAAAAGCCTATATGAATTTGACACGATTTAAAATTAATCTTAAGACGTGTCGTCGACCCAATACATGACGTCGTTCGCTTCGGTAAATTTAATAAAGAGCCGCACCAAAGCCTGGTCGTGCTACAAAGATTGATGGGGCATAATTCCCGAATGAGAAAAGAAATTAAAGGGATGCCAACTCTTCAGAAATATTAAAAGTTCCACGTTTAATAACAACCTGTTTCGGGTTGAAAACGTAATAAACGGCCGTAGGAGGAAAAATGACGTGAGTGAGCCCGCTAAAGGAAATCCCAACTTCATCTGAAGATATTATTTGAAAGTGAGAAATAAATTGGAATTGCTTATTTTCATATCAACGTCCCTACTATAAATAAAAAGGCGAAACTTTTATTCGTCTCTTTGTTTTTTTTTTCATAAGACAAAATATTTTAATACTAGCGGCTATATTTAAATAGCCTTTGACATAGGCTATTTAATATGTTTTAACTTAGATTACATTAAATTACGTTAAGACGTAGGCCACCACTGGGGCCACGGTGTTGGAGCTACCAGGTGCAAATAGTAGCGGTAAGCGGCAGTTGAGGTGTTCGCAGCTGTAGCTAGAGTAGGTAAATGCTCTGCTGAGGCAGTCAAGGTAGGCCAACTGTGCGGAACCCCACGGGGCTTAACCTCTGTGGGTTCGTTGTCCGGTGGAGGCCGCCAAGAAAATGGCGAGTGGTCGCCTTTTGGTGGGCTGGATATCGGCCAATGTCAGGATCTTTGAGCCGAGACCCCTCCGGTGTTACAGATGCTTAAAGGCCGGGCACGTTAGAGTTAACTATACGCCGGAGACTGACCGCAGCGAAAAGTGCTACCACTGCGGTCAGCCGGGTCACATAGCAGTGAGTTGCTAAGCGGCACCCAATTGCACACTGTACATCGCTGAAAAGAGGCGCTGAGATCTAAGGCGTGCAAAGGGCAAAAAGGCGGTGGCTTCTGCTGCCCTTATAGCCCCGGTTGCCAGCCCTTCCAGGGAGGAGGGGATGTGTAGCATTCATATTGAGTACCTCCACCTACATGGAGAGCAATGGCTCTCATTACTAATTGATACACGTAATTATTTTACAAATAAATTCACTTTTAACTTCTTTTAACTTGAAAAATAATTATAAAACATTAAGTCTTAACTTAATTAATTTAGTAGTACTAATGCATAGTAATAAAACTATAGTTGACATAAACGTCATACACTTATATAATATTAATTAATCTTATCGACCCGCTAGGTAGATGTAATTTTGGATAGAGTTTATCGACCACTGTCCTTCACTAGTTGTTTTCATTAGTTGTTCCAGGAGTAGGAGCATAGGTGACCTTCGTCGTGGGGGTATATAAAGCGTTTCGTGTCTGGCTAGTTTCTTTTTCTTTTTGCTGCGGAACGAGCTGCCTCATCCTAATCTCAATCCCAATCATAAATAATGTTTTAATTGAATAATGTTAGTGTAGATTAGGTAATCTCATGGTGGATCCCATGGTGAGTATTTTATCTGTAGAGAAGGGCGAGCATAAGAATGATAGGGCTAGGGAATAGGATCCTAATGTCTACGTGTGTTTGTTACAAAGTTCTAAGGACACCTAACAAAATCAGGTGGGCCTCCTGTCCCTGTATTCAATGAATACCTAGGAATAGTACTAAAAACTATTCTACATCATCTAAAACTCAGTATAACTTAGATATCCAATGAGTACCTGGAATTGTTTGGTACACAACTCTATGTGCCTATCAAGAAATCTGAATCCTCATCGCTCTGGGTGGAAGAACGCGTGGCCTGGTCGCAGGTCCTTTTAAAAGGGGCATTCTTGAGGACCGGGGCACGTGGGTGCTATAATTCCAGTAGATGCTCTACAAGTGGGAAGGCTGAGAAGTAGGTACAGTTGGTGGATGACCTCTTTCTATTGGATTATCGGTGACAAAACTGATCACTTTCTATTAGAAACTAAGGACTCCGTTAGATATTAACTACACGTAAAGATATTGTGTATATAATGTAAATTGTGTATATAATGTAAAATGTATAAAATATACTTTGATTTATGTATCTGTACTACTGAGAATTTAAATGCAGTACATAAACTATGTAATGGTTTTTAAACCTTAATAATTAAGTATATTTCTCTGGAATTTAGGATAACATAAATCAATTATGTTGTTGTATAAAAAGTAATATCTGAGCTCAATACTTATAAAACTTTCATACTATTAATTACTCTGTAAACTTATTAATATCTAAGTGCTGTTAGATAATAGATGCTCTTTCTTTATAAATAAACAATAATAAACAAGGTAATGTTGTATTACAATAGCATTTAATCTTTTAGAATTGTCAATAACTTTTTAAATATATTGATCTCATTGAATCCACCAATGAAACTTATACGTATAAGAAATAAATGTTGTTTCTTCGTGTGATGTTTTCTTGTGTCTAATTAAATAACTTTCAATACATATCCCATTAGATGTCCATTGCAGAGGTGCCCTTATACAAATTAGGTACACAACTCTCCAGGTGACAGTAATGATTAACAGCTTCAATTACTCAATCCACATCTCACTCTGCCGGCCTGAGCAAATCACATTGCAGACGGGCACTGATTAGTGGCCATCCAGTGACCCATCGCCATTGGCAATTAGAGATCCGCCAATTTACGGCAGGAGGCCCACCAGAGGCTCACGGGTGATCTTAGAAGGGAGTTACCTGCCGGGGTACGCGGACGAATGTGAAAGCAACTCCCGCTGCCCCGGCATTAAGGCTCTAGGCTAAGGCGAGGAACATCGCCAGGTTTTAGTGGATAGACTTGGCCTAGCACTCTAATGTCAAGAAGTCTCACATACCTCCCGCCAACACCAATGGTGGATGTTGATTGCGTAACGCATTTCCTGACGTAAAAAAAAGACGTAGGTTCTATATATTAATCACAATACAACTTCTAAAAAGTCTAATGTTGTTATCACAATATTCCCGTAAATCCAGAATCATAATTAAATCCTCAAGTGTGAAGCTCTGCTTGAGAATTATTGGAAAGAAATGCTCCTATTCATCACATGCACATCCTTTTCTAACTGTGCTTTATCAGAATGTTGTTGTTAGTTGTTGTGTGTTGTGATTTTTATGCTATGATTTATTTCGATTTTGTATTTAGTTGAATTTGGACTATTCCGACGTATACAATTCTTAAACCACTGTCGTATCGTCTTTCAGTGATAAATGAGATAATGAAGTCGTAGAATAATATAAATCAAAGTTACTTTGAAACAATAAAACCTGACTTTAAAATGACCTTTCAAACGGGACAGAAGTTTCGTAAATATCGCGACGGATTTATATCGCAGCTACCATTCCGCCCGACTGACAATGACAAATGACGTCACGAAGCGGTCACGGCCTGTGTGTTTTGCGTCACTCCCCTGCATTCAGTGTGACGTCACGGGGACGTATCTTGGCTGACTTGTTTATGACCTGCCCATGTGTTTGAGTTATGGCACGTTTGTTTACTGCTTAACGCCGAAGAATTTATGAGGACAGAAGAATATGATATGTAAGCAGTACCTAATGGAAATTCTATTCACACTTTCATAGTTTTTCTTTCTTAATGAGCAATGACGATAAAAAATATTTTTTCTTATGGTATGTAATTGAAAAACTAAATTCCTGCCTAAGCGGCAGGAATTCTTGAAAAATGTCTATTTCTTCAGAATTCACATATACAACTGTTGTAACTTTATTAAATTATAATCACGTGCATGAGAGAATGTAAAGTGAAAAGGATTGAATATTAATGTTAACTATAGGATCTGCTGTTTGAAAAAGAAAATGTGTAGACGAAGTGAGAAATATGGGTACATGGAAAATGTCTAGAACAAGCGAATGAAACTGTATGAGGAGTACGTTTTCGAGGGATGGAGTATGTGTTAGATGTAGAGAGTAGGGTTGCAGCTGGAAATAAAATTAACGGTGCTCTCTCCGCATTAGCGAGAATAACGTGAATTTATTGAAATCCGTCAAAATGGCCATTCACAATGCGATGTTAGTGCCGACTTTATTATACTGGCCTGGATATGCCTGAAATCGAGTGAAAGTAAAATAATCTAGCAGAAATGCGATGTCTTCGAAATATTCTGCGATGTTACTCTCGCGGATAAAATAAGCGATGAAGAGATAGGAGGAATAACAGGGTTGAACTACAGTGTTATCGAATAAATGAAGAAAGAAATTCTTAGATGGTTTGGGCACGTAGAAAGAGTGAGTGCTAAAAGATTGACGAAGAAAATCTACAGAGCGAAAGTGAGTGGTAGGCAGTAGTCAACGAAGACCAAGGCCGATTTATGATGATCAAATAGCCAAAATGTTAGCTGACAGAAATGTGAAAGTACTCGCCTACCTAGGCGAAATCGTGTAAGGACAATGATGAGATTTGAGGATGCGAAAGAAATATTTTGTAAACACCGTGATATTTGGTGTTCCAACTTCTCTAACTACCTTGGTAAGGGATACAGCGCGAGGATATTTAACTTTGTTAGTTTTCTATTTTTAAAACAACACTTTATAAGAACAAATCATCAGGATTATTTTATTACTGAAGAAGATTAATTAAACCATATGAAATGGTTCGAAAATTGATATGTGAAAGAGAAATTTTTCAAAAGAGTAATAAGAAAGAAACGATAGTTTTTTGTGCCGTTATAGCTTGAACAGAATTTATTGCAAGCTGTTTGATCATACTAATTGGTAATATAGCAACAGAGTACTGACAACAGAGTAAGGAAAGTTTTCTTGGTTCGATATTAAGGCATTAAATAAGACGACTGCTTACGCTCTATTCAAAAATATATTTGACAGTGTGATTACTGATTATCGTGAAGGGTAACAACTTTTAGTTGGGTAAAAACTAATGATTTAAAATTATATAAGCTGCCTTTTAGTCGTTGACTGATAATGAATAAATATAGCCTCTGAGTAAGCTCTGTGTTTTTTCCGTGTTATCAAAAGTACTTACTCGGAGGCAATGTGGGAAGGAAATGTTAGATTTGAATAAGTGAAAGAAACATTTGATTTGATAAATTAAGGTACATTTGACTACATTATGAAATCATCATTTTTCCATGATACGAAACAAAATTAAGATTTCAGCTAATTTAAAATGAACAGGTTTAATGATGATGAGCTACATATATATAACTAAATATTTAATCGCATTCGTGTGTTATAATAGGAGCTCTCATCTTCAAGATAATTACTGAGACCATTAATAACGCAGTGTAGACGGATGAGACGTGATATTAATTTGACGTCAGCCATCGTGACACTAATATTATAACTCGATAAATTAAGGGGTTATATGAATATGAATTCTAATAACTAATGTCTTGCATAAAAATATGATTTTACATACAACATGTTATATTGTAATTAAATGCTCAAAAATTATAAGTATTTTATTTACAAAAGAATACTAATGATATCCTCATAAATATGGTTTAGAATTAGAACATTAAAGATTTAAAACAACATAATATATGAATACGCAAAACACGGATGACAGGCTTCAAAGTACAGCGTTTATCTTGAATTATCTCAATAATTAACTTTGTTCATGTAGGGGGAGTATACCCACTTTAATTATTGCTGTCGATCTTTTGATGTTAAATACGAGATAATAATTAAAGGGAATATTATATTAAATATGATCATCTTCGTTCGTTGCGATAAAAAAACTGGGGTTTCGGTAATAAATGGTATTTCGAGAATGCGGTTTTTATAAAATTATTACCTTACTGAATTTTGTTATCAGATGTTACATGGCGTTCAAATTGCTAACCCATAGCGCAGATTAATTAGTTTACTACCGTAAACCCATAGTATGATTTCTTAAGCCATAAACAAATAATTTAAAGCGGCTCAGAGGTTAAATATTGACCTTTTATTTTAATCCATGCCTTATGGGAAACGAAAGATAATAGCGATTTCAATTATTTAGAAAATATAGTAGAGTCGAGAGAATTTTGAAAGCATTTTTTAAGTTATACCTAATTTTTTCCAGCACTCTTATTCTTTGATTCGAAGAACTTAACACATGCTGTAGAAGAACTGATAGTTTATCGAGTGGGATTAATTACCAAAAATGAAAATTACAAGTTATTTAGCTAACTATTTTTGTGAAATTCTTTTGATAAATTATTTTAAACAAGCGATCCGCCCCGTTTTCGGCCCTGTGAGATGTTAAATATACCAAATTTTTTATATTGAGATTTTGATACATAAATGTTATCCAAATTTCCGACTTTTTCCGTAGGTTTTCCAAAAATTTTCTTTTGTATGAACCTTGTCCTGACAATTATGAACACAACAAAAACAGAAATCAGCCAGATCGGTCGAACCCAATGACTCGAACCGTTCTCAAGCGATTCCGTCACAAACGTGGCAATTGATTTTTATTTACATAGACTAGGACATTTTTAGACATAGAATTATTTAACATTTTAGTATTTCATAGTTTAAAATCTACTTATATTTGAAGGATTTCTGAATGTTAATATATTAATAAGTGAAGCAAAAACTTTAGTTCGCTTTTAAGGAAATTGCGCTGACGGAAGAATGTGAAATTTGGTACACTTAAAGTTTATATGGAGAAGGACAGGAGAAAGCTAAGGAAGTTTTTATATAATATGCATTAGAAATAGATTACATTAGATAAATCACTCATTGTTTACGTATATACTGCCAATGTCAAAAAGAAAGAAAGAGTAGGTAGAGATTGTCGCCAAAGAGTTCATATTATAAATTTATATTTACGGTCGAATTTCGAACACAAGGCGAATTCTAGTATAAATAAATTGATATTACTTAACAAATCTAAGATTTTCTCTAAGAAAAAGTTCGTAGTAAGTACTTACGTACGTATTTGTATATTCATAATATATAAATAAATAATGTATATTCTAATATTTTTATATTTAATATATAAACATAATGTATATTCATAAAAAGCTTAAATTGTAGACTAATAATATTTTCGTAATAGCTCTGCCGACTGCCCTCGTGAAGTGCGTACAAGTCGTTTGTATCAATGGTACACCCACATTACACAATTTCTTAAAGAGCATTGGAAGGTATATTGATTTAATAGTGAGAGTGACAAATGTGCCGTCAGACGTGTCCTTGAAACTGTTCTTGGTGGATGAGTGACTTATGATACCTATATTTAAATCATGATCGATGGATATTTTCCAGGACAAGTAAAGAGGACATACGTAACCTTTATTAAAGTCATTAGATACATCGATTGATATGTAGCTTAGTATAGATAATAGTCGGCCATGATTGTTATTATGTTTAATTATTAATCAAAAGTAGCTTCGGTCACAGTATTATTTCACATTAAAATTACAGTTTAATACTTATACTTATTTATAACATAACATAACATATCTTCACGCTGTATCCCCAACGGAGTAGTCAGAGAGGACGGAGGGCCAGGAGTCGCGGTCCTTACACACCTGTTTCGCTTCCTCAAAACTCATCATTCTCTTCACACATTTTCGCCTAGGTATGCGAGTGCTTTTGACATATTATTACTTATTATTAATACTTATTTATCAACTATATAAATTCTGTGTGAAAATGTGTGAGGAGAATGATGAGATTTGAGGAAGCGAAAGAATTATGTAAGAACCGCGACACTTGGAGCTCCGTCCTCTCTGACTACCCCGTTAGGGGTACAGCGTGAGGATATGCATGTATGTATGTATACATTGTGAAATAAAAAAAACATTAAAATAAAATTTAGTTTTTGACTTTACACAATTAATTGCATAATATATTGTTTGATATATTTCCGCTTTTTCCAATGGAAGTAAGTTAATTTTAAAACAGATTGATTATTATTGAAACTAATACAGACCAAAAAATATACATTCCAGTAGAAGGAGTAACATGGTGCAATAATTTTAAGATCCTGTTGCCACTATTTGCTGATAGTATTTGGGTTACCAAACGGCTATACAGATAGGTAATTAAAAATTGCTAGCTCGTTGCCCGTACTAGTTCGTTACAATAAGTCCTATTCCTTGGCCGATTTTTACAACTTTAGGGCAAAGTAATCAGTTGGTACGTTCTGTTTTGTTGTTTTTCTCCCAAACCAGTGTGGGAGGCATAAAAATATATGCATACCTTTATGCGTACGTAAAAAAATATGTGTGCGTTGAGTTTAGTATCGCGACCGCTGCGCCAATTTCATTGTTTGATATTACGGAGTTCTTATAGAGGTAGACGTTTTGTGTACATATTTTATGTATCACCCGTAGTGAAATCAAATAAAGAATTTATTATCTCATATTTTTTGCTGTCTTACTTGACAAAATATGTATTAACACGCTTCCGTACTTGTAAATGATTTTAATTTTAAGTATGTCTCCAGGGTAAGTATAATTATTGTGTAACACTTCTGTAACACAATAGAACACATTGATCAAAACATTTTCATTATTCGTCTTCATCTTTATTAGTGTTATTAATTCATGAACGTAAAGACATTTAAAATAAATTCTAAAGCACATAACCACTAGTTTTCAATAAAATCAACACTATTATCTATAACAAGTCTAACACATGATCTATATGTGTAGTGTTAATTCATACGCATCGCGGCGCTCTCGAACGTTCGTTCTCACAGAACATCCGACGGTGCCTCTGAAAAGCCAACTCCTATAGAGCTTGAGCCACTCTTACACCTCACTAGCAACTTCACTGACGTTTGTTTATACATTTCACACGTTCACGAATGCGACGTTGAGACGAGTTCTTAACACAAGGGTGTGAAACTGTGAGAGATCGCTCTCTAATTGTTTTCTTTTTCGTTTCTATGTTAATATTAGAACCAAATGCAAATTATATTAAATTTTTGAAATGCCACATTATTAAGTAATAAATTCTTGGATACAGTGTGCACATATATAATGTCAAACTGGCAGAAGAACAATGCACTATAGACACCATTCTATGTTGTATTTGGACTTGCGGATTATTAAGTATACTAATATTTAAACTGAGTTTCAAATAAGGCAAAAAAAAATATTAAGAAATATCTACAAATCATCTCTTATTTCGTCTTCGTTGATTCTATAGAATAATAAAATGCGTTTTATTCATTTTACGCGACAGACGATGTCTTGTCAAAATTTAAATAAATAAAAATCCCAAAATAGATGAAAGCACTTTCAGTTTTTCCTGAATTTTACAATTTTCCGGGGAACATTTCTAATTTTTTTTCCTTAAAACCCTATAGGAACTATTACAAACATTTAAAAAAACTTCCCAGATCGGTCCTGGCGTTCTCAGGCGATGCGCTTATCAACGAACAGCATTTGTGTAGATGTGTAGATGAATAGATAGATACGTGGTTTATCAGGTACTTTAGTGTATAGAGATAAAGTATAAAATCAGAATAAATTAAGGCACCCTATGAAGAAGAATAAAGGAACGGGAAATAACGAAATGCAACATAAAATGGTAAGATTAAAGGGTAAAAGTAGGGAAAAAAAAAAGAAAATTAATAGGAAGCGGGGGTTTTCAATAAGACATTTAGAAGACATTATTTACAATGTATTAATATTATTGACTATTAAATGAGGCACTCCATCCTATACATGTCAATAGAAAGCTAAAAAATTTCAGTGTACATAAATATACAAACGTGTGGTGTATCTTTGTAAAGGTCTTCAAAAATGTTGTGGAAGTTTCGAAGTGACTTTTTTATGTCAATGGTTGCTGAGATATGCGTTTCTAAATTCGTTGAAAATGTGCTTCTTCCTCTATTTTTTAATTATGAAGTGAATGGGATAATGGAACGTAAAAAGGACTTTCAATAAAAAATTGTTTGAATAAGATATCTTGTGTAGTTTTTGAGATATGGGGTATTATCGGTCACACACTCAGCGACCGCAGAATAACTTCATTTCACACAATGTTGTGAAACGCTATTAAATACAAATTTATTATTGCTGGTGATTAAATGAATGTATTGTGCATACTTTCTACGGAACCTTTCATTGTACGTGGTCCGACACTCACTGGGCCGGTATATTTATTTCGTTGTTAAGTATTACTTTTTAAACATTTCTTTCTTGCTGTATTTTATGAGATACCACATTCAAGAGACACCATAAAGTGATATCAGTTACAAGCAAAACGGTACCGATGAAAAAGCAATACCACGCTTTTCATCAAAATCGCTGAACGAATATCCAGCGAAGTGACCGGAAAATTCGATAACACTCCGGGCTACAGGCGGACCTCAACTATGTTTTGAATCGTTATGCTGTCGTTAGCAATATATGAAAGATATTAGTTGGAGTACACACAAGAAAAATGAAACCAATATTTTTACTGTACACATATACAAATAATAAGTAATAATAAGGACTTTTTGGGGGAAACGGGAGAAGTGAGGCTGTCATTTTATTTACATTTTCTATTTTAGAAGTAATAGTGTAATGTGTTTTAAAGTTCTGTATAAATGAAAAGAATGGGGTAGGTCTAAATAAACATGTGAAACTGAAGTTCTCGCGCTCTGCCAAGAAGTCCTTTATAACTTCAGTAAAGCCTACTATCACTTTACTGGAGGAATTTTACGATAAGAAAAAACTAAATTACTTTTAATTCTACTTATTAATACGTGACATTGGCAAATATGCTAATCTATGCGCTATGGCACAAAGAAATGAAAAAAAAATATTATGAGATCACAAACGAAACACTAAGCTTGTGCTATGTGTTACCACACAATGAACTAGGGGAGTTCCTAGTAACACACATGTACTCTGAACTAATTTAGGAATGTTCGCTCCCTAAATTGATCTGACTGGGCATCGAACCCGATGCACCGGCTTAGAAAACAAATACTCTGCCACCACGCCAACAGGCGAGTCATTAATATAAACATAATTGAATATTATAATGTTTATATCCTATTTTTTTCGTTTTTGTCCTTAGTGTAAACAAATGTGGCGACTATGACATTTATAACATAAATGGGTTAGTTCGCAAATGACTGATTCAGATGTTACACTTATTAGTCGAGAGTTTGAAAGAGAGAAAAAAATAGTGCTACAGTTGGACCTTATGCGTAGGGAATAAGGTCGATTTTTGGTGGAACTCGAAACATAACTTTTAGTGCTTATATCTCGAGACCTAGGCTTTATCGAGTTATGACCTAAAAACGCATTGCTAGGTTTAAGGCCTACTATCGAATGGTATAAGTCAAATTAAGAAAGAAGAACCAAGTTGCACCTCGAATATTCCCGAGCGATGACGTGTCATGTACCTATGACTCTTGCAAACAGGCGGCGTCGAGAACAATGTCGAATTACCGTTAGCGAGCGTAATTCACTAGAAAGTTCCACCACAGTACAAGTATTCCACCCTCTTTTTAGCCAACTATAAATAGAGCTCCGTGTCCGCCGCCGAGTCAGTGTTTCTCAAGTAGCGATCGAGGCGACATCAAGGCGAATTACATAGATCACTACGACGACTACTGCGACGACCTTGGATAGAAGAACTCTGCGATTCGGGAACGTTGTTATTGAGTGAAGCGTGTACCTTCGGTGACTACTACGCGAGTACCTACTTCGAGGGCGACTACGAAGACTAGGGACCGCCGTAATTAAGTTCGTGTGTTCTTGACATCTGCTCGTACGAAGGAAAATAAAACTCTTTGCACCCTTAACCGGCATCTTATTACCCTCAGCTCGTAACAATAGAATATGTCGCGCATCAGGTTACTTAAGCGGCCACGGGTTGGGTTTTACGTAACAACTAAAAATATAGGCGATGGTGTAATGTCCAGGTGCGAAAGGAAAAAAGTATTCTGTCCTCTCCGACTGTGACTGACTGTCTAGACAAAGAAAATAATCATCTACAAGCTGCCTGTTTGGTTGCGGACCACTGCAGGGAATGTACATGTATTAGAGAGCAGAGAGTATAACGGTGCTCACAGACTGTACTATAAAGTACATTTTGGCGATGACCTGTAAGTATCGCGTACCTAAGTTTGCAAAGAATTTAAAAAAGAAAAGAAAAAAGGCAGAGAAAGGAAATAGGCAACAGAATGCGACGAAGTAGAGAAGAATATAGTCGAAGTGACTTGAATATGACACACTACCTGTTCAAAATGAAGTTCCATGTTGGCTATGTGTAGGAACCGAGTACCTATGATTAGTTTGTTATTAATATTAAGACTATTATTATTATTAATATGAAGGCTATTCATAAATTATTATGGAGTAACCAGAGTATTCATCAGTGATTACCTGCAAAATGAACTTAATTGTAATAAAATGTTGCCTCGTGTAGTTATTTTCAAAAGATTTTTCTAAAATACGCAACATGTCTGGTAATAAATGCGAGAACTTAGACATGCTGATGTCTATTTTAAATCGAAAGTCGTCAGTTGCTTCGGACACCTGGGGTCCGGTAAATAGTTGGGGAGTATCGGTTATTCTTGGAATAGTTAATAGGGATGTCTGAGCAATGCAGAGAATTAAGGGCTCAACATTAAATGGATTGGATGGATAAAATTGGATGCTTTTGATTTTCTGATAGAGATTTTAAGAATCTGAAATTACTAGATCCTATAAAATTATCCTAGAAATTATGAAACAAGTTATAACTATAACAGCAGTCTGCAGAAAGTTGTAGTAGCTATAATAGCTGATAACATAGTTATATAGATAGCTTTTTACCGAAATTGATGTTATTTGAATGCGAAATACACCACCGTCAAGTTAATATTCGGGTTTGAAAAATACCACTACTAAGTGAACTACAAGTGCTAACAATACCTGTGACATCTATTGGATATACAAAATTTGAAACAACACATACTAGCACAACGCTAGTTATTAAATTGACATCAAAGTGTAAAAAACACATAAGCAGCACGGTTGGTCATTAAATAGACGCTTGTACAAAAGTATAATTTGGCTGATCATTCAATTGACAACTCATAATAACTTGTAATTAAATTGACAACAAATGATATTTTCTATAACCTTATTATTAAGATAACCTTAGCTTTGTCTGTATTACAGTTCATTAAATTCACAAATTTTACATACTGATTAACCAGAATATTCAGAATATAAAATTTACATTGAGAAGAATGAATAAAAAAAAGCTACATTATGGGGTAATTTGAACGTCAAATCTAACGCAAATTCGAAATTCGTTCAGATCTGACTGAGAGGAATCGACGGGGAATTCAGTCAGGACTATTTTCTTCACTATCATTTCATAATATTTTGAAAAAGGAGATCCATATTCAGAAGGCGAGTGATTACATGTACAGTGAATATCATTACTAGTCTCGTCATGGATGAAAACTTTTGTTTGAAAGTATGATCTTTTAATTAATATTTATTAACCAATGCATAAACTTAAAATTAAATATTATCTTAAATAACCGACTTATTCAAAGTTTCCGCTTAGAAAACTGTCATCGTTTAGGTTGCCTAGCAGACTGGCAACATTAAATTTTTGAACAGCTAAGCTGGTTCGTTGGCAAAAGAAGTTGCCAGTCCGATGGTCTCCGCCTCTACCAATCTCTTAAAGTTTCGGAAACCAGTCGATGAGCTTCGGGGTCCCAGGGTCCCAAAATTTCCACTACAAAAAGCGTAAATACGAAACTCGCAGAGAGAATCGCATACTAACGCCGTTTCAAGTTCTCGGCAGTGCCATACTACTCGCTGACCTGGAAGCCGCCGGGACATGGGAAACAGCAAGTGTATCGACACAAGTGGCGTCCTACATCGGCGGTCTTCCAAGTTTCTAAGGACTGAGCTGATGCTCAGTTCTCAAGTTCAGTCCTTATGGTTTGATATCCATCCTGTCTTCCGCAGTCGCCGCGCGCAATACCGATAGGCTCTAAGATTGCAGAAATGTTGGTGGTTACAAGGGCCCCCGGAAAAGGTCATTGAAAACAACATGTCGTGACATGTGGCCCACACTTCGTAAACAAGATAACCCGTGGTGACTTAGTACATCAGTAAGATCACCACAGCGACAACGGTGAGGTAGGTTAGTCTTGATATCGCCTAGGTTTCTAAATTTTCAAAGGTATTACCTGCAACCAGTGTCCTAATTCCTTCTCAAGAAGAACCAGGAAACAGTACCGATCTCTTTGGGTGCTACGAGAATCGAAAAGTTGTTAGTGAATGTTTTCAATTGAGTTTCATCCCAATGTTTCTGACAAAAGGTCAAAACAGGCGGTTTTTTTTTTAATCACGATATCAGATGAGGTAGATTTTATGTGACCTTCAGATTGAGGGAATGCTATTGGAATACATTTCTTCCCTCCGGGTAGCTTGTATTGGTGTGTTTACCAGACTAATGAATTTTATTATAAAATTGTATATTACTCTTGGTTCTCATTGTAAAATCATATATTGCTAGACGCTTTTAAATTGCAAAAATAAAGAAGAGTTATATAAAGTTGTATACAATAATGCAAAGTATATATAGTGTATAAGTGTAAATGTGATAAAAGTCAGTCCGAGATTTCGACACCCTGAACTAATGGGGTGTCAAGTCATGTCCATTAAATACACTCATCAAAAGTGTCTAGGGATCAAGTACATTTTAGAGTATCACCGCAATTGAGGATTATTATTTTAATTTTTTTGGATCGTTATTGATTCTTTTTAGTGATTTTCACTATTTCAGTAAAGAATTTTCTTTAGATTTTGATTAAAAATAGAAAATTAACTGTCAATCAGGATTCTTATAAAAGTGTGTAATAGCGTTTTTACAAAACCATTACAATTTCTGCATCGGAACTGAGAAAAATTGCATCGATATGGAGCGACGACATCATTTGACACGAGAAGAGATCATGAGAGCCGTCGGAATGTTGCAAGCTGGTTCCAGGCAACGTACTGTGGCTGTCGCTCTTGGCACTATACAGAGCGTCATAAGCCGTATCTGGACACGCTATCCTATCACGGGCAGCGTGGCCAAGCGACATAGAGGACGATCTCGCATCACCACTCGCAGGCAGGACCGGTACATCCAAAATATTCGCTCGATGGAATCGTACTATGACCGCCATGATGTTGGCTACGAGGTTCCACAGCTGTTTAGGCTTGCTGATAAGCGACCAAACCATCCGAAATCGTTTACGTGAAGTGAGTCTGCGTTCCCGAAGGCCGATGAGAGTTCTACCTATAGCACCCTGCAACCGTAGGGCCCGTTTACAATGGGCTCACGAACACAGAAATTGGGAGGTAGAAGACTGGCGTTGTGTTTGCTTTTCCGATGAATCTCGTTTCGGTATGAGGCCGCATACAAGATGTACTCGAGTTTGGAGGACCTCTAGACGTCAATAACATTTGAAATTTTGTCAAGAAGTTCATTCATATGGAGGGGGAACAATAATGGTTTGGGTCGGTATTTAGAACGGTGGAAGAACCGATCTCATTTGGATCAGGGGCAACCTTAATGCTCGGATTTATGAGGAGAGGATTGTTTCAGACGTGATCATTCCTCTGCGAAGCCGGTTGGATGATTCGTTTCGACTAATGCACGACAATGCACGTCCACACACGGCTAGAGTCGTAACACGCGCTCTTGCCGACGCTCGCATTAACGTTCTGCCGTGGCCTGCTTTATCGCCAAACCTCAACCCAATTGAGCACGCATGGGATATGCCTCAAAGAAGAGCTCTGCCGAGTATGAATGCCGTGCATACCCCACAACAACTGTTTGACTTGTTAGAAAGAATATGGGCGGCCATTCCTCAAAGTGATTTTGATGAACTGATTTTAAGCATGCCAAATCGCTGTGATTGTGTGATTCGTGTCAATGGTGGAAACACAGATTATTAATTTGCTTATCTTTACAGTAAAGTTTTAAAAAATCCTCATTTTTGCCTTTTTTTACCATTTAATTCACGACATTAACTTAGGTTAATTTTTCACAATTTGCAAAAATTGTAATTTTTCTTAATTTTTACAAAATATAGGGATAACTTGTTGACTTAAACATAGGAATTAAAGTAAGAAGCCAGTCTGGAAGACTAGATTTGATAAATATTAATTGGATAATTTTTTATAGTTAAAAATGTACTTGAACCCTAGATACTTTTGATGTGTGTATATATGGTCGTATTCAGTTTAATATTAATTAATATTTAATATAATTTAGTAGGCGGGTTAGTACTCGTACAAACATTTAACCAGGTATTTCGAACATTAGTGACACCTGGACCAATCCTTAGGAAGGTCGAATAATAATTAGGAAAATATTTTCCGCGCTGTACGTTGATGAAAGAAGAACAGGCAGTGACACACCAATGATTTTGCGTAAAATATATGTATTACAAATATCGCATATATTATGAACATATATGTAGTATTTCATTAAACCAGTTGGTAACTGATAATATTAATGTCAATTTACATTCATCACATTGAAAAATCTTCCTATTAGAAATGTATACTTTAATACGCAAAGAGAAAACTTTGTAGCTACCCTTTTATAAGCATAATCAGTATGAGATTAGAAATAGTTAAACTTTATATGTAGAAGAAATGAAAAAAATTGGAAGTATTATGAATATGTTAGAAATGCAATAAGTTAAATAAAATAAAACGTTCATTGTTTACACTAATATTTGCAATGTCAAACGCATAATAATTCTACTGTTGATGTTAAACTGTTAATAGTTTGTGGTGAAGCCTAGGACCTCGGCAAGGACCAAGGGTCAAGCAGTCGCGCAGAATACATATTGTCACGAGAGAATTTTTAAATGTTTCCAACAAATACTGACAAATTGACTGAATGAGTTTCGACCTGTGAATTTTGTGAGATTTGTGAGCTGTTTCAAGTCTGTAGAATGCATATCAAGGGAAAAAAGCGTTTATTTCATAGTTGACGTCAAATTTCGACCACTGGGCCAACACTGATTGATATGACAATTATTTAATCTTTTAGCTTCCAGTAAATTAAACGTCGAGAGTTCCATTAAGATGGAAAGGGTTCTATTTGGATCTTGTAAATAATATGATAAATATTTAATATTACAATTTGTTAAATGTGCGATAAGGTTACTTAGTAAAATAAATAATACACGCTCTATCTTCACGCTGTATCTCAAACGAGGTAGTCAGAGGAGATGGAGCGCCAAGCGTCGCGGTCATTAGATACCTCTTTCGCTTCCTCAAATCTCATCATTTTCTTCACACATTTTCGCCTAGGTATGCGAGTGCGGTTGAGAAATCCGTCTGCTGACACTCCGGCTATTTGATCTTCGTAAGTCAGCCTTGGTCTTCCTCTTTTACCACTTACTTTCGCTCTGTAGATTTTCATCGTCAGTCTTTCATCGCTCATATTTTCTAAGTGCCGAACCATTTAAACATTCCTTTCTTCATTTTTACGTTAACACTGTCGTGCAACACTATCATATTGCGTATCTCTTCATTGCTTATCATGTCTGCAAGGGCGACACCGCACACATTTCTATGGGATCGCATTTCTTTTGCATTTATCGTACTTTCACTCGATTTCAGGCATATCTAGCCCTGACTACCGTACAATAAAGTTGTCACCAACACCGCATTGTGGATGGCCTTCTTGGGAGTGTCAGATATATTCACTAATGCGGACAGAGCACCGTTCACTTTATTGGCAGCTGTTACCCGTCTCTCCATATGCAACTCACATCTTATTTATTTATTTATTTACTCTTCATTGTACATAATTTTTACAATAGGTGGACTTAATGCCTAATGGCATTCGCTACCATTCAACCTGAGCTTTACTGTCAGAGAAACAAGTGGCGGTACAATAAAGTCACCGAAAAATAAATACAATATGTATATACCGTACAAATAAACATACACATACATACACCTATATATACACATAAATATATATACATATACAACGGACCCTCAATACATATTATGTATACTACAAGTACACACCCAAGTGCCAAAAAATAAATAATGATAGTATAATAAGATTAGGATACAACATACATAACAACACAACAAATATAAAGATCATCATCAGCTGATCACTTTGAGCAGATGGTCTTTAACTTTCATCTTAAAAGTTGACTTGCTCGGAGCATTCATGATGTCAAGGGGAAGGGCATTCCAGAGTCTAACGGTCTGAAGAAGCATCTTCCATCCCTCGAAAATGCACTCCTCGATACACAATTTTATTCACTTGTTCTAGACATTTTCTATTTACCCAAATCTCACATTTCGTTTGTACCGCTTCCCCTTACGTGACTAGTGTCTGCAACTCTGCTTCTAATGGTACTATACGCACAGCATCAGTCAGCAGCATCAGCGTCGTCAGCGTACAATAGGCAGTTTACCACTTTGTCATCACATATCATAACACTCATACTACCTTTCAATCTCTGGAAGCAACTGTCCAAATGCAGGACAAACACCAAAAAATCGATGTACGAAGCAGAGCTATTTTTTAGTGTTTTCTCAGACCAAGTGTGTTTTCTAATGTATTTTCCGGATTAGAGAGTTATGCCTACATTTTTATCTGTGATAAAGTGTCATTAATTTGTCAAGACACAATTTTTGCTTCAATAGCGTTAACGTTTCATTGCCTATTTTTATTGCAAGAAAGCAAAATTAACTACATATTAAGCAATTGTAATTACTGACACAATTTTATAATATTTAATAATATATAATATTGTAAATATTTAGTGCGTAAACAAACACGAAGTCACGAAATATAGAAAATAATGTGTGGTTTGATATCCAAAAGAAATAACGGTAATTTATGGCGAGATATCATCTAGATCAGCCATTCCCAAAGTGGGCGATAACGCCCCCTTGTGGTCGCTGCAGGCCTAAAGGGGGGCGGTAAGAGACCCAGAAAAAAAATGGGGGCGTTGTGTAGAGGCCTGGGGGGTGATTTGTAATTTCATTTAGCTAGGAGGCATCTTAGACAACGACTGCATGAGCTCTCGACTCAGTAGACAAAATAAGTTTGGGAACCAGTGCTCTAGATGAAGTTCGATGAGTAGTAATGCTAGACTAGACTTATTCATCAGTTCCAATGCTTGTTTCGGGACAAAGATTCACAATTTTAGTTTCGAGAATAAATTTTGTTGAGTAAAAATAGTGTTAGGAAACGGTATATTTATAAATGTCGATGTTGATGCTTTTATTTTTAGGTGTAAAAAATTTATGAATATGACAGAGTACGTAGCAATCGAAAAACTTCATAAATTAAAATTTGCATTAGGAGAGTATTTTATTGACAAAAATTTAAAGAGGAAAAATGAGATTCAATGGTAAACCACTTTCAGTTGATCAACTGCTAGGATTTTCTTATGACTTTTTGAGGGAAACTTTCTGAATTCTGTATTTTAATTTTGCCTATTGTAAAATGTTGAAAATATGATCTGATCTGATTTCTTATCGACTATTCTCAGTGTGCAGGTTTTTTTTTGAACCGTAGTTATAATTAACGTTAAAACATCTTGCAGTTGTGTTCATTTAAATGAATTAATTTGACTTCGACTATGAAGAACTTATTAAAATAATATATTTAATAGATATTTTCTAATCTAGCAGTTCTACGTCTTTACAGTTCTGAGGAATGAAAAACGTGTAGCATAAAACAAAAACAAAGCTTCTAGTTCAATACTAGAAAGAAGAAACTGGTCAGGAAGCAATCAAAGTGACAAGGAGAAGAATAGAGGTTTCTTGAGAAAAGGAGCAATCTCTGCCAGGCTCTCTCTGTTCACCAATAAGATGTCAAATTCAGAATGTTTATGTGGCGCGATAGATGCCGCTACGAAAATTTGAAATTAAATAAAATTTTATTTCGTTACTATTTTTACCAAATAGACACAACAAACTGTCATTGTGTCTGGTTTTGTTTAAGTGGTATTTAAAAAAAACCAGTGTTTAAATTATTTCATTAAATTCTAGTACTGCACGTCGCGCTAATTATAGTCGATATCGACAGATTTGAATATTAGGCGGCACGTCTCTATTTTCATTACTATATGTTGGTAAAGCTTGACTGTTTTAAAGTTGTTAGATTGGCTATTTTGGGTATCTTTTTTTGACATTTGCAAGTATTTTCAGCTCTATGGAAGTTCCGACTCTTATTACGCAATAATTTTATATTGTCTTTGATGTATTGGGCAAGATGTATAAAGTTTAATGAAAAAGATCTCGAACGTAATGATTATAATTACACGACAAAGAAAGTTTGAATTTCATAGACGAAATGTCAGTACTAATTTTAATAAAAAAAGGGAAAGATGTAGTGTACATGTGCAAAAAGGAAATAAGTATTCTGTTCTCACTTACGCAGACGTGACAGTGCTACAACGGTAGCTGTCTAGAGAAGGGAAATAATTACCTACGAACTGACTTTGGCATATATGTGTTCTGTGCTCTTTGGTTGCGGACCGCTGTAGGTAGCGGATGTGTAGTAGAGAGCAGAGTGTAACTGTGCTTACAGACCCAAGTTACAGACATGGGTTAGCAATGTGTCATATTATCTGCATGCGCCATGGTTGCGCCTTTCCATTAGTAAGCCCATACTTATTATAGTATTGAAGTATCGTCAATGTGTGATTTTAAAGCGACTTGATGCCATTTCGAATCTAAAATGACGTTAAGCTGCTATATATGTATGTAAAATTGTTGCATTTTGATTCTAATGAGAATATATTCGTTATTGTTTCCAAAATTAAATCTAAAATGTCTCTTAAGTAACTAATGAATTTTATTTTCTCTTCGTTCAACAATACCGACTACCTAATACAAAAAGCCTACGCAACCTTTTTCATCGACCTCAGAGATAGATAGGGTTGTTAACATTTAAATCTATTTAAACTAGCAGAATTAACACTGTCTCTCATTTTAACGTTAGCTAATTTCTATAAATGGTAATTTATTTATTTAACACAAATATATGATTACGTCTGGTTGGTATCTATCTGTTCACATGGCAAAGCATTTGTGATCGAAGATCCTGTAAAATCCATTCATATTAAGTGTAGGTATATTATACATTATATCTTCTCGCTATATCTCCATGACAGTTTTTTATATAAGCTGAATTACCTAAACAAAAAGAGTAAAAATCAAGGTAAAATCATTTTTAACCCTTCATTTTTATCTATTTTTAACACAGATTTACCACTAAAAGATATCGCCTTTCACACGTCGCAAATTGTTAGACTGAAAATAATATATGGCGTAAGCACGTAATAGAGAGGGATGGCAACACATATTTAGTCTCTATCGATATGCTCAATGTTTGAAGTCTATTGTTGCATTTGAACAAAACAATTCTTTGCGTATTGTTTAATTGCGCTTTTTTCCTAGATTCGAGGCTACAAAGCAAGAAAGACTATAGGGCCCAGGCCACATCAACGCAATATCTATACATTGTACATAGATCTATCTAATATAATAGTAGTAAATCTGTGAATTTGTGTGATTAGTCAATTAAAGCAAACCATATTGTCAATTTTTGAATAAGGTTTTTTAAAGGGATTTTTCATTGCGTTGAGTGTCAAGTAAAGTCTGATGAATAGTCGAAGTAAAAAATTTAGTTATATGTACATGTATTATGTATCTCAAAATGAAACTACCTTAATGTAAAAAGAAATAAAATTATCTGTCAACCCTGAGCACCCGTCTGCGCGTTCAAGCGTCCCAGGACCACTAATTACTGCGTAGCGTAGTCCATAGCGCATTTTTCATACAGATCACGGAACCACTCGACTGCCGCTATTGATTAGGAACTTCTGCTAGCGCTTCTTTGTCGACTAAGATATTATAAGAATGCAGTCAGAGTAATTACTTCATTGTTGCGCCGGGAACAATCGGCAATTAAGGAGAATCAAATAAATGTCAAAACTTTTCTCTACGTAGACAATGTTCACTATTAAAATTAAAATATTGTTACATGGATAAAGCGCCTGTAGTATATGTATGTCACGTTTCAAATCTAACAACTAAAATTGAATTGTATTGAGAAATGTTCGAGGTTACACATTTGAACCGAAATAACCTTGTTGTTGACGAATTATTCGAAACATTATATTCAATTATTTGCTATAAATGTTACAAATGTTATAATAAAATGTAAATAATTTATTTACTATAAAGAGTTATAGAAATTATCGGTGTAATAAATTACAAAAGTTGTTATTTATAAGTTTCAAAAATCTAATCTAGTTACCAAAATTATGAATGAAACTTCAATACACGAATTTTTTTGTTTTGGCTTTTTTTGTTTGGCCTTTTATTTTGGCTTGACAAAGTAAAAGCCAAAATAAAAAATAATCACGTTAATTACCCATTTTAGATATTCTATAATGCAAGTCGAAAGTTTAAAAGTTTAGACTCCAATACATAATTGAACATGCATAGAACTTATCAATTTACTAATTTTTTTTTTCATACTGTCGTTTCTAAATTAAAATCAACGTGTTATCTATGAGAGCAAATAAACTACTGAGTTGTAGTTGAAAGTTGGAACAAAATGAAATTAAATCTTAACAGAAATATACGTATGAAGGCTGCCCACAAAGGCGCACTGAATAAAGCCTGTGCTCCCAGAGGTGTTGACGACGCAATTGACTTTGTTAGTAACTTTCCAATACGGATTTCATGTATTCTGTGACCATGGACTCAATGAAAAAAGTAAATTGAATTACTGCTCCTTTTCGAGTTAACAGAGCGTAATTATTATTGTTACAAAAAATATTGTGTCTACTAAGAAAGTCTGTTGAGTTTCAGTGTGAATAGTATCACGTATTTCTAAACCTCTTGTTTTCTTTTTATCACAACAACCACCTCTCGGGTGCGTATCAACGGCGTGGAGTGTCGGGTGGTGTAAATTGAAACACTTGCAAATTTTCCCTATACATTATTCATGTGCCAAACACCCTCGTAGCGAGTGAGTCCGACAGTTGACGCACTCTAGCGAAGCTCGCAAAACTGAAGACGAAATAAAACTAAACCAGAAGGAAGTTTTGTAATTCACGTAACCTTGAAACCAGTAAATGTAAGTAGAGAACGAGTATCAATGAAACTAAATTTTGAGCTGTTCTCAGTAGAGTCTATTGTCCAAAACTTGTGAATAATTTGTCTAAATGTGGCTTCGTGACGCCTAAATCACACCCTATTCTAACAGCTTCGTAGCACATAAGTAAAGTGGGTCAACCATTATACCTCTAACAAATAGGGTACCCGCGGTGCTAAGCCCCCCAAAACGGGCTGTGCAATAAGGACCCGGTTCGGAAACCCACAACCTGTATTATTCTGACCCTAATAAATTTGCCAAGTCAAACAGGCATTGTCGGACAAATGAGTTCCAAGACTATAGTAGTACCTAACCATTTGACTTATTTTGCAAAAACAATGAAACTCACAAAAATACAATATATTCCTTATTGCATAGCATAATTTCTGTAACGAAATAACGATTACACAATCACGAATTTCATAAATTGATATGAAACAATACATTATAATTATTCATTTTCGTTTCGAAATCGATATCTATACTTAATATTATAAAGAAGTAAACTTTGTTTGTATGTAAGGATAAATTCAAAAACTACTCCACCAATTTAAACAATTCTTTCACCTATAGAAAAGTACATTATCAGTGAGTAGCAAGGGCTGTATTTTATTTTCTAAAAAAATTTCTACTTATGCGAAGCCGGGGCGGATTGCTAGTAAATATATAAAGAAAAAAATACAACGTTACTCCTAATGTCTCGCGCCACAAAGCTTTGTGGCAAATAATAAATACAAACGACGTTGATAAAAGTCCTACATACATACATATGTATGTATGAAGTAATAGATTACGCTGTGTGACAATACAATAAATAAAATACTCGACCTTAAAACCTACAGAGGCGAAATGTAAATTTACAAAACACATTTTCCTTGGAGAGTTTAACGTAATTTCTTTCTCACCAAGGCGTTTCCTGAAATAAATTACAAGTGTAAAATTCACAACAACAAAAGCGAAACAACAAAAGGCTCGCGGCTCGCAACATCCGGACGACCCTTCCAAACTTAGCAGCCTGATTACGGATTTCCGAGCAAGAAAAATAAAGGAGAAATAATATACAATCATGTCAAAAAACCAAGTGTTTACAAACAAATCATGGCTATATTATGAGTTATAAGTTGTATGCTGTGATTATCTATTGTTTATCAATATTTTGCACTGAACATTTCCTGGTCAAAAGCACATTAATATGGAAATCGACGTAGTCAAAGAGATCAGGTTGAGGTTTGTAATGCTTCATGTACAGATGAAACCGAGGATCTTTGTGTAGTCGGGCATCACCACTAGGTGTAGGAGTAGGCGCTGGTGGAGGTGGTGAAGGTGACGACCACGGTCGTTTTGGAGTAAATGGACCCCTGCCTTCAATATTTGGCGGTCTCACTCGCTTCCAGAGAAAAGGCTGCTTATGAATCGGTCCATGATGCTTCATTAAATGACGAGTGTCTTCTTTCTTCGATACCGGTGCAGTTAATTCGTACATTTCAGGCAACGACAAATACCAGTAATCAGCGCCGTCGCCGATAATAGGAAATAGCCTTTTGTTTGAAAAATTTGAACGATGTTTCCTCACAAATTCATCGTATTTCTTTTTCAACCTTTTCATGTACTCTGTGTAATGTATGGATTTAAGTAATTTTTCAAATTCAGATAGCTCTGTTGTTTCTGGTTCGGAATATACGCCCGCACAAACATATGTCCTAAGTAAGTGATGTAGTTTGAACACTACAAATGCTAACCATTGTCGCGCTTCCTCTTCTAAAATCTTTAAATCGTCTGCTCTACTTCGAATTCTAAATTCTGCCGCTTCTGCCGCTTTTCTTTCCCCACGTTCCTTCACTGTTGCAAGCCAACGTCGATATGATCGGTAGCAAAACTTTTTGCGCCTTGAAGAGTGACCACGATAGAGAGCCTGTAGTACAATATTATACGAGTATTATACACAGGTTGAAATTATAGACGACATCCATAAGATTGACAAACAACGTTAATTTTTAAATGCTATACTTATGTCTATGAGTATACAATCGGAATCAGTGGTAAAAAATGTGAAGCTAAATACCGAAAAACAAATATGCTGTATGTATGGTGGTTGCGTAATTTGTTGATTTAAATCACAGGTATCATAGTTGGTATAGTTGGCTATAGCTACAGTTAAAGGGGCAAAGGAAGGACACTCATGTAGGACATTGGATATACATTAGTAATTAAATATGATGTAATGTAGGACATTGAATATACATTAGTAATTAAATACGATGGCGCTATGATTTGTTATTTTGACGACCAGATCTATAGGAGTCATCTATATGATGCTCCTGGGAGTTTGTTCCATATTATTTTAATCAAGTTTGTTTCAAAAAAATGGTAACTGTACGATGACGAAATCACAGTAATCACGAATTCCAAGAAAGTTAATATTGTAAAAAATATTCATTACCGTGTATATTTATTTTTACCTAGCATGTGATTAGATTTCATACGTAGCAAAAGAAGTGTACATGTATACATTTTTCATGTTATATTTGTCGAAAGAAAATGCTTATCGACATTGAAACTGTATTTAAAAATACTACTAAGAATATTGTGGACAATCCATATGTAATAACATATAAAATGTAACAAATTGAATTTTTTAGCTGTCAAAATTTTATTTATTAAGTATGAATAATAAATAATAATATCTCTATTAATAAAAATAGTAACATTTGATGTTCAGAGGTAGTCTGCTGGGCACCTTAAGGAATGACAGCTTTCTAAGCGGCAAGTTTGAGGAAGTCTATTATTTAAGATAACGTGTAGTTTTAAGTTTGTAAATATTAACGTTAGGATGAGTAACATTTTAAATGATTCAAACTGAATCTCTAATTTGAAATTTATTTAAAGTTTTCTTAAATACACTATTCTGTAATTTTAGTACCTGGAGCCTTCTAGCAGCCCGATTGTAATATCTGTCGTGTTTGAGTTGGACCGCTCTTCTTAGAGCAGCTCGATAAGCTTTTCGTGCTCTATGAACTCTGAATGCACATTGAATTATTACGGCATTCTTAGAAAGCCATGCTACATGTTTTCTGATCAAGTATCCTCGTGCCATACGTTGTAGCAATAGCACAGCAAGGAATCTTTTACGGCGTTGAGCTTCTGCAACATTGTTTCTCTCCTTTAACTCCGCGTAAAATTCATGGGCAGTTGGCAAAAGTTTATGTACTGTTGCCATATAAATTCGCTTTACGTTTATAAAGGCACGACCTTATAAGCTTAGGTATTCAGGATGACAGTTTACTGACGTTATTATTTTTTCTTTTTGTAAGCAGCCTGTTTGAAGAAGATGAATTTACGAGTATTTGCTAAAGCATTTGGAATCAATATTTTAATATACCTACTAATACAAATTTTTCAGTTTGTATTTTCTAAGATAATAAGTTTCCCCATTTTATTTGGTCCCTTAAATGAGACGGTGTCGGTGTGTCGTTTGCCCATTTCGTTACATCTGCTCCCGAGTAGGTATTTGAAGAGCGCTCTCCCTGCGACCCTCAGGTGTGCTTGTGTGAGATACCATGAATAATTCAACAATCAAATTGGCAAGGTGTGTATACCGGTTTTTTTATTTTTGCTCAAAATACAGGTAACTTTCTTATAATTTATTGCCCACGTATATAATGGAAATATTAAAAAGCCAATTTGCTACTGACATCCATTTCGCCTTCGCCTAACATCTGTTTAGTTACACTGTTACACAGTATTTAAATACTGTTATTTGAAAATGTTATGTAGTTAGTAGGATTGAAATTAATATTTATTATAAAGATTAAGATGTACGTAGGTTTAAGTATAATCTAACATATATAAATGAATAATATATGTTTGTGTGTCTTCCATGCTCTATTTTATTCCTAAATAAATTCGTTCCGTTTGTGATGAAACTTTGCGGAGTTGTTCTGCGTAAGCCAGTGAAGGCTAGAATTATTGAATTTAGTAATAAAAAAAGCGAACGAAGTCGCGGGCAACAGCTAGTCTTATGTATAAAAAAAAATTAAACTGACTTCGATTAAATAAATAAAAATAGCTTTATAAATACGAAACAGATACCTACATAATTAAATTTGGCAGTTACTGAAGTCTACGCCAAGCCTTCTAAACTAATAGACTTTCAGTTCTTGCTCATTGATTTGACACTGAATACAGAAGTCGGCTCTGAGGTAGCAAACATAAAAAAAATATAACCGAGTTGAGAACCGCCGCCTATTTTGAAGTTAGTTAAAAATGAATGTATCTTTGTATGTTTGTCCTTTATGCGTTCTCAAACTATCCGACCGATTGTGTGGTGAGTTGTTCTGCGTATGCCAGTGATAGTTTATAAATTATTTAATTTAGTAAAAAAAGAAACCCGGACGAAGTCGCAGGCGACAGCTAGTTTCTGCTATAAATGTCACAATTTGTTTTTAAAAGACTTGGTTTTTGCTGTAAATAGTACAAATTAAATACAAAAGATCGGTTTTGCGTATTTAAATTGTGCTATAAACAGTATAAATTCAACTCGGAAGCTATCTACCTACTAAATATAAAAAATAATCAAGGGAATTTTTACGATAAAAATGTAGTAAAATGTGAACGAACTTCAGCTTTGTTTTTAAGTCGTTAACAGCTCTTTTAAAATCAAGGCTCCAGGGGAGACGGTGAATGTAAATAATTAATAATAAACCGCAACGAGGTAAGCATCTCGCTGAGAAAATAATGACTACGGTGAATTTTTAAACGATTAACGTTTAGAGGAAATATCGCAATCAAGAAGCCAGGATTAGGACAAGAACATTTAAGAATTATACAAACGATACTCAGATAATAATAAATATATATGTAAAAGCGAAATACCTCTCACTCACTGACTGACTGATTAATCACGAAATCACAATAAATTAAATCGAAATTTCGAAATCAAATCTAATATAAACTTTTAAACTTTCGCGTTGCATTATAAAATATCTAAAAACTTGACGTTTCGGCCAAGTTGCATCGGTCGTGGTCAAGTAAAGTTACTTGAGACATTACTTGAGACCACGGCCGATGCAACTCGGCCGAAATGTTAAGCGAAAATAAAAGGTAATCGCGTTAATTTCCTGTGTTTTTAGATATTTTACTAGGATCATGTTTGATCTGATGATAGTTTGTGTAATAGGGTTGAACTTTGTATGGAACTTTTATAGGGAATGGAATACGGCTGTGAATATGAGTACATATATCGCTTATAAAAAATAATGAGATACTCCTGTTTTTATAAAATTTCACTCGCAAAGGAGGAGGTGGTTTTGAATGAAACTATATCACATAAAAGTTTAAAAAAAATAATCACAATTATATGGCGAATATCCACTATCCAGTCAAGTCATGGGTATATTTACCCACGACTTGACCTGGAGGTTATTGATATTATGAATGTGAAAGTAACTCTTTCAGATTGTATGTACCGAATTAGGCCTTGGGGAAGGGACATGAGGCCATTCTTTTTTAATTCTATGCGGACGAAGTTGCGGATAATAGCTAGTTCTTGCATAACCCTAAATGATTTCACGGGGAAATGAATATACTTTACACTTCATTTGAAATGAGCTAAGGAATTCAAATATTTATATCTTAATACGTAAAGAGAAAACTATTTACCCTTTTTTAAGCGTATTTCGCACACGGGTGATTATAAGATTCGGCATAGTTGAAGTTTATATGGAGAAGGAGTGCAAAAAGGTAAAATGTATGTGTAATATGTGTTACAAATACGTTAAATTAAATATTCTTTACTTACTTTCATATACTGCCAATGTCAAACATATAGTTATACTGTCAATGTCAAACACGTAATAGTTCGTGGTCAACTCTCGGACCAATAATAATCATTAGTGGTCCAAGGGTCAACTAGTCCAAACCAGTCGCAAAGTGTACAGATTGTCACGAAAAAATTTTAAAAAGTTGCCAACTAATAATAATTACTATAGACTGACTGAATGAGTTTCAAGCTGCGAATTTTGTGTGATTTGTGAGTTGTGTTTCGAGGCTGTGAAGCGTATGTAAGGGAAAAAATGTTCGTTTTGTATTTACGGTCGAATTTCGACCACGGGACGACCACTAGTATATTATTACTTGTTATTCAATACAATTTATAATGTAAAAGTATTTCCAATAAGTGTTTTATGATTATTATTTAGTCAACCACATATAATATTGTAAGGTCTGAACCTTACAATATTATATGTGGTTGACTTATACGTATATCTGAATATAATCATTTGGTAGGTCCTAAAGAACTAATTGGAGGTACCCCGTGTCATCCAGACTCCAAGCCAATTTTGTAAAGTTCTTATTCTATAATTGTTCCGTTTTGCAAATTTTATGGTTCATGTTAACTTCACTTTGTTCCTAATGTATAATATGTTTACAAACAATTGGTCGGAATAATTAGGCATTCCCTTTGAGTCAGTCCTTATTCTACTACCGATTACAATAAATTACAGTACTCTGTAATCTGTTATTTAGACATGCAAAGTGCAATCAGTAGACAAGTACAATTACAATTAGGTAAATGACCCGAGGACAAACAAGACGTCATAAAAAACATCTATTTTGTAAAAATAACTTTATAAAACGATAAAAAAAAACAATTGCAATAATCTTGTTATGAAACCAAAATTTAATCAAATTTAATTACAGTGAAATAATTACCGAATACGAAGTCCTTGGCCTTATGGAAACTATATCCATTTATCATATAATTATGTAAAAAGAAGGATTGACCCGTGTCGGAGGTGGAAAACTTATCTGCTGTACCATATGAAAGTTATCTCGAAAACTAGAAGACATACTCGTAAAATGTAATTTAAAGTTTTAAACTTTCGTATTGTATTATGAAATGGCTTATGTTTAACTTATTACCAGATATAGTAAAATATAACGGCAAAAAATCACTTAATACTGCCAAAAATAGTAAATCACCAAAAAGTGTGAAATTTTAACCAAAAAATTTATCTTCATTTAAATATATGATATCCTACAAAAGTAAATTACTCTAGAGTTCTAGACAAATCGTTTCATGTATAAAGAGGATTCTGATCGGGCGCTTTGCCTGCCGCTGCCGCGGCACGCTCGCTCGGCTCGCGCGTTGTGGTAAAAATATTAACCTAACATAACCTAACCAAAAAGAGAAAAAGAGTGTTCATATAGATATTTGCTCGTTAAAATTTGGTAAACGTTTACCGCCTTAAAAAAAAGGAGGAGTTTCTCAATTCGACTGCATGTTGTTTTTTTTTTCCGGTGCCAAATCAATGTGCAATAACAGAAAGCCTATTAGTTTGGTAGGCTTGGCACCGATTTCAGTAACTGTCAAATTTAATTATACAGGTATGTGTATCATATTTATTAAAGTTATTTTAATTGTACTTGAGTTTTCATTAGTAAAGGATAATTATTTCATACTTTTCAGTGTTTTTTTTGAAGGCGATTTAATTTTAGGTTTTCTTTTTTTAGTACAGATTTAATTTTTTTTAGCATTTAGTATACTAAACGTACTGTATATTTTTAGGTAAGAGAGCTTAGGGTCTCATAGTTGTTTTTGGTGGCCATTATATTTATTCCCTTATGAAATGTTTAAAAAAACTGGTATATTAACGCGATTACCTTTTATTTAGGTTGACGTTTCACACGGTTGTCACACCACACATTTAGCATTGTGAGTGCAGTACGTAGGAACTTTATTAACAAAATCCAAATAAAAATAACAAATAACTTGGCTGAACCGTTAAGTCTATATAATAATACCCCAGACAATAAAATAAAAGGTAATCGCGTTAATTTCCCGTGTTTTTAGACATTTTATAAAACATAATTTTCAGAATGCATTTATGTGGTCGTGCGGTAGAAATAAATAACTGAGTGATTGTTATAACAGAATGACAACCAATCCACTTACTGTGACGTATCAGTAAATGACTCACGTGTGTACTTTTTTTTACATCGGTACTTTTTTTACTTGCACCGGATTAATTAATTTTTTGCTTTTTTTGTTTTATTGCTGAAATACGAACGCGGAGTTCTTTTTTTTTTACGTCCGTTCCATGTAGTTATAAATGAAGCATTTACTACCTAAAACAGCTCCTACATAATTAAAAATTTTAATGAGTCCTAAGAACGACATTTGAAATAAATAGGTTAAACTATAAAATTTTTGCTAAGCGATTATTTATAAAACCACAACGCACGAGTAAATATTACAGAGCTATGTGAATAATATCATATATAATGTAAATAAAATGTAGAATTAACAAATTAATTGTACACTAAATAACATACCATTACCATAATATTTATGAACATGAATATTGACGTCATAACTTAAATTTTTGAATTCTTTGACAATAGGTAAAATTTTCTATAATGCATTAAAGTCAATTTGCCATTAAAATTAATAACGAAGAATTAGTCCAATTATTTCTATAACTACCGCAATCGTATTGCGGTACCGTTAAGAGTTATGTTATCTCAACATAGCACATGGCACTTCCTTACGTAAAATACATAAATTCAGAATAAAAATATTTCTTTAATATAAGGTAGGTACCGAGTACGTAGTCTTATAGTTTCAATTTATTCCAACCGAGTAGTTTGATCTGCTTTAAGTTAGTTGTCATTATTAGCCCTTTCCACCAAAAAGAGAGAAGACTGTTCCGTATCTAGTCATATTACATTAATTTTGATTTACTTTTGAGTTATTAATCTGTGAAAATTCATTAAAATGCAATGCAATATAAACAAAGCAATACTGAATTCCTCGCAGTCCTCGCTCTCTGCTCTTGCAGTTTAACCTGCAGTGACAGTGTAGGTTTTTATAAATATAAATTGGTTTAACCTAGTCAAACAAACCGCTTTACACTAACAACACGGATGAACGTACGTAACAAAACATAATAATTGGTAGTTCAGCTTTATGACAGCTCTAAATGGTTTACTAATTACATTTAGGCAGATACGTGCCTTTAGAGATGCTGCAGTGCAGTGTTTCTCGTAATTTTCAGTAATAGTCTTATGAGAACTTCTACTCAGAATTAATACACGAGCAAATGCTTGGAATTATCTCTACAACATAATTACTGAAGTGCATGCTTAGACTAATCCAATTAAGCAGCAGTTAAGAGCGTGATAAATGTTTAATTCTTTAGTTCATGTAAATATATAAAAATCAATGATAGTATACATGTCATTTATACTATAGACTCGAATACCATTGGAAAGGTTTAACAAGTACTATAGGCAATTATCGAAACACGCACGGTTACAGTTAAAATTTAAAATAACAAATAAAAACACTGTTTTTTAATTTGTAATTGAGAAAAAACTATAAAGCATTGCCATTGATTGTATAGGTATATATGTTCATTTCATTGGCAGCAAAAATAACTTGTATTTTATAGTACTTTTCGAAGACACTGCGAAAAACAAAGTTATTTCTGCCGTTGCTTAGCTCAAAATACTACCGAAATTATTTCATATCTCAAAAACTACATAACTTATTCAACTAACGTACTTCGAAATGGGAATGGTGATATGTATAAATATTTATAAATTTTATTGCTTATTGAAATTTATAACATTTGCAATATCTGGTGAAATAAAATGTTATTTTGTTTCTTCGTTTTTATACTTACAAAAACATTTATATAATATACTTCCAGATTGGTCTCACTTAAATGTCACTGGTATTGGAGTTTGGACTTCGAAGATACACCAAGTAACACCAAATAAAATCAAATAACGCGAACTGCTTATAAGTTTTATTTATTTGTGTTAATGACTCTCTTGTATGTCATTGCGCTCTAGAATTAGAAAAGAAGTTAATTGTAGACCCAACCTGATATTTACAATATTTTACCTATTGGTAAAATATTACCAATATTATACCTGTTGGTGTCCAAAAATATTAAATTACTATGACAAAATGTCACCCTAATCATTACACTATTTAAATGTTTAATATAATTGTTGCTATTCTTTGGCAACCATGACGAATAAGGGAACGCATATAATATTGGGTCCTTACATATGAAATTGGCGTTTTGTACGGGAGGAATATAAAGTCAATTTTTTTTTTGTAAAATATATTTAATTAATCAAAGTATGCACCATTGTTATCTATGCACTTTTGCCATCTCATAGGTAGTTCATTGATCCCTTTACTAAAAAAACCATGGGGGCAAGAATCAATAAACTTGTAGACATCTCACGGTCACAAATTTACATATTAATATTTTACTTTTCTAAATATTATATTTTATATACACACAAATCTTTTATATAAATATTTTGTATTAAAGTCAGTATAAAATTCATTGTTGAAAGAATAAGTAAAAATGAAACAACTGTCATTGTTTGTAATTTGTTAATTTTTGATGGATACGTTTCTGTGACATTAAAAATAGGTATAATTTTATTTAGCAAATATATATCCAATAACCAATTGCTATTGATTATTATTAATTTATACTTAAACTGGTGACCCCGTACTGAACCAATAAATAAATCGAAGCGTTATAGTTTTAATACATTGATAATGACAGACCCGAAATTATCTGCCACATCTTCGGATTCGACTGAGATATTTAAAGTGGGCATCCGAGTACCACCATTTTGGCCGGAGGAACCGGAAATTTGGTTCGCCCAAGTGGAAGGGCAATTTGCAATTTTGGGTATTACAAATGACTCCACGAAATTCAATTATGTCATTGGCCAACTAGAACATCAGTTCTCCAAGGAAGTTAAAGATATTATTATTTCCCCACCCACAAATGGCAAATACGAAAAGCTGAAGTCAGAGCTTATTAAACGGTTGAGCGCTTCTCATGAAAAAAAAGTTAAACAGCTCTTGATGCATGAGGAATTGGGTGACCGCAAACCATCGCAATTTTTACGGCACCTACAAAGTCTCGCCGGCCCACAGATACCAGACGATTTTTTAAAAACTATTTGGACCAGCCGGTTGCCTAGGAATATACAAACAGTTCTAGCAGCACAGCCGTCGGGTTCTCTCGAGATATTAGCTGATCTGCGGACAAAATTCAAGATATAGCACCACCTACACCAATAGTGGCATCAACCAGCACTAATCATAATTTATCTGGCTGCAATATGGAAACAATGGTTAAAGTGATTGCAGAATTGAATAGTCAGGTCCGTTATCAGCGCAACTAAATCGCAATTCTCGTCCGACGTCAAGGAGACCCCAGAAACGCCGATCATCATCGACGCGCTCGCAGTCTAACTACAGAAAATTCCCACTTTGCTGGTACCATTCGAAGTTCGGCGGTAAAGCGAATAAGTGCGTGCGACCTTGCGACTTCAAGTCGGAAAACTAAAACGGCAATCGGTAATGATGACTGACGATTGCCATGTTTCGACTGGTCGCCTGTTTGTCGTAGATCGAAGATCGAAGACATAGTTTTTGGTCTATACTGGAAGCGACCTCTGCGTCTTCCCTCGCCACCTACTACAAGACCGTCGTGCGCGGACCAGTTACCAATTGTGTGAGGCTAATGGGACTATTATCGACACGTATGGCTATGTACATTTTAATTTAGATTTAGGTTTACGTAGAGATTTCCGCTGGCGATTTGTAGTGGCAAATGTTAACAAAGCTATAATTGGCGTTGATTTTAATTTAATTGTAGATTGTCGTAATAAACGCTTAACTGATGCTTTAACTAATGTTTCTGCGAAAGCTACTGTTGTACGCCCAGCTGATACAGTTCATTCAGTGAAAGTAATAACTGGTGATTCTAAGTTTCATAAAATTCTTGATGATTTTCCAGAACTAACACGTCCAGCAGGTGCACACCACATAGTCAAACACAACACTGTACATTACATTCGCACAACATCAGGCCCCCCAGTTTCTTGTTCTCCCAAGCGTCTCGCTCCAGACAAGCTCAAGATAGCGCGGCAAGAGTTTGAAGCCATGTTAGCTAACGGGACAGCCAGGCCATCCGACAGTCCGTGGTCTTCACCACTGCATTTAGTTCCCAAAAAGGACAGCGGTTGGCGTCCTTGCGGCGACTACAGAATGCTTAATTCACGGACCATTCCTGACAGGTATCCAATTAAGCATATTCATGACTTCGCTCATAGCATATCTGGTTGTAAAAACTTCAGCACGATAGATTTGGTGAAGACTTACAACCAGATACCCGTCAATGTTGAGGACATAACTAAAACGGCCATCACTACACCCTTTGGACTTTTCGAATTTCCATTTATGACCTTTGGCCTTCGAAATGCAGGTCAAACTTTTCAAAGGTTTGTGGACGAAATGACTCGGAGACTGGACTTTTGTTATTGTTATTTAGACGATTTCTTGATATTTTCACAAAGTGAAGCCCAGCACGTTGACCATCTTCAACAGCTTTTCACGAGAATGAAAGAATACGGCGTCCTGATCAACACGTCCAAGTGTGTTTTCGGTGTCTCGGAGGTAACCTATTTGGGATACTGTATTTCAGAACACGGCACCAAACCACTGGACACTAAAGTGCAAGCTCTCAAGGAATACCCACTTCCGAAAGACATCCGTCAACTCCGTCGGTTTTTGGGTATGATAAATTTTTATAGGCGATTTTTACCGAAAGCAGCTAAGATTCAAGCACCACTCAATGGGCTGTTGATAGGAGCTGCCAAAGGTTCAACACCTATTGACTTAACGGGTGACGCCCTTAAATCATTTCAGGACTGCAAGTTCAGTCTTTCTAACGCCGCATTACTAGCCCATCCAAAGTGTCAGGCTAAACTGGGATTGGTCACAGATGCGTCAGAAAAGGCGATAGGTGCAGTTTTACAACAGCTCAAGAATGAAACTTGGCAGCCTTTAGCATTCTTTTCTCGCAAACTAAGCCCTTCACAGCAGAAGTACTCACCTTACGACAGGGAGTTGCTCGCCATTTACGAGTCTATTAAATATTTCAGACACATGCTAGAGGCGAGGCATTTTATAATCTATACTGACCATAAGCCAATCACTTTTGCCTTTCATGAGCGAAAAAACAATTGTTCCCCAAAGCAGTATAGGTACTTAGACTTTATTTCCCAGTTCACGACTGAAATAAGGCACATTTCAGGAAAAGACAATGTTGTTGCTGACGCCTTATCTCGAATTAGTGAACTTGAGACACCAGTTAGCCTGCACTCAATAGCCTTAGCACAGACTTCAGACCTCGAGTTGGCTCAGCTCCTTGTCGGGGGTTCTTCACTCCGCTTAGAGAAATTACAATTATCTGAAAGTCGTTTACTTCTGTACTGCGACATCAGTACACCGACTCCCAGGCCTTTTGTACCTAAATCATTGCGAAAACAAGTCTTTGACAGTCTACATTCACTGAGTCACCCTGGCGCCAACGCATCTACCCAGCTTGTAGCTGAACGTTTTATCTGGCCTGGAATTAGGAAGGACTGCAGAAACTGGGCTAAATCTTGCTTAGCCTGCCAGCGTGCTAAAGTAAGCAAGCACGTTTCCGCTCCACAAGGCACTTTTAACTTACCACGTGCAAGGTTCAAGCAGGTACACATAGATCTGGTAGGACCACTCCCGGTGTCACAGGGATACCGCTACTGTCTTACGGCTGTCGATCGCTTCACCAGATGGCCGGAAGTTATTCCAATTGTCGATATTACCGCAGAAACGGTAGCTAAGGCATTGTTGTCGGGGTGGATCGCTAGATTCGGTTGTCCGTCAGAAATTGTTACAGATCGTGGCCGTGAATTTGAGTCGGCACTGTTTCAATTTTTGTCTAAATTTACTGGCTTTCAGCACAATAAAACGACTGCTTACCACCCTGCGTCCAATGGCTTGGTAGAACGTTTTTACAGACAACTTAAAGCATCTATAATTTGCCATGCTAATAACCACTGGACCGAATCTTTCCATGGGTTCTATTAGGTGTACGGAGCGCCTTTAAAGACGATCTGCAGACATCTTCTGCAGAACTTGTGTACGGGGAACCTCTAAGACTTCCAGGTGAATTCTTTGAGTCCAACGTATCAACTACCACCGACATCACTGATTTCACCGCACGTCTGCGCTCCTTTGATAAAATTTTACAGCCAACACCAACCACGCGGCACGGCAAGACAATAATATTTGTTTTTAAAGATCTAGTATCCAGTCATCATGTTTTTCTTCGTGAGGATATCTTGCGTGGATAATTACAACCTGCTTATTCTGGTCCACATAAGGTCCTATTGAGAGGTGACAAGGTTTTCAAACTGCTTATTAAAGGTAAAGAAGTCACAATATCAATAGACCGACTCAAACCGGCCTACATACTCGCTGACACTTTCAATAACCCTGAGCACATCACTCCTTTACCACCAGTGAGTGACAAAAGTAGTTCTATGCCCCCGACATTTGACGATTCTGGAGGGAATTTAAAGACAACACGTTTTGGACGTCATGTTAGATTTCCAGATTTTTATCGCCGTTAGCCTGGTCTCTGGAGGGGAGTGATGTAGACATCTCACGGTCACAAATTTACATATTAATATTTTACTTTTCTAAATATTATATTTTATATACACACAAATCTTTTATATAAATATTTTGTATTAAAGTCAGTAATAAACTCTTTGTTGAAAGAATAAGTAAAAATGAAACAACTGTCATTGTTTGTAATTTGTTAATTTTTGATGGATACGTTTCTGTGACATTAAAAACAGGTATAATTTTATTTAGCAAATATATATCAAATAACCAATTGCTACTGATTATTATTCATTTATACTTAAAAACTCTTTGAAGGCGGTTTGGACTGTCGCATCGGAGTTGAATTTTTTTCCATGTAAGAAGTTGTCCAAATTCCGGAAAAAATGGTAATCTCTTGGAGTAAGGTCCGGGGAGTACGGTGGATGTCGCAGATATTCCAATTATAGCTCATCTAACTTAGTGGTTGTTTGTTGTGCAGTGTGTGGTCTTGCGTTGTCGTGAAGCAGCAGTGGCCTAGAGCGATTGACCAATCTCGGTTGTTTAGCAGCTAATTCTTCCTTCATGGTTTGCAGTTGCTGACAATAGATATCTGCCGTAATCGTTTGGCCAGATTTTAGAAAGCTGTAGTGAACGACACCGGCGCTAGTCCACCAAACACTCACAAGTAACTTTTTCTGAGTCAATTTTCGTTTAGGACAGGATTTGGCTGGGTCTCCAGGGTTCAGCCATTGCGACGAGCGCTTCCGATTATCATACAGTATCCACTTTTCATCACAAGTAATGATTCGATTTAAAATCCCTTCATTATTGTGTCGGTTGAGCAAAGTAACACAGCAGTCGACGCGTGTTTGCAAGTTCGATTCACTCAATTCATGAGGTACACATCGTTCAAGTTTTTTTACTTTCCCGATTTGCTTCAAGTGGATTAATACAGTTTTTTTACTTACCCCGAAGCCTGCAGCTATCTCTGAAGTGCTTTGTGATGGATCCGCTTCCACAATAGCCTTTAATTCTTCATTTTCCACTTTGGTCTCCGGCCGTCCACGGGGTTGGTTCTGAAGGTCGAAATTTCCAGAACGAAATCGTTGAAACCAAAAACGTACCATGCATTCTTTTGCACCAGTGCCGTACACATCATTAAATATTTGAGCTGTTTTTGCAGCACTGGTGCCACGGTAGAACTCGTACTCGTAAATATACCGATATTTCATGTTTTCCATTGTGCGGTAATAAGCGACGCCAAAGAAAAAAATAATGAGGAAAAAAACAAATGAATGACTGTTTTTAAAACTCAAATGTCCCAGCTAAATGAATTTATAAAATTGAATTTGGAATTCTTAACCAAAGAGATATTTCAGATCAAAGTGGTCAGTACGACAAAACGCTAATTTCATATGTAAGGACCCAATATAATTTTGTTCATGTTTGCTAATTTAACCAAATAATCTATGCACCAGTTAGTTCCTGTTCTGATATATTTATAAAATTTCCTAGTGTGAGTGCTAACGCAGTATTCACATTAAACTTTTTATTTGCAATTTATTTAAATATTTGTGAGATGGGTGCATCTGGAAAACAATAATTAGGAATGGATTGACTGACATTATTATTAATTACACTGCCCAATCTACTTTTATTAATTACACTGCCCAATATCTAGACTGTGCGTGCTATAGGGCCATCAGCTTGGTCAGCTTAGCGAGTAAGGTCTATACTAAGGTGTTGACTGAACGTATGAAATGCGTTTCAGAAAGATATTTGTGGGAGTCGCAAAGTGGTTTCAGGAACGGTAGGGGTTGTATGGATCAGATTTTCTCGCTTCGCGTTATTGTGGGAAGGTTTCTGGCTATAGGCCAGAAAGTTTTTTGCGCTTTCGTGGATCTAGAAAAAGCATTCGATAGAGTAGTGTGGAAGAAATTGTGGAGTCTTCTGCCTGAATATGGCGTGGAGGACTCCTTACTGCAGACTGTGAGGTCATTATATCGTGGGCACAGAGCTGTGTAAGGAAAGACGGTGACATGTCGCCCTGGTTTGAAGTCTGTTCTGGTGTCAGACAGGGCTGTGTGATGTCTCCCTGGCTGTTCGTGCTGTATTTGGACAGTTGCCTCCAGAGATTGAAAGGTAATATGAGTGGTATGGGATGTGATGACACAGTGGTAAACTGCCTATTATACGCTGACGATGTTGTGCTAATAGCACCATCAGAAGCAGAGTTACAGACACTAGTCACGTGCATGAAAGAAGATTGTGAAGTAAAAGGATTGAAAATGAATGTGAACAAAACTAAGGTTCTGATGTTTGAAAGAGAAGCGGTACAAACGAAATGTGTGATTTGTGTAAATGGAAAATGTATAGAACAAGTGAATGAAATTGTGTATCTGGGGAGTGCGTTTTCGAGAGATGGAAGATGTGAGTTGGATGTGAAGAGACGGGTAGCAACTGACAATAAAGTGAACGGTGCTCTGTCCGCATTAGTGGGTAGTGTGAATATATCTAACACTGCTAAAATGGCCATTCACAATGCGGTGTTGGTGCCAACTTTGTTGTATGGTAGTGAGGTCTGGATAAGCCCGAAATCGAGTGAAAGTATGATAAATGCTGTGGAGATGCAGTCTCTCAGAAATATGTGTGGTGTCACGGTTGCGGACAGGATAAGCAATGATGAGATATGCAGTATGCCAGAGTTGCACAACAGAGTTATTGTAAAAATGAAGAAAGGAATGCTTAGATATTTCGGGTACTTGGAAAGAATGAGTGATGAAAGACTGACGAAGAAAATCTACAGAGCGAAAGTGAGTGGTAAAAGAAGCCAAGGAAGACCAAGGCTGACTTATGAAGATCAAATAGGCAGAGTGTTAGCAGACGGAAATATCAAAAGCACTCGCATACCTAGGCGAAAATGTGTGAAGAGAATGATGAGTTTTGAGGAAGCAAAAGACGTGTGTAAGGACCGCGACTCGTGGCGCTCCGTCCTCTCTGACTAGCCCGTTGTGGATACAGCGTGAAGATATGTTATGTTATGTTATACTGCCCAACCCTAATCCCAGTCTATCAGAAAATATTTCGATCTTACTTTTTACATTACTAAAGTCGAGTCAGTTTCTGTTGCGTACCAAAGTCAGTCAGTTTTTGTTGCGTACCAAATTTCTTTGGAAATTTCAAGTCCTTTGAATTTATGTATTTTTATTATCTACAAGATTTTAATGTACATCCGCTGTTACTTCAATGACATCACCGCCTTTTATCCCTATTCATACCTTTCATACTATGTTTTAAAAGTGTTTATTTTTGTATGTTTATACTTCGTGATAAAACCTTTTTTCTATTATTTCCAAAATCAAAGAGAATTGCCTTAATTGCTTTACTGTCCATGAAAGTTACTCAAAGTAAATGGTCCCACAATCGTAAAGAGAATTATTTAGAATTAGGTGAAACATTCAAAAATTCTTTTTTATTCCTTGTTTAGAATTAGGTGAAACATTTAAGAATTCTTTTTTATTCTTTGTCATTAAGCGTATGCTGTCTTTCATTTTTGTTCCTTCGTGTTTATGTTGTAATTGTTTGTAGTTGTATTCTCCCACCTACGATCCTTTATTCTCAATTTCGAGAGCCGTTAGACAGGGAACTATACGCCAACATCTCCCGTCATGATCTTGAGGTAACTAGTGGATAATTTCGTTACTCATGGTAGCTGGTCTGCCAGCTACCATATTTACACCTTTCTTTATTAATACAGCTAATTTTACATTTATACTTTTGTTAGTTCATATTCCTAGTTAGTTTAGTTCAAATAGTTTATTAAATTATATCTTTTTGATTTTAATACCTGTTTTTAATTAATACCAACCACTTACTGGTTTGTAAAAGAAAGAGTAAGAGTTGACTATACCATACCGGTAGCCTACACAACAGTTTTCCCTCCTTACTTTGTGAACTAGAGTCATCACAGCTCTTAGTTATAAAATCTGTGATTACGACAAAATATCTGAGCTACTGAGTGATGATTTAGGTGTATTCAAATTTTTATATTAATTCGTTTTCATCTCTAATCTTTCAGATAACACTCTAAGATCATTATATTCCTTTTGAGTTAATTTGTACTTAATGTTGATATGTGACATGCTTTCTCTTAATCTATCTATGAACCCATGCAGCTCTGTGGTCTTTACATCATACCATTCACTACTCTCATGTAATTGATGTGTGCAGTTTTCCAGCTGGTCTAACAGATCCCTGTGATCTTTCCTCAACTTGATAGCAGAATTTATGTTTTTTACTTTTTCGGTTTTTTGAATGAACTTCTAAATTTTAATTAATTTTCGTAACTTATTTTTACTTTTCACATTAAAATGATTGCAAGTATCTCTGTCAGTCTGTCTACAATGAAAACCTGGATCAGTTCATGGGTCAGAATGGAGATAACTCAACTGTGTTAGCACCAACCAACTCTTCGAACAGACTCTCTGTGTGTAAAAGGTCTTGTTCTCTCCTGTCGTGTTGTAACTGCTGAACGATCCTATGCGACTCATTCAATTCAACTTACAATTCAACAACTCTTTCCAGGGCCCGCTCGTAGGTGTTACTACATTGTGTGTTTCAAAGTTCACCATCTCTTGGAGTTGATTTCGTTGTACAACTACTTCCACAAACTGTTCATGTAATTCCACTAGTTGACTTTCCTGGTCGACAACACGTTTAGCCTCTTCTTCATATTCCTCACACTGCCTCAGCAATTGTTCGTTTATATCACGAGTCTCTTTCAGTTGCATGAGTACAGCCTTTAATTTCCCTTCTAAGTCACGAGAAGCCGCCTTACGTGTCGTCATTCCAATAGCAGTGGCCATTCTTATATTCTAAAATAAGTTACTATTAGCATAACAAACTTGGTACTTAATGATACTGTACTCACTTTTCTTTACAATTGTTTATAGTTACTATTTTTTTATTTTTTTTCTGTAAGAAGTTCGATAATAATTATCTACCATTTACATGTATATACAAACAAATGGAATGTAATTTATAAGTTTTTACAAGTTAAATTTTAAAGTGTTATCATATGTAAAAGTTTTATTTTAAAATTATACTTAAATTATTAAGTTAAATCAAATATGAAGTGAAAATGAAATGAAAAATAAGTTATAATGTTATGTAATGTTATTGTTTTTTAATTTATTCTAAGTATAAGTTAGTTGAGTGTGACTTGAGTAGACATTTTTTGAGTAATTAGTGGAGTACAGCAGTAAACAATGTATGTGGCAATTGTGTTGTTTAAACTTAAATTTTGCTTCCACCAATAGTCAAGCAAAAATATTGCAACCTTCCAAATGTGTGATATTTGACATGCCTCGCTAGTGAGAACTGGGAAGTAGTGTTTGTTTGTGGGAATTTTATGTATCATATAACAGTTTAGCGTTTGTTTATGTACTAATTAACAGATAACAAGATTGAAATCAATTCAAACACTGTTCGTTAACAGGTGCCGATGTCACGAAGTAATATTGTAGACTTTATTCGCCACCAAATTAGACACTAACACTTTTTCTTTGCATTTGAGATTATTTACATCATAGTACTTTGAAATTAATATAATAGGAATTAACTGATTTTTAAATAAATTTTATAAGCAGCTGATTTTGACAGCTCGCCGGTGCGTTTCGAATGTGTGTGTATGTGAATGAACCTATACATAAATATTTATTAATCAAAACTCAAGTACAAAAATAACTTTATAAATATGATACAAATATTTATGTATTTAAATTTGACAGTTATCGAAGTCGGTGCCAAATAAATGTACAACAACAGAATGGCTATTAGTTTAGTACGTTTGGCGTCGACTTCAGTAACTTTCAAATTTAATTATATAGCGTTAAAGAAAGATCTCTATTTATCTCAATAAAAGTAAAAGAGATGGACTTTAAATAGAAAGGGATGTGAAATCAATGAAGGATTGACAGCTGTCATTTAGACGTTCACCCGGAAGGTGAGGCGCCGCTAACGATAGTCGACGCGAGAGCACTTCACTTTTGCTCCAGACACCAAACGAAGAACACCTGCTCTCGATTGTTAATTCGTGATTGTTTTCTGTTCTTAGAGTTATTAGATCTTTCTTTTAGTGATTTCTAGTTACTAGCAAACTGAATCTCTAAATCGATATTAGAAGTTGGGATAATCATCCCGTGTATATTTTTTTAATAAATCCTACTTTTGATTGTTACAATAGGCATTTGTATCGTATTTATGAAGTTATTTCTGTACATGAGTTTTGATTAGTAAAGGATAGTTACTTCATACTATTCACTGTTTTTTTATTGAAGTCGCTTTAATTTTTTTTTATTATTTGTCGTTCACGTTGCTTAATGCGTGTCTTCCAATACTTGGTCCTTTTTTCACGTACGAGTGATAACAGTTCTCCCGATAGTATAATTTCTTGTCAGTTGCCGTTCATACAGGGCCTTATTATAACAGTGTAGTAATAGCCTATATGTAATAACATATCTCATTACTGGACAGATGCCTCTTTTCTAAAATGAGGTGTGAAGAAGGCAGGCCATACCTACATACAACATGCGGATTCACTGCCGATTGGTAAAGGCACACAAGTGGCGCACCGTTTAAATCCCCTATCTATAGGACTTCCTCTTTTTCTTTTTTCCTCTTTTGTAAACTGGTAACTCGTTTCATATTTATTGAAAATATTTCTGCCATTCTCCTTTTAAAAAGTGGTGTATCTCTGGTGTAAAATGTATGTCTTCTTATTACTAAGTTCCTAACACTCTCTAGTAAAGTGATATAAGGCTTAACTGAAGTTAAAAAGGATTTCTTGGGAATATGCGGAAACTTCTGTTGCGTTGGGTTGTGTCGTTCAAACTTTCTAGTTCTCAGCACTTGCACAGAACTTTACTGCGCAATATACTATCACTTACATACATACATATCTTCACGCCGTATCCCTGACGGGGTAGTCAGAGAGGACGGAGCGTCAAGCTTCGTGTCCTTACATACCTCTTTGGCTTCCTCAAATCTCATCATACTATACTATCACTGTATACCTTAAAACTTCCAAAAACGCAAAAAACGAAAAATTTGAATAAAACGACAAAATTCTACCGCAAAAAGAAATGTGACTTTTGATCCGAATTAACGACTTGGTAGCTGGTAATTAATGTCGACGACTACCAAGTCGTTAATTCATATCAAAATACTATAAGAATAGCCGAGCGGCTTAATGTACCTTTGGTAGCTCCGTAGATAATCGATACGGATGTCACTGTATCACCCATCAACTACATGACCACATGTGAAGTTGCTTAACTTTAGTGAGCGTATTCGTAAGTACACTAAGGCACAGCTGTGTCTCATGCTCTCGTAGCGTTACTACGCTCGTAGCATAGTGGCGCTACGAACAGATATGTCTATTATTTAGACATGATCATACATATAGGGCACAACTATAATGTTTTAACTTATTTCATACTATAAATACTATCTTCTTATTATGTATTAGGTATATTTCCTTTATGTAAAATGCGAATAACCAAAAAATTTTAAGTTATCTCTTTGAGCGGAAACAATAAAGCCTCTGGCTGTCCTCGTAAACGTAACTCATATTATTAGAGCGATGAGGGGTAAAGGAGAAGTTTCACATTCTTTTGCTCGTTTGACCGGGTCACCCCTAAACTTTGGAACGTGAGCCATATTGCAGGATGTCTCCATGAAAAAAGAAACGCAAAACTTTCTTCTTTTTTCAAAACTTATTAAATGTTTCACAAAAATATTTTACTTATTTATTTTATACTAACATACTTCTATCACTTTACTCATTTCATTTGCGGTGAATAAAATGGTACCAGTAGATTATGTGTAAGCTGCCGCGAAACCTAAATAATGTATATTGGGGAAAACTAAACAAAAATATTTAGATTTAAAGTAAGTAGTGCAATCAGTCTTTATTTAAAGTCAACAGAACTTTACTAAGTGGCATCAAAAACGTTGTCTTGTTTTGGCACTTTCTTTTTAGATTTAGATTCTGTTAAGTTTCTAAATATGTAATGGGAGATATTTTTGTTGACAATTAAATACTGCAACATAAAAGTGTTAGTATTTTCCTGACATATTTTTTTTTAATATGACAGATAAATGTTAAATTATTACAAATAACCGAAATCCCCGTTTTTTTTATAAAGGAGAGGACAAACGAGCAAGCGAGTCACCTGATCGAAAATGATCACCGCCACCCATGGACACCCGCAACGTATTGTTTTTGTTTCGGTTAGATTCATAACGGAAATGAAAAAAACGAACTAAGTAAAGTATGACTTTAATTTATGTATCTTGTAAGGGAATCTACTTTTTCATTTATAAAAAGATTTCCAATTCTGCTGTAACGTTCCAATTATTACCTATTATTATCACAAGCGTATTGTACATTTTATACTGGCATATCTGAAAGTATGCGAACTGTTCTATGTGGGTACAACGGGTACATATTCATATTGAAATGAAATTAATACGCAAGAATTTCATTAGAAAATCGTCATAATGCGGTTCGTTTATGCAGAATAAAGTAATAAAACAAATTGAATTGAATTTGCTAGTGAACTTGGTTTACGAGGTGCCGCTAGTATAACGCGTTACATCGACGCATAAAAATGCCATAATTCTGTATGCAACAGATATGAGCGAGCTTTATGACTTGGACACCGCTCTAATGTTTTACTTGTGGCATAAACTGCTGTGCAGATGTGTACACTAATGGTGGTCTCATATATACTGCAGTAAAACTTTAGTTACATGACTATAAGAAAAGTTGTGAGGTGCTGGATATAAAGCTATTATTAATATAATTAATATCTGCTACTATGTTATTCATTCGTTTTCACACACACATACTATGTCACACTGTTATATGTCACATGCATAGAGCTTTAAGTCACAACAAAATGGCCCTCAGCAATAATGATTTGGGCTTACAGATAATATAAAGTGGAACTACATAGTGGTGACCGGTTGCTCTCCTCGCCTATATAAGACGACTACACATATGTTTGAACTTGATTCGTGTTCGTTTTCTCTAAATCCTCAAGTCACAAGCATGTTAAGTTACATAAAACTATAACACAGTTTACATGTAAAATAAATAAAATAGCCTTTATTTCTACGTATACCAAATTTGTTTTGAGGTATATATGTGTATATACATTTATATTATATAACTAGATTACATTAGATATGCTATAAACGTATAACGTTTTTTTTTTCTTTTTTAAATAGTTGTTATTATTCCATGTTTTTGGATAAGAATACGGCAAGCAGTGTTTACCAAATAAAATTACAAGTACATACATATTTCTTGCAATATATGATACATGATGGTAACCGGATATGTTTTAACACCACATTTATTTATACCTATGCTAGATTTTTATTCTAAATATATCTGTTATTCATATTAAGATTTCATACTTGTTTGCTTCTTGTTTTTGAAGATGTGTACTTCAGCTACTATATTTCCAAATTGACTGAATTCATTGCATTGAATGTTATGCCTATGTTTTTTCAACTGAAATTAGGATAATTTTGAAATGTAGGATAGACTCGTAAATCTATTCTAAAATCCTAAGCTTCTGTCGTCAATATAGCCGAGAAATTGTAGGGTTTATTATGAGAAATATATGTTTAAAATACATATAGTATACTACTTACTTATTTATAGTGTAACCTTCCACTGTACATTTTATGGACAGTACTTCCACATTACAGATAATACGTCTGTATATCACTGAGCCAAAGTTATCTAATTTCAAGAGTCCATTTTTTTGCCGTAAAATAAATCTGAAATTCCACAAGTTAAGGTTGATGATAAAATTCTTTGGAGGGAAGTTGACACCGTCCCGCCTCTGAACTTTAGATCATAACTGGGTTAGAGAGAAAAATGAAAACTTTCGCAATATGCTCTCACCAAGTTTGCGATGCACGCGAGTTTCGCCACTTATAAAATGTTGTGTGTTATAAGTTACCAAAACTACTCCGTTAGCACAACTATTTATTTAAAACATAACGCCATAAAACTTTGTGCTATTAGCATGCAAGCAATTAGATAATATTGCACGATGTGCTATCTATCGCGCACGATAATATTTTTAGGTTACGTGAGATTTGCTAGAAAGAATATTTATTTAAATAATAGTGCGATTTCGAAGACACTTCTAGTGATATTCCATGTACTCTTTAAAGGAATCGACTAGTTATGGTGCCTATTAGGAGACTGTTCTTCTTGAATTTTAAGACATTATATATTCGTATCATATCTTCACACTTTATTCTTAATGAGGAGAGGACGGAGCGCCAACCTTCACGGTCCTTACATACTACTTTTGCTTCCTCAAATCTCAAAATATTATATAAATAAGTAATCTAATCTTGAAGAAGATTATTTTTATACATAAGAACATGTATATTTTACTTTTTTATAATAGCAGGAAGCATAAATAATAATGTCGAATGTACAAATAAAAGCAACATATTCACTAGTACTAGTACACTCATGTCATTGCTTCGTAAATTTTAAGTGAAACAGAGTCTCACGCACATTTGCAAAGGTAACATAAGTAATACAATTAAACTTGGAGAATGGAAACCACAAGGAAGGAAGTGTGCTATAAGTAAGTAGCTAACTTTATTTCACTAGAGTTGGCTGCTACTCAAAACTGAATGCACGTTATGAATAACTACTACAGTGTAACGTAATAAGACATTTTTTAAAACGAGATTTATTTTTCATTCGTATGGGAATCTCATTTCGCACCTAAAATACCTAATCCAGTCTTTTGTTTCGATGTCAAATTGCATAGAGAAATACGTGCGCATAAATAAATTTCATTATTACACCGACGCATAAAAATTTCCGGCGTAAAAATCACTATTCAAAAATATTTTTAATTATCTTATTGAAAGACAATGCTATAACCATAAATTAGTAGTGTTTTATTTGTTTTATTAGGCAAACATCAATATTTAGAAACGATTTAAATTTTTTATTTATTTTTTTCATAAACAAGTAGTAATGTCAGAATTCATAAGAAAAACGGATTACTTCGTCATTGTTAACATTGAAACGGCTAATGCCGTCTTTTTATGTTTTTCATACGGCGAGATATTTTTATACCAATAAGACATTTGAAAGAACTTTAATGCCTTGTTAATTAGTCCAAAATAAACGAAACAGCCTATAAAATTTAAACTCATCTCTAATCGTTTTGTGTGCGTATATCGTGGTTAAATTACGGTTACATATGCCTTAAGAATCATTAAATCAAACATTGCTACACTCCGTAATCATAATTCTTATTCGAAACATATTTACCTCTACAACATTCGTTTTCCTATTATTCGCATTTTATTTCACATAACATGTGAATATTTCACACATTTTCTCAATAAATGAAAAGTTTATTTCATTCGTGCTCGATTTTGAAACGACTTCGGATTGGGAATTGAAAAATATTTCCAATATTTGCAGTGAATGATTTTTTGTTTCATTGAAAATAACGTGAGGAATTTTTCGAATTATAAATACATATATGTATTTCAGTTTTGTTAAGTAATTTCTGGTTTTAACTGTAATAAACACCATTTTTTTGCCTGTTCATTTCACTTTATCTCCCTTTTTAACCGACTTCAAAAAAGGAAGGAGGTCTTTATTCGTCATTTTATATATATTTATTATTTTTCCGTAGGCTCAGTATAGCTTCAAGGTAAAGGTCCCATTTAAATTTCATTGATATTGGAGCTTGGGCTTCGAAGACACACCAAATAATTTCAACTGCTTAAAAGCTTCATTTATATTGATGATTCTCTTGTATATCATTCCGTTTAAGAATTAGAAAAGAAGTCAGTTGTAAACTTACCCTAGATATTTATTTAGTCGAAAGTTATTTGTATTTAATTATATAGGTTTGATTAGCAAAAGATAGTTATTTTGTATTTTTTTGAAGTCGGTTTAATTTTTTCTTAAAAATTAGTTTTTAAATGTTTTAAATTAGCTTTAACTGTATTTAAACTGTAATTAAATTATTATTTTATAACTTCATTTTTGTAGTAAAAATTGTCACATATGCGCGTTGCATTACATAGAAGTTTTTAGTTTTCATTTTTAGGAAATGCATATACATATTTTCAAAACATAAACAAATAATTATATATTTCCGGTCCAAAAATATTACTAAAAAAAAATATTACAGATCCTCGTTAAAATAGACAAAATATCTCTTTTGGAAGTGTTTACTTGAATAATTAAAAAAATATAATTTCTATATTTTGTATCACAAACTATTATGAATTTGGAATTGACAGTGTTTTTGACATTGGCGGTATGAACGTAATCAATGAGCGATTTATTTAATTTTATGTATTTCTAATGCATATTATATAAAAATATTAGCTTTAGGACAGGAGTGTCTTTCTCCATATAAACTTTAAGTGTATCAAATTTCACACTTCTCCGTCCGCGCAATTTTCTTCAAAGGGAACCAAAGTTTTCGCTTCACGTATACGTCACGTAAATGTTACACGGTAATATAATTACCATATAACGTATAACCCTTTGGATTAATAACGTGACCACAGAACCTAATCGACTGTTATCGTATATTGACTGTAAAGTGACGCAATGTTTAGTTAGGCACGACTGAAGCTGCATGAATGACGGGCTGTTTGATGGAAATTTAATGAGAAGACCGAGGGGTGGCCTTTAAAAACGACTGACCATTACCGAGACAAGGGTTGCGTGAATGCACCATCCACGGCGATGAAACCCATTATACATTATACAAGATTTTTGATGCTATGCCAAACAGTTTTTCTTTTCAGATAACTTTTGTTAACTACGGATATAATCCCAATGAAATTTTTTTTTATATTGTTCTTGTTGTTACTAAGATTCTCCCTTGACAGAGAAGGCAAAGAGTCTACGCTTATGCAGCCGATGTCTTCAGTAATAATTACTCGTATCACCAAATCCCTAACACTCCAGTAAAGCGATAGTGGAGGCTTTACAGGAGTTTAAATTGACTTTTTGGAAGAGCACGAAAACAAGCTGCACATGTTTATTTAGACTTCCTTTTTTTGCATTTGCACATAACTTTAATGCTCAATATATTATCACTTTTGTAGTACTACTTTAAAACTCCCAAATAAGTAAAAAATGGAAAATCTAAACAAAATGTCAACTGTTCTTTCATCGTTCCCACCAAAAAGTCCTTTTTATATTGTTGTTTGTAAGTTTTTCCTTTGAGAGAGAAGGCAAAGAGATCTGAGACACCCGATGTCTTCAGTAATACATATACATATTCTTCACATTATTTCATTAAAATGTCGACGTAACACATTTTAATGTTTACTGGAGATGCTGGCGACAAATATATTGTTGCAGTCCTTCCAGTAGGATCCGCTGAGGTAGATTATTTTGCGTTCCAGATATCTGTGTTACTGTGCAATATGTGGAATTGTTAAAATAAGTGCTAAAAAATCTTACATCGCACTACTAAATAGTATTGCACAGTAACATAAATATACTTGGAACGCAAAACTACGCCTATTTTACATCATAATATCCACTAGAAAACAATTTGCAAACAATTAAAATAAACTCCCAGCTGTTACCTTTTTTATTATTCTCCAATTCTTGGAAGCGAAAGAGAACAATGCCCATACAATCATGTCTTCCGCGTTAATAATTCAGATTCCAGTAATACATGCCCGATGTAAAAATTCTTAATCTTTCAACATAAAGCACATGTCTAATACATAATTTGTTCATTTTTCTCATCAGCTCATCACTAAGTCTCTCCATTCAAATATTCCTCCAGTAAAGTGATAGTAGGTTTTACTGGAGTTAAGAAAACTTTTTGGAAGAACGCGTAAGCTTCAGCTGCACTTGTTTACTCAAACCTTCCCGATGTTCTAACTCGTACAGAACTTTAACGCACAATACGAACATATTGCTTTAATAATCGCTTTCGTACTTCAAAATTACCAAAAGCACAAAAAATGGAAAATCAACAAAATCCCAAATTCGCTTTTCCCGTTCCCGGGAAAAAAATCTTATACATTGGATATGGGACGCATTTTTTTTTATAATTCTCTCATTCTTGAGAGGCAAAGGGATATATGTTCATACAACCTTCTACCCAAAAACGACGCTAAGATGATCGCTTCGCTATGCATCTCTATCGCCATCTCTGTCGTCTAATGGCATATATCGCGAAACTGAATCGCAGTAATAGGCAGTAAAAGCTATTCCAGGGATATACACAAAATAGTTTACTAACAGTTCAAGACATTTTTGTCTTAATAAATGAGACGTGCACTACAGGGTTTTGAGGTCTTTATGAACACTGTATTTTAAGTAAATTTGTCAATTAGCTAGACATAGGTACAATTTTATTTTCGACATTGATTTCGAAAAAATAAACACGAACAACAACTTGAAAACGAGCCAAGATAAGTTTTAGATATGTATTCTATTATAAATATATTAATATTATGAATTCTTGATTTTGTTCAGTTTAATTAAATATTTGCATGCTATTTTGTTAATATGGAGAGCTCTATAATATATTGTTTTGTACAATATCCATGTTGTTCTTATGTTTATGGAAATAAAACGATTATAATTATCTAAAGGGAAGTAAAGGAAAAAACAAATTTACGTTTTTCTTTGTGTACCTACCTAACAACATATCGACGATAAATGGCTTCTTTGCTAATGCTTATTTTGACCCAAGGAATACTTATAGTACACATATATATTGAATGAAAAAAATTATAAACATTTGGATAACAGAAACAGGTTTTTATGAAAAATCACAAAGTACAAAAAAAACTTTATAAATACGATACAAATACTCATATAATTAAATTTGACAATTACTGAAGTCCGCGCCAAGCCTACTAAACTTTCTGTTGTTGCACATTGATTTGCCACCGACTTAAATAACTGTCAAATTTAATTACATGGGTATTAGTATCGTATTTATAAAGTTATTTTTGTACTTAAGTTTTGAATAGTAAAGGATAGTTATTTCGTACTTTTCACTGTTTTTTTTGAAGTCGGTTTAATTTTTTTATTAATTTTTTTATATCTCCTTTTTGAGTGACCTTGACCTAAACAAATGTATGAGGCCGGTCTACAATTAATTTCTTTTCTAAATCTGGAGCGCAATGTGTTAACTTTCATTTTATTGAAGAGCATAAACCGTGGACTCTCATAATAAAATTATTATTAGCCATTATCAATATCATCAATATCATATCATATCAATATCAATCAGTTATAACAGAAGAGTAAAAAGGTTACATCATAATTACACCCTAGCAGTACTCTTACAATCTTAAGACGATAGCCAACAGCCGTATGCTCCGTCCGCCACAAGACTAACTCGTTTACTATATCACAGGTAATTTATACCTTCTCCCTACTACCATTATCCCATATGGGGTAACGATAATCAACAAATAATGACATACAAGAGGAACAGTACGAAAGGATTGCACGACAGTGTTATTTTAAAAATTAAAAAAGAAATGCTTAGATGGTTCGGCAACATAGAAAGAATGTGTGATGAAAGACTGACTAAGAAAATCTACATAAAATGGATACATAAATAGTAAAAGACGCCAGGGAAGACTAAGGCTGACTTATGAAGATCAAATAGGCTGAGTGTTAGCAGACGGAAATGCCAAAAGCACTCGAATACTCAGGGGAAAATGCGTGAGGAAAATGACGAGATTTGAGAAAGCGAAAGAAGTATGTAAGGACTGCGACGCTTGGCGCTTGGCGCTATGCGTTTTTAAAATATGCTGTCGCTGTTAAGTCATTTTCATACTTTTTTGCAGTTAAGCCTCTGTAACACCGGAGGTGCGATATTTAAGAGAATCATCAACATAAATAAATAAAGGTTGTAATCAGTTCGCACTATTTGATGTTATTTGGTGTACCCTCGAAACCAAAGCTCCAACATCAGTAAAATTTAAATGGGACCAATCTGGAAGTGTATCCTTTCAAATAAAAAAAGAACTTTCAAATAAAAAAAGAACAGGTAACAAAAAAAAACAAAAAAAAAACAAGAAAAAATACAACCAAATTGAGAACCTCCTCCTTTTTTTGAAGTCTGTTAAATAAAAATTAATGGTTTTTATTTAGAGCAATTTCTTATCTAGATCATAATACACCTAATATACTTCCTGCCTAAAAGTAGAAAACGTAAAAAAGGAAAGAAGCAAAAAAAAATCGACGTCACTTACTAAACACTTTGTCAAATTGTAATAAGATTAATTAATTCAACACGTAACCGCCTATTTAAGATATTCGGAGCGGCTCTAACATGGTGCTCAACTATTCAAAACGAATACTTTCCTCTTTTCGCTCATAACGAACGCACTAAAAAGCAAACATGTGATGCAGCTCTACATACAAGAGTTATTTCACAGGTAAGGAGTCACATCCCAGTAATTACAGCACGTCCTGAAATTAAATAAGCACCGCTGTTCCTAAAACAAAAAATATATATAATTAGCAGATAAATTAAATTTGTATTATTAGTTGCAGAATTGGAGATCGAAAGAAAATGATCGGATTTGAAATGTAACTGGCATCGTTTATTCCTCTAATTCAAATTCTAAAAGAATCAATAACAATACTTACATTGATAAGTAATTACCCATGTGATGAATTCCTAAAATCTTTAGCTATTTTCCGCTCGAGCTACAAAAACCACCAATCGACACGTGTTTCGCTTCTCAACGAAGCATCCTCAGCACATACCAGAAATCAAACTCGGTCAACTAACCAGCACCGAATCAAATAATGACATATAGTAATAATACATAACATGTGCAAATAGTAATTTCCTATATATAAATACAAACATACATACATACATACATATCTTCACGCTGTATCTCTACATAACCTACATATATATACATATTTTATATATCTACTTTTATAAAAAAGGAAACATATATTTTCAATGTTTTACATATTTAATCCTAACGACTGATTCTCATTCCCATGTGTCATTAGGGTCATGAAGTACAGACAGACAGCATTTAATGGCAATAAAGACATACAGATAACGACCTAATTTCGGATAATAATACCCTATAAGTAAGTACTATAAAATCGTATAAATGTTAAACAAATACTTACTATATGTTTGGATAATTGGCATTTGATTGACCCAAAATGTAGCAAAACAGTTTTTATGACTGCTTTAGTTTTTGGAAACTTAACCCCTCCTCTACAGCATTGAAAATTTACGTTTCATAATCCAAAAATGGTCAACTTTGAAAAAATTAAAAACGGGAAAATGGGGTACCAAACTTAGTAAGGAAGAATTAAACTAGTAAGAAGAGTAATTTTGGTTTCGAATATTTTACACTCCATTATTGATTTGTATGTTATACGCCTTCAAACTACTACGACATGATTTTCTTGTGTTTCTGTCAGTGTCTTAAGTATGTTTTTTATGGGGACGTATTCATGTTAAAAGTAGGAACTTGCAAGTCATGTTTTACAAAATCCCTGTTGCGTAAATGCTAAAGAGGCAGAGATGCCTGTGCCCTCCGCGCAAGCGCTTACCGAAGCGAAAGTAAGGACACACGTGCATACACAAGTAAATTTTTGTAAAATATTTCGTCTGCAACGAAACGAAATGCATGAAGTAAAAAGGTATTTGTGTATGTTTTAGAACGAGAATAATACAATAAAATAAATTTGTTAAATTATGTAATGCGTTTCAACAGTTGACTATCTCTTTATTACGATGCTACTATTACAAATAATGTTTATATATTACGTAATATCATAGTTAATTACTGTTAGTATTCCTAATAGTTTTATAAAAAAATGGTCTCTAATATATTTTCAAATTAGTCACAAAATGCTATTATAATGGAGGCAATAGCGGATGTATTATTATTACATAGTATTTTTGGCTTTAAAATATTATTTTTACTTTGTTATTTCAATTTTAATTTAAAATAATATACATACATGATACATGGTATATATCACATCACTCTATTTCATATTTGCAGTAACAATGTGCACAACAAAATAATCACATCTTGACGATATTTCTAACAATAAGTATTAAGCTTATAAGTGGCAAAGTGGAACTACACGATGATGGAATACTTACACTCTTTCCGATTGCCTATAAAGTCCTATCCTTTGGCCGATTGTTTTTACTTACGAGGAAAAATAAGAAGCAGTTCATGTAACAGGAGTTCTAGTGTTGTAGCTCAAACCAGCATCAAATTAAATGATTTTTCTCTATTTAGCCATGTACGTCGATATATATACTGCATATAAAATGGTCTACCATTTTCTTTTACCTTGATTGTATTAAAAATGTTGTATTAAATATTAAAACGAATCTACAGAATCTTTTATGCAGTCATGTTTGCTTACTTTAGTAGGTAAAGCCCGATACCAAAAGCAGACAAACTCTTATCTCCCTATCTAAGCACAATGTAGTAGCCAGAGCGAAATTAAAAAAAGGCAGACTGTCCTTCACTTTTTCTTTTTCCCTAGTATATATATTCGCTGCACTTCAGTGTATAGCTGCAGACGGCGGGCGTGAAACAACGGCAGAGTAGCTCCTTTTAATTATGAGCTTACATCGAACTGTACTCATATAGTTACCGCTTTTACGGCATCATTGTGGCCATTCAATTGTAATGATATTTATATTTATACCGTTGGTGACCCCAAAAATAATATTGAGTACATTTAGTAAATTTTAATTGAATACGGAGAGAATGTGATTGACTTTCTAACCCTTCTGGCAAGTTAGATTTATTTATTAAAATTAAAATTTATAGTTGATACTTATTTCGAGAACTTACCTGCCTTTTGTTCTCATTGTTTTAATTACGCCATCCCTTATACATCACTTGGCAATGTAGTGATATATAAGTAAAATAAAAAAAATATATGTGTGCGTTCGGAATATTTTTGTTATTTCGTGAGCATGTAACGATTCTTTACACACATAAACACTTATTTTCACGCCTTTTGTATTAGGAATAAACAGAGCATCAGGATGCATTAAAATTACACCTTGACGCCACATTTAACATTATGTGTCAAGGCTTATAGACGGTAAACCGAAACCAAATACTCACGAGTTGTTAGTCTTAACGAGGTTAAGCCACTTTATGACCTACATGAAAAGTAATTAGCTCAATTTACGTGTTTTTTTTCGGCCAGTCTAGAGTCTTCATCTTACCTGAAAAAAAAAAAATCATGTTAAGCAATAGGAAAACATTTTCAAAATTTTAACAAGTATAATAAAACAAACTAAACCTTCTCTCAATACTTAACTTTCAGTTAATCTTAGGTAAAAGCAGCAGTTCAAACAGAAATTCTGTTAAGCAACTAGATAGAGGTTCAAACTTTGAAGCAGGCACAAATGTAATTACAGGATAACGGTGGCATAGTACGCTTTACTCATTCTGGATTTAGTTATTTTAGATTATCTTTTGTATGGTGTGATTTTATTTGTTCTGATATTGTATATATCTAATATCACGGTTTAGAGTCGAACTGTTTGAGGTCGTGGATATTAATCCAACATTTTGAAGGCCCCATGAGGAAGCGTGCTCGTCGCGGCCCCTTCTAAATATTTTCAGGACTGCGATACCTCGTCTGTGCACACTATACAGAGCAGAATCGAGAATATTGTTAAAGCGTGCCTCAGAATCGACGTGCACTCGTCGGTTCGTTCGTTCCTGCTGGTGTGAGCAGAGTGCAGTTCGGTGTTCACCATCCACGCGGGAAGTGTAGGGTAGAGTGCAGAGTAGCTGCATGGAATATAAGAGGTGGGATTGAAGAGATGATGAATGCATTAATTGATATAATGGACGAGAGAATATTGTGTTAAATATTGTGAGAAGGTTATAAATAATAACTCAACAACCTCAGTTCACACAAAATTAAAAAGATGTATGAAGCGACAGGGTCGTGTAGCATAAAAAATAGCACATGTGATCTCGTGTCCGCGGCTCCTCCATCACTTTCCTGGCAGGCAGATTTTTGGTCGGCGGACAGCAGTAAGGCTCCAAAGGGTGGATTATGTGTTGCGTCCAGGTGTCGCGTAAAATAAAGTATGAAGACTAACCAAATCGAGCAAAAAAATACGTGGTCACTACATGATCATGAATCATGACGCTGTCAGCAGAATAAGGCGAGAGCGAGAACAAAAACATTTATATATCTCCGTACACCAGTGCATTCTCTGCCATGATCATACATTCAAACACGGAGGATCTCGGATAAACCCGTCACTAACATTGACGCGCACAATTTATTAACATTTTATTTTTCAATTACTACCTGCATGTCTGATTACTCTGTTATGGATACAGCGTGAGGATATGTATGTATGTATTTGGAACCAGAAAATATGTAGGTTTTGTTTATTTACTCTCACAGGCACACTCGAATATTATGTTTCCTCTTCAGTATACTGCATAACCCTCTAAGTATCACAATGGACGGAGTACTTGGTCTAAAAGTGTGTCCTTAAAGCATAAAGTTAGTATACCTAGCGGAATAGAGGAACAAATATGAGTTCTCAATTGAAACCGGAATTGAATTGCATTTGAGCGCGTCAAATTTGCCTATGAGTGAGCGTTTTCAGAGATGTCTTGACACTATCGACATCATATAGATGTCTTTGCATACAATTACACTCAAAATGATATGGACGAACAGCCGTAAACCTAATATACTAGCGTAATTAACTTAGTGTAGCATATAATTGCGTCACCTATAATTACTTTTTTTTTGAGTATTTGCGGAAGGTAGCTTTTTAAAATTGATTTTGATTCGTGTAGTATAATTTATTTTTTTACAAATTTACACACAATGCAGTTTTACGGTGTGTAGACACCGACACTGTGTGAACTAGACAATTACTAGTTAAACAATAATTACAAATTAACTACAACAGCAAATATTAATGCGTTACTATGTAGGTACTGTAATACACATAAACAAGTACCAATCAGGACAAATTCTGTAAACATAGATTCTTTCTTCAAAATATGTCTGAGATTTCTTTGGATAAAATAGTTATGGGTGCCACTTTTCGAGTGCATGTCTATATCTATATCTACCTCTTTTGTATTATAACATCATAGATCTCTACGATGAAATTTTCAAATTCACGGATATAATATATCTTTATTTTAGACGTAGAGTTCAGAAATAATAAAGAATTAAGAAAATAGATGATTTATAGCTTATTATTAAAGTAAAATCGAGTAATTTTGACAATGAATACAATGAAAATAAGACTAATGAAAATGATATTAAGTATTTTGTATTTACCTGTGAAGCGTATCTTTGTTTGGATTATTGTTGTAAGCTACATTAAAATTCAAAACAGAACACATAACATAACATATCTTCACGCTGTATCCCCAACGGGGTAGCCAGAGAGGACGGAGCGCCAGGAGTCGCGGTCCTTACACCCCTTTTTCGCTTCCTCAAATCTCATCATTCTCCTCACACATTTTCGCCTAGGTATGCGACTGCTTTTGACATTTCCGTCTGCTAACACTCTGCCTATTTGATCTTCATAAGTCAGCCTTGGTCTTCCTTCGCTTCTTTTACCACTCACTTTCGCTCTGTATATTTTCTTCGTCAGTCTTTCATCACTCATTCTTTCCATGTGCCCGAACCATCTAAGCATTCCTTTCTTCATTTTTACAATAACACTGTTGCAACCCTGTCATACTGCGTATCTCATCATTGCTTATCCTGTCAGCAAGCGTGACACCGCACATATTTCTGAGAGACCGCATCTCCACAGCATTTAATATACTTTCACTCGATTTTGAGCATATCCAGGCCTCACTACCGTACAACAAAGTTGGCACCAACACCACATTGTGGATGGCCATTTTAGCAGTGTTAGATATATTCACACTACCCACTAATGCGGACAGAGCACCGTTCACTTTATTGCCAGCTGCTACCCGTCTCTCCACATCCAACTCACATCTTCCATACCTCGAAAACGCACTCCCCAGGTACACAATTTCTTTCACCTATTCTAGACATTTTCCATTTACATAAATCACACATTTCGTTTGTACCGCTTCTCTTTCAAACACCAGAACCTTAGTTTTGTTCACATTTATTTTCAATCCATCCATCAATCATATCAATTTACTTCACAATCTTATTTCATGCACGTGACTAGTGTCTGCAACTCTGCTTCTGATGGTGCTATTAGCACAGCATCGTCAGCGTACAATAGGCAGTTTACCACTGTGTCAACACATCCCATAGCACTCATATTACCTTTCAATCTCTGGAGGCAACTGTCCAAATACAGCACGAACAGCCAGGCAGACATCACGCAGCCCTGTCTGACACCAGAACAGACTTCAAACCAGGGCGACATGTCACCGTCTATCCTTAGACAGGCTCTGTGGTCTCGATATAATGACCTCACAGCCTGCAGTAAGGAGCCCTCCACGCCATATTCTATCGAATGCTTTCTCTAGATCCACGAAAGCGCAGAAAACTTTCCGACCTAAAGTCAGAAACCTTCCCACGATAACGCGAAGCGAGAAAATCTAATCCATACAACCCCTACCGTTCCTGAATCCACTTTGCGCCTCCGACAAATATCTTTCTGAAACGCCTTTCATACGTTCAGTCAATATTTTAGTACAGACTTTACTCGCTAAGCTGACCAAGCTGATGGCCCTATAGCACGCACAGTCTAGGTAGGAACCTTTCCCTTTATATAGAGGTACTATGACTGCCGTGCGCCAGTCCTCTGGAACCTCCTCCTTCTGCCAACAAAGGTTGCAGAGTGCACAGAAGGCATCCCAGACGCTAGGACCACCATACTTGATCATCTCAGCAGTCACCTCATCAATTCCCGCAGCCTTTCCACATTTCAAACTTCTTATCACTTTCTCAATCTTTTTCATACTAATGGCATCCTCCAGTCCCTGGCCCGAGTGTCGCAATTCATTAGAATCGCTCTCAGTATCAGAGACAGAGTCGCCACTCTCATACAGTTCTCCATAGTATTCACTCCATCGCTGCAGAACATCCTTTTTATTTGTAAGCAGGTTGTTTTCTTTCGAACGCACTTTATTCATTCTACAAGGTGCCGGACCACTTCGGTACTTACGTACTTCTTTCCAAAATAATTCGGAATTTTCCTCGAAGTTGTCCGACATCTTGTTTTCATCTAACACCCTACACCTTTCACGCTTCTCTTTCACTAGTGCCTTCGCGTCTGCTTTCTGCAGCTTATACCTTTCTTTCATCAAATTTTTCAAACCGCAGTCATTAGTAGCAAGGTAGTCTCGCCATGCTTTCTTTTTCTTATACACAGCCACTTTCACGTCATCATCCCACCACACATCACGCTTTTTGCCGTTCCCAATCTTATTCATTCCACACAATTCTTTCGCAGCCTCAATCATACTAACTCTAAGATTCTGCCAGCATTCTTCAACATCCTCTCTGATCACTTTCAATCTATCATCAAGCTTACTGGATAATACCCTTTCATATTCATTTCTGGTGGTCGCATCCTGCAGTTTCCAGCTTTTAATGCGGCTAACCGCTGCAGGTTTGGACACAACGCGATGTCGCCATGCTGCGAACAGACCCCTTATTCTGGTTATCACCAGAAAGTGGTCCGTTCCGAGATCAACTCCTCTATACGCTCTTGTGTTCATTACCTGCTTCTTAAGTCTGCTATCCACCAGGAATAAATAAATCATACTTCTCGCACCCTTTCTTTCCCACGTGTACTAATGGATCCTATTGTGCCCAAACATGGTATTAGCCACAAAAAGATCCTTTTCCATACACAGTCCTAACACAATCTTACCAGCACCATTCACTCTCTTATCTCCATATTTGCCTGGGACAGACTCAAATCCTGTTCGAGCTGTCCCGACCCATCCATTCATGTCTCCACACACAACAATTCTTTCATTCTCTTCAACCGTCGCTAGAACTTCTCTAACATTCTCCCAGAACTGCTCTAGTTCAGCCAAACCGACAGAGGACACTGGGGCATATACTGCCAAAACAAAAATTCTTGTCAACCCAATCTTGAGGCGTACCCAGAGCAGTCTGGGATTTACACATTCATACTCAGTCATACAATTAACCATACGAGAGGACAGTAAAACGCCTACCCCTTGGCATCCCCTATCTCCATGTGGTACCCCTGACCACAAAGCGATGCCTCCTCCGGGCAAGTCGGCAAGTTCACTGCCGCCTCGCTTGGTTTCACTCAAACATAGCACATCCAATCTTTTCTCTTCCATAATATCACAATCACTTCATTCATCTTCTCCTCAATCCCACCTCTCACATTCCACGCAGCTACTCTGCACTCCTCCCTCCACTTCCCGGAGCTAGGTGCTCAGCGTGTTGGGTGGCGGTCCCCAACGCCGAACTGCACTCTGCACACACCAGCGGGGACAGACCGGTGTACGTCGCTTTCGGGGGACGCCCTAACATTATCATTGCCGTTGTCCCGCATGGTATGCACAGAAGAGGAATTGCTGCTCTGAAAAGGGCTGGCAGGTGTCGCGACGAGCACGCTTCCTCAGTTGACCCCCCAACAGAACACGATGCCTGTTATGTAATCTGTGTTGTTATTACTATATTGCATTCTCTTTGGTGGAAGCATTGTGAACGTTGAAAAAGAACGAAGTTATTGATATATCTGTCATTAGGTTTTTTAAAAATTGAAGTCTGTGAAAAATAAAAGAAATGATGGATTGTTGAAATGGTTTTAATTATAAAAAATCATCTTTGCTCTATTTAAAGTTTCCAACATCTGGCGAACGTGGTAAATAATATTTTGTGAAACATGGACAGAGCAAAGGTAAAAAGAAAACAAGCTCGCAGGCTATTTACTAACTGCACACTAAAGTTGGAAAAATGCCTACAAACAAAAGATAGATCCAGCTTATCGGCAGTTTTCAAAAATCTGCGAGAGAAATACGAAACACTTTCGGCCATTGATAATAAAATTGTTAAGCTATGGTTAGATATGGTCGATAAAGACGAAGCTTTCGAAGAAGATTTAGATACTACAGAAGTTTATAAGGAAAAATGGTATGCACTTGAGCAGCAGTATATAGAAACAATAGAAAATCTCGATAGCTCAGAATTGTCAAAGAAAACTTCATTAAGAGGCGAGAATAACATAAGCGATCATTCTTCTCATGGTCATGAGATTAGTGGCCGTCAGTTGCGGCTACCGAAACCAGAGCTACAGAAATTTGACGGCGAGGTAAAAAAATGGATATGTTTCTGGAGTCAATTCAAAAAAATTTATCAAGATGACTCAATTGACAAGGACGACAAGTTTCATTCAGAGCATGGAACCTGGGTCAAAAGCAGAAGAATTAGTAAATAGCTTCCCGCCGTCTGCTGAGAATTATGAGAAAGCTATAAGTCAACTCAAAAGAAGGTTTGCTAGAGACGAATTAATTATAGAATTTTACATAAGGGAACTGCTTCAACTAATACTTGCTCAAGCCAAGGGTACACGTAAGGTAACAACACGTTCCTTGTACGACAAACTAATAACACAGATATAAGCGCTAGAATCTTCACGTGTTACACAGGATAAGTTTGCAGCTATTTTGTATCCAATCGTAGAGTCTGCACTTCCTGATGACATTTTAAGGGCCTGGAATAGATCACGTCTGCACTGTAACGATGAAGACGACTTATTAACAAAATTATTAGCATTTGTGAGGCATGAAGTAGAGTCTGAAGAACGAATACTTTTAGCTCGTAGTGGGTTTTATAAGGATAATAGTGAACCAACTATTCCTACAGCAGCGTACTTCACTACAACTACGGTAGAAAGGAGTACGATGAACACACAGTCAGAGCTGAGTGTCAAATCTTGTTTATTTTGTGATAGGCTATCACATGTCAGTTCAGAATGTGTAATAACTGTTAAAATGTCCCTTGAAGAACGGAAGGATTTCATAAAACGTAAAAATGCATGTTATATATGTTTAAAAGTGGGGCATAATGCAAAAAAATGTAAAAAGTATCCTAAATGTGTAATATGTGCAAGGAGACACTATCCTATACTTTGTAACAATGTTTCGGGAAGGGTTAATGATACAACTAATAATTCTTCATCTGTACCTGGACAAGAAGCTGTATTGAATCAAACATTGTTAACGGCAGATACAGTACTACTACAAACACTGAAACTTGTAGCAGTCATATTGAGTCTCCACCGACATGGAAAACAATAACTTATAATATTTATAGATACACGTAATTACTTAAAGGATAAATTAACTTTTAACTTCTGTTATCTAGAAAAATAAAGCATTCCTTGTTTAACCTAAATGTTTACAAACAACATTGACTATGACAGACGGACATGGCAAACGTAGACCAGTTTAGCTTTCTTGAATCACGTTTGAAGCATTGACCGTAAGCCTTTCAGCTGGAACAAATTTGTTATAAATATAGTATCTTTGAGTATTGAGTAATATTAATGTAAAAATAATAACCTACGAATTATCTAGACCTCCTTTAGTAATGTTATTTTTAATAATTCGTTAGTAAATAGAACTTTCTACAACATTCTAGAACACGCACACGGCTTCGATGTAAAATGTACCGTTGGTCTAGATCACCCATTCCCAAAGTGGGCGACAACGCCCCCCTGTGGGCGCTGCAGGCCTAAAGGGGTGCGGTAAGAGACCCAGAAAAAAAATGGGGGCGTTATGTAGAGGCCTGGGGGGTGATTTGTAATTTCATTTAGCTAGGAGGCATCTTAGACAACGACTGCATGAGCTCTCGACTCAGTAGACAAAATAAGTTTGGGAACCTAGAGTCTAGATTATCATACTTAGAAGTGTGGATGTAAAGATATGTTCCATAAACATATCGATAGACTAGATATGTAGCCTTTGTTTTCAGATAAGCTCTAAATTAATGAAATATTAGGTCTCAAGTTCATAAACTTGTTAGTAATAACGAATAATAATAAAACTATAGTTGACATAAACGTCATACACTTAGAAAAACTTAATGAATTTTATCGACTCGCTAGGTAGGTGTAATTTGAGATAGGGTTTGTCGACCACTGTCTCTTCACTAGTTGTTCCAGGAGTAGGAGCATAGGTGACCTTCGTCGAGGGGTATAAAAAGAGTCTCGTATCCGACAACTTCCTTTTTCTTTTCTCTCTGCTGCGGGACAAGCTGCCTCATCAACTCATGAAGAAACTAAAGTTAGGCCACATGTCGCCTAGTATAGTCTTAGCTGTATTTGTTTGGGAGTAGCAACCCCAATTAGAATAAATGAGTTAGTTAAGTTAATAATATGTTAAAGTAGTTGAGGTAATCTCATGGTGGATCCCATGGTGAGTACTTTAACTGTAGATAAGGGCAAGCAATGATGATAGGACTAGGGAATAGGATCCTAATGTCTACATGTGCTTGTTACAGAGTTCAAAGGACACCTAAAGAAACCAGGTGGACCTCCTGTCCCTATATGTAATGAATACTTTGGAATAGTAGTAAAATCTATTCAACATTCATCTAAACTTCAGTATGAACTAATCAAAATAGTTCTTAGAATGGTTTAGTGCACTACTCTGCTACCAAGAAGTCTAAGTCTTCTTCACTTGGGTGCTATATCGCGTGGCTAGGTCGCAGTTCCTGTTAAGGGGGAATCTTTGAGGACCGGGGCATGTGAGTGCTGTGATGTCAGTAGATGTTCGATAAAGGGGAAGACTGAGGAGTAGGTGCAGTTGGTGGATGACCAACTCCTTCTTTAGATTGATCAGTGATAAAACTGATAACACTCTGCTTGTAACTAATAAATGATTCTCTGTTAGATATTAGCTCCACATAAAGGTATTGTGTATTTAATATATTTTTCTCTGTGAAATGAAATACTGATTAATAAGGTATAAAATGTACTTGGGTTTATGTATCTGTACTACTAAGAATTTAAATGCAGTACATAAACAAGGTAATGGTGTTTAAGCCTTCATAACTAGGTACATTTCTCTTTAATTTAAGATAACATAAATAAATTATGTTGTTGTAACTATAACAAGTAATATCTGAGCTCAATACTTGTAAAACTTTAATACTAATCAATTATTCTGTAATCTAATTAATATCTAAGTTGCTATTAGATAATAGATGTTCTTATTTAATATATATAAAAATAAACAAGATAATGTTGTTTAACCATAGCATTTAATCTTTTTAAATTGTTACTAACTTTTATAATAAATACATAGTGAGCTGATTGAATCCACCATAGAGATTAAGTTATAAGAAATAAATGTTGTTTCTTCGTGTGATGTTTTTCTGGTGTCTAATTAATTAACTTTCTATAAATATCCCATTAGATGTCGATTGCAGAGGCGTACTAGGCGCCCTTAAACAAATTAGGTACACCACTCTCCAGGTGACAGTAATAATAACATAATCAATTACTCAACCCACACCTCACTGCCGGCCTGAGCAAGCCACGTTGCAAACTGAACCTTGTAAACGACGGTAAGATTTTGACTATTAGAGCCTTACTAGACTCTGGAGCACAGCGTTCATTTGTAAAAAAAGATGTCATTGAAAAACTTACATTATGCGGGATCCCATAATGACATCACGGATAGGGAGTATTTGTGCTGTCGTCTATGCAAAGATGTGTATGAGAGAAAATGCACAAATATTTCGGAAACGCGATTTTATAGCACCATGAAAAAGGAGCACAAGGAGAACTGGCAATGTGATTTATGTAGAAGTAAGAAACCAAAAACGGGTAATTTAAATACACCAGTACGCTTAGGCAGTGAAAACGTAGCGGTGCGGAGAGGGCGTTCCGCTCATACTCCGACTTACACAGAGTAGGAGTCTATTAATGAGACGGCAATTGATGTAAACCCGTCCGACCTCCAAACCTTCATCACCGAGATGCGTCTGTTTAGGGAGGAAATGCGTGCCGTCCGTGTGCAGATGGCGAGTCTGACTGCCGCCGTGATGACCAGGGTCGACGCCTGCGATGGACGAGTGGACGAGCTGATTGTGCACATGGACACCATGGAGCATCGACTAGAAGAACAAATGGTTACTCCCCCTAACGACAGTACAATGGCTGCTACAATCGCCCAACTCAAGTGTGATCTGAATGATCGCGACCAAGATCTATTGCTAAATGACCTGGAGCTGTCAGGTATACCTGAGCAAAAGGGGGAAGCGACTTCACATATCCTCATGACTCTGTCCAACAAGCTGTGTGTCACTCTCACAGAACAGAACATAGTGAGCGCTACGCGTATTGGCCGAGTGCCGGAACCGGTGGAAGGTGGAACCCCAGCGCGGCCCCTTCTCATTGTTGTCCGACTGACGCGTCGCGCGGTACGGGACCAGCTGCTGCAGGCAGCACGCGTGCGCCGTGGGGCCACCACCGAGGGTACTGGTCTGCCGGGTGTGCCACGACGGTTCTATGTAAACGAGAGGCTGACGCGTACGAACCGACAGCTATTTCAAAAAACACGTGACGCTGCCGGCAGATCGGGCTGGCGGTACGTGTGGACCATAGAGGGTCGTGTGTACGCGCGCCATCACCAGGGTAAAGATGCACCTCGAGTCCGTGTACGTACTGAGGCTGATCTTCAGGTTTTTGGGCAAGGCTCTGTTGAATCACGATATCTGCTAATGTTCTTTTTGCATTTATTTTGCTTATATGTATATGCGAATTTGTTTGTTTCTATGTGATGTTAATTGTTATGTTGTACTATATACTAGAATCACGTTACATAATATATAAAAGATCTTTTATGTGCTGTTATTGCGTACTTTGCTATTGTTCCGTTTTTTATCAATATATCCGTGTCTCAATGTTCCTATTATTGATGCAATATTTCAGTGTACTCTATGTCATGTATTATTATTTTCACGAACCTGGGTGTGCTGTGGCGTTGCTTTTTAGCACAGGTATAATAAAACACATCATACACATACACACTACACACTTACTTAGATTTATAGTTGAAATGTTATTACTTGCAGAACTACTTACGGAACCGCATTGTTTTTATAAGTATTGGTTAATCTCCATCTATTATAATATCCTATGTATGCGCTTATGTTTGTTAGATTGTGGATGTTATTTAATTGTTTTTGATGAACGAAGTTTCTGAAGTTAGCACTTTATAACGTGGGTTCACTATGCACTGGGCACGACGACTTTCTGATCGCGATGAACCGATTCGATGCGGATGTCGTAGCCATCAATGAGAGCTGGCTGCGAAGCGGCCAGAAGGCACGTGCTCCCGCCGTTTCCGGGTACAAGCTGCGGTCCGCGCCTCGGCCGCTGCACATGCGTAGCGGTCGAGGTGGCGGGGTAGCCTTCTATGTAAAAAACTGTGTACGCGCACGTACCGTTAGGCACCCTCAAGCTGACATAGAACAAATGTGGATATCTTTTAATGTTCATGGGTTACGTATAATCGTTGGCACGGCTTATCGACCGGAGTGGATAAATATAGATTTATTCCTTGATGCGCTTACTCAGTCTGTTTCTTACTTCTCAAACTATAACTACTTGATTTTAATGGGTGATTTTAATATCAATCTCTTGGATTCACATAATATTAAGTGCACTAAAATGAATCAATTTTTGCAATATACTAGCCTGGAGCAAGTAGTAAATCAGCCTACTCATTTTTCTACTTACAATGAAACACTTATTGATGTCATTTGTACCAACGCCCGTGTTCGAGACATATCTGTCACCAATATAACGGGTTCACTCGGCCATACTATGGTGAACGTCACACTAAATATAAAGAAAGTCAAACCACCTAGGAGATGGATCACCCATAGAAACATTAGGGATATAAACCTTAGTAGATTTACAGATGATTTAGGCAAATTAAATTGCGAATCAATACTTAGTCTTTCCACCGTGGACTGCTTGGACTTCGCGTGGTCGGCGAATTCAACAAGTTGATTTTGTCCCTTTTTCATCGACATGCGCCTACAAAAACTTTTAAGACAAAGAGCAATCCGCCCCTGCCCTGGATTACTGACAACATTAAATCTTTAATAGAGCTTCGTAATTCTGCATTGGATAGGTATCGGCGTACCAAGTTAGATAGTCATAAGAAATATTATAAAGACTTTAAAAAATTGGTGCGTAATAGTATATATTATGAGAAACGTGCATACTATAATTATCTCATTAATACGAAACATGATGATCCGAAAGTGTTTTGGAAAAACTTGAAAGATAAAATTCTACTCAACGACAAAAACAAGGATTCTCTGCCAGTGCAGTTTAATGACACTAATAGCATTAATAAACATTTTCTTGACGTACCGGGTCCAACTACAGTGCCTATATCTCAATTATCGTTTTTTGAACATCATCGTATACTGGATGGGGGATTTACCCTAAAATCTGTTGACGAAACTGAAGTTTCTAAATGCTTGTTGGCTATTACGTCAAATGCTTGAGGTGTGGATGGTATTACTCGAGACATGATACTTCTAACTCTGTCCCGTACTCTTGCAATTATAACTGCCATAATAAATAAGTCGATATGTACGGGCATTGTGCCCGCGCTGTAGTAAGCTGCAGTGGTTACACCTTTACTCAAAGTAAATAATCTCACAGATTTAAAGAGTTGAGGCCAATAAGTATTCTGCCTTTTCTAAGCAAAGTACTTGAAAAAGTAGTTCATATCCAACTGAGTAAATATGTAGAGGATCGAGGCATTTTACCTAATAATCAGTCCGGATTCCGTAAGGGCAGAGGCACTGTCACTGCTCTCTTGGATGTTGCGGATAATATTTTGACAGAACAGGACTCTGGTAAACCTACAACACTAGCGCTACTCGATTTCTCACATGCTTTTGATAGTCTAAATACTTCACTTCTTCTTTCAAAGCTCTCTTACTATGGTATAAGTCGACAAAGTATTGTCTGGTTTGACTATCTGAGAGATCGAGAGCAATCAGTTAAACTTGAGAAAGAAGACGGTTCTATTCTTATGTGGGACTACGAACCTGCCAATCATGGCGTGCCGCAGGAAAGCCTTCTGGGTCCCCTACTCTTTATCATATATGCTGCAGATCTCACAAAGGAAATTCTGCACTGCAATAATCATTTTTATGCTGACGACGTGCAAATTTACATTTCTGTGCCTCATAATGGGATCAGTGACGCTATGACAAAAATCACCGCCGATTTAGAACGTATTTCACGTTGGTCATTGAACAATGCCTTAGTGTTGAATCCCTTGAAATCGAAATACATGGTTCTGGGATCAAAAAAATTAATCACACGTATTTTGGATTCAAATCCTGTTATCACAATTTCAGGTCACAACATCGATCGAGTGGATGAAGCCAAGAACCATGGCATTGTTTTTGACAGTGAATTGCGTTTTGAAACTCACATTCTACAGTTGGTTCGGAATTGTTTCTACCGCCTAAAAATTCTATACAACATTCGAAATCTGCTCACTGAAGAGGTGCGGACCACTTTATGTGAGTCATTAGTGTTATGCGTGCTTAATTATGGTGACCTTGTATATGGTCCTCGCCTATATGCTAAAACACAACATCTTATTCAACGAGTGCAAAACGCATGTTGTCGTTTTTGCTACAAAATACCTCCTCGCACTCACATAACACCATATCTGAATAATGCTTCCACTTTAAATATGGCGTACCGAAGACACCAACATCTTGCGGGTTTGGTGTTTGATGTGATGAAATTTAAGAAACCGGAATACGAATTATATGTAAAGTTTAGTTTTTCTCGATTCCATAACCGATACGTAACAAGACCCTCACGATTTCTTTTATCAGTGCATCCTCATAAGACAGTTGCATTTAAGGGCAGTTTTCGCTACCAAGCTACGCGCTGCTGGAACAACATCCCTCCACCCCTTAGGCTCCTTAATTCCAGCTTTACTTTCAGAAAGAATTTTAAAGCTTTTCTCCTTGAGCAACAAAAAAGTGGAGTACCTATTAGTTCCATAGCAGCAGCGACTTTCATATCCTAATTTAATTTATTAACCGTGATATAAACTGCTTTATTTCAATTGTTGTAAAATGTTAAGTAAAGTCAATCATTTTCTCATCATTTATTTTAATTTAATTGTATATATATATTACAATAGTAATGAACGTAGATAAGTGTCTTTGCATTCTAGTAATTATTATCGTTGGACAAATTGAATTTAACCAAATTTTGTGCATTTCCGTTTTGTTATTATTTAAAGTCTCTTTTAAATAAAATTGTACTGATATTATATTATCATATTATTACATTACATTATATTACATTTATTATATTCGCACACGTTCTCACACATACACTTACTCGCCATTCTATTCCACACTTTTGCTCACGTAACACCCCTCGGGTATAGCAGAATATCAGAGTTTTGCTCCTGTTAGCATATGTCAAATAACCATTGTATAAACTACCTATAAAATAATATTGTTGCCAAGTCGATATAATTATTACTGTATTGTATAACCTACCCACATATAAAATAATATTGTTGTCGATGTAATGTAAGCTGTTTGTGCGCACGTGTTATTTTATTGTAGAGAAGGGATATCTGTTCCTATAAAAGACCCATATCACGAGCGCACCGGCAGTATCTCCTCAGCTTTTAATAAAGCAAGTCATAATTAAAATGTCGTGTTTCAGTTCGATATAAAATATCTACCTAAAAGTATGTAGCGAGTCCTACAGTTTCTATCTAATATTATATCAGTGTCTAGTGAATCCTATACTACTAATCTCAAAGTGCCTAGTGAGTTTAATACTAGTGAGTTTAATACTAGCGAGTCTAATACTCCATACTTGGAGTAATGCTATACTCTGAGCTGTGGCCCATTTGCAACGCTGCAGCGCCCTTAGGTACATGTTGCATAGTTTTGTCTTTGCTCCTAATCTATGTCTGTATCATTGTCTTCTGTATTTTGTTTAACTGTTATGTTTCCTTAATCACGCACGTCATGTGTGTGATAGTAACTATGTACACATGTGCTTTGTTTGTAAAATGTACCTCTATTCTGTTGCAGTGATGCAAATAAAGATTTTATCTATCTATTTATCTATCTAACATTAAAACCGAACGGTCAAGAAGAAATTAGTCACTACTTATTCGGAGGTGTCATGACAAAGAAAGAATTGCATAAATCTTATCCACTGACTATTAAAAATTTAGATGGAACTTTTGAATTTAGAATGCATGCATTAGAACAAAAAATTATTTGCAGTAACCTACCCAAAATAAAACAAAGCAAACTATTAGACCAATTGAAAGAAAAGGGTATTTATTTGAATGACATAACAGATGATATAAATGATATTAGTTTGTTGATTGGAGCTGCTGTGTCGGGCTCGTTATTTACAGGTCGTTCAATACATGTAGCTAACAATTTATTAGCAGTTGAGACTAGATTAGGTTGGACAATTCAAGGTCCCGTTCCTGGCTTACATTGTACGCTTGTTAACAGCTTCGCTTGCACTTTTGATGTGTCTGATTTATGGAAATTGGAGACGTTAGGAATTAAGGATACGACGGAAATAAAAAGGGAAATGAAAAGAAAGTCTGAAGTCAAAGAGTTTTTCAAGAATACAATAAAAGTTAACAATGAGCAAAGATATGAGGTAAGACTTCTGTGAAAAGAAACACCTAGAGAGTTGCCAACAAATTACGACATTGCTCTTAAACGCCTTAAGTCTACTACAGCTAGATTAACAGAATTGGGAATATTAAAAGAGTATGACAAAGTATTTACAGAGTGGTCTGAAACTTCAATAATCGAAGAAGTCAAAGCTGATCATACTAAAGGTCATTATCTTTCTCACCATGCAGTTGTTAAAGAGTCAAGCCTAACTACTAAAACAAGCCCAGTGTTTGATGCATCAGTAACCAGCAAACCAGCAAAAATGGATGTTCATTAAGCTCCTGTCTAGAAAAGGGGTCAAATTTGATCACACTGATTCCCCCATTACTTACGAAATTCCGTAAAGGTGCTATTGGTGTTACAGCTGATATAAAAAAGGCATTTCTTCAAATTTGCTTACACCCTCAAGACCGAGACTGCCTGAAGTTTTTATGGTGGAGATATATAAACAAGACTGAAAAAGAAATTATTACATTACGACACAAACGAGTGGTATTTAGAATTACAACAAGTCCTTTTCTTATGGCAGCTACGATTTTACACCATCTTGAGAAATATAATTGTGACACTTCCTCAGAATTAAAGGAATGTTTTTATGTGAATAATTGTGTTACTAGCACTGACAGTGTTGAAGAAATGAACAAGTTTATAAAGGAAGCAAAAAATATAATGTTAGAAGGAGGATTTGAACTGAGACGTTGGGCTCTGGACCAATCGGTGTTACTGAGCATACGGAAATTACTTCAGTACTTGGCCTTAATTGGAACCCACAAGAAGACACGATACAATGTAAGGTCCCCTGTTTTGACAACATTGGCGAGAAAATTACGAAGCGAACTTTGCTATCATTAACTCAAAGTATTTTTGATCCACTCGGGTTCGCTTGTCCTACAACATTAGTACCAAAGATAATTATACAGAAATGTTGGTTATTGAAGTTATGGTGGGACGAGGAGTTACCCTCAGAATTAGAGAAGTTGGCAAGGGAATGGATCAAATATGCGAGCAAACTAAATAAATGCAAAGTGCCTCGACGCTTAAGTCCTACACCTTTGAAATCAAGTGAAAATAGTTTACATATATTCTGTGATGCCAGTCAATCAGCATATGCCTGCTGTATATTTTTCAGAACACAATCGAAAGAAAAAATATCAGTACAATTGGTACTAGCGAAAGCAAGGGTGACGCCAATAAAAGAATTAACGATGCCGAGATTAGAATTAGTCGCTGCTCTTATGGCGTCAAGATTAGCTACAGAAGCAAAAAATACATATAAGTTACCGTTCTGTAAAGAGTATTACTGGACAGATTCTAGCATTGTACTTGCCTGGATTCACAGAAAAATAGGATTAAATGTATTTGTTCACAACAGAATAAAAGAGATAATAGAAAAGACTAATGTCATTGATTGGTATCATATACCAGGTAATCTTAATCCTGCGGATTTACCTTCTCGAGGTTGCAATGCACAGTATTTGTTAAATAGTCGTTGGTAGGAAGGTCCTGATTGGCTTTATAGACCATTGTCAGAGTGGCCTCGCTTTGACAAGAAGCCAGACATTCACGAATTTAATAAAGAACTTAAAAATATTTGTCTTGTCATGCACGATTCAGAGAAGTTTTCAAATCGTTTTTTGTATTTTTCTAAATGGACAAAAATTATAAATATGATTGGATGGTGCCTTAGATTCATAAATAATTGTCAAAAGAAATCAAATACGAATAAAGGTGATTTATCAACAGAAGAGATTCAAAATGTAGAGATAAAATTAATATTTATATTACAAAAAGAAGTATTTAGAAACAAAGAAGAGGTAAAGCAGAAGCTAAAGATGGTAGTGTTGGAAAATAAAGATGGACTCCTTTGCGTAAGAACTAGACTAACTCTACGAGAAGATTCTGAAAGTTTCATAACACCAATTTTATTATCACGTGACAACCCTATAGTGGAACGTTTAGTTCGTTACAAAGATCGTATGTATCATGTTGGCTTGCAGACGCTTATTAATAATCTCCGAGAAGATTATTGGATAGTCGGTGTGAGATATTTGGCAAAACGGGTCTTGCGAGATTGCATAGTTTGCAAACGCCAAAGCGCCAAAGCATGCAATGTTCCAATTGCTCCACTTCCCGTAGATCGTCTGAAGTGTGGATTTGCTTTCGAAGTGACAGGAGTTGACCTAGCTGGACCATTATGTTTAAGGTCTGGTAAGAAATGTTGGGTCATTTTGTTCGCATGTGCAACGTATCGAGCAGTTCATCTGGAATTATGTACTTCACTGTCCACAGAAGATTTTATGTTGGCATTAAGGAGATTTTTCGCGAGAAGAGGTAGGGCCAAAATAATATACAGTGATAATGCAACAAATTTTAAAGGCACTTACAACTTATTAAACAGTATTGACTGGCAAGAAGTTATAAAAAGAACCTTAGTAGAAAAGATTACATGGCGCTTCATTCCTCCTCGCGCGCCCTGCTGGGGAGGGTTTTGGGAGCGATTGATAAGGTCACTTAAAGAAATATTAAGACGTATGTTAGGAAGAGCAGCTGTAAGCTGTGCGGAAATGGTCACTATTCTCTGTGAATGTGAAGCGGTTCTGAACTCGAGACCATTGACTTATGTTGCAGGTGATAAAGAAGATATGAAACCTCTCACCCCATCCATGTTTATACAAGATTTCAGAAGTGCTTATGATACAACTGATTTGGACATAATAGATTCAAAGGCAATGAATACTCGTATGCGATATGTGCAGAAGCTACGGGAAAATTTTAAAACACGTTTCCGTAGTGAATATTTAGCGCTATTAACTCAAAAGCCTGACAAAAATAAGATAAAGATTGTCAAGCCAGGAGATGTTGTATTAATTGAATGCAACGACGTCAAGTGTGTTTGTTGGCCTTTAGCAATTGTGTTAGAGGTGTACCCTGGTAAAGATGGTTTGGGAAGTGTTGTTCGGTTAATGACAGCAGCAGGGGAGAGAACAAGAGCACTGCAGAATCTCTATCCATTGGAGATTTCTAGTTTTATGGAACCACCGGACAACCTTGTGGAATCAACACCAGATAGCGTTACGGAAACTGCACAGGCTGGCTTGTCAGAGATACCAGCTACGATAACTTCTCCTACGCAGTCATCTACACGCTGTGGACGTCCGGTGAAAGTGCCCCAAAGGTTAAATATTTCGATTATTTTATTAGATTAACATTTATTACTTTGGTCACCCAGAAGCGCATATTTTTTTTTTCTTTTATTTGAGAAACAAACGGTCATTCACAATAAATTTACAGAGATATATATATATATATATATACTAGACCTACAGTTTCCTGTATTCGTAAAAGAAACAGTGACATTTTAATGATACTAGTTACAATAACAACACAAAATACATAGATAAATAAATAAAATTACAACCAGAAAATACCGATCCATCATTTACACTTTTTATCATATTCATTACACTGCAATAAAGTTTTTATTTCTTTTTTAAATTTAGATAATTTGTTACTAAATAAATCTACTACTAATACTTGAAAATTTTGAATTATATGTATTACAGGATCGTCTTATGAAACTATTTCGGACATAACATTTTCTTGTCTTTTTTATACAGAATAATGGTTTTCTACAACAACCTCTTTCCTGTCTGCGCGGCACTCTAAAGTTTATGTGTGCCAACAGAGTGGATGAATCAGTGATATTATTTAAAATTTTGTGCAACATGACAACATCAACATAGTCGCGGCGATTACTGAGTTGGTCGATCTTGTAACGAGCTGCGGATTCCTCATAAGTAATGTAGGCAAGACCCATTCTACATGCTAGAGCTTTTACAAATTTTTTTTGAAGACGTTCGACTCTGTCTATGTGAAGCTTGTAGAATGGATGCCATACACCACAAGCAAACTCCAAGCGACTGCGTACGTAACTATTAAATAAAAGTTTGTAAATAAATGGGTTCTTGAAAGGTTTAGACGTGCGGAGGATGAAACCGAGTTGTTTGTAGGACTTCGCCAGTATATTATCTATGTGAGGCAAAAAGGTTAGCTTCGAGTCCATAGTGACTCCCAGGTCACGAATCTGTGTAACTCTAGTTAAGCTTCTACCACATAGAACATAGTTAAACATTAATGAGTTTGGCTTCCTAGAGTATGTAATAACACAACATTTATCAGAGTTTAAGAATAGGCTGTTAGAGTTACAGAATTCCTCGAGATTATCTAGGTCATTTTGCAGTTGTTGACAGTCATCTATATTTCGAAGAATTTTGTAAATTTTTGTGTCATCAGCATACGTAAGAATATTAGAATGAGTGGTGATTTTTGAGATATCGTTTATGTAGAGGATAAACAGCAACGGACCGAGATGTGAACCTTTGGGGATCTCCAGAAGTAACGATCCTGTAGCATGAAGTGTACCCACTGAGTGCTACTGCTTGACTTCTCCTCTCAATATACGATTTGATCCAGCGAAGCAGATCGCCATGCACACCGAGGTGCCAAAGCTTTTGTATTAGAATGTAATGGCAAATTTTAACGAAGGCTTTAGCGAAATCGGCGCACACAGCGTCCACCTGAACATTGTCATCCATTGCGTTCAATACGAATTCAGTGAATCCCAGAAGGTTGGTGTCAACACTACGACCCCTGCAAAAACCATGCTGGGTGGGAGCGATAATTTGGCGCACAGCATTGAAGAACTGTTCCGTGACAATTTTTTCCATAACTTTACCGAACTGGAAAAGCTTTGAAATTGGTCGATATTTTTCGATGTCCTGACTGGTGGGTCCTTTTGGGATGGGAGTTATTAGCACCCGCTTCCAAATATTAGGAACCACTCCACTCCGCATTGAATTCTGAAAAATTATAGTCAGAGGTTGTGCTAGAGCCGAGGCGCAGTTCCGAATAAGAATGGGGTGTATTTCGTCATGACCCGCACCTTTATTCACATTTAAGGCCTTAAGTAGCTTAAGAACGTTATCATGGGTGAATTCTATGAAATTTAAGTTGAGTACGGATTGTTGACATAGGTTAAGGTTATCCAGAACAATCGAGTCAGGGTAAGGTGGTTCAAAAACTGAGTGAAAGTGATCACTAAAAAGATTACATATTTGCTGTCCTTCGTTAACTGTGACACCTCTGTATGACATCGATTGTGGTAACTGATTTTTGGGAAAGACAGATTTAACATAAGTCCAAAAGAACTTTGGATGAGTTTTGATTTTTTGCTCAGAATAGTCTATATAATTGTTATAGCATTCAGTCACCATTTTTGAAGCTCTCCTCCTGAGACACTTGTAACTGTTATAATCAAGAGGATTACCATACAACTTCCAGACCTTGTGAAGCTTTTTCTTTTCTTTTAGTAGTTTTTTTAATGGTCTACTATACCAATTGGGTGTAGAATTTGTGGGATGGTGTGGTCGTTTGGGGACATACTTTACAATTGTCGAGTTGAGTATTTCATAAAATGTTAGGGTGCTATCTTCGGCATTCAGTGAACTAAGAAGTGTGGACCAATTAATTTTAATCAACTCGTCACTAATCGACCGGAAATCCGCTGCTAGATAATTATAAACAAAATGCGGGGTTGGCTTAAGGGACGGCACGTGGGTGACGGATAATTCGATTAAAAGGGACGGGTGGTGACTGTCTTCGCCGGTGAGCGGATTGTCGTAACGTGAAACAACGGTGCTGACATTGCACAGCACCAAGTCGAGTATACGATCGTTTACGTTTCGACAGGAATTTAGTTGTATTAGATTAGAGAAGGATAAGAATTCACTAAGCAATTGAGGTGCAAAGTTGCCACTGGGCGATAGTATCAAAATATCGGGAAATGACCCAGTCCACTCTGCCTCAGATATATTAAAGTCACCAGTAATCAGGAAAGCATCATCGGGCCTATCGGCAACGAGCTGACCGGCCGCGTCGAAAAACGAGGAGAGAGCATCGCGATACCCGGGACCGTGCGGTATGTAAAGGCTGGCAATATTAAGATATTTAACCCTGGGGTGAGCGAACGAGGCGCCCCCGGCGCCGCCCGCGCCTCCCAATGGCACCGAGACTCATAAGCACTCTGCGCTCGCGCACGACGGCCCCGGCCACTCGCGCAGCACAGGGCCGCACGCCGCGCGCACGGCAAGCGTTACTCCGCCGCCACGCTGCGCTCCACTCGCCACCGCCGACCTGTCGCAGCGGTACCTACTGTCAAAATATTCCCGATCGTAAAAATCAGGGGTCAGCCAACTCTCTGTCACAGAAATAAAGTCGTAGTCATTTGAAACGATTTTGGCGAAAAAATCGTGAGATTTTGTTCTCAACCCCCGCACGTTTTGATAATAACCGATTAATTTGTCATGATACACGGTACCAGAAATAGTATATATAGGTATGTATATTAACAGCACAAGATCTACTGATAGAATAGAAATAAAAGGTTACAAGAAACTTATATAGTATTTTAAAGTATTTAAGAGCTACGCAGACATGAATGAGTAAGTTTAAATTATGTTCCTCATAGTATCCTCATGTTTCAACTTTAAGAAAATATATAAAGGTAAGCAGACATGAAAGTAGTTATGTACGGTGAGTGAATTATATTGAGCAGTAACCATATATATGAATGAGGGACACATATAAAAATTAAAAAGTCATTTTAGTTGTTTTAAGATAGCACTATTGGCAATATGGAGAACTTTAGATTTGTCAGTCTTACGCATTAGGATTCTGCAGTCTCTAATCCAAAGGTAGGCATAATTCAACTCCGTTTTGACTTCTCGGGCACGACGCAGCAGCAGCTTGTTCGCTGAGGTGAGGTGGTCGCCGACGTATATGACGGAGGCAGGCCCCGAAATACCGAGGTCGGCCGTAGTAAGACCCCGGCGCGCACGCACAGCAGCCAACACTTGGTCTTTGCAGAGTCGCCGAGTGAATCGCACTATAATACCCGGACTGCGTTTAGCTACATTCTCTTGATGGCCGGAGTCCCTTTGCGTTTCGAACCGGCGTACGCGGTGTATACGATCGATGTCTTTTTCATCAATATTTATCCCTACCTTGTTGCAGATCAATTGAAATATAGAATTTAGATTTTCGCCGCTAGTAATAGGTACACCTGAGATTTCCAAGTTGTTTAGTCTGGAGTACTGTTCCCATTGGTTCCAGTCTTCTTGAAGAGTAGTGATTGTCTCGTTAGCGGTTTGAAGGTCAGATTGTAATTTTGAAATGATCGACATTTTGCCTTCGACAGCAACAAGCCGGTCTCGCGCAGGTCAGCTTTAATGGTGGAAAATTCGGTCCACAGCGACTTGACCTCGTTTAGAACTGCTTGTATCATGTTGTCTGTTGCCGTGGCTGGATTGCGACACTGCTGACATTTCCATGCAGCTTTTTTATCGGTTGTCATTTTACGGTAAGTGGTCTCAGCGACACTTGCACATCCATAGTGGAGGTGTCCTGCTCATGAACCGCATACAACAGCGTCTACAGCTTTTCCACAACATTTAATACAATCCATGTTGCTTATAGAATAGCAAGGTTATTACTATAATCTCAGCACGTCTTAAAACGTCAAGCGAATAACAATATTTTATTTGGATATCGTAATTTTTAAACAAATTAAATTATTAATGTCAACGAAATATTTAAATAAAATTTCTCATGTATAGAAAATGTCAAAGAAATTTGACAACGAAAATAAAATATAAAATGTTTTTCGTGAAGTTGGCCGTATTTTCACTAGATAACACTTATTGACCGGAAAATCACTATTAGTCTTCGTGTTGGTGCCGTTCAAAAGTATTATTCTGTCTTGCGTGATAAAATTAGGGCGAATTTCGCGGAGGTTAGCAATCGTACGTATTGTCACTTTTGACTTTTTTTTATAATTTAGTTTTGTTAATAGTCAGTGTAATTTTGCATACATGCAAGGGGACGGGTATGTCATGTAATCTGTGTTGTTATTACTATATTGCATTCTCTTTGGTGGAAGCATTGTGAACGTTGAAAAAGAACGATGTTATTGATATATCTGCCATTAGGTTTTTTAAAAATTGAAGTCTGTGAAAAATAAAAGAAATGATGGATTGTTAAAATGGTTATACTTATAAAAAATCATCTTTGCTCTATTTAAAGTTTCCAACATGCCGTTACTATTTTTGTTGTTTTTGCAATAAAATTTAGGACGATTGCGAAAAACTTCATAAAATATAAATGAATTTTAATTTGACAGGACTAACGGAGACTAAAAAGGTTTCAAACTGGTTCTACGAACATTTTATTTCTGACACTTTTTTGCACGTAGCTTTTACTATGAAGACCAATTTGCTGTCGCACACTTTGTTCATCTATTACGCTAGTATACTGTGTTTATGCCTTAAAGTGTCTTTTTTTAGTTGACTGACTTTCTAGATTTTTATTAATGTGTGTGACTCGATAGACTAGATTTTTACTAAGGTTTGTATCTTACCGATACACAGCTGAACATAACATATTTTTATTTTTGTCAATACTAGTTATACTACTAATAGTACTAGTTACTAATACTAATAATAATACCATTTATATAATAAGTATTTTGCAAATAATTAGTTCATGACCGACTCCTAAGCTGACACGAAATACACTGACAGTGCGAAGTTGCCATACTTACTATAGTTAACAGTTTTATTCTTGGTTACGCTTAATGAGATAGAAAGAGACAGGAAAATTAGATTAACACACGGTGGTAAAGGCGGCAGCTTATTATTACTTCATCCATTATGTTTCTTGGTCCGAGGCATAACCCATACTCTCTCTTCTACCTGAACATTCGTTTATCTTATGCTGGACTGTCAGATACTCTCTAAAGGTAACATCTGAGAACCTTTCTTAATATCCCGTCCAATGAAACTGATTGCTATTCATATTCCTTCTCTATTCATGCGGTTAGATTCTTCTTCACTCATTCTTTATAAGTGCCCGAACCATCTAAGCATTCTTTTCTTCATTTTTACAATAACACTGTCGTGCAACCCTGTCATACTGCGTATCTCTTCATTGTTTATCCTGTCCGCAAGCGTGGCGCCGCACATACTTCTGAGAGATCGCATCTCCACAGCATTTATCATACTTTCACTCGATTTCGGGCATATCCAGGCCTTACTACCGTACAATAAAGTTGGCGCCAACACCGCATTGTGTTAGATATATTCACACTGCCTACTAATGCGGACAGAGCACCGTTCGCTTTATTGCCAGCTGCTACCCGTCTCTCCACATCCAATTCACATCTTCCATCCCTCGAAAACGCAATCTCCAGATACACAGTTTCATTCACTTGTTCTAGACGTTTTCCATTTACACAAATCTCATATTTAGTCTGTACCGCCTCCCTTTCAAACACGGGAACCTTAGTTTTGTTCACAATCATATTCAATTCTTTCACTTCACAATCTTCTTTCATGCACGTGACTAGTGTCTGCAACTCTCCATCTAACCCCTACCATTCCTAAAACCATCTTGCGCCTCCCACAAATATCTTTCTGAAACGCCTTTCATACGTTCAGTCAATACCTTAATATAGACTTTACTTGCTAAGCTGACCAAGCTGATGGCCCTATAGCACGTACAGTCTAGATAGGAACCTTTCCCTTTATATAGCGGTACTATGACTGCGGTGCGCCAGTCCTCTCGAACTACCCCCTTCTGCCAACAAAGCTTGCATAGTGCAGAGAAGGTATCCCAGACCCTAGGACCACCATACTTGATCATCTCAGCCGTCACCTCATCAATTCCCGCAGCCTTTCCCCGTTTCGAACTTCTTATCACTTTCTCAATCTTTTTCATACTAATAGCATCCTCCAGTCCCTGGCCCGAGTGTGGCAATTCATTAGAATCGCTCTCGGTATCAGAGACGAGTCGCCACTCTCATACAGTTCTCCATAGTATTCACTCACTCGCTGCGGTACATCTTTTTTATTTGTAAGCCGATCGTTTTCTTTCGAACGCACTTTTTTCATTCTGCAAGGTGTCGGGCCACTTCGGTACTTATGTACTTCTTTCCAAAATAATTTGGGATTTTCCTCGAAGTTGTCCGACATCTTGATTTCGTCTAACACCCTACACTTTTCACGCTTCTCTTTTACTAATGCTTTCGTTTCTGCTTTCTGCAGCTTATATCTGTCTTTCATCAAATTCTTCATACTACAGTCATTAGTAGCAAGGTAGTCTCGCCATGCTTTCTTCTTCTTATACACAGACACTTTTACCTCATCATCCCACCACACATCACGCTTTTTGCCGTTCCCAATCTTATTCGTTCCACACACTTCTTTCGCAGCCTCGATCGTACTATCTCTAAGGTTCTGCCAACATTCTTCAACATCCTCGATCATCACTTTCAATCTATCATCAAGCTTACTTTCATATTAATTCCTGGTGGTCGCATCCTAAGGTCGCAGTTTCCAGTTTTTAATGCGACTAACCGCTGTAGTTTTGGACACTAGGCGATGTCGCCATGTTGCAAACAGACCCCTTTGGTTATTATCAGAAAGTGGTCCATCTCGAGATCGGCTCCTCTATACGCTCTTGTGTCCATAACCTGCTTCTTAAGTCTGCTATCCACCAGAAATTAATCAATCATACTTCTCGCACCCTTTCTTTCTCACGTGTAGTGATGGATCCTTTTGTGCTTAAATATGGTATTAGCTACAAAAAGATCCTATTCTACATACAGTCCAAATACAATCCTATCAGCATTATTCTTTTATTCTTATCTCCATATTTGCCTAGGACAGACTCAAATCCTGTTCGAGCTGTCCCGACCCATCCATTCATGTCTCCACACACAACAATTCTTTCGTTCTCTTCAACCGTCGCTAGAACTTCTCTAACATTCTCCCAAAACTGCTCTAGTTCAGCCAAACCGACAGAGGACACGGGCATACACTGCTAAAACAAAAATTCTTGTCAATCCCATTTTGAGGCGCACCCAGAGCAGTCTGGGATTTACACATTCATACTCAGTCATACAATTAACCATACGAAAGGACAGTAAAACACTCACCCCCTGGCATCCCCTGTCTCCATGTGGTACCCCTGACCACAAAGCGATGCCCCCTCCGGGCAAGTCGGCAAGTTCACTGCCCCCTCGCTTGGTTTCACTCAAACATAACACATCCAATCTTTTCTCTTCCATAGTATCAATCACTTCATTCATCTTCTCTTCAATCCCACCTCTCACACTCCACGCAGCTACTCTGCATTTCTCCCTCCACTTCCCGCCGCGAGGTGCACAGCGTGTTGGGTGGCGGTCCCCAAGGCCGAACTGCACTCTGCACGCACCAGCGGGGACAGACCGGTGTATGTCGCTTTTGGGGGACGCCCTATCATTGTTGTTGTCGTTGTCCCGCATGGTGTGCACAGGAGATGAATTGGAGCCAAAGGGCTGCCAGGGGTCGCGACGAGCATCCTTCCTCAGTTGACCCATTTATGACAAAATTGACATAAATGACTAATTGACGTGATTAGAATGTAGTGAAGCTAACATAATGATGAAGTGAATAAGTCTGTGTACAAGAAAGAAGAAGAAAGCATGACAAGACTTCTTTGCTGCAAAAATAGCTGTGGTATGAAAGATTTGATGAGAAACAGATACAAACTACAGAAAGTAGAAACGAAAGTACTTATGATAAAGAACTATGAAAAGTGTAGTTTTAGACGAGAAAAAGACGTCGGACATCTTCGAAACCTACTTCAAATAATTTGAAAATAAATACATAAGTACCGAAGTGGTACGAAGCTAACTGAGATACAGATGTTCAACAGCGATGCAGTGAACATTTTAGATTGAACATATTAATTACTTATAAATAATAATATATTATTTATAATGTTCCCATTACGTACAAAACAGGTTTACGATGGTAAGAATTTTCATTTATGTAAAAATATATCAATCGTTACAGTGAACAATAATAGCCTTTCCAAGTAGACGTAGTATATTTAAAACATGTATCATTTGATTTCAGACATGGATATTGACATTGTATGTTGATGACAGCGAAGTTCAATTTAGTTAAATCGAAAATATACTAGCTTCCGTTCACAATTTTGTGAACACATATGACACATGTATATAAGATAAATATGATTAATATTTTTGTTAAGCTCAGATTTATACTACAAAGTTTATTTCACTATACTTATCCTCCTTTTAAAGTAATAATGTTATATACATATAATTCTATACCCACATATAATGGAAATGGTTTTTTTTGTCCTTCAATAACGTGTAAACTATTGAATGTATCGGTATGGGACTATGACCATTCGCCGCGGAATTGTTAGTAGATGGTTTTAGACTATTTATTTTATGAATTCCATAGACCCTTCCCCATTTTTCATTAGAGACAAAATTTTCGTTTACGCCCAGCGAAGCGGGCGAGTAACGGCTTGTGTATTATAATTATACTCTATTCAGTACTTAGGGTCCTAGTCTTGCAAACGGCGCAATCAGCAATGAAAATTGTTCAGTAGTTTTAATGAAGCTGTAAAAAACAAAGTGACAAATAAAAGGGGCATAAAAGATAATATTTTTGTAATTTTATTTGCCCTACGTAAGAGCTAAAAGATCCAGCCATAGGATAAATAGAATCGCTAACATACCTACCATTAGTTGCACTATTACTAACATCATGATTTTAATGATATCAACAACAACAAAAGTTTTGACTGTCCTTTTTGATTAATAATTGTTTTCATCAAATCTAAAACTGTCGTTTTCTCTTGTAAAATTTTTATTAAACTTTTAGTCTGTGCTCTCCTAGAACATTAACTCTAAATAATAATGTTTAAAAGTCCACAAACAATGTTTTAGCCGAAGCATGTGTAGAAATTAGGTTACTAGAAATAAACCACTGTTAAAGAAAAATTTGAACGTTTTACTCGTATGTTAAATTAGAAAAAATAACCTTCACGAAGGTTAGGTGAATGTAACAAACGTATAATACATTTAATATTAGTACATTACATCCGAACATTATTTATTAATACATTTTGATATTTATGTGGTCTCGTTTTTCTTCAAGACATTTGAAATAGCTTATATTACAGATATTATCTGAAGTGGATAATATGTACAATTGTACATGTTTCCCAACAAACTCGGTTTTAACTAGCACCGAAACTTGGTGCTAGTTAGCTGCTCGACTCTGGTTTCTTGCGTTTCTTGGGGATGCTTCGTTGAGAGGCGGAACACGTATCATGTTGGTCAACGTGTTCGAACGGGTTGAAGCTTTGGGCGGAAGATGATCAAATAATATACGAATTCATAATTTTAAATAGCATTCTCCAGATTATGGAAACACATTATGAACAGAAATTAGGACTTCCATTAGTTACTGTCAGCTGAAACAATAATTATTGTTTTTCGTTGTTTGAATCGTCTGTGTAGATCTATTTCACGTAGAGTTGGGAATAGTTACAAGAAATGAGTACTCAAGTGCAAAAGTTGAGTTTTGACTTTTCGGGGTTGGTTTTGGAGGATTAATAAGGAGTTCAAAAACATTTTTATGAGGTCATCGTGTCAGCTAACAAAAAAATGCTTTCTAAATCACAAATTTAAGAACTGATTATGCGTTACTTTGTTTTACGTTTTAATATAACACTTTTTCGAAAAGAGGATGAAAAATCGCTTTTCCTCACCTAGTCTCAAAAGTGTTGTTCAGAAAAATCTAAAAAAGTTATGTATACACTTAATTGACAATAAATATTAAATTGTAGGAGAATGATCGCTGAGATAGTTTTTTTATATAGAATGGTTGGGAATTGATAGCAACTGACAGTACCTACTGAACACTACATTCGCAAGTAAGACTCGCATTTAATAGACTTTTTTTTAAAACATTCGTTTTCCAAAAAGATTTTTTAAATCATCGTATCAAAACTTATTTATAATATACAAGTAGGTACTTGTGTTCATGTAAATATTAACAACACCTACGTATTTTACTTTCAAAGGAATCACAAATGGGTTTTTAAATTACGTACTCCAGCTTCCTCGTGCTTCGAAAACATTAACGTTTGAATGTCATTAATCATTTCACCCTTTTAAATTTTGATATAAATAAATACGTACATTTCCCACTCGGATATATTCCGATTTCTTGTTGGCGTGTTCACACAAAGAAGGATTTATTCATACATTATCTCACATATTATGTATATTTATCATTCATTAAAAAATCGTGGCCGCAGAATTTTATATTATTATTTTAATATCTCGAATACAACAATAACAATTTAGACCACTCTAAAGCCTCCATGTTTCATAAGCGACGAGGTTCCAATCTGGTTAACACTGTACCGCGGCGACCAAGCTGTGTCCACAATTAATTTAATTATTTTCAGGTAGCCGTCTAAACTCGATTTACAAGTGAAAACACCTTTACCTAGGTTCTAAGACATTGGACAATATAATAATATTAGCATTAGAAGATATTCATGTTGTATGTGCTTACTACGTTGTCATTACGTAATCATTAATGGTATGCTTTTATATTATGTTGCTAACTTGCAGTTGATACATTTCTAACAAAACAGTTCTTTAAAACTTAAATTCAAATTTTTATAATTTTGGAAGGTACTTCTGCTATAATGACCTTTCTTTAAAATATATTTCGCGTGCACAATTGAGACATTAAATGAGATATAACCTAAACATTAGAAAATAGTGTTGTAAGCTGTAACTTGCAGTCACAGGGGATATATACATTATACATGTATTCGTAACATAAAAATTTAAATTCAGATTTTCATTTTTGAAAACAAATCCGCATCTAGAATATCGGTCACAGCCACTTTAATTGGTTTAGAATTCTACGCAATTCGAGTGAAATTGGACGACTTGTCACTGAGACTCAATTAATTGTGTTTCATTTACTAACGATTACCTACTTAGCTATATAAACACAATTTACTTGAAATACAAATCATTATTTTGATTAACTGATTCAACATTAGAACAATTTTAATCACATCAATTAGCTATCTGTGAAAATTTTGTAACATTTCAGTTTCGGGAGTGGAGATAAAATAGGTTGCCTATGTATTAATAAGGCTGTATATGAGAGTCTAACTTTAGTATCTGTGAACTATTTGTCAAATAGCCGCCAAGTAGCCAAAAACCATTATGCAAGAATTTGTATTCAAAGGTCGGGCCGCTCAAGAAACAGCTTGTACACGTTGAAAAGAAATGCATCCAATGTGCTGTTAAAGTGTCTGTTAACGACTATAAGATACTTGCATACACACATATCTTAACGCTGTATCCCTAAAGGAGTAGACAGAGAGGACGGAGCGCCAAGTGTCGCGGTCCTTACATACTCCTTTCGCTTCCTCAAATCTCGTCATTCTCCTCACATATCTTCGCCTAGGTATACGAGTGCTTTTGACATTTCCATCGACTAATGACACTCTGGCTATTTCATTTTTGCAAGTTAGCCTTGATCAAATATATTTAATAGAATAGTAATAAAAGACCCAATGTTTTTTAGACATCGCATCATATAGAGCATCAAATACCTCATAAAGTTTTAAAATGAGAAATATGAGATTTATAGAAAACGATCTGTTCATAAATGTTCTATATGTTACTCGTCACGAAAGTATCTGTTATTTAATATTGTATCTCAATAGGTACCGATCCACTTAAGTACCTCTGAAATTGATATGTATGTACCTTTAAAACATTTGTCTATCTTCTGTTTGTGTTACAATTTTCACTTTAAATATTGAGTTTATACGAATAAACGTTCGTATGTCAGCTAGAGATGGTACTTCCTGTCATTTAGAACGAAGCGTGAAAATTTAAGGCCTTTCTTAATTAGGTTTCAAGACAAACAGTCGATAGGTAGAAGGTAAAGTGTTTGACGTAGAACAGTCTCCTCAATTAGCTCCTTTATTTGGAAGGATTATTATGTTTGTGTGATTTAATTAATGCTTCTGTTTAAATAATAATAAACGTTTCACAAATCTTAGCGCAATTAAGTTAATAATTGGATTAATTCTACAGCTTGTGCATTTAAGTTGTTTTTGAATTTTCATGGGGGTTCAATGAATCTATCTGAATCGTATTGGGTCTCCACGCGTCTTAAATGACAAGAAATGACATCAGTTTATTACAATGGAAAATGGATTTAAACCTGTTATTGAACGAACACTGGTTAATAATCTTACTTTAAAGTACAAGGCTAAATATTTCAAAAATGACAAAAATCGATGCTCACCGACCATGACAAAAAAAAAGTATCTGTCTAATACTTCTGAGAAACTGACTGGGTTTATGACAGTTTTTCAGTGTAGGTTCGTTCTGAATAGTTGGCAGAATTGACTTTAAAAGTACCATGTAATAAAATTTACTTCATTAAAAACAATTTTAGTTCCTAAATGAACTTCACAACACGCACTCTACGCACTCTTATTTTGGCATTTCATTATAGAAGGCGTGAAGTTATATCAAGATTTTATGTAATACTACTGTCCTTTTTAAATGGACGTATTTTATGTTCTGTGCTAGTAGACAATGTTATCGTGCAGTAACATAAACGACACGAGAGTATGTGAGAGTATGTGAGTATGTGAGAGACTCGATAGACTAGATTTTTACTAAGGTTTGTATCTTACCGATACACAGCTGAACATAACATATTTTTATTTTTGTCAATACTAGTTATACTACTAATAGTACTAGTTACTAATACTAATAATAATACCATTTATATAATAAGTATTTTGCAAATAATTAGTTCATGACCGACTCCTAAGCTGACACGAAATACACTGACAGTGCGAAGTTGCCATACTTACTATAGTTAACAGTTTTATTCTTGGTTACGCTTAATGAGATAGAAAGAGACAGGAAAATTAGATTAACACACGGTGGTAAAGGCGGCAGCTTATTATTACTTCATCCATTATGTTTCTTGGTCCGAGGCATAACCCATACTCTCTCTTCTACCTGAACATTCGTTTATCTTATGCTGGACTGTCAGATACTCTCTAAAGGTAACATCTGAGAACCTTTCTTAATATCCCGTCCAATGAAACTGATTGCTATTCATATTCCTTCTCTATTCATGCGGTTAGATTCTTCTTCACTCATTCTTTATAAGTGCCCGAACCATCTAAGCATTCTTTTCTTCATTTTTACAATAACACTGTCGTGCAACCCTGTCATACTGCGTATCTCTTCATTGTTTATCCTGTCCGCAAGCGTGGCGCCGCACATACTTCTGAGAGATCGCATCTCCACAGCATTTATCATACTTTCACTCGATTTCGGGCATATCCAGGCCTTACTACCGTACAATAAAGTTGGCGCCAACACCGCATTGTGTTAGATATATTCACACTGCCTACTAATGCGGACAGAGCACCGTTCGCTTTATTGCCAGCTGCTACCCGTCTCTCCACATCCAATTCACATCTTCCATCCCTCGAAAACGCAATCTCCAGATACACAGTTTCATTCACTTGTTCTAGACGTTTTCCATTTACACAAATCTCATATTTAGTCTGTACCGCCTCCCTTTCAAACACGGGAACCTTAGTTTTGTTCACAATCATATTCAATTCTTTCACTTCACAATCTTCTTTCATGCACGTGACTAGTGTCTGCAACTCTCCATCTAACCCCTACCATTCCTAAAACCATCTTGCGCCTCCCACAAATATCTTTCTGAAACGCCTTTCATACGTTCAGTCAATACCTTAATATAGACTTTACTTGCTAAGCTGACCAAGCTGATGGCCCTATAGCACGTACAGTCTAGATAGGAACCTTTCCCTTTATATAGCGGTACTATGACTGCGGTGCGCCAGTCCTCTCGAACTACCCCCTTCTGCCAACAAAGCTTGCATAGTGCAGAGAAGGTATCCCAGACCCTAGGACCACCATACTTGATCATCTCAGCCGTCACCTCATCAATTCCCGCAGCCTTTCCCCGTTTCGAACTTCTTATCACTTTCTCAATCTTTTTCATACTAATAGCATCCTCCAGTCCCTGGCCCGAGTGTGGCAATTCATTAGAATCGCTCTCGGTATCAGAGACGAGTCGCCACTCTCATACAGTTCTCCATAGTATTCACTCACTCGCTGCGGTACATCTTTTTTATTTGTAAGCCGATCGTTTTCTTTCGAACGCACTTTATTCATTCTGCAAGGTGTCGGGCCACTTCGGTACTTATGTACTTCTTTCCAAAATAATTTGGGATTTTCCTCGAAGTTGTCCGACATCTTGATTTCGTCTAACACCCTACACTTTTCACGCTTCTCTTTTACTAATGCTTTCGTTTCTGCTTTCTGCAGCTTATATCTGTCTTTCATCAAATTCTTCATACTACAGTCATTAGTAGCAAGGTAGTCTCGCCATGCTTTCTTCTTCTTATACACAGACACTTTTACCTCATCATCCCACCACACATCACGCTTTTTGCCGTTCCCAATCTTATTCGTTCCACACACTTCTTTCGCAGCCTCGATCGTACTATCTCTAAGGTTCTGCCAACATTCTTCAACATCCTCGATCATCACTTTCAATCTATCATCAAGCTTACTTTCATATTAATTCCTGGTGGTCGCATCCTAAGGTCGCAGTTTCCAGTTTTTAATGCGACTAACCGCTGTAGTTTTGGACACTAGGCGATGTCGCCATGTTGCAAACAGACCCCTTTGGTTATTATCAGAAAGTGGTCCATCTCGAGATCGGCTCCTCTATACGCTCTTGTGTCCATAACCTGCTTCTTAAGTCTGCTATCCACCAGAAATTAATCAATCATACTTCTCGCACCCTTTCTTTCTCACGTGTAGTGATGGATCCTTTTGTGCTTAAATATGGTATTAGCTACAAAAAGATCCTATTCTACATACAGTCCAAACACAATCCTATCAGCATTATTCTTTTATTCTTATCTCCATATTTGCCTAGGACAGACTCAAATCCTGTTCGAGCTGTCCCGACCCATCCATTCATGTCTCCACACACAACAATTCTTTCGTTCTCTTCAACCGTTGCTAGAACTTCTCTAACATTCTCCCAAATCTGCTCTAGTTCAGCCAAACCGACAGAGGACACGGGCATACACTGCTAAAACAAAAATTCTTGTCAATCCCATTTTGAGGCGCACCCAGAGCAGTCTGGGATTTACACATTCATACTCAGTCATACAATTAACCATACGAAAGGACAGTAAAACACTCACCCCCTGGCATCCCCTGTCTCCATGTGGTACCCCTGACCACAAAGCGATGCCCCCTCCGGGCAAGTCGGCAAGTTCACTGCCCCCTCGCTTGGTTTCACTCAAACATAACACATCCAATCTTTTCTCTTCCATAGTATCAATCACTTCATTCATCTTCTCTTCAATCCCACCTCTCACACTCCACGCAGCTACTCTGCATTTCTCCCTCCACTTCCCGCCGCGAGGTGCACAGCGTGTTGGGTGGCGGTCCCCAAGGCCGAACTGCACTCTGCACGCACCAGCGGGGACAGACCGGTGTATGTCGCTTTTGGGGGACGCCCTATCATTGTTGTTGTCGTTGTCCCGCATGGTGTGCACAGGAGATGAATTGGAGCCAAAGGGCTGCCAGGGGTCGCGACGAGCATCCTTCCTCAGTTGACCCATTTATGACAAAATTGACATAAATGACTAATTGACGTGATTAGAATGTAGTGAAGCTAACATAATGATGAAGTGAATAAGTCTGTGTACAAGAAAGAAGAAGAAAGCATGACAAGACTTCTTTGCTGCAAAAATAGCTGTGGTATGAAAGATTTGATGAGAAACAGATACAAACTACAGAAAGTAGAAACGAAAGTACTTATGATAAAGAACTATGAAAAGTGTAGTTTTAGACGAGAAAAAGACGTCGGACATCTTCGAAACCTACTTCAAATAATTTGAAAATAAATACATAAGTACCGAAGTGGTACGAAGCTAACTGAGATACAGATGTTCAACAGCGATGCAGTGAACATTTTAGATTGAACATATTAATTACTTATAAATAATAATATATTATTTATAATGTTCCCATTACGTACAAAACAGGTTTACGATGGTAAGAATTTTCATTTATGTAAAAATATATCAATCGTTACAGTGAACAATAATAGCCTTTCCAAGTAGACGTAGTATATTTAAAACATGTATCATTTGATTTCAGACATGGATATTGACATTGTATGTTGATGACAGCGAAGTTCAATTTAGTTAAATCGAAAATATACTAGCTTCCGTTCACAATTTTGTGAACACATATGACACATGTATATAAGATAAATATGATTAATATTTTTGTTAAGCTCAGATTTATACTACAAAGTTTATTTCACTATACTTATCCTCCTTTTAAAGTAATAATGTTATATACATATAATTCTATACCCACATATAATGGAAATGGTTTTTTTTGTCCTTCAATAACGTGTAAACTATTGAATGTATCGGTATGGGACTATGACCATTCGCCGCGGAATTGTTAGTAGATGGTTTTAGACTATTTATTTTATGAATTCCATAGACCCTTCCCCATTTTTCATTAGAGACAAAATTTTCGTTTACGCCCAGCGAAGCGGGCGAGTAACGGCTTGTGTATTATAATTATACTCTATTCAGTACTTAGGGTCCTAGTCTTGCAAACGGCGCAATCAGCAATGAAAATTGTTCAGTAGTTTTAATGAAGCTGTAAAAAACAAAGTGACAAATAAAAGGGGCATAAAAGATAATATTTTTGTAATTTTATTTGCCCTACGTAAGAGCTAAAAGATCCAGCCATAGGATAAATAGAATCGCTAACATACCTACCATTAGTTGCACTATTACTAACATCATGATTTTAATGATATCAACAACAACAAAAGTTTTGACTGTCCTTTTTGATTAATAATTGTTTTCATCAAATCTAAAACTGTCGTTTTCTCTTGTAAAATTTTTATTAAACTTTTAGTCTGTGCTCTCCTAGAACATTAACTCTAAATAATAATGTTTAAAAGTCCACAAACAATGTTTTAGCCGAAGCATGTGTAGAAATTAGGTTACTAGAAATAAACCACTGTTAAAGAAAAATTTGAACGTTTTACTCGTATGTTAAATTAGAAAAAATAACCTTCACGAAGGTTAGGTGAATGTAACAAACGTATAATACATTTAATATTAGTACATTACATCCGAACATTATTTATTAATACATTTTGATATTTATGTGGTCTCGTTTTTCTTCAAGACATTTGAAATAGCTTATATTACAGATATTATCTGAAGTGGATAATATGTACAATTGTACATGTTTCCCAACAAACTCGGTTTTAACTAGCACCGAAACTTGGTGCTAGTTAGCTGCTCGACTCTGGTTTCTTGCGTTTCTTGGGGATGCTTCGTTGAGAGGCGGAACACGTATCATGTTGGTCAACGTGTTCGAACGGGTTGAAGCTTTGGGCGGAAGATGATCAAATAATATACGAATTCATAATTTTAAATAGCATTCTCCAGATTATGGAAACACATTATGAACAGAAATTAGGACTTCCATTAGTTACTGTCAGCTGAAACAATAATTATTGTTTTTCGTTGTTTGAATCGTCTGTGTAGATCTATTTCACGTAGAGTTGGGAATAGTTACAAGAAATGAGTACTCAAGTGCAAAAGTTGAGTTTTGACTTTTCGGGGTTGGTTTTGGAGGATTAATAAGGAGTTCAAAAACATTTTTATGAGGTCATCGTGTCAGCTAACAAAAAAATGCTTTCTAAATCACAAATTTAAGAACTGATTATGCGTTACTTTGTTTTACGTTTTAATATAACACTTTTTCGAAAAGAGGATGAAAAATCGCTTTTCCTCACCTAGTCTCAAAAGTGTTGTTCAGAAAAATCTAAAAAAGTTATGTATACACTTAATTGACAATAAATATTAAATTGTAGGAGAATGATCGCTGAGATAGTTTTTTTATATAGAATGGTTGGGAATTGATAGCAACTGACAGTACCTACTGAACACTACATTCGCAAGTAAGACTCGCATTTAATAGACTTTTTTTTAAAACATTCGTTTTCCAAAAAGATTTTTTAAATCATCGTATCAAAACTTATTTATAATATACAAGTAGGTACTTGTGTTCATGTAAATATTAACAACACCTACGTATTTTACTTTCAAAGGAATCACAAATGGGTTTTTAAATTACGTACTCCAGCTTCCTCGTGCTTCGAAAACATTAACGTTTGAATGTCATTAATCATTTCACCCTTTTAAATTTTGATATAAATAAATACGTACATTTCCCACTCGGATATATTCCGATTTCTTGTTGGCGTGTTCACACAAAGAAGGATTTATTCATACATTATCTCACATATTATGTATATTTATCATTCATTGAAAAATCGTGGCCGCAGAATTTTATATTATTATTTTAATATCTCGAATACAACAATAACAATTTAGACCACTCTAAAGCCTCCATGTTTCATAAGCGACGAGGTTCCAATCTGGTTAACACTGTACCGCGGCGACCAAGCTGTGTCCACAATTAATTTAATTATTTTCAGGTAGCCGTCTAAACTCGATTTACAAGTGAAAACACCTTTACCTAGGTTCTAAGACATTGGACAATATAATAATATTAGCATTAGAAGATATTCATGTTGTATGTGCTTACTACGTTGTCATTACGTAATCATTAATGGTATGCTTTTATATTATGTTGCTAACTTGCAGTTGATACATTTCTAACAAAACAGTTCTTTAAAACTTAAATTCAAATTTTTATAATTTTGGAAGGTACTTCTGCTATAATGACCTTTCTTTAAAATATATTTCGCGTGCACAATTGAGACATTAAATGAGATATAACCTAAACATTAGAAAATAGTGTTGTAAGCTGTAACTTGCAGTCACAGGGGATATATACATTATACATGTATTCGTAACATAAAAATTTAAATTCAGATTTTCATTTTTGAAAACAAATCCGCATCTAGAATATCGGTCACAGCCACTTTAATTGGTTTAGAATTCTACGCAATTCGAGTGAAATTGGACGACTTGTCACTGAGACTCAATTAATTGTGTTTCATTTACTAACGATTACCTACTTAGCTATATAAACACAATTTACTTGAAATACAAATCATTATTTTGATTAACTGATTCAACATTAGAACAATTTTAATCACATCAATTAGCTATCTGTGAAAATTTTGTAACATTTCAGTTTCGGGAGTGGAGATAAAATAGGTTGCCTATGTATTAATAAGGCTGTATATGAGAGTCTAACTTTAGTATCTGTGAACTATTTGTCAAATAGCCGCCAAGTAGCCAAAAACCATTATGCAAGAATTTGTATTCAAAGGTCGGGCCGCTCAAGAAACAGCTTGTACACGTTGAAAAGAAATGCATCCAATGTGCTGTTAAAGTGTCTGTTAACGACTATAAGATACTTGCATACACACATATCTTAACGCTGTATCCCTAAAGGAGTAGACAGAGAGGACGGAGCGCCAAGTGTCGCGGTCCTTACATACTCCTTTCGCTTCCTCAAATCTCGTCATTCTCCTCACATATCTTCGCCTAGGTATACGAGTGCTTTTGACATTTCCATCGACTAATGACACTCTGGCTATTTCATTTTTGCAAGTTAGCCTTGATCAAATATATTTAATAGAATAGTAATAAAAGACCCAATGTTTTTTAGACATCGCATCATATAGAGCATCAAATACCTCATAAAGTTTTAAAATGAGAAATATGAGATTTATAGAAAACGATCTGTTCATAAATGTTCTATATGTTACTCGTCACGAAAGTATCTGTTATTTAATATTGTATCTCAATAGGTACCGATCCACTTAAGTACCTCTGAAATTGATATGTATGTACCTTTAAAACATTTGTCTATCTTCTGTTTGTGTTACAATTTTCACTTTAAATATTGAGTTTATACGAATAAACGTTCGTATGTCAGCTAGAGATGGTACTTCCTGTCATTTAGAACGAAGCGTGAAAATTTAAGGCCTTTCTTAATTAGGTTTCAAGACAAACAGTCGATAGGTAGAAGGTAAAGTGTTTGACGTAGAACAGTCTCCTCAATTAGCTCCTTTATTTGGAAGGATTATTATGTTTGTGTGATTTAATTAATGCTTCTGTTTAAATAATAATAAACGTTTCACAAATCTTAGCGCAATTAAGTTAATAATTGGATTAATTCTACAGCTTGTGCATTTAAGTTGTTTTTGAATTTTCATGGGGGTTCAATGAATCTATCTGAATCGTATTGGGTCTCCACGCGTCTTAAATGACAAGAAATGACATCAGTTTATTACAATGGAAAATGGATTTAAACCTGTTATTGAACGAACACTGGTTAATAATCTTACTTTAAAGTACAAGGCTAAATATTTCAAAAATGACAAAAATCGATGCTCACCGACCATGACAAAAAAAAAGTATCTGTCTAATACTTCTGAGAAACTGACTGGGTTTATGACAGTTTTTCAGTGTAGGTTCGTTCTGAATAGTTGGCAGAATTGACTTTAAAAGTACCATGTAATAAAATTTACTTCATTAAAAACAATTTTAGTTCCTAAATGAACTTCACAACACGCACTCTACGCACTCTTATTTTGGCATTTCATTATAGAAGGCGTGAAGTTATATCAAGATTTTATGTAATACTACTGTCCTTTTTAAATGGACGTATTTTATGTTCTGTGCTAGTAGACAATGTTATCGTGCAGTAACATAAACGACACGAGAGTATGTGAGAGTATGTGAGTATGTGAGAGACTCGATAGACTAGATTTTTACTAAGGTTTGTATCTTACCGATACACAGCTGAACATAACATATTTTTATTTTTGTCAATACTAGTTATACTACTAATAGTACTAGTTACTAATACTAATAATAATACCATTTATATAATAAGTATTTTGCAAATAATTAGTTCATGACCGACTCCTAAGCTGACACGAAATACACTGACAGTGCGAAGTTGCCATACTTACTATAGTTAACAGTTTTATTCTTGGTTACGCTTAATGAGATAGAAAGAGACAGGAAAATTAGATTAACACACGGTGGTAAAGGCGGCAGCTTATTATTACTTCATCCATTATGTTTCTTGGTCCGAGGCATAACCCATACTCTCTCTTCTACCTGAACATTCGTTTATCTTATGCTGGACTGTCAGATACTCTCTAAAGGTAACATCTGAGAACCTTTCTTAATATCCCGTCCAATGAAACTGATTGCTATTCATATTCCTTCTCTATTCATGCGGTTAGATTCTTCTTCACTCATTCTTTATAAGTGCCCGAACCATCTAAGCATTCTTTTCTTCATTTTTACAATAACACTGTCGTGCAACCCTGTCATACTGCGTATCTCTTCATTGTTTATCCTGTCCGCAAGCGTGGCGCCGCACATACTTCTGAGAGATCGCATCTCCACAGCATTTATCATACTTTCACTCGATTTCGGGCATATCCAGGCCTTACTACCGTACAATAAAGTTGGCGCCAACACCGCATTGTGTTAGATATATTCACACTGCCTACTAATGCGGACAGAGCACCGTTCGCTTTATTGCCAGCTGCTACCCGTCTCTCCACATCCAATTCACATCTTCCATCCCTCGAAAACGCAATCTCCAGATACACAGTTTCATTCACTTGTTCTAGACGTTTTCCATTTACACAAATCTCATATTTAGTCTGTACCGCCTCCCTTTCAAACACGGGAACCTTAGTTTTGTTCACAATCATATTCAATTCTTTCACTTCACAATCTTCTTTCATGCACGTGACTAGTGTCTGCAACTCTCCATCTAACCCCTACCATTCCTAAAACCATCTTGCGCCTCCCACAAATATCTTTCTGAAACGCCTTTCATACGTTCAGTCAATACCTTAATATAGACTTTACTTGCTAAGCTGACCAAGCTGATGGCCCTATAGCACGTACAGTCTAGATAGGAACCTTTCCCTTTATATAGCGGTACTATGACTGCGGTGCGCCAGTCCTCTCGAACTACCCCCTTCTGCCAACAAAGCTTGCATAGTGCAGAGAAGGTATCCCAGACCCTAGGACCACCATACTTGATCATCTCAGCCGTCACCTCATCAATTCCCGCAGCCTTTCCCCGTTTCGAACTTCTTATCACTTTCTCAATCTTTTTCATACTAATAGCATCCTCCAGTCCCTGGCCCGAGTGTGGCAATTCATTAGAATCGCTCTCGGTATCAGAGACGAGTCGCCACTCTCATACAGTTCTCCATAGTATTCACTCACTCGCTGCGGTACATCTTTTTTATTTGTAAGCCGATCGTTTTCTTTCGAACGCACTTTATTCATTCTGCAAGGTGTCGGGCCACTTCGGTACTTATGTACTTCTTTCCAAAATAATTTGGGATTTTCCTCGAAGTTGTCCGACATCTTGATTTCGTCTAACACCCTACACTTTTCACGCTTCTCTTTTACTAATGCTTTCGTTTCTGCTTTCTGCAGCTTATATCTGTCTTTCATCAAATTCTTCATACTACAGTCATTAGTAGCAAGGTAGTCTCGCCATGCTTTCTTCTTCTTATACACAGACACTTTTACCTCATCATCCCACCACACATCACGCTTTTTGCCGTTCCCAATCTTATTCGTTCCACACACTTCTTTCGCAGCCTCGATCGTACTATCTCTAAGGTTCTGCCAACATTCTTCAACATCCTCGATCATCACTTTCAATCTATCATCAAGCTTACTTTCATATTAATTCCTGGTGGTCGCATCCTAAGGTCGCAGTTTCCAGTTTTTAATGCGACTAACCGCTGTAGTTTTGGACACTAGGCGATGTCGCCATGTTGCAAACAGACCCCTTTGGTTATTATCAGAAAGTGGTCCATCTCGAGATCGGCTCCTCTATACGCTCTTGTGTCCATAACCTGCTTCTTAAGTCTGCTATCCACCAGAAATAAATCAATCATACTTCTCGCACCCTTTCTTTCTCACGTGTAGTGATGGATCCTTTTGTGCTTAAATATGGTATTAGCTACAAAAAGATCCTATTCTACATACAGTCCAAACACAATCCTATCAGCATTATTCTTTTATTCTTATCTCCATATTTGCCTAGGACAGACTCAAATCCTGTTCGAGCTGTCCCGACCCATCCATTCATGTCTCCACACACAACAATTCTTTCGTTCTCTTCAACCGTTGCTAGAACTTCTCTAACATTCTCCCAAAACTGCTCTAGTTCAGCCAAACCGACAGAGGACACGGGCATACACTGCTAAAACAAAAATTCTTGTCAATCCCATTTTGAGGCGCACCCAGAGCAGTCTGGGATTTACACATTCATACTCAGTCATACAATTAACCATACGAAAGGACAGTAAAACACTCACCCCCTGGCATCCCCTGTCTCCATGTGGTACCCCTGACCACAAAGCGATGCCCCCTCCGGGCAAGTCGGCAAGTTCACTGCCCCCTCGCTTGGTTTCACTCAAACATAACACATCCAATCTTTTCTCTTCCATAGTATCAATCACTTCATTCATCTTCTCTTCAATCCCACCTCTCACACTCCACGCAGCTACTCTGCATTTCTCCCTCCACTTCCCGCCGCGAGGTGCACAGCGTGTTGGGTGGCGGTCCCCAAGGCCGAACTGCACTCTGCACGCACCAGCGGGGACAGACCGGTGTATGTCGCTTTTGGGGGACGCCCTATCATTGTTGTTGTCGTTGTCCCGCATGGTGTGCACAGGAGATGAATTGGAGCCAAAGGGCTGCCAGGGGTCGCGACGAGCATCCTTCCTCAGTTGACCCATTTATGACAAAATTGACATAAATGACTAATTGACGTGATTAGAATGTAGTGAAGCTAACATAATGATGAAGTGAATAAGTCTGTGTACAAGAAAGAAGAAGAAAGCATGACAAGACTTCTTTGCTGCAAAAATAGCTGTGGTATGAAAGATTTGATGAGAAACAGATACAAACTACAGAAAGTAGAAACGAAAGTACTTATGATAAAGAACTATGAAAAGTGTAGTTTTAGACGAGAAAAAGACGTCGGACATCTTCGAAACCTACTTCAAATAATTTGAAAATAAATACATAAGTACCGAAGTGGTACGAAGCTAACTGAGATACAGATGTTCAACAGCGATGCAGTGAACATTTTAGATTGAACATATTAATTACTTATAAATAATAATATATTATTTATAATGTTCCCATTACGTACAAAACAGGTTTACGATGGTAAGAATTTTCATTTATGTAAAAATATATCAATCGTTACAGTGAACAATAATAGCCTTTCCAAGTAGACGTAGTATATTTAAAACATGTATCATTTGATTTCAGACATGGATATTGACATTGTATGTTGATGACAGCGAAGTTCAATTTAGTTAAATCGAAAATATACTAGCTTCCGTTCACAATTTTGTGAACACATATGACACATGTATATAAGATAAATATGATTAATATTTTTGTTAAGCTCAGATTTATACTACAAAGTTTATTTCACTATACTTATCCTCCTTTTAAAGTAATAATGTTATATACATATAATTCTATACCCACATATAATGGAAATGGTTTTTTTTGTCCTTCAATAACGTGTAAACTATTGAATGTATCGGTATGGGACTATGACCATTCGCCGCGGAATTGTTAGTAGATGGTTTTAGACTATTTATTTTATGAATTCCATAGACCCTTCCCCATTTTTCATTAGAGACAAAATTTTCGTTTACGCCCAGCGAAGCGGGCGAGTAACGGCTTGTGTATTATAATTATACTCTATTCAGTACTTAGGGTCCTAGTCTTGCAAACGGCGCAATCAGCAATGAAAATTGTTCAGTAGTTTTAATGAAGCTGTAAAAAACAAAGTGACAAATAAAAGGGGCATAAAAGATAATATTTTTGTAATTTTATTTGCCCTACGTAAGAGCTAAAAGATCCAGCCATAGGATAAATAGAATCGCTAACATACCTACCATTAGTTGCACTATTACTAACATCATGATTTTAATGATATCAACAACAACAAAAGTTTTGACTGTCCTTTTTGATTAATAATTGTTTTCATCAAATCTAAAACTGTCGTTTTCTCTTGTAAAATTTTTATTAAACTTTTAGTCTGTGCTCTCCTAGAACATTAACTCTAAATAATAATGTTTAAAAGTCCACAAACAATGTTTTAGCCGAAGCATGTGTAGAAATTAGGTTACTAGAAATAAACCACTGTTAAAGAAAAATTTGAACGTTTTACTCGTATGTTAAATTAGAAAAAATAACCTTCACGAAGGTTAGGTGAATGTAACAAACGTATAATACATTTAATATTAGTACATTACATCCGAACATTATTTATTAATACATTTTGATATTTATGTGGTCTCGTTTTTCTTCAAGACATTTGAAATAGCTTATATTACAGATATTATCTGAAGTGGATAATATGTACAATTGTACATGTTTCCCAACAAACTCGGTTTTAACTAGCACCGAAACTTGGTGCTAGTTAGCTGCTCGACTCTGGTTTCTTGCGTTTCTTGGGGATGCTTCGTTGAGAGGCGGAACACGTATCATGTTGGTCAACGTGTTCGAACGGGTTGAAGCTTTGGGCGGAAGATGATCAAATAATATACGAATTCATAATTTTAAATAGCATTCTCCAGATTATGGAAACACATTATGAACAGAAATTAGGACTTCCATTAGTTACTGTCAGCTGAAACAATAATTATTGTTTTTCGTTGTTTGAATCGTCTGTGTAGATCTATTTCACGTAGAGTTGGGAATAGTTACAAGAAATGAGTACTCAAGTGCAAAAGTTGAGTTTTGACTTTTCGGGGTTGGTTTTGGAGGATTAATAAGGAGTTCAAAAACATTTTTATGAGGTCATCGTGTCAGCTAACAAAAAAATGCTTTCTAAATCACAAATTTAAGAACTGATTATGCGTTACTTTGTTTTACGTTTTAATATAACACTTTTTCGAAAAGAGGATGAAAAATCGCTTTTCCTCACCTAGTCTCAAAAGTGTTGTTCAGAAAAATCTAAAAAAGTTATGTATACACTTAATTGACAATAAATATTAAATTGTAGGAGAATGATCGCTGAGATAGTTTTTTTATATAGAATGGTTGGGAATTGATAGCAACTGACAGTACCTACTGAACACTACATTCGCAAGTAAGACTCGCATTTAATAGACTTTTTTTAAAAACATTCGTTTTCCAAAAAGATTTTTTAAATCATCGTATCAAAACTTATTTATAATATACAAGTAGGTACTTGTGTTCATGTAAATATTAACAACACCTACGTATTTTACTTTCAAAGGAATCACAAATGGGTTTTTAAATTACGTACTCCAGCTTCCTCGTGCTTCGAAAACATTAACGTTTGAATGTCATTAATCATTTCACCCTTTTAAATTTTGATATAAATAAATACGTACATTTCCCACTCGGATATATTCCGATTTCTTGTTGGCGTGTTCACACAAAGAAGGATTTATTCATACATTATCTCACATATTATGTATATTTATCATTCATTAAAAAATCGTGGCCGCAGAATTTTATATTATTATTTTAATATCTCGAATACAACAATAACAATTTAGACCACTCTAAAGCCTCCATGTTTCATAAGCGACGAGGTTCCAATCTGGTTAACACTGTACCGCGGCGACCAAGCTGTGTCCACAATTAATTTAATTATTTTCAGGTAGCCGTCTAAACTCGATTTACAAGTGAAAACACCTTTACCTAGGTTCTAAGACATTGGACAATATAATAATATTAGCATTAGAAGATATTCATGTTGTATGTGCTTACTACGTTGTCATTACGTAATCATTAATGGTATGCTTTTATATTATGTTGCTAACTTGCAGTTGATACATTTCTAACAAAACAGTTCTTTAAAACTTAAATTCAAATTTTTATAATTTTGGAAGGTACTTCTGCTATAATGACCTTTCTTTAAAATATATTTCGCGTGCACAATTGAGACATTAAATGAGATATAACCTAAACATTAGAAAATAGTGTTGTAAGCTGTAACTTGCAGTCACAGGGGATATATACATTATACATGTATTCGTAACATAAAAATTTAAATTCAGATTTTCATTTTTGAAAACAAATCCGCATCTAGAATATCGGTCACAGCCACTTTAATTGGTTTAGAATTCTACGCAATTCGAGTGAAATTGGACGACTTGTCACTGAGACTCAATTAATTGTGTTTCATTTACTAACGATTACCTACTTAGCTATATAAACACAATTTACTTGAAATACAAATCATTATTTTGATTAACTGATTCAACATTAGAACAATTTTAATCACATCAATTAGCTATCTGTGAAAATTTTGTAACATTTCAGTTTCGGGAGTGGAGATAAAATAGGTTGCCTATGTATTAATAAGGCTGTATATGAGAGTCTAACTTTAGTATCTGTGAACTATTTGTCAAATAGCCGCCAAGTAGCCAAAAACCATTATGCAAGAATTTGTATTCAAAGGTCGGGCCGCTCAAGAAACAGCTTGTACACGTTGAAAAGAAATGCATCCAATGTGCTGTTAAAGTGTCTGTTAACGACTATAAGATACTTGCATACACACATATCTTAACGCTGTATCCCTAAAGGAGTAGACAGAGAGGACGGAGCGCCAAGTGTCGCGGTCCTTACATACTCCTTTCGCTTCCTCAAATCTCGTCATTCTCCTCACATATCTTCGCCTAGGTATACGAGTGCTTTTGACATTTCCATCGACTAATGACACTCTGGCTATTTCATTTTTGCAAGTTAGCCTTGATCAAATATATTTAATAGAATAGTAATAAAAGACCCAATGTTTTTTAGACATCGCATCATATAGAGCATCAAATACCTCATAAAGTTTTAAAATGAGAAATATGAGATTTATAGAAAACGATCTGTTCATAAATGTTCTATATGTTACTCGTCACGAAAGTATCTGTTATTTAATATTGTATCTCAATAGGTACCGATCCACTTAAGTACCTCTGAAATTGATATGTATGTACCTTTAAAACATTTGTCTATCTTCTGTTTGTGTTACAATTTTCACTTTAAATATTGAGTTTATACGAATAAACGTTCGTATGTCAGCTAGAGATGGTACTTCCTGTCATTTAGAACGAAGCGTGAAAATTTAAGGCCTTTCTTAATTAGGTTTCAAGACAAACAGTCGATAGGTAGAAGGTAAAGTGTTTGACGTAGAACAGTCTCCTCAATTAGCTCCTTTATTTGGAAGGATTATTATGTTTGTGTGATTTAATTAATGCTTCTGTTTAAATAATAATAAACGTTTCACAAATCTTAGCGCAATTAAGTTAATAATTGGATTAATTCTACAGCTTGTGCATTTAAGTTGTTTTTGAATTTTCATGGGGGTTCAATGAATCTATCTGAATCGTATTGGGTCTCCACGCGTCTTAAATGACAAGAAATGACATCAGTTTATTACAATGGAAAATGGATTTAAACCTGTTATTGAACGAACACTGGTTAATAATCTTACTTTAAAGTACAAGGCTAAATATTTCAAAAATGACAAAAATCGATGCTCACCGACCATGACAAAAAAAAAGTATCTGTCTAATACTTCTGAGAAACTGACTGGGTTTATGACAGTTTTTCAGTGTAGGTTCGTTCTGAATAGTTGGCAGAATTGACTTTAAAAGTACCATGTAATAAAATTTACTTCATTAAAAACAATTTTAGTTCCTAAATGAACTTCACAACACGCACTCTACGCACTCTTATTTTGGCATTTCATTATAGAAGGCGTGAAGTTATATCAAGATTTTATGTAATACTACTGTCCTTTTTAAATGGACGTATTTTATGTTCTGTGCTAGTAGACAATGTTATCGTGCAGTAACATAAACGACACGAGAGTATGCCAAACTACCTGTTGAAAGTGGATGTTATTTTTCAATTTTTTAATACAACTGTAGTAATGGTGCATTGAATAGCCTTCCGACGCCCTTTTTATACACAAACATTTATTTCTTTAATACATTACTATATAGTATGGCTACATAGATATAGGCATAAACATATGGACTTATTGTCATAATTTTGTAAAAACCGACATTAAAATATTTTTATTTTGGTGACGTGGAAGAAATCCTCAATAAGGTTTATAGGTTAGGTCATAGCTGCCCGGATTGGGACTGGGTTAATGCCTTCCTTCTTTAACCCGCTAAAACTCCCGTTCTCCCTTTTTAGAAATTCGGAATCTTTTATGGAACGGACCGGTGTTTCTGGTACTGTGCTTAACAACTTCTTAGGAAGCAAAAAGCAGTTCCTCCTAACAAACTTGCAATGTATTTGCATTTGCATACCATCCTTGTGGGTCGCTTGAAGTAACGATCAGGGATCTGAGGGATCGCTCCGTCGCTTCCTATGATAAATAGGAAATACCATAGCCTTCTTCTATTCCGGGCTATAGGATGAGTTTAATGGTAGGAATCTAAATACGTCGATTAATGAGAGAACCGAAAGCATGTTCTGGTTCTATTCTTTTGCATTAACTCCGATATAACTGACTGAATTTCATAGACCTACAAGTTAAAAAAAATCAAAGTTCATGAAATTGTTTAAAGTCTAAAGTTAATAATGACCGCAGCAATTGAATTTTTTAACACTTTTAGATGAACTGTAATGATTAACAATTCAATAATAATAAAGCTTGTAATATATCACTCTATCTATCTAATTTTAGTTTTAAACCCAATTAAGGACGCCGTCATTTAAAGTGAGATCATTCGGGGGGGCCGGTATATTTTCTTTAGGGACAGTTCTGTACAGTATGGTGAATTGTTTGAGCCTCAAGTTTACAGTTGCACAGAGAGGAGTCTGTCCAACCACAAAGATATCTGTGCTGTGCACACCTACCATGGCCAGTGCGTGTTTAATTGAGCTTTCACCGATCGCTTTTCGAAAGTTTTTTATTTTAGTTCCTGTAAAATATCGCCAACGAATCCGACCATATCACTGTAGGTACGTATAAAATGCCCAAATGCTTTGTGTCATTATTAAATTAAGCTAAGTACACGTGCGTAAACGCACGCATACATGATAAAAAACGTCTGCGATAGAAATGTGAATTACCAATGTTGTAGTTTATTTGAAGCAAAGTAATAAAAATATTCGATTTTTCAACTTTGTCAGCAGCGACTTGACCGTAGCGTAGCAACTTGACCGAACATGTCTCCGATTTTAAATAACATCTGGCACGAGATTCTAGCAACATTGCACCAAAATGTAACAGACGTAACCGTACTACGGATGCTCCGATAACGGTGCAGATAGTTCCATCAATCTTCCACGACATTGTATCGTCTGTATTCGAAAACCCGACTTGGGTTTATTAAATCCTTATCATTTAGATGCTACAGTAGTAAGGCAAACTAAATGGCTTTTATGCAATAAGTATCTAAAATATTTAAAGCACATAACTTCATAAAGATTTACAAACGAATACCTTCACACTAATTTCATTTTGGACATGTATAAACGCGCAATAAAATCACGTTTTACACATTTGGCAATAAGTATTTAGGCTCACAAGCGACAAAGCAGAACCAAATAGTAACCGGTTTCTACCCCTATACTCATAACCCTCATGTAAAAGTACGCCGCGTGCATATTCACGTGAGTTACATCGATGTGAACGCGCTCGCAAATCACTAGTGTGGGGCTGTTAGTGAATTGCTATTTAAATAATTTGATTTTATGTTTAATTGTAATTAGCGGCCCACCCCAGTGAATATATAATCAATAACCTAAAACTTTGCCGAAGAATCAAGTTATTCAACAGTGAGACGACCATTACACGCTGATATAAGCGTCATGCAAAATAAATGCAATGTATGGCAGTCCCCTAAATTCATCTCTCAACCATCAGTCTCTGCATTACACGTTCATTCAAAGCGTTGGACCTAAGTTGGACTAACATGTAACGACCGCATGATTTTGTTCTCGAGGAATTTAAGTTATAATCACTGTTACTCTGACACTTCTTATTACTCACTGAAATATGTGTTCATTTCTATATCCTGTAAACAAAGTTTTGCGTTATTGAATGTATTTTTGATATTTTTTTAACTGATATTTATAGAGATTCCAAAAATCCTTTCTTAGTGATTACCTACAGCATCCTTTTTTTCCGTAACAACTTTACAATTTGACAACCCTTTTAAACCCTTTAAGAGTTGACTTTTCTAAACCGAAAAAATACAAGTTCAATAAGTTACTGGATAGTTTATGGACACAAAGTTTAGAGTTCTTAAGTGAATTTTTTCAGTCAGTTTACATATATGTACATGCATAGTACCATCTGCTCGGTATACGTTATTTCGCCCTTGCCGGTAAGTGTTGCAACGAATTTTATTAGATTGTTGTCACTTTCGGATCCTAGCATTGCTATGAATCTCGTTAAAAAAATATATAATATATTGTGAGAATATGACTTCAGTCGGTCAACCGAAGATCCATTCTAAATAGTGGAGAAAGAATTGCTGAAATCGGACGAGTAGTTTTGGAGATTACCTCCTACATCGAAAATTATAAATTTTACCTCTTTATGATGTTAGTTGAGATAAATAAAGTATTCGTAACAAACAACAACGGTAAGTGTTTAAAGTAGGCTCTGCCAGAAAACTCGCTTCGTTGGTCTTGTTTGCAAGCTCACGCCCCCTGCTTTATAGAATGGGTAGAACCGAGTTATACCATGAAAAATTTCCCAATGTACCGATATAGACCAGTAATTTTCAAACTGATATAAAAAAATAAATATTATTAAATCTCTTTGCTGTATCGAAATAACAGTATACCTATATACTTATATAATATATCCATAACTCGTAATTATATCAATTAGATAAAAAATATTTTGACCTTTTTAACATTTTATTTCTGTATCTGAACTTTCTGTTTCTAATAAGATAGTTAAATAATGAAATGGAATACATGGAACATTTCCTAGTACTTATTCTGCCCAACGGTAATACAGCTTCATTATAAAATCAGTTTAACGTAATAATTTAATTTGTTATTTACAATAACAAATTATTAAGTAAAACATTGTGTAAATCTCTGATTCTAATCATCACCATTAATTTATCATTCAATAATCATTTTTCGTCCCCACTTAGGTATGTTGTAATAACATTAAAATTTCTTAACATTAAAAAAAACGTACGCAACTCATCAAACTCAATCAGCAATCGTTACGCAAAAGTTCATTAAACTATATTCATCGGACAACAAAGTTTTCTGAAGCACTCATTCGCTACAAGATATGTAAAACAGATGTTTTATGTGGCACAAAACCTTTCTAGCAAACAAACTGTGCAACTCAATCTACGGGTCCCACTCAATCTGCTGAGCTACTCAATCAAGTGGATTGAACCGTCGGACGGCTAACGGCGAATACGTTCCGTTCGTAACGAATGTATTGTTCTCTTAGTGATAAAATAAAAAGAACAGGCTAATAACTACTCTACTGCACCGTAGGAATTGGTCTGATGAACGAGCACTGCACTTCTAATAGCAATACAGTTTTCTCATCTCGCTAGTCTCGCTACATGAAAGTTTTGAAATAAAAAATAATAAAGATTGAAGTAAAGTGTAATACACAGTGCACAGTCGTTAATTAATGTTATGATTTCCGGTAAAATAAAAAAGGATTTTTTAAATTGAGATATAATATCAGCCTGTCTTTTCAATGTTGAAATTGTAATAATGTAAGAATGTAAATAAAGATAGTTCGATTTCTCATAAATTCTTACATTATATGTAGTAGTTTTTATGTTTATACTAGGTGACCTGGCGAACTTCGTACCACCTCGGAATCAATAAATGTGTTAACTTATCAGCTGAATTCAGTTTTTTATTAAAAATACACAAAAGGAATGAAGTTCAATAAAAGTACAAAAATCAAAATGAAATGTATTTTAATAACATTGAAATCACCTTGTCGAGGTTGAGACGAACAAAAAAAATTCATCGAAATCAGTTAATCCGTGGCTGGGATATCATTAAAAAAGCCATTACATACAAAATGTATGAGACAATGAATTTTCTTCATAATTTTCTTTTTAGTAAATTTTTCCGATGTTTTAATAGTTATTCTGCTATTTGGAGTGGAGATAACTCCAACAAATCAAAGAACATAGAAATCGGTCCAGCCGTTCTCGAATTATAAATGGTGTAACTAACTCGACTTTGTTTTATATATACAGATATATAACAATGGTTTAATTTTTATTACAATGTGGGTATATATTTTTTATAGAAATGCATCTAATAATATTGTTATTTAGTCACTATTTCACTGAAAAAAGTATGTACACTGTGTTAAACAAATGTTGCACTGATCAAATTTAATAACACGAGTAATATACATACATAGGTAGATATGAGATGAGATATGTATTATTTAGAACAGTACGGAAGTTTTTTTATGCTTACATACATAATATGTTCTACGTTACTGTTACTTTTTACTGTTTCATATTCCTAACTTTATGCCATTTTTCATTTTTATGGTGGACAGAGGATCAATTTGCAATAAAATCACGCATCCGTCGACTTGATAGATTAATTTGACGTCCGGATTGTATGTTCTAATCGATATTTTGTTTTTAGTGAAATTTAATGTATATTATTAACCGATTTAAAAGAAGGAAGAGGTTCTTATTGTGGTTGTATTTTTTTTGTTTTTATTTTTATGTTTGTTAGCTCAGAACTCCGTGATTTATGAACCGATTTGGAAAATTCTTTTTTTATTTAAAAGGATACACTTCCAGGTTGACCCCATTTAAATGTCACTGATATTGGTGCTCGGGCTTCGAAGATACACTAAATAACACCAAATACCGCGAACTGGTAAACCTTTATTTATTTATATCGATGATTCTCTTGTATGTCATTGCGTTACAAAATTAGAAAAGAAGTTAATTGTAGACTTTAATTAGGCCAATGACACTCAAAAGGCAGAAATTAAAAAATTTTGAATAAAAACATTAAACCAGTTTCAAAAAAAAAAACACCGAAAATTGCGAAACAGCTATCCTTTACTAATCCAAACTTAAGTACAAAAATAACTAAATTTGAGTTATTGAAGTTGGTGCCAAATCAATGTGCAACAACAGAAAGATTATTAGCTTACTAGATTTGGCACCGACTTCATATATTTATTTCAATTTATTGTTCAACATAATTTCCGTTCCGTTCCGTTCGCTAAAACCTCTAATCCGACACGACAAGTTCACTTTTTATTAATAATAACTAAAGTAGTATTTATGGGTATATAAATAATATATAAATATGGGTATTTGTATCGTATTTAACCATCTATAAAGTTATTTTTGTACTTAAGTTTTGATTAGTAAAGGATAGTTATTTCGTACTTTTCAGTGTTTTTTAAAAGTCGGTTTAATTTCTTTATTAAATTTTTTTAGTAGGTTTTTTTTCAAATTTGGTACATTTTAAATGAAATAGCTACAGTGACTGTGTTTACAAAACCATGCTGTGTTTACGTGTTTTAATCCGATTGCTGACTAGTGAAGCGGAGGATCCAATCACTTTTTTTATTAACCCTCATTAATATTGATTGTCCTGAAGCTTTCATGTGAATACAGTACAATTGAAAACCATTTTACGGTAAATTGTCACAACTGATCTCTGTCAAAAGAGCAACAAGTATATTCCTAAAAATATCGTATGTATTACATAAGTAAGTATCCTCTTTGACTACCCCGTTAGGGAGCGAGAGAATATGTATGTATGTATGTAAGTATATGTGTAATAGGTATTTAAAGGGTGTCCCAAAGTCGACGCAGGATTTGAATTTTGTGCCATTTGTACGGTAAAGAAAAAAAGAAAGCCCAATAAAAAAAGACAGCGTGACAGCTGACTGTTCAGGGTTAATAAAAATGAAGTACTATACGAAAGAACGGCACGTTTTCATTCTTGAACAATATTTTAAAAATAATGACGTTTTGGCATCAACCGTTCGCAATTTTCGCACAGTGTGGTCGGAATATTAATTTAACTTCAGCAACTGTGAAGAGATTATTTGAAAAATTCAGGGAGAGCCTTTAGACTATTTTTTGGAAATTTTTGAAGTGTCAGGTTTACGCTCACAAATCTACGACCACCCTAGCCTTGAAGGAGTAAATTGAGCGCTGTATCAATGAAATTCGGCCGCATTTAATCAAAAAAATTCGGCAAAATAGTGCGTATGTGCTGAAAAAGCCGTGGACACCAGATATGTTATTCCATATCATAACCCTATACAGTATACTTTTTAAAACAATAAAAAAAATACAATTTCTATTAAAAACTTGTATTTTCCATGAAAATCACTGCTTGCGTAATTTTGGGACACCCATTAGAATATTAATGATGAAATTATTCATTTGAACTTTCTTTTCAAATATTTGTATCCTAACATTTTTTAAATGACAATTAAAATCCTCTTATTACAAAAAGTATAGTATAAATAACTCAATAATCAAGAATCATGATTTATTAAGTGTTTACTTATGCAACTTAAAACTTACTTATGCATAAGTATGCAAGCGAATTCAAATAGTATACAGTCAGACAACAATATTCAATTTGTGGAAACAGCATATAACCACAATCTACGCGCATTCACGCCTTCAAATAAGTACCGTCACGTTCGATAACCGCATTGGTGCGTGCAGCGTATCACAAACAGTACAATTAGATATGGATTCGACAGGTGACAGGTAAATTATGTGGTTAATTACTAATTATCTGAAAGGTAATTATGATAATAATTACCTAACTGTTAATTTTTGTGGTACATAAATATACCCTTACTACTAAGTATTGAACCCAGCATTAGTACACTATAGTCATCATACTAATACTGATTACAACTCTTCGCTGGATACTATTTTCGTGCAATAAAAGTACAAACGTAGTAACATGTTTTATGGATGTAAAGAAACATTGTGAAATACTACTTTCAGGGCATTTTCTTATCTCAATGTAAGTCTAAGAACTAAAAGTTAAAAGCTAGTATTGTAATATTAAATATAAGACTAGAAAAGACTATACAATACACAAAATTCTGTTAAAAAATCTGTAGATAATATGAGTCGATAAATTAATTTAGAACTTTTTGATCAGAATTAAAAGTAAGAAGTAACATATTGTACGTTATTTTCGACACATTAACAGGACAAAATTAAATCATTTACGTCCATTTATTACCTAATGATGATCATGTCAGGTGATGAGCTTTATTCGTATGAACACAACATCGACCATATGTACGTGAGTCCATACATATCAAATGAATCGTGCATCGCTATAGGTTTCAAGGTATATTCTACTTTTACCGTTAAATATTATGCGTTAAATAGCAAATCTTACGGGTTTAATCTGTTATTGAATATATAGTAAGTATAGTACCTGTTCTAACACTATTCTTTTTTCGCTGGTTCATCACGACATTATTATGAACTTATTTCTTTTTTTTTTCCCTTTGTTTTGGCTTCGCAGATTGCATTTAGTCATTGATCAAGTAAATATGAGTCAAAGAGGGAAACGAAGTTTCCCGCCCTTTTTCTTTTCTTCTTCTTCCTTTATGACATGGCGCACAGTTTAGCGTATTTGCCAATGTCACGTATTAATAAGTAGAATCCATAGTGTAGAATCACAAGTAAATCAGTTTATTCTTAGCGTAAAACTCCTCCAGTAAAGTGATAGTAGGCTTTACTGAAGTTACAAAGGACTTCTTGGAAGAGCGTGAATAGTTCAGCTACACATGTTTATTTAGATCACCTCCATTCTTGTCACTTATACAGAACTTTAAAACACAATATACTATCACTGTTGTACTTTAAAACTCCTAAAAATGTAAAAAATAGAAAATCTAAATAAAACCTCAATTCTTCCGTTCCCGCCAAAAAGTCCATTAACTTATTGTGTATTGTAACAACGTAACTACGCATTGCCTTTAACGTACGTTTTAGTATTAAAATTTTTTTGCTATTAAGTTTCACTTTTTTTGTCACAAATGTTGTCGTAATCACTTAAGTAGAGTGCCATTTGTATTCTTGCAAATAAATTGAATTTGTGTTTTATTTCTACCGTACAATCAATCGGACACCTATTAATTAAAATAAAATGAAAGTAACATTTCTGTGTATTAATGAGTTTAGTTAACTTGTAAACGAAGATTTTATTGTTATTTTTTACTACCTCATTGTAACAGTGAAGGTTATATGAAAATCTACGTTATTGTCGAATTGTAGAGAAAACAGAAACAGGTCAATATTACAAAACTACATGGCTTTTTTTCTTAGATACTCCTCGTCTTGAACAATCCCTTGATACATTTTCCCAATATTTCCAATATCTATTCTTACCTCAAGCTGTTTTAATATTAGATAAGTACTCCATTCAATATATAAGGTTGGATGGTATTAAGTTATTTCACTTATTTAAAGTTATGCAGGAAAAGCTATAAACTCAAAGCTAAAGTGTATTTTCATACTTATCTAATATTGAAACTGCTCGACAAGACAGTCACCTTATCAAGTGTTTATAAAATACGATATATGTATGAATATTACATTAAGTTTCTTATCCACCTATATGTGTGTGGTACCGAGCCGGCCTTAATCCAAACATACGTTTTCCACGTCTGTAATTTGTCAGATTATACGAGTATACTATCGAATATTGCAAAAGGACCAATCAATTAGCAGGGAAACGGATATTAAATGGTACAGTACGTAAGCATGATGTATATGCATCTATATTCTAATCGATACAGTGACTTGACTATTACAGGAAAGAAAAAAAACATACTTTTGACAAATATTGCGAATCGTGGGTTTTTTATGGTTTCTATTTCATTAATAAACATATTCAATAAGTAATAAACTTAGTGTTGCTTCTGTGTTTCATACAATCACTGAAGTATGTAATGTTGCGTGCGGTCACTTACTGAATGTGGGATGTAGCGGGATCTATGGCGAGCATCTCCGTGATTCAGATTAGACCACCTTATTACAATAGCCTCGATCAACGCACAAACCTGCTTATCGAAGCACAAAGACGCTCACTATGGATCGCATTACATCACACATCCAGCAGGAGACATCAGCAGTAGGAGATGGCTGTAAGGTCGCGTAGTAGAGCATGGCTCGTCTCATTCTCACAATTTATGTGAAGATACCTTTCTCTTGTAATCAGTACAGACTGTTACCAGTTACGGATTTAGTTTAGAGGCCTATCTGCTCGCTAACTTTACAATACAATTACTAGATGTATTTAACAACTGTGCAAGGACCAATTATGCGTACACTTTCGTCTGCCGGAGTACTGAATACGTAATTCCATCCCGCTTGCACGAGCTATCATTTATCATTAAAGTTAATTATCTCTAATGTCTCAGTCCATTCAACTAATTAGCCGTCTCCAAAAAATCGAGGATAATTGCGAAGAGCGATTGCCAGGATTTCTTTCCTCGAGAGACTACTCTCTGATAAATTAGGCACCTTCGTTATTCCCGGCCTTTCTTTCTAACGCATTTCTTTGTGATCTATAGCAAGTTTAGTTGCAACAAAAAGGACAATATGAAACTATGTTACTTTATTTTGACGGAAAAGTTAATTTATCTTCCATTAACTTACATGCTAGTTTACGACTTGGTCGTTCAAACCGACAAAATAAATTTGGAAAATATTTTGACTTCTAAAACCAAGTTAGTGATTTAATTGATCAGCCTTGTGCGAACTCATTAAAAAAATGTAAAAAACTTTTTACCTTATCAAAATAAATACTGCAATCAAATATTCGCGACCTTGTGCGAGATCTATCTGCATTGCTACCACCATCTTACTCGCTAATCATGCCGCCAAACAGCCGGTGCTTGTACTGTTGTGTTCCGGTGTGCAGGCTAAGACAGTAGGTGGAATATCTGACAGAAGAGGTACAATAACATAGTCCTCAGAGTTTATAAGATATTTACATTACAGGTTGTAAATATTTTAGAAACTCTGAGGACTGATGGTAAGTATTACAGAATGCTTTGTTATTCTTCATATTGTAAATGTCCATGAGTCTTAATCCACATACCATTAGTTGGACTGTCTATTCGTTTGTCTTCTACGTAGTATAAAAAAGGATACAGATTTAAAGAAACAAAAAGAAAAAAATAGAAGATATAGAAGACTAAAATAAATGTTTATTTTGCTATTGTATTTTTTGGCAGTTAAGTATTTCGTTTCTAATACTTATTGTATAACAAGGAATAAATAATTCCAGGATGATATCTAAAAAAAGCTTACAGCAAAAATTGAGAGCAGGTGAAAAATTTTTTATTTAATAAATATTATCATGCCGATATTTTCCAAACCACACTGATACTCATATTTTCGAATCACATGGGAGATTACGACTGAAATCTTATCACACAAGGAAGACTGGTCGTGACCCAGTATGTTATTGTAGTTGAACCCATGTTATTATGTGTTGATGGTCAAAAACATCATTATTCTCAAGCTTTTGCTTTGTTTTTGTAATTTGAATAGTTTACTTTACTTTGTCTACTTTATAAAAAGTATTTTGAGTGTGTATTTTATACACAGTCTATGACTATACATCCTATTGATTATAACTATCTCGAATAATCACTTGCCAATTGATCTCTCAAAGACCTGGCCTCGGTTTCTATTGCTTCTTTTTCTGAATAATTTAATTATTTTTTCTACGTGATATATTTTAATCATGAAAGTACGAAGAAAAAATATATTAAACTATTCTGTCTCAGTCACGAAATATGCAGACTTAAAGAATACGAGGGAGCATTTTTACATAAAATTTTAAACAATAAGATATGAATGTCAAAAATGATAGATCATCTAAAGCTTCCACTTTAGTAGACCTTAATACCTTTCAATTTGACCCCCATGTGTCCAACAATACTTAAAGGCTTTAAAAAATCAGATTTGAGACAAAATTCCTTAAGTGTACCTGAACTGTTACGAGTAAGTCTAGGATCGCGATTTTTTGTTGAAGTAAATCAATATTTTACCTTATGTATATACTACAATATCGCTTGGAGCAAATATCTTTAAGGTTGCCGAACCAAAATATTTCTCCTAAATTTCATTTCGAAAAAAAAAGCATCCTACAACATTCGTCTGAAATCGGATTATTACTATAATTTAACAAAAACCTGTATAACTCTAGAAATACTGAATATTGCTGTGTATATTATACACATGAGTATCAAATCGATATGTATTGAGGTCCCCAGTCACTCTGCTTTCGATAATCTGCTCTCCTCGATACAGCCTGTAAAATATCATAAAATCATTTTCCATTTCGAGTAAACAGAGAATCAAGGTACATTAAAATCATACTTTGACACCGTATTTGGCAGAAAGTATTCAAGCTAACAGGCTTATTCCTTAAAGCAGTACCCCTTAGCTGACTTTAACATGCGCGGAAATACAAGCTTTAAAGGAATTAAACCTAAAAGTTCGGAAAAAAAGAGATCTTGAATGAAACGAATGTTCAAGGTCAGATCCGAATTACGGTCGAGTACAGGAGCGAAAGAAAAAATGATGACACCCGTTGAGAAAACGTACTACTTCAGGATTTTATTCTTAATTATACTTATTTCTTATCTATTTATAATTTCGTTATTAACATTTAGTATGAAAGATATTACTGAAATTGTACGTGTAATATAGCATAGCATTATAATTAATAAATTAGCCCGTAACTACAATATTTTATTTTGAAATAATATTAATAAATAGTTTATTAATATTATTTCAAAATTATGAGCTAGTTCATTATAATGTTAACTTTGTAGAGCTTTTGGTAATGACCTACCAATGTAATAAACGGTGGCTATGTCAAACTCGTATTTAATACATAGGCAATTATAACTCTCGTTTCATTTACATTGACGTAAAGAGTAAGAGATAACAGGACAGATTTACGCCACAGCAAAAAGTTTAAATTTTTTATGGGTATACGGAATATATTAGGTAAGAACATTTTGGGGCTATATTTGAGTAGCAGTGGCTTTGAAAGCTATCAGGCAGCAAAGGTGCTCAAAAATTAAGGGTCAACACGTTAACGAGTAGCACTGTATCTATTTGTGGCGTAGTTTTGGTGCGATTTGTTCCTTTTTATAACCGTTGCTAGTTGTGTCCGTCAATTTTAATTGTACTAAAGGTGCTGATAATAAAATTTCTTGATGAATCGTTAAAATATTAACAAATGCATATGTGTACATTTTATCACAAGGATAAAAAGTCGCTATTGTAATTACTTCCGAAAATATTATAACCATAATACTATAATTTCGCGTCACTTCTCTTTCTGGTCGTATATACAGCTTCAAAGCACAACAAACAGACAATATTTTTAACAATAAGTAGGTATATGTGTTATAGATAACCAAACAGAACGGTTTTAAGTAGGTTACTAGCACGTCATCGTAATCATCCTCATCGTCTAACAAATAAATGTCTAACAAATGTTAGACGATGTATTTTATTGTAATAAATGTTTCAATATATAAATATTCAATTCGATTGAATATGTAAGTATTGAAATATTTATTACGATTAATTAACATCGATTACGTAAGTTACAATAAATATTAAGTTATTACATAGACGGAATTATTAGATAATATGTTGACAACTCATAACATAGTAGTTGTAACATATTAAACAGTACTTATTGTTAAATCGTCTCTAGGGCAGTTGTGCAAATCAGAGTTTGCACTACAAACATTGCCTAATTATTTATTCTACGTTATTGTTCAGAGACTAACAATTAGATATAATTATAAATTATATAATGTATAAAGCCAATGAAGACCAAGTCTACTTACGAAGATCAAATAGTCAAGAGTGTTAGCTGACGCAAATGTCCAGATAACTCGCATACTTAGGCGAAAATGTGTGAGGAGAATGATGAGATTTGAGGTGGTGAAAGAAATAAGTAAATACTGTGAAGCTTGGAGCTCCGTCCTCTCTGACTATCCCGTTAAGGATATAGCGTGAAAATTTGTGTATGTATTATAAAGCATACGGCATTATTATATGGGTATACTCGTATTACGTAAGTATTATAACTTAGAAATAAACGTAAGAAATATATTTTTATTGCATTGACGAAATCCTCTTACAAAATCTATTTTGTATGATGTCATCTTGATGTCGTAATCAAATTTCATTCCCCTCTTTTTTATGTTCTTACTGTCATATAATTTTATTTTATCCACTCCCAAAGAAAAACTATTTCTTACCTCATAATATGAAATGACTTCCCACCGCACTGTCTCGTACTTACTTTACTTAAGACAGCAATCCGTGGTCATAGAGTGAAATGAAAATTAATGGTGGCCGAGAGTATTTTTTCGTGTTGGTTTGAGTACTCACCATTACTTCCGTTTTTGGCGCGGAACCCTCATTTATTATGTAAGTTGGTAAAATGAAATACGTAAAATGCAGATGGCATAGTGAAACAAGCTTATTTCAGTCCGAAAGTAAGTAAGTCCCTTGTTACGTCGTGTTAACGTTTGCTTTCATCTCAAAGAAAGATCAATTATTCAAATTCATTGTTATACAAAGGAAACGAAACATTTACAAGAGAGATTTTTCCTTAACTTATTCTATGACACGCTCGGGTGGGCTTTCTTACACAATTATTATCTTCTGACTTGTATTTTGTTAATAAAAAATATTATAGAACAGCTATTCTAAGACGAGATAGGTTCGATATTATGAGACTTAAATTTTTTATCCATATTTAACTTGAATTCTGTAAAATTATTGTTATAAAGTATTTAATTAAATATTGTAAATGTAATATTCCTATTATATAGAAATTACCATAATGGCTAATTTAAAATGCACTTATACATCTTGGCATATTATTTTGTTAAGTAATGTTACATAACCAGAAAACTTAGACAAAATTATGCCTAATCTATTAATAAATGCCTAATCTTTGAAATATAAAATAAATTTGGGCTTGATAAAATTTAATTGTGGTACAAGATAAAACGAAGAAACATCGATCTCAAAATTTTATTGCCATTTTTCTTGACTCGATCTAATTGGATTGATGGAGCGGTTCTCGCAAATCTGTCAAGCAGAGATAATGAACGAGCGACAAAACGATCTTTTATCTACGGAGAGAACTATTCTCTTTGTGTATATTTGGCAACCTAAAACCAACATTTCTACCTAAGAAAACAAAAATTTTGCGAGTAATGATTGTCAAGGAACTTTTCAATACTCAATTGTCGTTAGTATATTTCCTTTTCATGTTAAGAAAAAGGAGACTAAAATTCACATTCATAGTAATCCTATAACAGTACACATTTTAATGCAGTACACTAGTAACGAGATTCAAAATGAAGACAATTTCTTGCGACCTTAATCTTAAAATCGATGAAGTACAAACTTTACTAATGTATCATGTACTATGCATTAGGATCGCGCCATATCTACTTACATATTAGTATGTGTATTTTGAAGTACAAACACTACCAACGCGTCATGTAGTGTGGGCAAAAACCGCATGTCTACTATTTACGTATTAGTATGTATATTTTGAAGTACAGACGCTACTAATATGTCATGTAGTGTGCACAAGAACCGTGTATCTACGTATATATTTTTGCTCATACAAATCTCAATTGTTTCTAGTACCTTTACAGTGACAGGATGAAATTAGGGGACCGTAAACATACGTGATCTGGAGCTTTGTTTGCCCATCCTCTCTCCTGTATGAGCTTGACGCGAGCTCTTTCAGGACTTGATGAAATACAAACTGTGTCACTAGAGATGCCTACTACCAAAATTTGGGCAATGTTTGTTTGACAATAGAACCATCTCGTCGTTGAAATATATAAATATAAGTTGTAGTTGAAATATAAATCAGGTTTACATAATATTTCATTGAAAATAAATAAAATAACTAAAGTAGATTTGACGTACAAAAATACCTTGTAATTGGGTTTACTTGAATAAATTGATTTGACTTTGACTTTGAAAATGAAATTAAGGAATACACCTACTTGAATTCGAGAATTTAAAGTATGTACTATGTGCATAGTTCCCCGCAGCTGTAATGAAGATGTTATTTTTTACATACAGAAGTAATATCACCTCTTAATTATTTTATTTTAACAATATTTTTCTTAATTACACGTTATACATCGAACTAGTGAAATTATTTGAAAAACAAGGAAGACCAAGGCTGACTTATGAAGATCAAATAGCTAGAGTGTTAGTCGATGGAAATGTCAAAAGCACTCGCATACCTAGGCGAAAATGTGTGAGGAGAATGCTGAGATTTGAGGAAGCGAAAAAAGTATGTAAGAATCGCGACACTTGGCGCTCCGTCCTCTCTGACTATCTCGTTGTGGATACGGCGTGAGGATATGTATGTATGTATTTGAAAAACAAAATATTTTGGAAGCGCTTTAGATTGTTACCGTATTAAAAGAAGATTGAGGAATTAGTAGAATGATAGTAAAATAAGTAATTAACGTCCTAATAAATTTTATAACGGGTAATAACGAAAATCAATAGGTACTCTTTTTTTAAACATGTTTGAAAAATACATAAAATTGCTTACATTTTGGATTGACTGTTATTGAATAATTGAATGACACAGTTACTAAAAAAGCCATTTCCAATAAGTTCTCAAATTTTAAAAATTCGTTCGTCAAGATTTAACACTTTTCAAACATTACAATTATATAATCTAAAATTATATTTTAATTTATAATTTTTAAGTTTTTACGTAACTATAAATTATGTATGACATAAAAGCAACAAAAAATTAATTATGACATAGACAAGTTTTTTTAATGTATTGAAATATTGACAATTTTATTACGTTATTAGCCTCAGCCTCGGACCAAGAACCTTGGTCCGCGGCCTCATATGAAATTTGTTTTTAATATTTCTTAAACAAGTGAAGTTCCCTTTAATAACATAACATTTGTTTGCTTTAATGATTGGATCTGCTATTAGTACCTATTTGCCGCTCACGGACTCAATATATTTATTACATTTAGTCATCTTAGACATTGTCCCGCGCGTTATGATTTATACACTTACTCATCTAACCTACCCAAAGAGAGTAATTTCATAAGTCGGATACCGATTTATACTTACCTAACCTAACCTACCCAAAGAGAGTGTTCTCATAAGGCGGATTCCGACCTGGCGTTTCGCCCGGCCGCTGCCGTGGCACGCTCGCTACGCTCGCTCGGCTCGCGCGTTGTGGTTTATACACTTACCTAACCTAACCTACCCATAGAGAGTATTCTTATAAGGTGAATTCCGAACTGACGTTTCGCCGGCCGCTGCCGCGGCACGCTCACTTCGCTCGCTCGGCTCGCGCGTTGTGGTTTATACACTTACCTAACCTAACCTAACCTACCCAAAGAGAGTGTTATCATAAGGCGGATTCAGTTTATACACTTACCTAACCTAATGTAACCTACCCAAAGATAGTGTTTTCATAACGCGGATTCCATTCTGTATTAAATTCACTAACAACGTAAAAGACATTGGCTGTAAAAGTATATAGTTCCATTGCCTTCAAAAAATTAGACAATCATAAAAATAATGTCTATTATTAAAAAAATAATATTACATCGAAAAAACTGTCAGTTACAAAAGTTTATGAAATTAATATCTTAAAATGTTAAATCCCGTAATCTAAAACTATAAAATCTTATATACTTGCAGTAAGTGTCGTTCCCGTTCCTCATAATAGGAAACCATGAACAATATGTGTATGCAAGTGATAAAACACGTAATAGTTGCAACTTGATATAGAAATTACAAAATTATTATCTTAAAAAATGTTATCGTGTAAAGTGATGCGTTAAATCTTAAATACTTATAATGGTCGTCTTGTGCTATGAATATATCATCATTTTATTTAATTTTACAAAATTTTACTAAGTGGGAAACAATCTAAACCTTAGCCCGACAATCTTTATTCGAGGTAGTTTATTTGAGGCTGGGTTGAATTTAAATATTTTCAAAATTGCTGTATAATTTGGGAATGTTTTATGTTTGCGTCAGCCTGAATACAATGGACTAGACTGAATAAGGGTCGATCACAAGTCGTGGAGAATTATTCTATTACCTAATACTTCTTCGGAATTATGAGCATCTACTTACCATATTCACTTAAGATTTAAAAGAAAAATAAATAATAAAGTTTTGAGTTGTGTTTCTTATACTTTACGTTAGTAACTAATTAATATGTGCTTAAACTGTGTTAATTTTTTTTTAATGCGGAATATCTATTGCAGTAGGTTTTTCATTTATCATAATTTTCTTCTCAAGTAAAGGCAACTAGGTAACGTCGCGGCACTTCCGTAGCACATGATTTGCATAATAACGGAACTAAGTGTTCCATACTTGAATAAAGATCGAATATGAATCATTCCACTCAGTCTTAGAGTCTTTTTTACTTAAGCATGCCATTTAAATTACTGTGTTCGATCAATTTTCGCGTTTACTTATTTGAATATGTTAAGTAGTTAACTTTATGAAATGTTTATAAGTAATATTAATAACAGCAGTAGTGTTAATAACGTTTCATTTTACCTCATAAGTAAAATATCTTTATACTTTAGAGTTTAAGATACTATTAAAATTAAGACATTTATTCACGCAGAGAAAAAGCAATAATAAAACAAAAAATGTAAAAAACCCCGACATATGAAAACCCGTAAATAAAGAAAATAAAACTCAACACAGAATAGGTAGGTACTAAGGTAGCAGCTACCTACCCTCGTAACGAAGCAACAATACCAACTACCTATTCCGTATTGAGCTTTATTTCATTAATATATACTTAGTGGGCTCCCGACGCCTTAAGTATAAAAAACAGAAATTGTTTTTTACTTCTAACGAGTTTTTATGTGTCGGAGTTTTTCAAATTTTAAATTTAACTTTTATTTCAAGGTTTTTATGAGTAATAATTTGAACTTTTATTTTATTTCTTTGGTCAATGGTGCTTTTGATTGCGGTACATTGCAATTTAACACTACCTAATTTGAAATATATCTAGTGATAATGTTAAATTTTCATTTATAGCCTTTCACCAAAAAGGAAAATTGATGACAGTCTTCGGATCGGCTGACCCGATGTTCAACACATAGCTAAGAATCACCGCAATTATCTCAGTTTAACTAGCTTTCTATTAAAAAGGCCGCATCCGAATCAGTCCATCTGTTTGGGATCTATAGACAGATACACAGATACACACGTTAAATTTATAACAATCCTCTATTTGCGTCGGGAGGTAAAAACTGAAGTGTTTATATGTACATAAGCCCTTATTATAAATTAGACGTGTGTACTGACTACTGCATGTTGAGTGTCTGTTCGTATATATCTGACTAAGATGAAGCCAATGGGATACTTTATCGATCTGTATTTTTGGTTTCTTTGTTATATATATATGGCTGTTTAGTTTAGAATCTACAGGCTAAATGGCTCATATGATTTGAGTAAGCGACGTATAATTAAAATTGTGAAAGCCCAGCGAGTAACATAGGATACGCGACCTTAACATAAATCCAACACAGCTGTTGTTCCAAGATGATAATTTAGGTACTTTTTGTTTATCCTCTCTTGATACGAGTAATCAACTAAAATAACAGATGAGTATATGATTGTAGTTGTTTTTGTAAAACAGATTGGTGTAGTTTTTTTCATGCCATCCGCCAATTTGACTTAAAGACTATCGTCGTTTAAGGATAGCTGGACCAGTAGCTTTATGTGCCGCTTGATACAAATATCTTATTAACTTAGTAGATGACTACGTGCAATGTTACTTAACTCTATTACGAACGATACCAAACAATAAACCAACTTTTTAATAAGCAAACAGTTCACCAGATGATAAGTGAACTGAGTGGCCCTTGGAAATGTACAATTCAAGGCTAAGAAAGCACTTCAAATTACAGATGCGTTGGCAACCCTGAAAACTGAGATGTAGTGTCTCCACAACAGAACACAACAGTGCAAGCAGTGCTGTTTAACACGGGGTTCAGCTAGTAAGATGATGGTAGCGATCCTATCGAACACCGCACAAGGCCTTATCAACAGCCTACAGTGGTGACCGGGATCACATACTGTGGTGGTCCGGTGGTTATCTTCTATTGGTTGAAGATTACCCGGCAGCCGTTTTTACGATAACAAACCAACTGCTTGATACGTTCATGGCTAGCCTCGACAGACAACTGATTCAACGTGCGTGCAACCTCGCAGGTCATTTCAGCTGCATTAGTTGTTCCGACCTTCGTTTCTATTGATCGCTACGCGCTCTTATTAACAAAAATATCTGAAAACACGGGAATTTAACGCGATTTCATATTATTTACGCTTGACGTTTCGGCCGATTTGCATCGGTCGTGGTCTCAACTAAACTGTCGCAGCAAGGTTTACTCCGTATCCGAGGCAGATTTTATATCATCTACCCTCGATATTTGTAAATAATTGTTAAGATCCTACATACAACACTCACGGTATCCACATACATAACCGGATGTGAAAAACGAGGTTTTAACATTTGAATCACAGGATTTCCAGCTGTTGATAAATTGTATCCGTTTTCTTAATTTAAAATTTTGTGTCTTAATTACAATTGCTTCACGCACGACTCTTGAAAGTGGCGATCGGTGAAAGCCTATAGGCGATGAAATTCTAACCAGTGATTAGTATCGGGTTGGAGAAGATGTTACGCTATAGGTGATTTGGTTGTTTGCTGGTTTTTTACAGCTGCAATGTGTTCCTTAATCCTTTCAGCGATAGTCTGCTTCGTTTGTCCAATGTATGAGCTGCCGCAATTGCAACTATTTTCTAGACATCTGATGTCTGCAACGGCAAAACATCCCTCGGTGTGCCCGCTATTTTGTTCACCTTAATTCCTGGTGTGTACACGGTACGGATGACAGTACTTTTTTAATATTGATCCTATTTTGTCCGTCACTCCTTTCACATAAGGCGTTTAGGCGGGTTTTCTGCTCACGTCCGGATGTCTGTACCTTTTTTAGACCGCCTCATTTCGTAGGTTCATCTGACATCCGTTCTTTATCAGTACCTCCTGAACATAATCGAGCACTTACTCCATATATTCAGAGTCGCACAGATCGTACGCTTTGTTGTTCAGCGAAGTTAAAACAGATTGCAGATGACAGGTATGGCGGTGTGACGTAGCGTGCAGGTATCTGTCTGTGTGTGTAGGCTTCCTATAAACACTATGTGAGTGTGATAAAGTACCATCTTGTCCCGCGGTTATTTTTACGTCTATAAATGACAATGATCCACCATTCTCCATTTCATACGTAAACTTCATACTTGGGTGAATGGAGTTTAAGCTTTTCATATACTGGTATATTTCCTGAGTGCTTCCCTTACTAATGCAGAACATGTCATCCACGTACGTGGTACGTACCTCTTCCAAAGTTTGACTGCCTTCGGTCCTAGGCTAAGAGCCTTCTGTTCGAAATGTTTCATCCAGATATTGACTAGTACAGGAGCTACAGGGCTACTTATTGCGACACCTTCAATCTGGAGGTAATATTGATCCTAGAAGAGGAGGTAAGTGCCATCTAAACGTCCTACTAAGTGCAGATACTCCTTAATGGGAACATTGGTGAATAGCGATTTCGCGTCAAAGCTCACCATGATGTCATCCGGTTCCAATGTGAGGTTCTGTATGATCTGGACGAAATGACGCGAGTCTTTTACAAAAGACGGTGTTTCTCTCACAAAAGGCCGCAATATTGATGCAACGTGCTTCGCAAGATCATAAGTAGGAGATGCGACTTGACTTACGATAGGACGCAAGAGCAAGTTAGACTTGTATATTTTTGGTAAGCCATATAGTTTCGGTGGTTGATGAGATTGAGGTTTGTATGGGCTTTCGTACTTGTCTTCTGTAAAAAAGCCTTTTTGGTCTTGGATCAAAGCTCTTATCCGATGTGTTACTCTGCCCGTGGGGTTGTATGATACTGGTTACTACACCTTGTCATCTCTTAACAAATTCTGAATTTTCCACTGATACTTTGTTGTGTTGCGTGGCGTTTCCGTTGTCGGCCTTTAGCACTAAAATATCTTTATTGCTCCAATGTGTTCCAGTGCTAGACGCTCTTCTGTAGTAATGTTGCTGGTGGGAAGCTTTGATTTCTTTAAAGTGACAGCAATATCCTGTCTTAGCGTTTCCGCGTCACATGTGGGGGTAGTTTGTTACGTATTATAACTTCCTCAATACTAGTAATCAGCTGCTCATACGGTATTCGTCTCGGTGTTACCGCGAAATTCAAACCTTTGGCCAAGACGTAAAAGGTAATCATGTTAATTTCCCGTTTTTAGATATTTCATAATGCAACGCGAAAGTTTAAAAGTTTATATTGCAAACTTAGTAATTTTGTTTGGGATTGTTGATTCTTACAGTGTTTGAAGCAAGTTGTCGTAAAATGTAAAAATCAACGTAGTTTATTTAAATACAACATAAGACATCGACGACGACAAGTTTTTAAGATCGTATTACGTATTCACTTTACATTCCGCAACCCTATCAGAAAGAAATTCGAGTCGGATAGTGGATGCGGAAGGGAAGCGATAGGCAAATACCCGGCCCAAATCATGACCTAATATCGGGCAATTTATCACCGACAGACCTTTGTGCTGTTGCCATCAATCTTAAGCTTCCTCCGCACTCAACACTCAACTAATTATTGTCGATCGGTGCTTGACAGTTTGCTTGCGTATTTCAAACGGTTTTTTCTTTTCTACAGATCACAGATAGAAGACATAAGACTACAATATGGGACATTTCCAACTGTTTGATGAATCAAATTCGAAACATTTGATTTAGGTAAAAATGATTTAAATGTATTTTTAAAAATAAAATCTACCGGGTGTTTGGGAAAAACTGTGCTGAGAAGAACTAGAACCGCATTGCGTAATTTCCATTGCAGAAAAGTGAATATCAATTTAACATTTCAGATTCAGTGATGAAAGTCATCAGTTTTTAGGGTTCCGTAGCCAAATGGCAAAAAACGAAACATTTCATTTCGTCCTATTGTCTGTCCGCTTGTCTGTCGGTCCGTATATTGCAGCCATGTGTGATATCATTAGATAGGTCTTCAAAAACGATATAAAGATTTGGCTTTTTTTATGTAAATAGTAGGTGAGAAATACGCACTAGAGTGTACCAGTAACCAGTACCAGTTAGAAATGTGGCTCCCTATAACTTTTCAACATGGGAGTAGAAGTTTCTAAAAAAAAGTTGAGATACAGATAGTGGAACATAAAATATTCTTTCAAAAGAACATTGGTTTGAACAGGATAGTGTGCAGTTATTGGCCTGTTGGTGCAGGGCCATATGCATCTGCTTTCCAAGCTAGAGCCCCGGGTTCGATCCCCGGTCAGGTCAATTAAGGAAACGAACTTTTCTAAATTGGCTTGGAGTCTGGGTGTTACTGGGTACTCCCCCAGAGTTCGTTGTGTAGTACCTATAGTATTTGTACCCAGCTCAGATATTGAGAAACGCCATGAAATACAAATTTATTTTTGCTACCGAGTCAACAAATATTGTGCACAGACCGCGGAAACATTTACTGTGTATAGTTTGATAAGCACTTGCCCAGTATTACAAAGATATCACAGATAAAGTGCTACAATCATTTAGAAATAAACTTTTAAAACTAATATTTGTGTGGCCTTGGGCCGTGTGCTAAGGTAAAACATTGAAGACACAAAAACGGTGTACAAACTTACTGCTTTTATCGACACAATAAAACCTATTGCACAATAAAATTTTCTATTCCAGCAAAAGAATATCATAAAAAGACTATCCTCAAGTTTTAAGTCAGACCAATTAGACAACAATAGAAAATGATACGTATCCACACTAATATTATAAATGCGAAAGTCTCTGTCTGTCTCTGTTGGTCTGTCTGCTTGGTTTTCACGGCGAAACCGCCAGACCGATTTTGATAAATTTTGGCATGGAGATAGTTTGACACCAGGGAATGAACATAGGCTACTTTATTTTTCAGAAATATACCCCTAAAGGGGTGAAAAGGGGGATAAAACTTTGTATGGGAAATTTTTAACCGCTGAACCGATTAAGATGTAATTTGGTACATAGATATTATCTTTTTCTATTAAACAACACAGATTTCTTTTTTTCAAAAATCTACTTCTATAGGGGTGAAAAGAGGGATGAAATTTCGTATGGGAAATTATTAACCGCTAAACCAATTAAGATGTAATTTGATACAGAGATACACCTTTTCTATTAAAAAAACATAGTTTTCTTTTTTATCAAAAATCTACCCCTAAAGGGGTGAAAAAGCGGATGAAACTTTATAGGGGAACTTGATAATGCTATACCCTAACAATATGGGTATCAAATGAAATGGAATACGCAGGGGAAGGTTTCTGGACATGTGACGTCATCATAAATCCAATATGACGGATGTTCCATAATAAGAAATAACTTTTTTGTTCAACACCAACAATATGGGTATCAAATGAAATGGAATACGCAGGGGAAGGTTTTTGTGTATATGATGTCATCATAAATCCAATATGGCAGATATTTCATAATAGGAAATAACTTTTTTTTTCAGCACCAACAATATGGGTATCAAATGAAATGGAATACGCAGGGGAAGATTTTTGTACATGTGACGTCATCATAAATCTAATATGGCGGATGTTCCATTACAGAGAATAACTTTTTTGTTTAACACCAACAATATGAGTACCTCGAGTAACCTTGGTAACCTAAAGAGGTCAAGGAAAATTTTTCCACGCAGACGAAGTGGCGGGTACAGCTATTAGTACATAACTATGCCCTTAAATTTGACGTTTTTTTATTTTTGTTTTGTTTAGTTGATTAATCAAATTTCAAACGCAGTTTCACTTTAAAAGATATTTTGTAATTAAAAAAAACTTCTGGCTGTTAGATTCAGTGACGGGTTTTTTTAACTTTTCAAAAATTCTCTATCAAAAAAAAAGCGATCATTGACAACACGGTAATACAGTTCATAAAGTGTAAAAACACGTAATATATATTAAATACATATTTAATATAAAGCACTTCCTAAATAACAAATGTATAATAAATTACGATATTAATGTAGGCACTGCGGTGTAGACTTCAAAAGACGTATTTCATTGTATCCGAGGTAAACTCTAAAAGTAATATGTGTTAAATAAGTTACAGGGCGGCGTTAATGTAATAAAATATAAAAATATTTTACAGTGAACCATGAAGAGCCATCCATACACGCGAGGCGGTGAAGAGGAGGCCCATTTACTTTATTACATTTACATCATATGGCCATTAAAGCAAGCGACTGAACAAAATGTTGCATGAAATTTTGTTATAATACGATGCGATTGTTTCTCCGGAAGAAGAACCACGTAAAAGAAAAATAATTTTTGTATAAAATATTAGTTTTCAGTTAATATGCTTTTGTATGAACTTATTCTGGCTTCGATATTGTGCAGTTAATAAATTATATCTAGTAATGAACCAAATTTGGCAAATGAAAAATAGGCGGAGATAACTGAAACCATAAACTTATCTCGTACGCAGAGTGGCTGTATAAAGGTACAGCCACTCTGCGTATAAGTTTTTATTTTTCTTTCTGTCACCCTTTGGTGAAAGACGCTAATTTTTAATAACTGAAACGAATATAATTTTATGTGCCAGTAATGTTGTAAAATACAATGTTTGTATCAACATTTACATTAATCATTATCTAATTATGCTGTATCCCTAACGGGGTAGTCAGAGAGGTCGGAGCGCCAAGCGTCGTGGTTCTTATGTTTGATAATGATACTGATGACTTCTAAAAGTTTTTCGCGGTTTTAAAAACTATTGTGGCTTTAAAAACAGTGTATATTTAGAGGTTTATTTAAATTCTCCTGACAATTACGCCAATTGTGTAAAGTGTTACCCCAAACTAAGGCTTGTATTGCGGGTACCGCACAACAAACTGAGACAGTACCCAGTTCACCTACACCTACTCTCCAAGAGAATCTAGAATTTAGAGCAGTTTATGTCGTAAATAAATATGAGATCCTTAGCTTGAAAGTACCAGATTACTGAGATTATTATTCATATGGGTTGACATCTAAAATGTTTCCCACAATTGTATTGAAAGTTGTAAGTACTTTTTATGTAGATTAAATTCCGCATGGTGTTTATAGATGCAATCAAATGTCAGAAGAAATTAATTAAGTCGTTAATTATTACCCTCCTTTAGTATTCGCTGTATATTTAGATAAAAAGTCCCACATAGCCTTATCTTCCTGAATAGTCGTTCTAGATGATTTGACCAAAAGAGAAAAAAAGGTACATTATTTTATTGCAAATTGTTTTGTTTGCATGCTGCGGTTTTGATATTGCTGTTAACAGATTTATATCAAATACAGTACAAAATTAGCATACATCGCAATAGAATATACCAATTTAAATTTGTTGCGCGATTTCGAATTCAGTCTTTACAAAACATTTGTAACAGGTTTTATGTAACATTTAGATATAGGCATTTACTTAAGCAATGTACATATGTTTTAGATAAAACAAATGAATAAACCTTTTAACAAAATTAAACTCTAAAACCCGTAACAAAATCTGTCAGGATATTTTACATTGTACTCATTTTACCGCAGTTAGAAATCCTTAATTATAGCGTAGTCATGATAAAAGCTAGAACTACTGAAACATACATTTGAATTGAACGTAAACACACAGGTGTTGTTAACACTAACTACAAAGTTATTGGGGATTGGGATCTGAAGTAGTGAACGTGTATTTCACTATTCTCACCCAATGCTGCGTCGGCGTTACCACTTACAAGCGCAAATAAAAATGAAAAATCTGAACGGCACAAATCCCCTGTGGGTCCGGGTTTGCACGTTCCACACGCACCGAAGAGTTCCCTTCACAAGCTTTAATAATGGATATTATTTTTATTATATACTTACACGTATTCAGACGTCACATCAGCTATCTTAGGAATTTTTTTTATTAATTATATTTAATATTATGCTGCTCCGCTTACATTAAATCGTTTTATTTTGTAATTAATTATTTTCAGTTACACTTTCGCAATTAAAATTATTTAAAGAGATGCCAAGGAAATTTAATTTCCGGATGATTACGACACGCTTTATAGATATGACGTTCTGCGACGTTATCCAGAATTTTTTGTACAAACAACGAAGCGAGATCTAAAACAATTTCATTAAAAATAAAGAATTTGTGAACCGACTACGATATAACAAAAATACATTTAATAAATTATTCCAAAACAAGACTTAAATGACTGTTTTTAGAATATTATGACGTAATAGAAGGACCTGAAAGAAAGGCACTGTAGAATTATAATTTTATTTTTGCTTTTGTACTGTTCTTATCATTGTTCCTCGAAATGTCTAAAACTACACTGACACGCTTTTTACCTAAACTGCAGACAGTATGTGACAGCCAAATATCGCGCGTTGTCTGCTGTCAAAACGTGTAATTTGTGTAATATAATTTGTATAATGGCGCTAAATATACCGCGAAAAGTGCATTTGACGGTCATGGCGCCACAGACACGAAATCGTCGTACATGATACCAATCTTTAATTACAATTAGTCACCGGTCGCGCAGTGCTCGCGTGGCTGACGCTGTCTGCGAATTTTTAGGTAATAACTCCCACTGTTTTATAGCCGCTAATTAAAGCAGTTATGGATCTATAATTGTATCCTGTTTTGAGATAATCGAACCAATGTAATAACGTAAAAGTCGGTGATTTATCACAGGATATATTCCAACGTAGTAGCTGTGTATTACTTCACATTTGCGTCCACCATACGTTATGCTTTGTGCAAGGAAGAACGTCCGCACCGTGCAAAATGAAGACTAATGGCCCAGATAACACGGACTACATTAGAAAGGTTTACTGTCTTACACAGTGACCTATTTATGTTAGCCCTTATATCCTTTCTTCTTACATACGCAGTAATAAGTTCTTGTTCTTGCAAACTAGTCTACATTCAGCTCAGTGTATTTATGTCACAAGGAAACTTTATGCATTCAAAGTTATTTGAGGTTTACACTCAAGTTTTTATTAAAACGTGTATTTACAAATCCAAAATATTGTTACTACTGTCTGTTTATTACAAAACTGTTCCTCATTTTTTTATAGAGTACCAAATAAAAACAATTACAAAAAAATCAACTTACTACAGAATATACGTATTATAAATAAGTATAAAATAGTTATATTGTAAAATTTCACATTAATGTTTCACCGTTATCTATCACATAAATAGAACCGGTGATACTGCGGGCACGATCGCTTGCAAGATAAAGAATCAGGTCGGCAACCTCTTCACTTTCCGCCATTTTGCCAAGCGGATAGTTTTTATCGCGGGCTTTATACAATTCCGCCGCTTCCGCCTTACTGAAACCGGCGTTCTCGGCGAAAGGTGTTCTTGTACCACCAGGATTAACAGAATTCACTCTCACTCCGTCACGGGCCAGCTCTAAAGCGACACATTTGGTGAACTGATCTAGAGCAGCTTTAGAGATACAGTAAGGTAAATAATCAGCATCCTTAATAGGCTTAAATGCGGCTACGCTGGACACGTTTATCACGTTGCCTTTTGATTTTATGAGATAAGGCGTAGCGATGCTGGTTAGAAGATAAACCGCTCGCACATTGATTGCCATGACGTGATCAAAAGGTTCCACACCGTCACGGATACTTCCCTGCATTCCAGCACCAGCGTTATTCACTAACACATCTATGCGACCGAACACTTCTATTGTTTTCGTAACTATATTTTTTACATCTTCGTCGACATTGAGTTCGGCTTTAACGGTCAGTGGATTTATCCCTTTCTCATTTTCACATTTTGTAGCGACCTCCTTCAAATTTTTCTCGTTTCTACCAACCAGGACAACCTTTGCAGATTGTTTGGCAAATAATACTGCAGTGGAAGCTCCTATACCGGAACTGGCACCAGTAATTATAACGACTTTATCACTGAAGTCCATTCTCGCCGAATACGTTTCGAATACTGACCGGTGCGCACAGATTATTATGAATTTGTACACAAATAAGCTTGACCTTCGATTGCATTCCGTTCAGACTCGTTGTTGTGAAACATGAATGATTTTTTTACGCCATTAAACTAACAAACAAAAACACAATTTGATTTTAAGCGAAATTAAATCACATAGTTTTGTTTCCTTTATTGAACATAGCACATTAATTTGTAAAGTGTTCCCAAAATAAACTATTGTAATAAAGAATTCAACTATTCTATTCACATATATGTAGTAGTTACATAACATGTAAACACACAGGTCTACGCAACTAAACCCAATAATCTGTATTAACTAGTTATATGTTAAATTATTAAAACTTTCGTGAGACATTATTACAATTATAACTAGTAGTTATATGTTATTTATGTTTATAACTAAATATTAAATATTATGAATGTTGTATGTGTATATCTATACTATAATATTATAAAGAGGTCAACTTTGTTTGTTTGTATGTAATGGATAAACTCAAAAACTGCTCAAACGATTTCAAAAATTCTTTCACCTTTAGAAAGCTGCAATATCAGCGAGTAACATAAAATAAGTATAGTAAATAAATAAATAAATAAAGTAATAGTAAAATAAAATAGGCAGCAAGCAATATATTTAGGGTTCAGTACATCACAAGCAAAATGGAACTTTTATATTAAAGTCACTCCTACGTCTATTTGTTTGTCTGTACAGTGGATACTCTCAGAAATTATGCGAGTAACAAACTTGAAATTTAGCACGGCAATTTGTCTGTCCATACATCTTCAATTTATTAATACTAAAGCTATAATATTGATGACGGATTAAGAACTACTCAAATCTCACCGTTTTTGCTTTATTTCCGAAACTGTTGTATCTGCTAGATTGCTGGATTTTATAAATAAATTTCAGGAAACAGAAAAACTTCTTGAAGTATACAAAAAAAAATATAACGATGGCCTTAGGTTCTGTAAATATTTATAAATTAATTTACAAGCTTATCATTTCATAACATCTTAGGGAACTATAATATTAGGATACAATACGAATCTAACTAGCTGAATATAATTAAATGACCACATATTTTTAATTTAGATAAAGTATAAAGTTTATCTATCTAAACTCATTCATGATAATCTACGTGAAAAATAACAGCATTTCCATCACAATGCCCATTGCGAGAATACGTCAAATGTTAAAGAGGATTTTTCTACAAATATTATAGTTAACGTGGGTAAACATGGCAGAGCTGACGCGGGTGTACCTTCCATGACGTTTGCCGTCACGCGTACCGCGCATATTTCCGTCATTTCATTACTGGCAGGTACTCCAGGGAAAGTATGCGAGCTTTGCTTAATCACTTTTTTTATAAATATTCACATTCTAGAGTACGAAATTTCATAAAAAGACAATGTAGGGAATCCCACAAAATTAAATTATGGCCAGCTGAAAATATTGTCGCGCTTTACTAAAGTACATTTCCTGTACATTTTATAAGCTCAAATTAAAATGCTTACATGGTTAATAAATTGAACATGCAAATAGGTATGCTCGAACGATGACTTTTACAAATAAAACAAACAGTCCCTTTATCTCTTACAAACAGAGCCCTTCTAACAACACAAGCGGCACTCCGAAATATGGATTTTAAAACGCATTAACAATTCAGCATTTGGTTAATCCATTCATCCTGACTTGCCTCTCGTATCGAGGGCAAACTACGTAATGTCGGTTCCGAGGCGTGCCATTTACATGAATGATTATTCAGGCGTAGTTATTTCAGTGACTTATGTTTAGAACGTTCGGCCCTAATATGTTCTCAATAGATGTTATTATAGCTTGAAATGTTACTCGAACCATTTCAAAGTTTATCTGTGCAGCCCGCATGGCAGCATTGTTCGGACCCGTCAGCCTATGTTAACACACCACACACCCCGTTACGACACGGTGAACGCAAAATCAAATTCCTGTTTGTGACTCCAAAAGAATATTTTCCCTAAATAAACAAATATCTAAAAAACGTTTTTGGTATTGAATGATAGGCTTTGAGGTAGGTATAAACAAAATACATAATCGTAATAAAACCTGAACTATTTTGCAGTAATAATATATCATCAGGTATAATGTTATAAAAAAGTGGAGATTATTTATGCCAAACATAAATAGAAAATGTTATACTGATTTCGACAAGTTTACTAATTTCATGAATAACTCGAAACAAAACGAAACGTTTTATCCCAAATAATATAAAGGTAATTAAAGTCTTATTACTTTACCGTTGTGTTACACTTACATTGTTTAATTGATTTTTAACGACAATAAAAAATATTGATTCTCTTTCTATACAGGGTGTATATGAAAACGGGACAGTTACTTTAATGGATGAAAGGGCATAACTTTAGTATGTAGTTACAAAAATAATTATTGAAAAAAATGTATCCATTTAAGAGTTATGACCGTTTTAATTTTCAAGTGTTATCCCCACCATTTCAATGGTGGGGACCATTTCTCGTAAAGTTGGGTTGGTCGTGTACAGTTACAGATTTTAAATCTTACGTTTTTTTTTAATTTGTAATAATTTCATCCGTTACTGAAATACAGCCTGAAAACCATTTTCGAAAATAATGCGTATACCCCAATGGGGGTTTTCAGGCTGTATTTCAGTAACGGATGAAATTATTACAAAATAAAGAAATACGTAAGATTTAAAATCTGTAACTGTACACGATCAACCCAATTTTACGAGAAATGGTGGGGATAACACTTGAAAATTAAAACGGTCATAACTCTTAAACGGATACGTTTTTTTCGATAATTCTTTTTGTAACTACATACTAAAGTTATGCCCTTTCATCCATTAAAGTAACTGTCCCGTTTTCATATACACCCTGTATATACTTCTTCTCTTTCTATAATATTAACAGATTGTACTAGGGTTATCTTATACCGAGGTGTTATAAACAATAAAAACATGATTGTCACAGGTCTCATATATCGTTGTCAGTTGACATAAATTGAGCATTTTAAATACTTGTATCGAATTAATGTTATACAAGTACATACATACCTATAAATAATATTTTCAAACAGTTTCGATACAGTGAAGAAACTGTCCGTTTCTCTATTGTACATATGTATATTATTATTATTATTATATGTACATACATAGTACAGTCAGAAAGTACGGAGCGCCAAGCTAGATGGTCCTTACATACTTCTTTCGCCTGCTCAAATCTCAATATTTATTGTAATGTAGGTATATTATTTTCCAACTTAATGGAAACAACCTCAGAAATAGTGGTATAACACAAGAGCCCAAAATTCACCACAACACATTACAGAAGGTCAGGCGTTTTACTAATTCATCCTAAAGGTATGTTTAATTATACACGTAAATTAGCTTATAGTTATAACATCATTAAACAAATGGATACAGTAATTAACATTATTTTTAATCGTAGACCGTAGTTTAAACACATGATACAATGTCTTTATATTAGTTGTCCAAAAAGAGAAGAAATAATGGTGTACAACCCACACAGAGTTGCTGAAAACTACTATTTTTTCATAATAAATACAGGTTTTTAAAAGTTATCGCTAGATTTTGTGTAACTGTCCGTGTTTCGTATACCCTTCCATAAAACACACATATAAAAGCATTCCACACACGTTGCTATAAAATTTCGAATCTTAGATTTTGCTGAAATTTTACTCAAAAAAATCAGAGGAATGCCGTATTACAACAGGCATCGAAAGAAACTTTTCCAAATTTTTATTTACTTGGGTCCAACTAATTTATTAAAAATTTAAATTATTAAATTAAGAAGTTTAGAACTCGGCTTTGAAGTTGGTTGCATTAAAAATATAAATGAACGAAGCGAATTCGCTCGCCATTTTGGATGTACGTAGCTTAGTCATTGCTGCTTTTATTCTGTGTGCATCAGTTTTATAAGAGTTGGATGTCGATAAGCAACATTTACGTCATTGTAATCTATTATGTTTTCAAATGAAAAAATATGCTGCACAATCTATGGAATTTATTAATCTCACTTCGGGTGAATGTTCTGTGACTCATTCAACAGTAAATAAGTGGCTTGCAAGATTTCGTGATGAAAATTTTAGCTTTGAGGACGCTCCACGTCCATGTGCAGTAAAAAAATTTGAAGACGAAGAACTTCAAGTTTTACTGGATGATAATCTATGTTAAACTCAAGAATAACTTGTAAAACAGTTAGGAGTTTCTCACGAAGCAATATCACTTCGATTACACACAATGGGGAAGATACAGAAGGACGGAAAAGGGGTACTCATAAACTAATGGAAGAAAACAAAAAACGAAGAGTTGGTATCTGTATGAATTTGCTTTCTCGATACAAAAGAAATATTTTTTTGCACAAAATCGTTACGGGTGATGAAAAATAGATATTGTATGGGAATCTTAAACGCAGAAAAGTATGAGTTGATTCAGGCCAGCCATCAACTTGAGTTACAAAACCGAATATTAATGCCAAGAAAGTATGTCTGGTGGGATTTGAAAGGAGTAATTTAATACGAGCTTCTAGAACCCGGTCGAACTGTTATAGCTGAACATTATCAGGTGCAATTGATCAAATTAAGTGTTGCTACAGAAGAAAAAAGATCAATTATGGGCCAAGGAAGGCGCAAAGTGATGTTGCTGCATGACAATGCTCGTCCATTTACAGCAAAACCAATCCAGAAATTCATCTTCTCTCTAGGCTGGGAAGTTGTCCAGCATGCAGCGTATTCTACAGACTTGGCTCCTTCTGATTACCTCTTATTCAAATCGATGCCCTCATATTTAAAAAACCAGCGGTTTACGAAAGTTGAAGACGCGTGAAAATGGCTTGATGATTATTTTGCTGAGAAACCATCAAGTTTCTATCGCGAAGGTATTCATCATCTACCCAAGAAATGGCTTGATGATTATTTTGCTGAGAAACCATCAAGTTTCTATCGCGAAGGTATTCATCATCTACCCAATAAATGGCAAAAGACTATAGATAACAATGGAGAATATTTCGATTATTAATTATTGTATAAGTATCTTTTCCAATAAAGTTTAATTTGACAAAAAACAGCCGACTTTTTACTTGCTCACCTCTATATATTAACATGATATTTTTTTAGGAAGTATTTAGTAAATATCGATGATTTATAAAATATGAAAACCCACTGGTTCAGTATGTAAAGTTATTTGTTTAGTTGCTCTGTATTCATCGTATATACATACATACATATCTTCACGCCGTATCCCCAACGGGGCAGTCAGAGAGGACGGAGCGCCAAGCGTCGCGGTCCTTACATACTTCTTTCGCTTCCTCAAATCTCATTATTCTCCTCACACATTTTCGCCTCCGTATGCGAGTGCTTTTGACTTTCATTGTATATGAAATTAATAATTTAAGTAATTCTTCCAAATTACAACCTTTAGGTTCGGTTATTCGATACAAAAAATATCATCGTAAAATTGCAGGTAAATTTGATTTTTTTGTTAATGATTTTAGCTCATGTAACGATTTCATCCATACCTATGAATTCTAGACGCATAATTATTATATTCAGAGATGTCGAGTTTTCGATAGTTTCGAAAACGATCTTAGAAATTGTAATTGTGTTGAAATTGGATCATTTTGTTTGAATATAATTTTAATATAAATACTAAATACATTTTTATGGATGAGTGATACATATGAAACTTACAGTACTATAACTTAGCGACTTAGATGCTAATTTCATTAGATCTACTAAATTATCTTAGGAATGTATTGTGTATCCTTACACACCTATAACAATACTAAATTGAGTTCAATACGCAATAATTTAACATAACCAACCACGCACAGCAGGCGTCCTGAAGCCAAGACGCATCTCAGTGGGTGGCGACATCTGTAAGTTGGGATCTTATCATAAATCTTGGTAGGCTCGCGATGGATCACTCCTCAAACCACCCTTCCGCGCCCTCATCGTTTATACTTTATTATTGGAGGCTTACGTACACCCTTTTCTAATAGCCAGCTTTTACTCTGCTTCAGTAATAAAATGAAAATTCTTTTAGTTTTAAGATAATTAAAACTCGTTTAATTACTTTATTTTTAACGTTAATTAAACGTTATAGCGACGGTGTAATGAGGGACTGGTGTATCTTGCCTTTTCATCATATTTAATCTTTACATATGCATATAATTCAAGACTTTAAGCATGTATGGTTGCTAACAAACATACAGAAGAATGTTCGAACAAATATGAGTGTTAATATTAAATGTAGTTGGTTTTCCTCTGGAAATGTGGTATTTTAGCACACTAAAATTTCATATTACAAATTAATCAGGCTGTTTGGTGTCGGATCAAAACGGAAGAGCTCGATGTTAAGCATTTAATTCGCATTACTCCGCGGCGGGAGTACACTAAGATAAATGTGCCAAAAATACGTAGGCTACAGTTTCGACGGCAACCGCGTTCGTATTTCCCGCGGGAGAATTTCGAGACGTTGGTGTTTCCGCCACACCCTTTATATGGACGATCTTCGGGAAATGTTGTCGGAAATCTCTCGGACTCGCTAATATTGAGGAACTTTATATTTATCTATTACATTACTTACATGCGATAATCGATAACGTTATATTCTCTTTGATTAATTACAATGAATTACTGTCAGGAACTTACTTCTACAAACTTAAATAGTTACAAAAAAAAGGAAAAAGAAATAAAAACCCGACGTTTCTATTGACATTTCTCGACAAAATATTTGTTAAAATATGATGTTAGTTCTTACCGAAACTAAAAAAAATAGATTTTGATTTTTATGAAAGGACCAAATGAAAATAAATATCGCACTGTTAGAAAATAAGAACAGCAAGACGGCAAAGCACGACGTGCCATCCATCAGGCTCTCAAGGCCTATGACAAGGAGGCTTACTTCCTTCATGAATATTTATCGCTCTGTTTATTTCCAAAAAACGAGTTGTTGTTTGAGAAAGAAATTACGTTTAAAATAATATCAACATGTCTCATAAATCTGAGAATAACTTTTATCGCGCAATTGACTTACATTAATGGCGATTTGACGTTACTTTTTCTGTTTGTTTTACTCTACATCATTTTAGTGATTGTAATGGAAAATGGTGAATAACAAACTTGCGCCACACATTTAAATATCTACTATTATTGTGTAACACATGAACCTTACCGTTTTATTCAATTATAAACGTTAGCCTCATATTACTAACAAGAATGTCAATATGTTTACAAAAATTCTTATGACAAAAGACGCCCTTTGTTGCAAGTCCCCTTTTTGTTTTGCCCAACTTCTTTGATCAATCATGACAAATTGTGTTTTGTTTTAAGAACAACCCGTAACGTTGTTTGACAGTTGTGGACTAAAAGTTTCCTTTTGTGGAAACAAACGAAGAAGTTTAAATTAGTTATTGATGTTACTCAATTATTTTTTCTGGCCAAAAAAATTAAGAAGAGTGTCTTTACTAAATTGTTTTATGAGCTAATTACATCGAAAGTTCAAAAAAGTTTCCAAGAGGGCGAAGAATGAATGTTGGAAAGAACGAATGTCAAGAACGATAGAACAAAGAAGCGTGAAAATTCCGACAAACAGCTATTATATGACGACAATCCTCAAGGCAAGTACTATCGGCGGGATTCCATTGACATCGAAAGTTCTTCAATATATCGCCTCCATCGGTAATATCATAATATCTGTCCTGTCCGCCTTCAAGTTTCACAATATTTTACGTCGGCTTGAAGGAGGCAAAGCGAATGCCTTGGAGGCCGCGTGGAAAATATGGAGAGCAATAAAAATGTCAAGTCAGGTCATCAGAATGGAAAGCCCGAGGCGTTTTGTCGCCAGATGCGGCACTGAATCAATGAAAAACTGTTTTCTTGCGTGCCTCACATCGGTGATATATCAGGAGGAGCGGCCGAAGGTAAAGAAAACTTTACGCAGCTGTAATAATGGCCTCTGTTATGTTTGCTGACGGGACAAATGCTGATCCACACACCTGCTTGCGCTGACACGCGAAATATGAATTTCAATGGGAATTTATTTTTAATAAAAATAAAAATAATTTGATATTTTGACGATAATTGAATTAAAAGTTTTCAATATTCATAATTGATATGGAACACAGTCAAATATAACGTGACCATACGTCACGTTTTGAACGGGACAGTTTTTTTATTGATACTCCATCCCGGTCTCCGCAAAGAAAGTTTAAGTTAACTTATTTAATATATTCCTCATATTTTCAGCTATATTAAAACAAATACATATGGTACATCAAAAAAACAGAAAAATAATTATTACTTTTTTAATGAAATTATTTTTGTTTGTTTTGATAAATAATTCCTCAAGTAAAGAAAATGTTTTTTAATCGTGCCATTGTTACGTAGCTGGAATTACGACAAATGTCTCGTTTTGAGAAAAATAAAAATGGTAACGTTAACCCGAATGTCATATAGGTACTCGTATATTTATGTAACGAAAATAGAATATACTCTTATACTATTATGCATGTGTGAACTTTTTTCATAATATAAATAATTAAGAATTTTGGAGTACAATCATGTTGATTACTTACATTAGGTTTAAAAACATCTACCTACTGCAACGAACATGTTTCCATGTCGGACGGAAGCGGCATTACACTGAACATTAGCTCGGCGATAAGGCGCCGACACAAATTGGAATGGGCACGCGAATGTGGCGATCACATTTAGGTGGCAACCACGATTATGACTTTATGAAACTATTCACGTTTTTGATTGCGAGATGTGTGTTTTGTAAATACATTAATTAATAACTTTACATGATTTATGAGTTCAAATACCTGCCGTTATTTTAACGAAGTGAGCGTATACATGGTGTTGCAATTTATTATTGTGGAATATTATCTATTAGGAGATACATAACATTTATTTTGTGTTTGAATATTCTGCTCCTAACAAGCATTCACTCCGCAATACGTTTTTATTTGAGAAACACGTTATAGATTAATATTAAAATATTTGATAAGGTAAAACTACAAATAAATTTAATTTGAGGTCCAATTACATAGTGTTAGTTCCATATTATTTTAATCACATAAATTACCCACGTGTGATATTATGAAACATTTTAGTAACAAGAAAGAGGGTAGAATGGATTTCCTGCGTGTAGTGGGGCTGAATAAAAACCTGATTTTGGTCTTGTAAGTAAATAATAGTTGTAATGAAGAATTGATAGCGTGTTCATAGTGATCAGTGCTTCTGTTACATTTCATATTTAACAATAGGTAGCTGTTTTTTTTGTGTAAAGAAAAAAAATGCGTTTAAGGTGTCAAATAATCAATATTACAACCTTTAATAACAGTCCTCATTAGGAATGCATTTGAAAAATAAAACATACCTTTACATATGTTTTAATTTTTCAGTTGTATTTTAACGGTCTCTCTTATTATTTTTAACCCCCCACACAAAAAGAGAGGTGTTATAAGTTTAACATATGTATCTGCGTCTTTGTTTGTATCTGTGCATCTGTCTGTGGCATCGTAGTTCCCAAATAGATGAATTGATATTGATTTAATTTTTTTGTTTGAAAGGTGACTTGATCGAGAGTGTTCTTAACTATGATTAGCTATGATTGGGGATAGAGTGTCGATCGCAAAGTGTTTAAAAAGCATGAAATAAAACCCCCGACACAGAAAAACCCTCTAAAAGGTAACAAAATAATATGTACCTATTGGATCTTCAAGTTTATGATAAGTTTTAATATAAATAGTGGTTGTAATATATCCAAGCATTGTCGCGTCGGGAAACCGCTAAGTAAATAAAGTAAAAACGGAATACAACTCAAATGATAAATTAGCTATGAAATTTTGTACCTATATGTATAACCTGTATTAATTCTTTTACTTAGTTTACTTAGCGGTCCCCCGACGCGACGACGCTTGGGTATATTATAATACTATTTATATTACAACTTATCATAAACTTAAAGGGCCAATAGGTACCTATATAATGCTTTTTTTACTTTATAGAGATTTTTTTTGAGATTATCCATAGACCATAGACTCTTCAGTCACTTGATGCAATGAGAGGCAAACTTTTTATTCTGTATAATCTACATTTACGCACGTCCTTATACTGTAGCTATCTCTAATGGGATAGACAAAAATGATCATCAAGCAGTACTCCATCATGAGATCCTAACTAAATTTCTATCAGATCATCATGGACATATATATTTTCAAATAAAAAACAATCATCAAAATCGGTGCTCAAATGACAGAGAAACTGGTGAACAAACATAAAAAGAAAGATTCCAACAAATTGTAATCATAACAAGTGCCTATATTTGTATCTATATACTAACAGATATAACAGGAAGCGAAAGAGGTGTGTAAGGAACGCGACTCCTGGCGCTCCGTCCTCTCTGACTACCCCGTTGGGGATACAGCGTGAAGATATGTTATGTTATATGTTATGTTATGTTGTTAATTTTATCTCCACTGATTTAAATTTTAGCGAAAATCTCACAATAACCTACCTGTAATTCAATTTTTTATTATTGGCTATAAATTAGCAATCGCAAGATAAAGCCATAAATCTACTGAGTACTACCGCGATTGTGATGCTGTAGTGCCGCTAAAAATTCGAAAGATATTCATTGTTAATTGATAAAAGTTGATTCATTAATTCCTACGTGAACGCGGTCTCGTAATAAACAGATGGTAGTCTTAACTCCGTGCTTCTCTCTAAATAATCTTAAATTCTATTAACATAAAAAACACAAAGTTATTTTTTATCAGTAACTAAATAACGACCTCTATGAAATTATTATTATATCGTGAGTCGTGAGCTAAGAAGCATGTTGTTATGGTTAACAACATATAGCTATGATTGAGTATCTACCTAAGTGAAAAACATATATAATAGGAAATGAGTAGAAATTTATATAGATTATAATATCTAAAGTAATGTAATAATAAAAATCACAAGTGTATAAGTGTGTAAGTGTAAAATTATTAATAAATGACAAAAAAAGTACATACGTATCCTAACGTTAATATTTACAAACTTAAAACTACAGATTATCTTATATTTAATAGACTTCTTTGTTGCTGCTTAGAAAGCTGGCATTGCTTAAATTGCCCAGCAGACTGGCAGCATTGTCTTTTTTATAGCCAAACTGATTCGTTGGCGGAAGAAGCTGCCAGCCCGGCGGTCTTCCGAAGCCTTGACCAGTCTCTTACAAATATCAGAAACCAGTCAAAGGGCTTCAGTAAAATTGATGAACAAAAACCAACCCTCGGATGCCAAGAATATTGATAATAAGACAAACGACGATGTGGTTTAGTATTGCCATATGCTTTTATTTTACATTGTTTTTGTACATTAATAAATAAATAATAAAAAAAATTAGGCTCTTTTTCATTTACAGAGGAATTTTATTTAAACTATAATCCTAATTTACAGACACTAAAGTTAGTTCTTACTTAAATATTCAGATGTTATTTTGTGGAAATCCATACCATGTAATCAATTCTTATAACTTCTAGCTATCTTTCGCCCAAAATCTCAAACTTTGTTAATCAACATGTGTTTCTGATCTCTAGAGTTTCCTGAGGGTGCCGAAACACGTGTCGATTAACAAATTTAAGATTTTGGACGGAAGATATCTAAAAATTATAAGAATTAATGACATTCCTCTAACTTATTTAAAATCGACTTCTAAGGAAAATTTTTATCGCCTAGAATTAATTACATTTCATAAATATTACCCTCTTAAAAGAGTATAAAGTATACATACGAGTATACTCTTTCTATACTCTACTGCGGGCGAAAAAAGAATTATTATATTAATACGTGAAGTGAAAACTTCGGATTCCTTTTTAAGAATATTGCGCGCACGGAGGAATGTGAGATTTGGCATAGCTAAAGTTTATATGGAGAAGAAGTGCAAAAAGCTGCAATTTTTTTATAATATGTGTTTCGAATACATTAAATTAAATAAAACGCTTTTCTTTTTCTTTTAGTATTATTGGGTTCTCGTTTATACGAATTCTGCTACTGTCAAAATATTCGTGAGAGATTCACACAAAAGCAATCACAAAGAATATTGCAAATATGCCAAGCTATATACTATGTCTTCCAGAAGTCTGAAAAAAGGTAGACAAAACAAACATTTACCGTCACCTTATAAAATAAACGTTAAAATTATGGACTGTTACACAGGAATTAGTAATATGTTATATATAATTATAACTTAATGTTGTTAATAAAGATAAAATAGGCCAGGATCTTTACAAATAATAACAAGGATTTGAAATTAATAGGTCGAGGTATATTTGAGGGAAGAACATCACAGAGAGAATAACTTGAATTTGGACATTCGAAGAATATATTTCAAGTATACACATACTTATGTATACATATGCCTTCGTCTAGATTACACTCACATAAGGAACTATCCCTGATTCTAAGTTTTGCGAGGTGAACAGGAGTGCATACATGTTCTAGTCGGAGGCGACAGATGGTCGATGAGACATGTTTATTAGCTTCATGGTAGATAATAAAACTAAGGTTTATTAGGGATCGAGTCTTGCACATCAGCGTAAAATTTTCCTTTAAACGATTTAGATTCATATCACCTGGAAGCCCAAGATGATCCAATTTGTATCTTAGCTATATGGGGTAAATCTTGTACATATGCTCTGTAATGAACAACAAATGAACAAGGCAGCCTCTATGAATAGTATATAACACTCATTATTCGCGTTCATACTGTCAATGTCTAAAAGACTGTTAGTGTCAAACTCATAATAGTTTGTGATTTAGTTTGTGATCATGTATATGTAACCTCCTTGGAGCAAACAGTTGCATAGAGTAGAGATTGTCGCCAAAGAGTACATATTACAAGTTTATATTTACATTTACGGACGAATTTCGGCCACCGAGCGACCTCTAGTATTGATAAAACCATGCAAAATATATGACTTTATTAAATTTTAAAGACTATACTCACCTCCATTTTAACCGAAATGTGAAATGAAAGTTATTTTTATTCCAACTCCTATGTACATATGTATATACATGCGTATCTATTGAAGTTATACTTCTTTCGACGCGTTAGGTGAACAAAAACTGTAATTGTAATAATAACACACCGGGAAGTTAGCAACAAAAGCTGGCCGATACATCTAACACAACATGAAGTTAGCAACGCAGCGAGTTTATTATTTTTATAATATGTGACCAGTATAAGTTTTGTTTCATTCACATCAAGTGGCCTCTATAAACTTTTTTAAATGCGACCAGATTTAATTTTATATTGTGGTCAAAGAAGTACATATAACTTCTTACGCTTTATTTTTAAGATATTTAAGCTTAATTTTGAAATTTATATTAAACTTGTCTTTTTTACATCAGAAAAATTACGTTTAACGAGACCACGCCCAAGCATAAGCCTTACACGTATTGACGTAAGTATAACAAGCCCAAGGCGCTTGACCTGAGGGAGCCCCAAAATCCCAAAATTCCAGTTTTGTAATTTTTTATCCAATTTAATAGCTCAATTATTCAAGAAACTTGCTTTCATATTTCTTTTGATTTTACACGTCAACTTAAATTCTACTAGTGAAAGAACTTACTAATCGCATCCCTCGAATTTGTGTGAAGCTAACCATTATATTCAACAAGTTCATTAAACATTTTGATGTTTTACTTGACATTTTTTTGCTTTCAGAAAAGGCCCTCAACTCGGTGTGCCCAACGGCCCCTGCATGGCCTAAGACGGCCTGTCAATGAGAATAAAGTGTCAAATTGGTGAAGCTTAAATTGGTAATCATTTTCAGGTAATCAATGTTATAAAATAATTAAACCATCAGGTTCTACGTTATGATAAGGAGTTCGAAGGATACGCCATGAAACACTCTGTTATCATGGCTGAGTTATTGTGTTAAAAGTAACAGGCAATGACTAAAAGGAATTGATCGTTAAAAATCTGATTCTGGAGTTCAATAGTATGCCGAGGAATGTCTTAACGGTTAAGACTGTTAAGACAATGCAAATATATCGCGATTGAGATGAAATATTGAAGATCACAAGCGCCTAATTATCGGAGAGTCGGCTCCTATTGCCACGATATCGAAAGTCGCCTTTAGTCGCGTTACATTCGGACAGAACCGTGGCCCTATTCCACTAGTCCCAATTTTTCGATTTCTACTGATGAGATTTGAGGAAGCGAAAGAAGTATGTAAGAACCGCGACGCTTGGCGCTCCGTCCTCTGACTACCCCGTTTGGCATACCGCGTGAGGATATGTATATATGTACTAGTACTAAATTTGCTAATTAGTGGCATCTACATAGACTTCTACTTCTTGCCTATAAATCATTGCGACTTTTGAAATTCATTTTGAAGTCAGAGAAAAGAAATCATTACCTTCATTTTTTAGCTCATATTTTAAGTAGGCTAATTTTTTTATCCCAATAATCCTCGCAATGGCCAATTTACATTGGTGACAGTAACATTACCGAAGTATTACCGTTTATATAAGTTCCTCTTGAGAAATTCGCGTCCACAAACGCTGGAGGGTTATTCCCATCTCGTTTATCTCTAAGCAATCAAACGGAAGACGATAATGATGTTAGAAGTTACTTCACAGCTTTCCTTACATTTGCTGACATAAGCGAATATAACTTGTATTATGTAATCCGTCGTCACATCAGTATATACCATTTGTTCCGAGGAATAATCGTGGTAACAAATGAGTAACAATTTACGCGCCTTCACTTCTTGTGCCAGTTTTTCTCTTTCAGTTAATGCTTGGTTACTTTAGCAAATTATTAGCGTAGATATGATAAGAAAATATCATGTCAGCTTATGAATGCTCTGTGTTTTTTGTGGTAACGTCTAGTATCTAATTGATAAAATTATAATAACAAGTATACATTCGCCAGACAAATAAAGTACATTCTACATAAAGCATATTAAAACGAAACCGACTTAATTCATTTTGAGATTTTCAGTCACGATAATGAATCGATTTTAGGGAACAATTTTTTTTATGAAAATGATAAAAAAAATTATAAAAGAAAAAAAAATTGGTCCTAAATAATCATTATTTAATTTTTTTACCTTCATTTTTGGGTTTCCGTTACTTTACCTCTCTGTAACTTTCAGCTCAGTACCTACATATAAAAATGACGAAATAAATTAGCTGTGACATACGAACAGACGGACGGACGGACAGATAGACGACCAAACAGATTAACAGACAAACTTAACGAAAATATAAGGGTTCAACCATTTTGTTTCCGGAGCTCTTAAAACGTAATTTTTCGTGTAAATACATACAAAATATCTTCACAGTATGTTCCTAATGGAGTTGGAAGTAGTATTTTTGGATGAAGATTACATAATTCAAAATTCTCAAATTATGAATTCGGTTGTTTACATTTTGAAGTTACAAAAGCTTTGCATAAATTACAAAGCCTAGGCGTACACGGAGACGAAGGTCACACTGGCAACACAGTCGAGCACAGCACAGTTTGTTTTTACTGTGTACCTACACAGCACCCTCAGCCTGTGTAAGAAGTCTTCGTGTGTCCATAACAGTAGAAAAATATTTTTATTATTAAAAAAAATTGCTCTCAAAACTATTCTTTTACCAACTCCACCGTGCCCATTTTCCATTCTGCCTATACCATACAAAGTTACTACTTTTAATATTTTATTTATATTATTTTGTTTTATAAATATATATAATATTTTATTAATTAATATTATTAATTTATATTTACGATATGAATATTTTAAATACAGATGACATGTTTTTCTCGTGCGCCTCTGACGGTGACATCAGTAATGTATCGGCGACTTCGGTGCCTGAGTGACGAACTTTCTTCTGTTTTCCCTTCATATAAACATAATTTTAACGTTGTGCATATTAACGCTCAGAGCGTTCCTGCGCATTACAATGACCTTCTTATTTCTTTTGGCAGACCTGATGTCCATGCCCTATTTATTTCTGAATCTTTTCTCAAGCCTTCTCTCCCTTCCACGCTTTTCCCCTTGCCTGGTTTCAAGCTCATACGCAATGATAGAACCAATAAAGACGGTGGTGGAGTTGCAATATATCTCCGTGCTGACATTCCCTATAATATTGTACTTAGTTCACCCAGTCCATATTCAGAATCTGCTGAATTTCTTTTCATTGAAGTTCCATTTCATCACTCTAAAATGTTGCTGGGTGTTTTTTATAGTCCTTCTCTTCACATAAATTATTTTACCAAGCTGGAAGATCTACTATACGATCTATGTCCTACTTATAACGATGTTTTACTTCTTGGCGATTTCAATACCTGTTTAATTAAAAATGATGCACGATCGAAAAGACTTATTTCTTATCTTTCCTCTTTTAATCTACATGTTTTACCTTTATCGGCTACACATCATTCTGCTAATTGCTCTCCTTCACTTCTTGATCTTATAATCACTTCTTCCTTAAACAAGATTTCTACTCATGGTCAACTTACATCCTGCTTCTCCTATCATGACCTTCTGTTTCTCTCTTATAAAGTTAGACCGCCTAAGTAACTTCATAAATTTCTTTTATTACGTAGTTTTAAAAACATTCATTTGGAGGAGCTGAAGCGGGATGCTGTTGCAATTGACTGGTCGCCAGTGTTGCAGGTTGCTACTTCTGATGAAAAAGTGCAAATGTTTAATAAAATTTTGTTGCAGCTGTATGATCGCCACGCCCCATTTAAACCTGTAAAAGTTAAGCATCCACCTGCACCCTGGCTTACTGATGACATAAGATAGGTCATGGGACTTCGGAACAAGGCTAAAAGTAAATTTAAGAGATGTCCTATAGATATCTACTTGGTCCGATATAAAATGTTGCGTAATCGATGCAGTCGTCTATGTAGGGATGCTAAGAGGCGCATTATCATGATTCCATACAGAATCTCGATACTGCACAACTCTGGAAATTCCTTCAATCTCAGGGTATAGGAAAGACCTCTGGTTCCTCTACTACTAGTCTTGATTTGAATGAACTTGATGCCCATTTTTCTAAGAAAGCTAACTATCTTGATAAGGAATTAAAAAATAAAACTCTGGCTGAGATAGAAACTTACCCTGCACCCTGTTGCTGGCCGTTTACGTTCAACACTGTGGCTGAAGAAGATGTCAGAAGACACATTCTATCAATCATTTCCTCTGCAGTTGGTCACGACCTAATTTGTTCACGTATGATCAAAACTATCCTACCCGAGCTCTTACATATTCTCACTTACATATTTAATCATTGTTTAACTTCTAACTCCTTCCCAGATGCCTGGAAAAAAGCGTATGTAATACTTCTCCCTAAAACCTCCAATCCTATCTCACCTTCAGAGTACCAACCTATTTCTATCTTACCTTTTCTTTCTAAAGTGCTTGAACATATTGTACACGATCAATTAGCTTTCTATCTTACCTCTAATAACTTACTTAGTCCTTTTCAGTCTGGCTTTCGTCCTGGTCACAGTACTGCTACTGCTCTCCTTAAAGTTACGGATGACATACGTTTCTCCCTTGACAATAAGTTTCTCACTATTCTTACTCTTCTTGACTTTAGCAATGCTTTCAGCTCTGTTGACTTTGACATTCTTCTTGGCATCCTTAATTCTCTCAACATATCTTGTACAGCCTGCTTATGGTTCAGCTCTTATCTTCGGGATCGCTCGCAGTGTATTCGCTCGGAAGTTTCTATGTCAGACTGGTGTGATCTCACTGCGGGCGTTCCTCAAGGCGACGTACTTTCTCCTCTTCTTTTCTCTTTATTTATAAACACCATCACTAAAACACTTTCCTGCAACTTTCACCATGATTTGCAGCTTTATCGACATTTTAATATAAACGATATTAGTGCGATTATTGGTGAAGTGAATGGCGATCTGGAGAAAGTTTCCAAATGGGCTGATTCTTACGGTATGTTGGTTAATCCCAATAAATCCCAAGTCATTATTATTGGTAGTCGGCATATGTGTAAGCTAGCCGATTATTCCACCTTGCCCTCTGTTACTTATAACGGTGCTATTATACCTTTTACCGATTCTGTTAAAAACTTGGGAGTTATATTTGACAGAAATTTATCTTGGTCTGCACACATCAATGAAATTTGTAAAAGAGTATACAATTCTTTCCATTCCTTAAAGCGTCTTCAAAATTTTCTACCGATAAAAACTAAGGTCTTTCTTACTCGTACTTTGCTATTGCCTATTATTGATTATGCCGATATTTGTTTTCTGGATGCTACTGAAGATTTAGTCAATAAATTAGAGCGATTGCAAAACCTATGCATCCGTTACATTTTTAACTTGCGTAAATATGATCACGTATCTTATTTCAGGGCACAACTTATGTGGCTTCCCATTCGTCTTCGTAGAAATCTTCACATTCTTTCTTCACTCTATAATGTTCTTCATTTTTTCTCATCTCCTTCTTACTTAAAAGAGCGTTTTCAAAACTTTCGTCCTCCTAATAAACTCTGTCGATCTGACATTAGTACTTTCCTTCAAATTCCTCCTAACTCCTCTGAGTTCTTGTCAAATTCCTTTGTTATTCAAGCGGTAAGACTGTGGAATGCTCTTCCTTCACACATTCGGGAAAGCCAGTCCATTGCTTGTTTCAAACATGCTGTCAAGGAGCACTACATGAAAAATGTACGTTAAACTTTTATGTATTTATTTACAGCTTTAAGTATATTTATCTGTCCCTATGTATATATTTATGTATATATTTATGTATTTAAAATGTGATATGTATTATATTTGTGTATAGTATACATATGTTATTTATATTAATGTATTTTATTATCAATATAGCAAGTACACACAGTGTCTATCTTTTCGATTTTGAATTTGTCACTCTCGCAGGTCTGCTGCAAGAAATTTCTTTTAGAAATAAGGTGTACCTTTTGCTCATCCTTTCTGTATGTATCTTTTTTTGTAATGTTTGTGTGTGCAATAAATATATATAAATAAATAAATAAATTATATACAAACTAACCCGTATTCGTTTGTACATATATACATATAACCTAACCTTACGCACATCAAAAATAAATCACGATTTTTTGCCCCCAAATAACTACCTATCCACAAAATCTTTTCATGTTAAATGTACATACTCATATGTAACTTTACCTGCGTTTATATCCGGCGAGATGTTTCCTCGGTTTTCTACACAGTTAGGTAGCTCGCCGTGTGTGAGGTACTCAATGATATACATGAATGGAGTGTCCGGCGAGGTCTTTTCATCGTTTATCGTACACGGTCGAGGGAGCATGCACAATCGCCGACGCTTGAATACAACTAGGTAAATACTATGCTTAGCAAATACAACGTTGAACTCTAATTTCGTTGTCTATGCTTTTTTTAGCTTTCTATTAACGATCTACCAGTTACAAGGGCTGTAAATAGAGGGTTGTGATTTGAGTATACTTTTTTGTTATCAATGCGATTTCTTTCTGAGCATAGAACACAAAAAAATAAATTGTAATTGTAAAAATAACAAAGTATAAGCATAATGCTACTCATAGAGTAATAGAAAATTATGAAATATTGTATAAATTCAGATGTTATTTTGCGGAAATACGTTTCATGTGATGAATTCTTTTAACCACCTAATATTCTAATACTATTAGACGTGTTTCGTCTCCTCAGGATATTTCAGAGATCAGACTTGGTCAGCTAACTAGCATCAAATTGAAGAATGTGTCAGTTATACGAGAAGGTAACATGGCGATGAAATTATGTAGGTGATGAGTATAAAACGAAAAAATATTAAAATTCCGTTTCAAAAAGTTTCCTTTCTATAAAAGTTAATCTAGGTACCAAATGATAAATAGGGACATATAGATTTGTATCTACCTAGTCAAAAAATATAAATTGTATTTGGACTGTTCTCTTGAATATTTATTGAATTAGACTTCATTTAAATTTTCTAATTTATGAATTCATTAGCTTATAAATTTAAATACTGGTATTCATACAAATTAGTCTTTGTATAAAATCTACTCATATGAATGCAAATAAATACTTCGATGAATTCAAGTGAACCAGTGATATTTTACTCTACATAAATTAGGTTTATCAAAAACTTATGCGATCTGTGCTTTTGTGTCCTATATAAATTGTATTTGGACTGTTCTCTTGAATATTTATTGAATTAGACTTCATTTAAATTTTCTAATTTATGAATTCATTAGCTTATAAATTTAAATACTGGTAAGCATACAAATTAGTTTTCGTATAAAATCTACTCATATGAATGCAAATAAATACTTCGACGAATTGAAGTGAACCAGTGATATTTTACTCTACATAAATTAGCTTTATCAAAAACCTATGCGATCTGTGCTTTTGTGTCCTATTACGTCTTGTATGCTCGTTACCTGAAATGAAATGTAATATGCCCTCGGAAGCTATACATAAAGGATGAATGTAACGTTTATAGATCGTTAATGGAGTGGAAATGAGAGTAGAGGTTGTGGGATCAATTCCTAAGGGAAATATAACTGTATATCTAAAATTAACTTTATATTCATGTCAGAGATTATTATACAGGTGTCCCAGCAACTTTTTGCCAAACTAAATCTAATAATATTTCTATTCATGTTCTATCAAATATCGAAAAATAACCTCGGTGGCAATTTTACTGATTTCCAGTTACCTACAGTATTACGATTTTAAACCCTACCTATTATACTGAAGGTATTATATTACGTACTTATTTTAAAGACGTGATAAGTTTATGCGATAGCGATGATTCACTTTTCAGGAATATCGAACAGAAAAGATATTTAAAAAACATAAAATTTGTAGAAATTGCAGTAAAATAAGTGATACAGAGAAGAAATTCTAGAAACAAAACAGAGTTCAGATAGCTGCGGAAATTTGTGATTTTAAATGTTATGATAGAGAATTTTATATGTTATGATAGAGTATGAATACAGCCATTATTATAAAGTTCTTTAGGATATCTGCAGCTGTATTCTGTATACAGTAATGAAAGTACGCCTTTATTCTTTAACGATCAACATAGATCAGAATATTGGTCTGTTATAACCAGTACAGTATTGAAAATGTAATGTTTAGGCAATCGAAATAGATAATTATGTAATAGACAAATTGTTTAGATAGCTTTAAATAAATGTTCTTGTAATAGCAATCAAAATAACATTGTATTTTATTGTAATCTTAATATAATTAACATGTATACATACATATACTCACGCTGTATCCCTAATGGAGTAGTAATAGAGGACGGAGTGCCAAGCATCGCAATCCTTACATACATATTTATTTCACCTCCTCCAGCATTCATCTCACGCGCTTTCGTCTAGGTATGCGAGTGTTTTTGACATTTCCGTTAGCTAGTACTCTGGCTATTTGATATTCAAAACTCCGTCTTGATCTTCGTTGACTTCTGCTGCCACTCATATTCGCTCTCTTTTAAATTTTCTTTATCGGTTTTCCATCACTCATTCTTTCTATATGCTCGGAATCATCTAAACATTCCTTGCTTTATTTTTGAAATGATACTTTTGTTATCCTTGTCATACAACGTAACTCTTCATTGCTTAAATATAACATGAATATTGTAATATCCAAATATAAAATTATTGTTCATCATTTCCTATAAATTAGTAATTTGTATTAGATTTTGCTTTAACGATTTCTTTTTATTGATGTAGGTATGTATGGTAACCGACTATACAATCAGCATCAAAAGTGTTAGATAAAAATAAATTCTCAGAGGAAGTGAAATGATTATAGTCATAAGAGTTATTATAATGTACACATATTTTTTCTAAAAATACTCACTGTTCTAAATCTAAGTGAAATGATTATAGTCATAAGAGTTATTATAATGTACACATATTTTTTCTAAAAATACTCACTGTTCTAATTTTATTTTTATTTTTTTTATTTAAAAAGTCATATAGTCATTAATTTTAACTACATATCGTGCACGTACATATAAGTCAGAGCACGTGCTAATCAATAGTTTACGTAGTGATTGTTGGGATCATTTAAATGTTAAGTATAATGTATAAATATTAGGAAAGACATGCATCACTAGAGCATCATTGTGTTGGACAACAGGCATCACGACGAATTCGAGGTAATCTCCGACATATAAATTTATATGTACGTACCTCTAATCTTACATTAGTTCTTTAAATATATTTTCTAGTATTATAATAAGTTTTCGTACAACTTGTTGAAATTTTTCTAAGAGAAAAACTATTCAACGTCTGATAACAATTATGAAATATGCCAGTTTTGTAACTCTCTATTACACAATGCATTTTCACTCAGATGAAGTGCTCACGGTGCATCGATATGCTAATACCTCTGCCGCGACGTAACGTGATATTCCACCTCTACCCGACGATCAATTTGCAAGCGAAATGCCTGGAAACACGGCATTACAACAACCTACCTACTTACTTACTTTTATTACGGGTTTTAAAATTACAACTAGAAGAAAAGTTCGAATCATACGACGATTAAATTATGCATTATGTATGTATTAACGAAGATATAAAGAAATAATCGGGTAATATTGTTTCTTTGAAACTCCATACCAAATTTTAATATACCTATCTATTTTTAGAATCACTGCTCCGTATTACTTATTATTGTATTACTGTGGTAAGAATAATTTTTGTATTACTTTTAAATTTTATGTGTTCTAACGTTATATAATTATATAAATGATTACAAATTTTTAAGTAACTTTCGTCGTTTTTTTTTAACGAGAGAGAAACCTTCATAAGGTATCCAACCCCGGGGAGTGTAAGTTTCTTGGGATTATTTTTAAACTTCCACGGTTGTCCTCTGTGTATGTTGAGGGAGTCCAGAATCTCCTGCATAAGTTGCCGGAGCCCTCGAACGTTGTATAAACAACATGTCTCGTCTCCTATACAAGCGGGAAAGATTATAGCCTCGTTGTTTTTCCTGGGCTTTAGGGATGCTTATCGCTATATTTATAGCAATTTATGTAGCAGTAACTGGATTAAGTTTTCGGTATATATGGCTATAGGTCAACAGAAAAACCAGATTTTATAATAAAATTGTATAGACAGTATGAATGTTACGGAGCTTTGACTCAGACTCTGAAAAGTCGGAAGCTCCGATTGGTTTTACACCGCTGACTTCGACTTCTCCGATAATTTTGAATCAAAGGTTGTAGCGAAGATCGAAAGGCAGCGAGCGACCGCGGCTAGAACGCGTACATACGTGCAAGATATTAATTGTCACCCGAGGAATCGCCTATCGCTTTCGTTACCCATTCTAACTTGTTGGTTTTGTAATTTGTGTTAAATGCTTCTTGAGCTTCCATTAAATGTATGAGTTGAAAACAAAAATTTTTAGCGGTGTATTTAAGTGTTTTTGACGTAACGATTTTATTTAAAGACTAAACAACCATGCGGGACAACGCAGATCTAAATGCTAGGGCATCCCTCGAAAGCGACGGACACCAGTGTGTCCCCGTTGGTGTAAGCAAAGTACAATTAGGCGTTGGGGACTGTCACCCAACACGCTGTGCACTTAGTGGCGGGAAATGGAGGGAGGAGTGCAGAATAGCTGCGTGGAATGTGAGAGGTGGGATTGAAGAAAAGATGAATGAACTGATTGATATTATGGAAGAGAAAAGACTGAACTGGAAAGAAGGTTATATTTGAGTGAAACCAAGCGAAGCGGCAGTGAATTTGCTGACTTGCCCGGAAAGGGCATCGCTCTGTGGTCAGGGGTACCACTTGGAGATAGAGAATGCCAGGGGGTGGGCGTTTTGCTGTCTTCTCGTTTGGTTAATTGTATGACTGAGTATAAATGTGTAAACCCTAGACTGCTCTAGGTGCGCCTCAAGATGGGGTTGACGAGAATTTTTATTTTGGCGGTGTATGCTCCAGTGTCCTCCGTCGGCGTGGGTGAGCTAGAGCAGTTTTAGGAGAATGTTAGAGAAGTTCTAGCGACGGTTGAAGAGAACGAGAGAATTGTTTTGTGTGGAGACATGAATGGATGGGTCGGGACAGCTCGAACTGGATTGAGACTGTCCTAGGCAAATATGGAGATAGGAGAGTGAATGATGCTGGTAAGATTGTTAGGCGTGTGTATAGAAAAGGATCTTTTTGTTGCTAATACCGTATTTAAGCACAAAAGGATCCATCAGTACACTTGGGAAAGAAAGCATGAGAAAAGTATGATTGATTTATTCCTGGTAGATAACAGGCTCAAGAAGCAGGTTATGGACACAAGAGCGCATAGAGTAGCCGATCTGGGAACAGAGCACTTTCTGGTGATAACCAGAATAAGGGGTCTGTTTGCAGCATGCGACATCGTGTTGTGTCCAAACCTGCAGCGGTTTGTCGCATCAAAAACTGGAAACTGCAAGATGCGACTACCAGGAATGAATATGAAAGGGTAGTATCCGGTTAGCTTCATGATAGATTGAAAGTGATGAGCGAGGATGTTGAAGAATGTTGGCAGAACCTTAGAGATAGTATGATCGAGGCTGCAAAAGAAGTGTGTGGAACGAATAAGATTGGGAACGGTAAAAAGCGCGATGTGTGGTGGGATGATGAGGTAAAAGAGTCTGTGTATACGAAGAAGAAAGCATGGCGAGACTACCTTGCTATAAAAAATGACTGTGGTATGATTATGGAATTTGATGAAAGATAGATATAAGCTGCAGAAAGCAGAAATGAAAGCACTAATGAAAGAGAAGCGTGAAAAGTGTAGGATGTTAGACGAAAACAGGATGTCGGACAACTTCGAGGAAAATTCCAAATTATTGAAAGAAGACAGAAGTGTGTAAGTACCGAAGTGGCCCGGCACCTTGCAGAATGAATAAAGTGCGTTCGAAAGAAAACAACTTGCTAACAGATAAAAAAGATGTTCTGCAGCGATGGAGTAATACTATGGAGAACTGTATGAGAGTGGCGACGCCGATACTGAGAGCAATTCTAATGAATTGCCACTCTCGGGTCAGGGACTGGAGGATGCCATTAGTATGAAAGAGATCGAGAAAGTGATAAGAAGTTTGAAATGTGGAAAGGCTGCGAGAATTGATGACGTGACTGCTGAGATGATCAAGTATGGTGGTCCTAGGGTCTGGGATACCTTCTGTGAACTCTGCAACCTTTGTTTGCAGAAGGGAGAGGTTCCAGAAGACTGGCGCACCGTAGTCATAGTACCTCTCTATAAAGAGAAAGGTTCTAATTTAGACTGCGCGTGCTACAGGACCATCAGCTTGGTCAGCTTAGCAAGTAAAGTCTATACTAAGGTATTGACTGAACGTATGAAAGGCGTTTCAGAAAGATATTTGTGGGAGGCGCAAGGTGGTTTTAGGAACGGTAGAGGCTGTATGGATCAGATTTTCTCGCTTCGCGTTAACGTAGGGAAGTTTCTGGCTATAGGTCAGAAAGTTTTCTGCGCTTTCATGGATCTAGAAAAAACATTCGACAGAGTAGTGCGACAGAAATTGTGGAGTCTTCTGCCTGAGTATGGCGTGGGGGGCTCCTTACTACGGGCTGTGAGGTCATTATATAGCGGCCGCAGAGTCTGTGTAAGGATAGAGGGTGACACGTCGCCCTGGTTTGATGTCTGTTCTGGCGTGAGACAGGGCTGCGTGATGTCTGCCTGGCTGTTCGTGCTGTATTTGGACAGTTGCCTCCAGAAAATGAAAGGTAGTATGAGTGGTATGTTATGTGTCTGCCTATTGTACGCTGACGATGCTGTGCTTATAACACCATCAGAAGCCGAGTTGCAGACACTAGTCACGTGCATGAAAGAAGAATGTGAAGTAAAAGGATTGAATATGAATGTGAACAAAACTAAGGTTCTGGTGTTTGAAAGGGAAGAGGTACAAACGAAATGTGATATATGGGTAAATGGAAAATGTCTAGAACAAGTGAATGCAATTGTGTATCTGGGGAGTGCGTTTTCGAATGATGGAAGATGTGACTTGGATGTGGAGTAACGGGTGGGAGCTGACAATAAAGTGAATGGTGCTCTGTCCGCATTAGTAGATAGTGTGAATATATCTAACACGCAAAATGGTCATCCACAATGCGGTGTTGGTGCCAATTTTATTGTACGGTAGTGAGGCCTGGATATGCCCGAAATCGAGTGAAAGTATGATAAATGCAGTAGAAATGCGATCTCTTAGAAAGATGTGCGGTGTCACTCTTGCGGACAGGTTAAGCAATGAGGAGATACGCAGTATGATAGGGTCGCACGACAGTGTTATTGTAAAAATGAAGAAAGGAATGCTTAGATGGTTCGGGCACATAGAAAGAATGGGTGATGAAAGACTGACGAAGAAAATATACAGAGCGAAAGTGAGTGGTAAAAGAAGGCAAGGATGACCAAGGCTGACTTATGAAGATCAAATAGCCAGAGTGTTAGCAGACGGAAATGTCAAAAGCTCTCGCATACCGAGGCGAAAATTTGTGAGGAGAATGGTGAGATTTGAGGAAGCGAAAGAATTATGTAAGAACCGCGACGCTGGGCACTCCGTCCTCTCTGACTACTCCGTTAGGGATACAGCGTGAGGATATGTTATGTTATGTTATATACTTTAATTATAGTCCTTAAAAGCTCAGAACTTGGGGCATGTTATACTGTTATTTTTTTTTGTCTATATTTTAACATCTTTTTTAAGTCTTAAAAGTGAGGTCCTAACGCGTATGAATTTCACACTTAAAAATTAGAACAAGTTTTTAATGCTTACTGCAAAAAACGCTGCCAATATATTATTACTTTGTTTATTTTATATAAATGAGCATAGCTTTTGTACTTTAAAAATAAAAGTTTCATACTTATAAATCGTCATAGTTTTTTATAGAACTGTTTTTAAACACAATAGTACGATCAAAATCAATTCAGCAATTTGTTTATTTATAAAGGAAAAGGATTAACTGGATAAGATGAGATATAGTGAGATAAATATAGTAACTATTTGTCTTCAAAACGACGTATGTTACATTGTCGGATATTGTCAGATCTGAGAGTTATGATTTTTTTCCTGAAGGTAATTTTTTCGTTTACGTGCTTAACGAATGATAATGACTTTCAATCACTGGACTCGAGATAAACTTGCTTTTTTATAAAAACTGTATTAGAATTAGCATATATTTAATATTATTACGAATAAAATTATTATTTAATTGTAAAATAAAATATATATAATAAATTATAATTTATCATGCAATTTTTAAAGCTATAATTATAAAATATATACGTTACTTTTTTGGTAACAAATATGTATTATAATTTGATTTATTGGTCCAAAACCTTTCTGTGGTATTCCCAAAAGCCAGGTTCAACTGATTTTGTGGAGATTCTGTTTTAAAGCTTCTTGCGAGTATTGGAAGAATATTCCAAGTCAGGAGCATTCCAAAGCCCTAATAAATCCATATAATCGCAAAGTGGCTTCTAATGTCACGGCAATGAGCCGGAGCAACTTGCGTATCTTGGTTAAAGCACTCACTGGGCATTGTTGCTTAAACAAGCACATGTTTAACATGGGGCTCTCCAACACAAAAACGTACCCGGTACTGCCAAGAGGCGGATGAAACGCCTACGCACATTTTGTGTGACTGCGGATCACTGATGCACTCGTCGATCCTGTCTCGGCCAGTATCCTCTCAGTCCGATAGAGGTTCAGCATATCACTCCAAGGAATACCTTGCGGTTTTTGACTGCATTGAAACTTGGTGGTGTTTTGTAACATAGTGGCGATCACAATAGATCAATATGGTCGAAGTGATATAGGTCTGGTGAGATCTGCACAGCCATGTACATGAAATAAAAAATAAAAAATACTTTTTTGGTGGTTTTCAACGTTAATGTAGTCAATAATATGCCTAATATGTTTAAAATATATATAATAAACTTGACCTGTAAGTTAATAGAATAGTTATTTTGTGATTTTTACGTTAACTATCGATAACTGACGAAACGATAAACTAATCAATAATATGATAATTAAAGATCAATATGGTTTACCATATTTACCACATACCACATTTAATTACAAATAAAGCATCAATTTTTTCCGAGAAAACCTACTGCAGTAGTTGTAGCGCGCAGTGCATTAAATAAATTTTTAAACGAGTCCTATAAAAGCAAAAGATATCATCAAAACTAACGGTGATTTATTCAACTTGCTAAGGGAAAATCCTTTGTCTGTTAACGAGTACTTGGTTTTAACAGAAAAAGTTTTGGATCTTTTGTGTATTAGATGTAATGAAGCTACACAAGAAGCTGTACAAAATTCGATTCAAAATTTTTGTAAAAATTTAAGTTCTCAATGGCGCATTTCAAAGTCATCAGAAAAGATCTTTAAGGCTATGTATCAGGACTGGCTTGCAAGCGATTTTAATTTTCCTTATGAAGTGGTGAATGAAGTTTACTTTATTGAAGTTTGGGATGAAGAGGCTGCTATTAAATTTTTACACCAATTCCCAGAAGAAGCTAGCAAGATATGGGAATTCTGTAAAGCAGAGAAAACTGCATCAAGTCTAACAAAAGAAATCGCTTTATGTTTAACAGTATCGTTAGGTTTATCAGTTTATAAATACAATACGCTTAGAAAAATAAATGAACAATATGGAATTCAAGCGTATCCGTCTTACTACCAAGTGAAGCAGGCTAAATTGGCTTGTTACCACAATAGTAATTCAATTATTATTACAAACACTTGGGTGGCAATAAAATTGTAAGGCTTACTGGACCATACCGCTCATCATATTTTTTTGATCACACAAGATATGACCAGTAATAATAATAATCTGATTCTTATTCGAAGTGGGGTTGTAATGGTGCTTCTGATCAAAGTCAATACAAGCAGCAATTTGAAAATCTTTGGAAGGATGTGACAAGTGTTATAATGGCTACTTTAGTACCCCTTAAATTGATCGACATTACCACAAAATAAGTACTTTGGGAGAATTTAAGACCGTCTTCGACTTGGTATTGTAGAACAATAATGTTTAATTTCATAAAAGAAACTGAAGAAAATCTTTGTAACGAAATCATTGAAATTAGAAATCAAGTGGAAACTTGTCTGTTTCCAATATCGATAAATTGGGTTTGTCTTTGCTACATTCTTGGCTTAAATGTTTTGTGTTTATTATATATAGGTTATAAACTACCAATACAGACCAAAAACATTTAGTCGCAGAGAGAAAGAAAGTAATTCAAGACGACTTTGAAAATAAAATGGGACTTCTGGTGAATACCGTTAAACAAGGAGCAGGAAACACTAATGACGGTGATACGGCAAGAGGATTCTTTAAGAATTGGTCTTTATCTGCTACAATCACAGGAGTAGATGAGAATTTGATTAAAAGATTTTACATTATATTACAGGCTTTATCTTCAGGTATCGAAATCAATGTTGAAAAAAAAACTGAATTTAATAAAAAAAAAACAGAGTTATAAGTGCAAAATTAAAGATGGTATTACATATCTGTTACTGTGCACAAATTATTAATTGGTGCAACAGAAATTATTAAACATCACGCCATAATACCAATAGGAAAACTTTCTGAAGACGCTCAAGAAGCTAGGAGTAAAGAATTAAGAAATGCCAGGGAATGGCACACAAGTGCTCTAGAATCAAAAGCAATTAAAATATTATTCATAACTTATTAATACATTCTTATCCTTATATTTCTAGTCTAAGAATTGAGCATGAAAGGAAAAAAGAAGAGTTGCTTCCGGTAGCAGTGGATTTATTAACTTTAGCTGACGATGATTTCAAAGACGAAGGAAGCAGTGAATGTTGATTATACCGCAAATAAAACTGCTGTATCTTAGTTGTTCAATGATTTATGTTTTAATTTAAGTGGTAAAGTTTATTCAATAAATTTATTTTATGATTAGTATAAATATTGGTTCATTGTATCTAAAAATTGCATGTTTAAAGTATTAATTTAATCTTTAACTTCGTATTTACCCTGAAAATGAAATAATGTAGGATTTTATATATGTTTTTCAGTATAAGAAAAATACATGATACAATTCACTTAATAAATAATAATAATAACAATAATAATGCGCCAGACAATACACACCAATCATCTGATCTTACACTAGGGTTATTCCCTGTGCTATGAGAACCAGACGACGACTACTGGCATCTCCCAGTACACCCAGACAAATATCAAGATAAATATCAAGAGTAACCACAAATTTCTTTTTCTGTAACATCAATTAGGATAATATTATTAAAAGTCATACTATTATATAGCTAAACTCTTTAATAAACTAAGTAAAAAAATGTATTAATATCTTTAGTACTTTCCGAGATAACAGACCATGTCCACAAAAACATCATTTTCATCACACCGGGCTCCACCTCCGACTCCGACTAGGATCCGACTTCGATAAATCAGATTTAAAACGTCCGGCACCGGCGCCGGTTCCGGTATACCCACCTCCATAATATTCCTAGTATAAACTTTAGACGTCAATCATCTTCTGCCTAAAGTTTTAAATTTGCCAGGTCAACAAAAAAAACTCAAGCGTTACTTTACAGAAATTCATCACTAATGATCAATTATTAATCCTTCCGCCCGAAGTTTTGAATCTGTGTATTGTAATACACATGTTGATTGATACACGCGTTTCGCTCCGTAACAAAACATCGTCAGGAAATTCTAGACATCAGAGTCCCTCAGCTACCCAGCACAGTGTTAGTTGATCGTGTCCGATCTCTAGAATTTCTCGAAATGAGGAATTTAATGAATTGCTCACTTGAGACTTTTATATATCGCGGAAAAAAAGCTGCGCTGCGAAGAACAGACAAGAAGCTCGAGAAACCTATAAAGTTAGATACTAAATGTAATGGCAATTCTGTCGTGGATTCAGTGCAATTATATCAGTCTTTTCATTGTACATAAATAAAAATTTCAGTGTGACATTAATATCTATGGCATGTTAAACAATTGTGTACATATTACTTTTTCATTCATTTTGGACGGGATACGATTACGAATCCGATAACGAATTGATGCACATCTAATTGATTGCTTGTAAATAAAAAAGAATTCTCATATAAACAACAAATAGTAATCATAAACAAGTAAATACTCTCTATACAATTACGCCATTTGTGTGACCACAAGCTGAGTATTCGGCTTGGGGGAACTATGCGGAAGAACTGAAGAGCTACGCGTGAAGTCCAGATTTGAAGACAAATAAAAAAAAATGTTTATTTGAACTAGGACCTTATTGTGTAACGTTTTACGGGATATGGATAATAATTAATACATCCCGGCATTCGGATTGTAATACTGTATCTGATCATGCATGCTTCAGCTTGCACTGTTCCGGTGTGGAGAATAGGACAGCCGGTTAAATTTCTGACACAAGATGCACAATATCTTCATCCTCAGGATTGTCTGCGCGTTTGCAATCTGATGCTTTCTTAGCCTTGATGTAAAAGTTTCAATGAGCACTTATCATTCAGTGGACTGTTCATTCGCTTGTCTTTACAACAGCATAAAAAAAAATGATATTCAATTATAGTTAATGAAAGTTTCGCAATTAGTCTTCTGATTGGGACTTAAACTTATCCCTCGGCTTGGAAGGTGAATTATTAACCACATTGTCGACAAAAACATGTTGACGAGGTGGTTAATCATTGGCAAATGAAATAAAAAATGGCTCTGGTGAAAAAAATCATAAGGGCAATCTTGGGCAATCTAAAATTCTAAACAGCCGTTGTAAAATAAAAAAATGTTCAAGTAGATATATACAGCAATACATATTTAAATGCCGATCTAAAAAATGAAAATCTTCTGTAGCAGTTACGTCTAAATTTTCATCAATTATTTAAACACTTTTTAACATTCTCGCAGAAAAGAACGCTGAGGAAAAACCTCACGCTTTTCCTTTTGGTAAAACTTATTCTCGACAAAATAAAACCTTAGCCCATATCCCCAGTGCGTTTATACAGCGAACCCGGGAGTAGTAAATCATTTTAATAATTGATCCGGGTTGAAATATTCATGAAGTTCCAGCTGAAGGTATTCTGAGAGAAATGGATGAAAAATGTTACGGCCTACAGATATTCCGCTTAGCTGACCGTTTTTTGGCAATCTCTCTTATTTGGTCGTCTTAAAAATTGTCTATTCAACTGTATGTTAATTTGTCGGATAAAAATTATTGTTTCATTTTTCTGCAATTTTAACTAATTCAGTTCCTATTAAAATTTACAGATTAAAATATAAGATACTAAAAATGTATATTGATGTTACGTAAAAACAAATGTTACAACTAAGTGTCTACATATTATATAAACTTTAAATCATTAAAAAATAAAATAATGAGTTTTAATGAAAGTGATATAAATTAAAATCACTATTAGCTCATGCTAACACTACGGCTGAAAATTGAGAGGTTTAATCTGAAAGGCGCTGAACATTCATACGCATTCAGTATTTGAGTGTAAAAATTTTCTGTAGTTTACTGTTTTAAAATAAAAGTGCACGTGGAAGAACACACGAAACGTAGAGTCATTTCGATATAATGCTACAACACGATATGTGTAATATGTAAGTGGCGCAGTAGTCATTAACAAATTCTATATTTAACGCTGGTCGATCGTGGCATGGGGCACAGTGATCAAAAAGACATCAATTTCATTAGTAAAAGCTGGCCGCCTACATATCGTATTTGCTCAATAGTGTTGTGTTCCGTACTGTTAGTTGATAGTTATCGATCGCCAACTGCAAGACAAAGTCTGTCGTAGAGATTTCTAATTATGTAGAAAACAGACGTTTTTTTTAGTACGTGTAAGTATATGTAATATATATATATTTTAACATTTTTTAATTTTCACTATTTTTCAAATTTTTCTTGCTTTTGGATATATGTTGAAGTGACAGCGATTTTTAAACTTTCTCTCAAAAAAGTGTTAAAGATCAAAATCTTAAAGAGCTATTATCATTTGATGCTCTAAGCAATAACCTAAAAAAAAGTATATTGAATCTCCAAATCTAACCACCAAAAATAGAAACTCAATCTTAAAAGTCCAAGTGGCTACCAAGTATGCTTCTGAGCCACCGCTTAATATAGTAGTCAGCTGACTCATAAGTTGAATCAGCGCTGGTTAGGTGTTCCAATTTTGGAGGGGACCACTAAATAATACTAATACATAATTATATATAAGTGTGTCGTTATCATGTAATTAGGTACCATTGTGTTATATCGTAAATTAAAACAGAAATAAATGTTCCTCTTCGTTTTATGCAGGAGAAAACTAAAAACTAAGACAGCAGCCGGCGAATTGGAGATCCACTTTCAGCCGATTTTGGGCCGAAATGGAAATCGCTGTCGAAATACAAAGTTTTTTGACCGAAACTCAAAGGTCGGTCATTAAAAAAATATTTTGTAATTTTATACGTGAAACTTACCTACATAAAAACCAACATCTGTGGAAGAAATTAAATTTGTTTTTTTGTCCACTTTATATCGATTTCTACAAAATAACTGCTACTGAGGGATATAGTCTCAAGGTGATGAATTAAACGCACTTCATTAAAATTTTTTTTGTAAATGTATGTAAATATAATTGTTTAATTATTTGTTATATAATACATACATGTAATATAATACATAGATACGTTTTATATGCCACATAATTAAAATTATTTGGCCCTTTAGTGATCGTTTACCTTCCCTAACATACTACCGTAATGAGTACCATACATATAAATTGAGAGAGAAAGTATGCTACGGTATTGAACGCGTGGCAAATCCTCTCCCACAAACTGACCAAGCAGTTGATAGTTTACACTTCACAAGGTTACTTCTGGAGTCTCTAATATTCAGAACGCCAAATTACATTAGAGTAATAATATTTTCTATAATAAGAATCGCACTGTAATGCATCAGGGTCGTTCAATGATCTTGATTTTGCGCTGCGTACGAGATATGCTATTGAGAGAAAAATTGCACCAGGGTTGTTTAGTTTAGTCTTCTTTCTTTGTGTTGGTTCTGACCTGACGGACCGGTGTCCTGGGCCTAATCTGAGTTTCTTGTCGGTTCTCTGAGTTTCTTGTCCGTTCTTTCCAGTGTTCAGGTTTTCTTTTCGAACCAAACTAAAGTAGATTTTACGTTGACATACCTTGACATACCTTGCAATTGGGTTTACTTGAATAAATTGATTTGACTTTGACTTTGAATCCATTGTTCAAAGGCGTAGGACATGGGGATGTTTTATCTCCGAAACTATTAACAAACGCAATGGAAAATGTGGTTTAAACGCTGGACTAGGAGACGATGTGGGTATCAACATAAATGAGGAGTGCATTTCACATTTGTAATTTGCGTGAAATGATATCGTCTTTATGACGAAGTCGCTGCAAAACTACAACAAATGTTGGCTAGCCTTATGCCTCTCAAGTCATTGGTCCTACTTGAACATAGATAAACCAATAAGAATGATTAATGCTAATGTTATACTGGAGTCAATAGTTGTGAGTTTTTTTTAATAGTTGTGAGTTGCAATACCTCTTGAAGTTGTGAAAAGATACCTCTACCTCGGCAAACTCTTATGCTTTGTAGAAATATTTTCGAGAGGGAAGAGATCAAAGAGATCAGTTGGGCTGAGCTGCATTTCGTCTTCTTGTCGCCCATCCAGCAATGATTGAAGACATAGGTTTTTAACCAGTGCTAAACCTGTAAATGATATACAAAGCCAAACACAACAGACTACGTGTAACTAGTCAGACTGGTCCACAAGTTTGAAGTCGCTGAGAGACAGTGGACTACCATGAACTGATAATGATGATTATCAATGGTGTGTTCATATTTATATCATATTAGTTAAACATATAAAGAAGACAAAAAAACTCTGTAGTTTCCATTGCCTTTACTATTACATTATTCTGAACTACTTAAAAATGACCTGATATATATTGATATATATTAATTTATTGTTTGAATAACAAAGAAAGACATTTGAATCTAAGCTAAGAGTTAAAATAGAGGCCTTTATTTGGTTTAAAGAATTCCGATTCCATTTTTAACAATGTTGATGGAGAAAACAGTTATGTTTACAGAATATTGGTACCTAAGAAAATGTAGGAATTCTTTCTATAAGAGTAAATATTGGAATAAGCTACAATACAATTGCTTGAACCTACCTGATAAATAAAAAAAAAAAACAACATAAGAGTGTCGCTAAAATTTGTGCTCTGTTTGTATAACTAATGGATAGCGTATACTTGACAGGAAATGAGCCAAATATAAAGCGTCGTTCAAACACACCTAAGAAATCAAACACCTGCTTGTGACAAACATCTTTGCATAGCTTGGCACTATTTGATTAGGTAATGTATACAAACAGGTACATGATAATGTTAATGTTATTTTTTCCCTTTTTCTGAGAGTTGACAAGAAATGCTATTACCAACAGTTATGTTCTTGAGCAAACAAACCATCGAACTAGAGAAAATAATAGTTTTAAATAATAGAATTCAGTAGGTGGTTGTACACTGCAATTAAATTTGAAATTTATACTGAATACTTAGTTAAACTTTTTGTAATAGTTCTTATTTTTATTAAAATTTTTTATTCAAAATTCATAAAAAATAACGAAACAAAAGGCAGTCGATTTCTTAGTCTAATTCTTTATGTTTTATTATTCTGAATACTACATAATTATATGTACATATATGATTTAAAAAATTACATTTTAATTAATAAAATTTTATGACGTACAACCTTTAATTTGAAAGAGATTTTGTATTTATGTTCATTTCTTTATTTTTAAAAGTATAGTATCTACCTAAATAATTTCTTTAGATTTACAAAGTAAGTTGTTTGCTATTAATAACTAATATAATAAATAATGTTTTAGTGCACTTTCCAGTAAAGAAGACTACAACGTGTAAACCAAGACAATGAATCCAGCGTTTTCAATGACAAAGTTTACGCTTTGCGCCATATCTATCGCACAATGGATTAGCTATAGATTCTTAAATGGGTTTATATTTGACAATGCCACTGCTAATGGAAGAAAGTGTATACTTGACACGGTGACCTATTTTATTTCAGCAAGCATAGAATTTCATGATGTAGGTACAGCATATTAGGTATTCGTATTCCTTTGAACTTGCAAACTTGAAATTATGAACATAAACTTACTTATATTTACATCACAGAAGTACCTAATAAATTATTCTGCCTGTCATGTAATTAATGTCGCAAAATATCTCCAGCATTAAGCTTTCCAATAAACTGATCAATTACTAAATTAAAGTAAAAACTAGTAAATGTTGAAATTGAAATAAAATTTATCTATACATTATCTTCACGTTGTATCCCTAACGGGGTAGTCAGAGAGGACGGAGCGCCAAGCATCGCGGTCCTTACATAAATCTAATCTTTCTCAAATCTCATCATTCTCCTCACACATTTTCGCTTAGATATGCGAGTGCTTTTGACATTTCCATCCGCTAACACTCTGGCATTTGATTTCATAAGTAGGCCTTGGTCTTCCTTGACTTCTTTTACCACCCACTTTCGTTCTGTATATTTCCTTCGCTAGTCATTCTTTAAAATTTTGAAATTTTCACGGAATGTTTATTATTAATAAATTAAAAAATGAAAGAGGGTTAGCCTTAAAAGTACTAACACGGTATCGACCCAGTTTCATTTAGAATTGTAAGACGCACTAACTATTCCAAACTGCATGAAAGAAAACATATTTTTTGGTAATATAACACAAATATATTGTGTGGTGCTTCGGAAACCTCGGTTTGCGAATCCAACTCAAATAGCTGATTTTTTTGATACCGTTGTATATATCAAAATCTGTTGAATTTTCTTAGTACTAAATGTGGTTTCTAGTATCAAGCAAACATTAATATATACACGTATATACTTAGTATAGCACCACGTATAATACCCGTATAGTATTAGGATAAAACAAATGTTTAAGCATCCTAAACATTTAGAGAAGGTCCTCACGAAACTCTATAAACTTGAATTATGACTCCGCCCAAGATTTACGTCTAAAAGATTGACTTTATTCGTTAGACCATTCGCGAGTAAGGACCGCTATTAAAGAGGCAGTATTCTTCACAAATGGTGTTATCAGAGCGGGTGAGATAAAGTGTCGCGGAATAGGCATCTCCACTTATCGTTGCCTCCCATTTCGCCTAAATTGTTCTTCCCCTATACGACAAAGTCAAAACATTGCTTAATGACTTTCAGAGATCTAAGATTATAACGCAGCAGTGAAATTAATCTTGTTTCTCTGCACTTTGTGTATTACATACATGTACACTACAGTCTAAGAGAAACAATTCGACCCATTACGAATGTATTTATATGTAAAGATGTATCTGGACTTCAATTTTGTATATCGATTGCTTACTTCTTGTTGCACGCGAATTACTATTTGTGGTATTCTGAATTGGACACAGATCGCGAGCTACTGTATGTTACTATCGACATCATATACAAAAATATTATATACCTCCGAAAATACATACATATATGGACCTTGCAGATATGCAAAAAATGATTTACCTAATTAATAACGTTTATACGACGTTTTATGACGTTTATTGTTATGTTATTTTATTCTGTTAATAACAGTAGTTATATTGTCGACTTTTGAATGTAATAAACAATAACAATAAAGCGAGTAACGACACAAAATTCAATCCGCACTATATCAAAACACTATTTTCTTATGTAAATTCTGAAAAAGTGTTCCATAAAACGCAGTGGTGTCGAGCGATAGCCGCCGGAGGTTCTCAGCTCTCGAGCAATCATAAAGTAGGCCCTCGACACTAAATCATGCAATAAATTATTGAGCATGAAATATTCAAACGCCTCGGCATACGGCGGGGTGTGAAGAACAGTGGAAAATTCTGCTTTACAATTTTCAGCCTCCCCGGTTACAATTCCGTCATTGGAACGCGTTAATTCCTTAGTAACACACTCAACGCTTGAATGAACAGAGTTAATTAACTATTCAAAATTATTAGTAATAATGCACGAAATTAATTTTGTTAATTAATAATAAAGAGTAACTTCCCTATTTCACAATGAAAATATTATCTGTAGTCATAAATTTGAACAGTTCTAATCACTCCAATAGACCGAAGTGATTTAAAATAATAAAATTGGTTAATATTTTACTTCTATTAATCTTTTGTGAAACTTTTAGTATTCTTTTATTCTCAAATTAATTAGCGGTAATTCGTACGGCGTATTTCATCGTTATTCCTCAAATACAAAACTAAAATATTCCCTATCTTCAACCCTACCCTAATAAAACCTTGTAAGGGATTAGATAGAAGTATTCCAAATTATCAATAGGTAGACTAGAAATACCGACCTTTCCAAATGACATTCGGACAGGTTTTCGTCGACTTGAACACATACAAGGTGGCTTTCAGCAATGTTCCCGTCCATGTAAGAATTCTCTAAATACGTTCGAAAAAGCTATTTTTATCTCCACAATGATATTTCTTTGAACTTCTAAGGAGATATTTCTGAACCCGACACAGTCCAACACGTTCTAAAAAAATCTATTTTCTAAGTTGACCACACTAGGAGCCGAAACTGGGATTTACTTGTGTAGACGGTGATTTATATTTGTAATTAAAGAAAATGCAATTAGATGAATTGATTAGATGAGATTCCCGCGCTGGATCATACGTGGCGCAAAGGTTATCCATCGCAATTCAACGCGGTAACGCCATAAGTTTGATGGGATCCTTTGCGCCGGGTGCAGCTCGCGGTGGTCTTTTGGACTAGCTGTAGTTGTAAATTTTTGACTTGTAACTTTGTTTTTTTTATTAGATGAATACTGTGTAATTAAAATTGTTCTTCCGAAATTAGATAATTTTCTAGGACACATTTCATAAATTTTATTTACGTTTAGAAAGATGTTTCAAAGCCAGAAACCCAATTCTTTTAGTTACTCCTAAGAATTTTATTACTACTTATTCTGTATTCTGTCTGGTAGGCGTCTGAACACTTAGAATTCCAAATCCAAAATTTCGAATATAATCAATTTCCATATTTTAAAATTATTGCCTACTTCTGAAAAGGACAGAGATGATGCTCTTTCTCATTCGTACCATCGGTGTAGTGAAAAAATATAGCGAACCGTGTCGAGCGCTCGTTTCGCGTACAAAGTTGTAAAATTAACTGCAACAGATTCCTTACGTCTACGGAACCCTAATTCCGAAGATATTCCCGGAGAACTCGCTGGAGGCCCCCTTGGAAGTTGGCGAGTCGCGGCTGATCGGTGAGTTGGTTCAACTTTCTCTGTTAAGCTATCGAAGTACTTAATATAATAGGTATATTTGATATTCCTCCTAACGCTACGCATTAAAACATAATTAAAAAGAGATAGATATTATAGATAGATATTAATACAGAAATTCTTATTGTTACACATAAATTATGTTCCATATTATGTGAATCTCAGTTCCCGCAGGATCCTAATGACTGACAATGGATCGATCATTCGTTCGCCTGCAGAGCGAATAAATTGAATTCTAATTTTCAATTTCAATAACAATGGACTTCAAATTAGACTCGAGTGTTAGCACAGGCGTGATTTTTCAACGAGATTCCGGGAAATATCGCGAACTTTGTTTGAGTTTTAATATTCAGAATTATGTTACTTGCTTTGCTCTAAATGTATTATGAATATTGTTTCAATTATTTAAATTTATTACCAAGTGTAATCACATACATAACAATTTATTAACATGTGTATTAACAACTCGGCTTCAAGTTTTGTATCCACTTTGACATCTGTACGTTTAATTATATCTTTTGCTAAGAAGTATCACCTTGTTGCGTCCGAATGCTCTATCCACCCCAAATGAAAAATAGTAAGAAGATATGTAAAAGGATAAGTGATTACAATGGACACACGTTCAACTCTATTACTTCTCTCCTTATTTAAATGAGCTCTACAGTATTTATAATTATCACCTATTTAAACATGCCGTTACCAAAAGCATAAGTGACCAAATCAACCAATAAGAACAATGTATTCTTTAGTTCATAACTGTCACGATAGACGTCACTGCCTTCATCAAGTTTTACAAAATGTAAAACGATCTGAAAATTATTATCGTATTTGAAAATTGAAAGATAATGTAAAAATGAAAGTAAGTCAAGTGAAGTCAAAATTGTAAGCAGTAATGTTATAATTAACGGTATGTATGTATGTGTCGTCATGTCCATTTCTTCGTAATACGTAAAGCAGAGTGTATCAGCCATGTGACTATTATTTGTATTTCATTATAAAAAAATCTGCAGACAAATGATACCAAATGATATCCCCACACACAAACGTACACAAATGTGTAAACCCAAACTATGCATTAATATTACTATTTGGTGCCCCTGGAGAAGTGCCCAATAATATCCATACATACTCCAAACTAATTTAAAATTTTGTTTCCTAAATTGGACCTAGACCTAATTTCGTAACTTCTATTGACTGAAAATGAATTTCGATCCCTTAATGAAGTTGAATCAGATACATTTTTGCAATAGGAACACCGAAAAGGATGTACTAGGTTGGTACTGATTATGCTCATTTTTAGGCAATAGAAGTTACTCAGTTAGACCCTATAATTAAGAAGCTATATTAACCTATGCACCATTGTTATAAGGTTTGGTATTTTCAACATTTAGACCCTTAAGTAACTTGTGTCCTGGATAAAAAAAACCTAGATACATTATTAAACCAACAATAAAAAATAAATTCCCTTTACTCATCTTCATACATAAAATTATGTACACCTAAAAATCTCTTGACAGTGTAGTGCTCAATTTGTTAATATAGAGCTTTAACAAAGTTATTTAGAACTCACAAAATGTAAACCACGTTAACCGTCATATTGGTGATTCTCTAAAATTATTCACATATTGAAATGGAAATAGAGCGAGCACAATGTGCCATATTAAAAGTCTTATTAAGTCTGCTTTCTGTTACCTCACTACCTCTGTTTTTAGGTACACAAATATACTAAAGATACTCTTTATAAAACAATGCTCACAGAGATGTCACCGAATCACAATGCCAACGTTACTTCATTCGACTTTTTGTCGAAGGAGGTAACGTTGGCAAGATTAGCCAATTGTCGTATTTCTATGACGCTTAATACTTTCGCTAAAAGGTATTATAATCATTTAGCTCCACACTTCTATAACAAAAGTAATCAGGTAATAAATGTCCAAGAATGTAGTAACTACGATTTTAAAAATAAATTATTGTGGCTAAAGGATTTTGAACTATAACGACAATGAAGCAGATTCTAAATTTGTTATATCGAAGTATTTACATATAATTATTTTAACCATACATACTACAATAGAATCTAACACGCGAATTTATAACATTCATAAAAACATACACTCTAGCACACTTGAAAATACGCACACACATATTCAGATATATACTCTAAAAATCGCAGTCCTACGCTAAACTGAACACATCTTACATATACGTACACATTTATATGTATTGTATGTAAATAATACACTATCACACACACATCCGCACGCTCGCAAGCATGCACGCACGCAAATACATACACTTTCGCCCACCAGTAAGCAATAACAAGTATGCGTACTCACATGCACTTATTAATGTTGTTACGATAATATAATTAATAGGGGAAGGCATTGGCAGCTGCGACACAGTCAATAGATGACTAGTGGAGTTGTCGCTGTACTCGTGTCATGTAATCTATATCTTATATCTTATATATGTAAAGTTATATATAAACTACTATCCATCTATTTTTTATTACTATTATATTATTTTCAGCCAAAACGGCCGTTCACAATGCGATGTTTATTGTACGATAGTGGTGCCTGGATATGCCCGAAATCGAGTTAAAGTAAGATAAATGTAGTAGAAATGCGATCTCTTAAATACAAATGCAGTGTCACCTTTGCGGACAAAATAAGCAAGGAAGAGATACACAGTAGGACAGGGTTGCACGACAGTATTATTGTAAAAATGAAGAAAGGAATTCTTAGATGGTTCGGACACATAGAAAGAATGAATGATGCAAGACTGACGAAAAAAATCTATTAATGTAAGTGAGTAGTAGCAGAAGCCAAAGAATATCCAGACTGACTTACGAAGATCAAACAGAAATGTCAAAAGCACTCGCATACCTAGGCGCCTCGCATACCAAAAATGTGTGAGGAGAATGATGAGATTTAAGTAAGCGAAAGAAATGTGTAAGGACTGCGACGCTTGTCGCTCCTTCCTCTCTGACTACCCCGTCAGGGATACAGCGTGAAGATATGTATGTATAATAATTATAACAATTAATAAATTATTACTAGTGTTATTACATTTATGAATATTCTGTTTACTTAATGTAGACAAAGTCCCTTAGACCCTTAGAACTTAGAAGTAAATAAACAAATATTAATTGAATTAAAAGCAATAAAATTATTAAATACTCGTAGTACCTACTCCGAATTATTCAACTTATACCACTGCTATAAACTAAATGTTATTTTTGTAATGAACACAAGTTACATACTACATATCCATATTAATGTTTACAAATTTACAATAATTTAGATTCATATTTTAATATTACAAAAATACACAAATTTTTTGGTTTAAGTAATATGAGCAAATATTTGATTTATATATCTATAATGACTCATAGTTAATAGGTACCTCAATCTAACTTTCATCAAAAACTAAATGTGATTTAATATCTACTAACATAATACAACTTAAGTTAGCCTTAATCTCTAGTACTTTAGCATCTTGAAAGTGTTGATTGTCTGTTGTAATACAACTTAAATTGCTTTTATACTGCCGCTGCAAAGCGTGAGGTTGTTAAGTTGTTGAAAAATTAGTAAGGAGTGAAAAGCAGTTTCATTTTACAAAATGTTAATACATGTACATAATATCTGTACTTATGTACATACAAATGTACAAGTACTTAAGCTTTTTTATTATTATGTATTTCCTTAAATGTAATATGTCAAAATAAGCTAAAATAAAAAAAAAATTAACTTTGTATCTATAATCTATAATACCATTAAGAATTATTATAGACGAGCGTAATAGTTGCTAACTTGGGACTGAGATTTATATATTTGCGACCTCGCTTCGCTTGGTGTATTTCTAGTTATTTTACAGTGCCATTATTTGTTGTTTATAAAAAATGACGAAAGGAATGTTCAGATGGATCGAGCACATAGAAAGAATGAGTGATGAAAGACTAACGAAGAAAATTTACAGTGGTAAAAGAAGCCAAAGAAGATCAAGGCTGACTTACGAAGATCAAATAGGCTGTTAGCTGACGGAAATTTGAAAAGCACCTGCATACCTTGGCGAAAATGTGTGAGGAGAACGATGAGATTTGAGGAAGCGAAAGAAATATGTAAGGACCGCGAAGCTAGGCGTTTCTTTCTCTCTGACTACCCCGTTAGGGATACAGCGTGATGATAAGTATGTTTTTGCCATCTTGTTGTTGAATAGCTAATATCAATGCATGACTACTTCAGCCCAATAATCAATGAGATGGCACTAGGAAAAAAAATTGACTTAAATAATTCGAAGTAGATATAATTATTATACGAGTACAATGTTGGTATTTTTAGTTCATGTAATATTTTCGTTTATTGATTCATGTTCATCTACGTTATATAATTTTTTGTTTGAGTGAAAACCAGTTTTTTCAGGGAAAGCACCTAGTCTAGACAAACTTAGAAATAAAACATTATTCAAATATAAAATTTTATTCGAACCGTTAGAGCCGTTTCTGAGAAACCAATATATATAAGTACATATAAAAACTTCTCATATAAAATTAATACGTTAATTCTTCTCTGATTTGCCATAATTTCCCCTTTCGGAGTACCTATAATTTTTAAAATACCTACATTTACAGAATTATCGCATTCAGAAAAGTGTTATCCGTCGTAATTAAAACCTACTCACTCTATCCCATATAATTTACAAGTTGGTCACCCGAACAGGTTTTAGGCCACGACGGGGTGAGCCGAGGAGTAACTGGAAGGCGGCGGGAGGGTGAGCGAGGCAATAAGTGCCCCCTTCTATTTCACCGGCACTTTAACTCGGGTGCACTGATTTGATAACGCCGTTTGTTTCTAGAGCCACTCGCAAAGGCCTTCATTTTGGGACCGTTTTTTTAGAAATATAAATGCGTTGCTGACTGAGATTTGAAAGCATTTTAATTAAAAATATAATTGTTGTAAGAATTTTTTTTTCTTTTCTTTTATATTATGAATGTAATTTCTAATCTAATTACTAATAAATATGCTAAGAATCACATCAATTAATGTGTGTTAAACCTTATGGATACCATACTGATTATTTAACTTGATATTAACGTTTGGATAGTTACAGATACCTAAGTAACTTGCACATATTAAAAACCGGTTAGCGACAAATATAGATTCACAAAAAATATGCGTCAGTAATAATCACTATTATTATTTTATATAATGTCATATCTTATAAATAATTACGCGAAAAATCTAATCAAAGCAATAGTTACATTGTTATTGGTACGACTTTGTTGTTATGTAACATAATAATGTTGAATTAGAAGCTCATATTAACAACTAGCATATTTTAAAGATTTTGATTCTAAAGTACTTACAGATAGGACTAATGAATATCAAGAAACGCGTTATTCTTAAAACTTTTCTTTTCGGCACATTACCATTTCACAAAAATAAATCGTAATATTAATAAATAATGGTGATGCAAAGTATAGCTAGTTTATCGTCGCCCATAAGTGTGATGTAAGTGTCACTAGATGGTGATCTCGTCTCACTTATGTTTAGCATTTATTACTGCAAATTAACGAGTGTAAAAAATTCAGAGAAGTCCCGTTCGTTGTCTTTTGTTGGCCTGGTTTGTACGTAGCATAACACGATGAAAATAAGACACATATACAGACCTCTTCCGTATATGTCAGTCGGTAATTACGTAATATAGACGTATTAAGTAGAAAATTAACGTTACAATATCAAGGAACTACATGTATTTTGCTCACAAGGAAATGCGACTTCATTGTTTGATACACTAACTATAAGTTAACAACGTTGCGTATAGTCAACCACTGGTTGGTTCGGTGATCTAGTGGCGTCTATGTGAAACGTCTTCTATGCTTCATAGGCACGTTATGCCATCAGTCGCAAAAAAATTGTGGTAATAAATTGCTAAATTGTGGTTGTAATATTTTAAGTTTATAATATACTTACCAGTGACCCAAAATATTGGTTTGAAATTTCAGATTTGTGGATGATTTTTAATCATGCATATTTTTGCAATCAAAGGAATCAATGGATATTATTATACAATTCAGTGAAAGTTACATAGTTACTCTTTTAGTTAGAGGCATAAGAACAATAAACAACACGAGTAATTATTTATTATTCTTATGTCCGAAGCCTTGTTGTAAAATTTTATAATTTTTAATTACGGGTCTATGTCGCGTTTATACTTTAAGGCTAATTATCTATTTTTATCCCGACGTTTCGACCGGATTGTACCGATTGTGGTCACGGGGAGACTGATGAAGATGATGATGATTATTGTAAAATGTTTTATTATATTTCATTCATTATATTTCATAAAAAAGAAGTCCCCTTTATTGATGATCTCAACATTACCAAAATATTACATTCCAATAACGATGATGTTAATACAAAGTGTCAAACTCACATCAAAAGGATGTTAAAAGTTAAATTAGTTCTTAATTTTATTCATCCAACTTCAATTCAGTCAAAGAGCTGCCCTTTCAAGTTAATAAAACTAATTTTCTCAGAGTAATACGAGAAAAATTCTATATTTTCCGTAAGTCCCTTTAAAATCATTAATCCAGAAGAACGTCTAAATTAATGAGATTCTTACAGGATTTTTTTTATTTCTTCTTAATTTTAAATTATAAGGGACTCCGATTTCTACAATTCACTGTACGAAGTACTTAAATCTCGATGAATTCTTATTAAAAATTCAAATATATTATGTAATAACTACTATACAAATGCCTATCTGTTATAAAAATCATCAAATGAATTGTTTTATATTATAAAAATAACATAATGATAGAAAGACTTCAAAAAAATTAAACAATTTTTAGTAGATAGGTAGATATATTATATTTCGACTCACGCACGGAAAGTAGTAACAATTTAACTACTAAAAAAATGTCTGATAATGATTGCGTGCCTCTAATTGTACGACAGTACACGTCCACCACACCCATTGTTTAGGTATGTGTTCTTTATATTTGTCCAGTTCTCATTTACAGATGTCCCAATTACACAGAATATGATATCAACTATGAAGTTTAATGATTTGTTGCTTTGTGTAACAATTGGCCTGCAATTTCATTTATTTAATCTTACCAACAAAATAGTAAATAGTTCTCCAAATAGACACTAAATAAACAGTGAGAGATGTGTCTATGTACATTTCTTGGTATATCGTATTCTATTTATTGAGGAAATGTGATGCTCATTGAAAGGTTGATGTGAATTACGTACTAGTCATCATCAAATATTATGATAACAATTTATAAGTGTTGGCATAAACAATGTCTATATAAATTATATCATTAATAGAATGTAGTTATATCTCGGCTTCCAATAAGAAGCGCTGACATGGCACATGCAGCATGGTGGCGTGATGGCGAGGTCAGCGTTTGTAGAATAAGTTAGTGTTAATCTTGTTTTTAACTTGATAGAATGATCAGTCTAGAATAGAATCTACTCGGACTCGCTTGTATATAAGAAATTATTACTATAATTAATTTTAAATAAATCTTTACAATCTGGATATTTTTAGTTTTTAAAAAGCCTTTTTTCGCGCCCCTGAGTGTTAACCGGCGCAGCCGGTAGGATTACCAGCCGCTAGACGCGATAATCAAAATGAAGTGAATTTCCGCGATTGGTGGAACAGACTGTGTTTTTCCTATACAATCAGTGATTCACGCTGACGGCGATCCTCGAACCAAATAAAGTCTGTTAACCAGAGCACAATGAGAAGAAGATTCATGGCTGAAAATTTAGCGGGTGGTTTGTGGTCTGTATAGTAAAATCCTGTTCATTCTCTTTCTTGACTTATCTCTGAATTCTGTAATATTATATTAAGTTGTAAAAATAATAGTTCCTATATAAAAAAAAACTAAACGAGAATTAAATTTAATAGTAATATTACATAATTAAAGACAGAAGTAAATTTTATAATGTAGTGATTTATGACGCTTTTGAAACGTACGATGATTTAAAGACGATTCTAGTCCAACATTTCGGTGACACGCGGAACGAACAGTGTGTCGCAATTGTTTTGGAGTCCCTTAAGATAAAACCCCACGAGACTTACCAAGCTTTTTGTGATCGTACACAAGACGTTCGGGATATTTTATTATCTAAGGTTAATGAGACCTCTTCAGCACAGTTAAGAGAGGCAAATTATATAATATATAATAATAATACTTCGTTGAAAGTTTTCCTATATAACTTGTCAGAACATATGGTAAATTACGTTAGAATGAAAAATTTGAGTATGTTAGAACAAGCGCTCTCATATGTTTTGGAAGAGTGAACTTTCAAGAACAGTATCGGTTAAAATCTCAATTAATACGCCAATCTAAGTCACAAAACCAGTTTAAACTCGATAATCAAAGTTACGCACGGCCTAGTAATCCGTTTGTCCTTTGTAAACCGCAGCCCTATAATTTCGGAAATCGAACCCCGATGTCGTTGGTGGCAAAACCTTTGACCGACGCCGTAGAACAGTTCGGTTTCCGACCACAACCAGGACAATTCGGCTTTCGCCCACAACCAGAACAATTTGGATTCCGCCCACAATCATGGCAATTAGGTTTCCGTCCACAACTGAGACAATTCGGTTTTAAACCTCCACCTGGACAGTTTGAATACCACCTACCAGATCAATTTGGACTTAAACCTCAACCTGGGAAGTTCAAGTACCACCCACCAGTACAATTTGGGTTCAAATCTCAACCTAGACATTTTAACTATAAGCCTCCGCAAACTCAGAACTACCGGTCCACACAGTTCTCTAACGATGTGACCATGTGAACTGCACCAGCTTAGCCACAGCAATTCCCTGTAAATATATGGCGGACGGTCCATATAATGATTTTTATAAGAATCCTTTTTGTGGATATGAAATGTCACTAAATTTTACATATTGTGATCCGTACAATGGCTACTCAATATGATGAGTATTCAGAAAATCATTTGGCTAAACCGTGCAAATCAGACGTAGGCGAAAATGACAGTGATAATATAGTAAACGCGGAAAATAAAGAAATTGAGGCCGATGAAAATTTTCACATTACCATTCCTCAATTAACCCCGAAATAATAGAGATTAACCCTAGTGCTACGTTGAACTTACCATATACCACATACCCGATATAGACGGAAAATTCATGTTAGATACTGGAAGTACACGATCATTTCTGAGAACAGTCAAGGCTGCTGAATATTTTAAAGATTTAAGAGGATATGAACCATTTATGTTTACATAAATGAACCATTTATGTTTACATAAATGTTCATTTGCTTTGTCCATCTGATACCTAAGAAGTTAGATGCCTTCGGTGAGATCGATCGAACGATCGAATGGTCATAGACTAGAAACGACATAATGAATTGACAATGACTATAAGTACCCACTTTCTAACATCCATAACTTGTTTGACAAATTAGGTAAAAGACACAACTGTAGTATGTTGGACTTGGCGTCAGGCTATCACCAGATCTAGGTTTTAGAATCTGACAGAGAGAAAACTGCGTTTTCCACGCAATACGGAGATTATGAATTCCATCGCATACTGTTTGGCCTTAAAACGGCACTAGATATCTTTCAAAGGATCGTCAACAACGTGCTAAGAGGTCTTAAAGGTGTGCACAGTTTTGTTTACTTAGATGACATACTGGTCCTATCAAAATTACATGCAGTTTTTGCCATCTCAGACAAACAGACCTAAAGGTTCAACTTGACAAGTCGGAGTTTCTCCTTAAGGAAGTACAATACTTAGGACACGTTTACTAAAGACGACCTTTTACCCAATAATGACAAAATACAAGCAGTTCTTAGCTATCCTATGCCTCGAACTCAGATGGAAATAAGGAGATATCTTGGTTTTGTTGGGTATTACCGGTAAGCGTGTAAGAGATTTCTCCAAAATGACCCAGCCTTTAACAGCTTGCCTTAAAGGTAAGAAAGTCGTAATAGACAAAAAATACATAGAATCATTCGAGAAATGCAAGGAATTATTAGTTCAAAGCCTCCATACTATAATTTCCCGACATGACCAAAACTTTTGTCCTCATGACATGCATTTGAAGTAGCTATCGGAGAGGTGTTGTCACAGGGACCAATCGGCAGCGACTAGCCCGTAGGCTATGCAAGTCGAAACAAAACAAAGGTACAATACAATAGAACGTGAGTTACTGGCCATAATTGGGCTTTAGTTGGGCCATAGTTGGAATAAAATCACCATCAAAACTGACCATACCTCTATTGTAGTAAGTTAAAAGACTTGAATAGCAAACCAACTCACTGGCACCTAAATTTGCAAGAATATAATTTGAGTCATTAGGTATGCCGATACTTATTGAAACAGTTGATACGAAACCCAACCAAGTCTTAGGTCAGTATTTATAAAGAAGTAATTACTTGTGTAAAAGTAATTTCTTAACTAAGTCATTACTTAAGGCTAGAATTCTTCAATATAAAATTTTATTCCATAGTTGAGTAATACATGTTACTTATCTAAGCAAGTGTTTAAGTAAAAGTCGACGTTTGACTATTGTTTCTCTCTGGCAATACTTCTTGCCGCGTTTAGTTTCATGAGAAAGAAAACAGAAGGACTAATTATTTTTACAAAAGCTTGCATTAATACCTTTAATTTTACATACATTTTATTTTAGTGCATGGAATCTATAAAATTATCGTTCTAAAGAGCAATTTAAAATGTAAAAGATACTCTTTTATCGTTTATTTCTCTCTGAACAAATGAAGAATGTTTGCAGATATAAAACGTTTGACGTAATATAACTCTATTAAATTTGAATGTTTACTTTTTACACTTGAATTGTTCATTAACATATGATTTTTAATTTACAATGATCATTTGTGTCAACGAAATAAGTATTTTTATCGTGTTGAATTTTCTTTTCTCCGTTTAAATATAATAAATTAATATAATAAAATTAGTAAATATATCTGTTTTAATTTGGCATCGATTGTATCTCTCTTCGGCAGAAGTATTAATATTAGTTATAGGTGTTAAAATATGTCTGGTACATGGGTATCCGGCATCTGCTACTAAAATACCATTTAATTCATTCGAATGCAGTTTGATATTTAGCCTGGAATCACGATAAATCCGGCTATCATGTGTACTTCCTGCCCAACGTACTACAATATCAAATATTTCCAGATTAGGTCCACCAACCACCTGGACATTTAAAGAAAAGTAACCTTTATGGTTACGATATTGTTCAGTATGTTCAATACCTCTAGGCCTTAAGATTTTGATGTGTGTGCAGTCTAAAGCCCCAATCATATACTTAAGTCCATTATAACGACTGATTTGTCCAAGGTTTTCAAAATCCATCTTTACTTTTCTTAATGAGTTTTCAGATTGAGGAAATTTTATAAACTCAGACATTCGGAAAGCTAGAAAATAACTCATTTTTTTTACAATTTTGCAAACCGTTGATTGGGCTATACTCATGAGATCAGCACAAACCAGTTGAAAGCTCCCTGTAGCGTAAAATCTTAAAGCCGTTAATAGTTGGCATTCTGGATTTATTGGTAATCCTCTTTGGGTCTCTGGACGTAAATCATTAACAATTAATGGTAAAATAATATTAATGACCACATGTTTTGTAAATCGAAACCTCTTTTTGAAAGTGCTTTCAGAATATTCCTGTAGAGGATTAACATTGCGAAAATACACTTTTATTAGTCTCGGTTCATTAATATTGATAATGTTATTAATTTCCTCTAGAGGATCAGTAGTAATATTATCTAGAGTCTAGACCTTCAAATAAATGTTCGATATCTTCCATTTAGAAATATATGTTTCAAAATAAAATAACAATTTGGGAGGTTAGACATCTGTTAATGTTGTTACTTAAGTAAAGAAATTGGTTACTATTGCTTAGCAAAGTAATTTGCATTTTGACAGTTCTTGCTTGGTCAAAATTCTTCACTATAGAATAGAAAATGTTACATAAGTAATTATTTTTACTCGAGTAATTACTTTGACTTGTTTATAGATACGAGCATTAGTATGTAGTTGGTTTCGTAATGACATGAAAGTTAGGGATCTCTCCAGAGAAAAACAGAAGTTATTAGAAGTTTTTCTTCCCCTCGAAAATGAGCAATTAGTAAAGGATTTTCTAAAGAAATACATTAAACCAAAAGCTAAACATTTTATTTATTTCGAAAATTCAGAATATAGTAAAGTTACAAGTAAAGTCATTGTATAGTCGTTTTTGCGAGGGTCAGTTAATTTTTATGAGCGCACGGGGCGGGCTATATATGTCGAAGACGAATAAGAACAAAGAACTATAAAAAACAAAATGCACGTTGGCAAAACCTGTTATTGTAGGATAACAGAAACCATAAAGAGAATTAAGCGTACTTTATTTATGGCCCAATATGCAGGAAACTATTTCAGCTATTCTTAACTCTTGTAAAAAATGTAAATATCCTAAATATAACCGCAAGCCTATCAAAACAGTCCTTCAACTCACTCAGACTCAGAGCGCACCCTTCTAAGATATTTTTATTGACATATTCTTCATACACTCTAAACATTGTTTGACCATCCTAGACGTCTTCAGCAAATTAGACCAAGCTATAGAAATACCATCCAGATTTACACCAGAGGTAGTTAGGGCATTAATTAAGTATATTTCTTATTACGATGTACCACGCAAAATTAATAGTGACCGCGGTACCGAATTTAACAATGCGCTCCTAAAAGAATTACCAGATCTATATAAAATTCAATTACATATAGAGACGCCTAACAATCCTAATTCAGTGGGTCACGTTTAATAATTCCGTTCCACTTTAACAGAGGTCTACCGGTTGGCCAAAATGTGATAGAAAAGGTACAGACAGACTCAGTGATGATGTACTCGACAATGGCGTACAATACGATACACAGTTCGACTGATTTAACACCTTTCGAGACGGTATTCGGTCACACTGAGTTAAATTCCACGTTTTATATAAACTTCGATAAGGAATATAGCTAACAACTAATTAAAGATCACAAAAAGAGAACTCACGAACTCTATAAGTATTTAAGCGAAAAATTAGTAACATCCTAAGGAAAAGATAATAAAAAGACGAGGTGGCGAGGAAAGCTTGTAGTTAGGAGTAGGGAAGGTAGTGTTCGCATAAAATGTGAATAAAAGACAAGGACAAGCCTAAGTTAAGAAGGCTATAGTCAGTGATCAGATAGAGCGGAATGTTGTACCAATAAGAGTGAGAGATAGAGATACTAAGATTCCCATTAAAAACATTAAACGTCCTCTGCAGGTGGTGGACTTTCCTGCTGATATGGATGTCGAGAATCCGGTTACTTCTAGGGGAAGTCCCCAAGAAACAAGACCTCCACGTGGTGAAAGTAGAACGCAACCCTGACCTGAAGCCTGTAAAACAAGGACAGGCATTTCTCCAGCATGATCAGTCGTCAAGTATTAAACTACATATCTTAAGGGTATTGAAGGTGATCTTTCCTTTAATATTAAGAAATACGCAAAATTATGTCCGATTACTAAGCATCATGAGAAAAACAGTCTAAATAATTTTGAAGTCGTATAATTAAACACCCAAGTGCAATATTTACATGATGAAACCATTGAAAAGCTCCAACAGTTAATTCTGTCTAAAAGATACAAACGTGATCTCATTAACCTGTTAGGTTAGTTCATAAAGATTATTACGGGCAGTCTGGATCATGATGACGCTATTCGTTACGATCAATTAATTTCTGAGATAATAATTTCTAATATAGATAACAGTATATGAAATGTTATCTCATTTTCTAAATACCACAAAAATTACAGATTAAAACACCGAAATGATGGATGAACATCTTAAGCGAATTAAAGCGAACACTACGGAATGATTTAAAAAGGAAAACCAAGTCACCTACATAACTTATCTCATTGCCATATTGAATATTTTAATCGTAAATTTACGAACTATTCGCATAAAGTTAAATGAAATAGAGACGGCCTTTAATAAGTATGTAATAAATCCTAAGGAATTATTAAAACTACTCTTAGTATTTCGAAAACATGACCATTTAATGTATTTTGTAAATAAGCAAAATCTTTTAAATTTAGACAAGGTATTCTCTGTTAAAACTTTCATTAAGGCTAATACATTTATTATTACATTTATAATTACATTTATTCTAGATGTTCTCTTGGTTAATAATATTACTTATAGTTATTATAAATGGTACCCGTTATATGTATCCAGCTCCGATAACCAAAGCTTCGTCATTATTCCCAATTTTCCTTACCTACTAGTAGGAGGAACGGAATACCGCCCGATCACTCGCAAATGTAAACAAGTAATGGAAGAAGATTACCTGTGCTCTGAGAAAGATCTTGTCCCGTAGGCTAAGGAAACTTGTGTTGAACAGTTGATAACGTACCATACAAGTATGTCACTGGTTCTCCACTCCATGTAGATGTTGGAAATCTGAAATTGCAAAAGAGTGGTCCGAATGATTGGATACTTTACCTTAAAAACGGTATGACCCTGCTACAGACCTGCGAAGACGAAATTACGCGCGAACAACTTCGGGGAACTCACATATTGACAGTATCAGAGGGATGCAATGGCTCCGTAGATGGAGATGATATTCGAGGAATACGTTATTACTCCTTATTACCAGAATATAAACCACTTGCTGTAATAAACTTAACAAATTTAAAGGAAGATCAAAGAAGCTCTGAAGAAGAAGGTTAATCTAGACGACGTAGAACACCTGAACTATCTATTATGGAAGAGTAAAGTGAGTGCGATAGGAAGTGTCAGTGTTCTAATTAGTATATCGTTATATGTAACAAATGTTATGTTAATCATAGCCTTTATTGTTTTTTAATTTAAATCTACAATTTTTCTAAAATGTAAGGGAAGGGATTTTCAGCCTCAGTCAAATCGTACTAAACCACGACCTTCTCGTGAGAGCCACGCTAATGAGATACTCATAATATTGTTGAGATAGTAATGTAATTTCTTCACGCTTTTATATTGATCTTATGGTTGTTAACCGAAGAAACCTATTCCTTCAGTAACTCACATTTGAGGGTGGAGGAGTCATATCTTGGCTCTCAATAAGAAGTGCTGACATGGCACACGCAGCATGGTGGCGTGATGGCAAGATCAAAGTTTCTAGAATAAGTTAATGTTAATCTTGTTTGTAGTTAACTTGGTAGAATGAAGAAGTCTAGTACGAGTATAGAATCTATTCAGATTCGCTCATGTATAAGAAATTACTATTATACTTAATTTTAAATAAATCGCTACAATCTCGATATTTTAAACGGTTTTATTTAGCTTGCCCTGTTTGTTGTTGTTGTTTTTTGAGTGAAATTTAGTATTTATTATTTTATCCTCTTTCTGTTGACAGATTGATCTGATATTTAGTACACACTTTTAGTTCTGATGACGATACATTTAAATATATTTAGTATAATTGTAAATCTAAGATGGCCGCCGCCACAAAATGGCGGATTACATATTTTTTCACAACTCCCTCAATATGGGTATCAAATGAATATGCTTAACTAGTAGAATACAGTACATTATAAAAAAACCTAAATCTAAAATGGCCGCAGGCACGAAATTACGGATTTCATATTTGTTTCAATCTCCTTAATATGGGTAGTAGGTATTAAATGAAAGGGCTTTACAAGTAGAACACAGTGCATGACGGATCATAGAGTTTAGATAGTTTATACACCAAATAGAATGAGAGATATTAGTGAAGTAACGAAATAAAAAAAAAAATTTGAAAAAATGTTTAAGTTAAACGGTTTTATTGAAAAGAAAACAATGATATAGATAATATACTAAAAGCTAAAAAATAAAAAATAATTAGGTACCAGTCATCACACCACTCTCCTCATCAATCTAGGGCAGGGGTTGCCAAACTTATTTTGTCTACTGCCCATTTTGAGAATAAATTATTTTTAGCGCCCCCATTTTTTCACCTACTGAAAAACCACTATAAATTCAAATTAAATTAATTAATTATAGTGAGCTATATTAGCGGAGATTAAACATTAATTCCAAACAAGACTTTTACTATAACCCGCAAGAGTTAACTTGAAACCTGAGCGCAGTAGGTAATACACAACGGCGCTCAGGTCTCAAGTTAACTCTTACGGGGTACACCTGCCAATGAGAATGATTATTGAAACGCAACTTTATAGTATTCAAACAGAGTATCTTTTATACAAAATAAAACAAATATAATCGATCCTTATATAAAAACTAATGTGAAGGATGAATCTGATGCTATTTAATAAGTTTGTTGATATCAGGTTCCAATTTACTCAAGAACAGTCGCAAGTCGCCACGTTTGGTAACATGCAAACGATTTCTCTTTTTAGTAAGCAGTGTTGCCACAGCACTAAATCCACGTTCACACAAATATGACGATGGGAATGCTATCAAGAATCGCTAAACGATTGACCACAATCTAGGGTACAATTGCGGGATCGGTTTTTGTAGCCAAAATTCTTGGTAACCATTTTTGGTAACCATTTTTATTTCCTCGTTTGTTGTCAATTCTATAAGTTCTTCTTCCAGCTGGGGTGACATTGCTGTGTTGACATTTGAAAACGAATCCAACACCCAGTCTGGTATTTCCAAGTTCAAAATGTCCTGGTATCGTTCGGTGAAGTCAATGTGGAGGTTTTCCAAATGTTGGCAGTAGGCAAACAATTCGTCGTTACTGCATGATAGTGATAAATTCGGAAAATTGTGAAACTCACGTCTGCCCATATTCTTTTTGTGTAGAAGCAGTTTGGCTGCGAAAGCAGCAACGACGTTTTTTGTTTTAATTAAATTTAGTTCATCGCCTTGCAGTTGGAGATTCATGTCGTTGAACAATTTATACAGGTCTGTCATGTAAGCTATATCATTCTTTGATGTAATGAGCTTGTTGTGCAATTCTGTATCTTTAGTTTCCAAGAACTCTATAACAGAGTCAAACAGGTTGTGGTTGTAAAATCGAGTCAGACAATCGCCTCTTGATAGCCAACGAACTTCAGTATGAAACAACAAACGGTTGAAATTCTCGTCATTAGTAACACAAAGGTGATGAAATAAGCTATCATTCAAAAAGCTGTTGCGGATTTTATTGACTGCTTTGATGGCATATTGCAGTGATTGAAATAGTCGTTCACTTAAGTTTCTAGCAACCAAATGTTGTCTATGAATAACGCAATGTACAGCAAGGACATCTGGAATTTTATTTTTTAAGTACGCTATGAAGCCTTTATGGAACCCTGTCACAGCCGGAGCGCCATCCGTAGCAACTGATATAATATTTTTCAAGGGACTCTCTTTCTCATCACAAAACTTTTCCAATGTATTGAATATGGTTTCGCCTTTTGTATCGGTCTCTAAATTTCTAGCAAAGAATAGTTCTTCACATATTTTCTCATCTTTAATAAACCTCTCGTAAGACAGCAACAATGCTTCATTAGTTGGTAAAGTGGACTCATCGAGCTGAATTGAGAATTGACTTGTCCTCAGGTGATCACACAATGATCCTTCAATGTTTTCAGCCATTTCATCATTTCGTCTTTGCACAGAATTATTACTCAAAGGAATTTTTCGGATAATATCTGCGGCTGGTTTATGAAGCACAGTAGTTATTACTTCCTTTATTGCTGGCAAAATTAACTCTTCTCCGATGTTATGTGGTTTGCTTTTTTGAGCAATTAACAAAGAGATATTGTACAAAGCTCGAAGTCCGTCGTCATCTTGCTTAGCAGCCGCCGAAAATAGTTTTGCTACACTTGGCTGAGTATTATACTTCTTCTCTAGGTTTTGAAAATATGCTACATTCTGGTCTTTCTTATCTGGATGCATTTTATTCAAATAATCTTGCAGTTTTGAAGGGTTCATTGCTTCATTCGAAAATGTTTTTAAACACAGTAGACACAAAGGCGACAATGGGTATGGGATTTTCAATGAATCTGAATTTAATATATTCCGCACAGTATTGCAGTATCTTCTTTTTTACTTCCGACATTGTTTTGTTTTGAGAAATACGTAAGTAAGTGTTGAACTTAAGTACTGCTCATCTATGAGAGAGAAATATCGAACCGAGTTTGAACAATCTTTTAATTAATATTAGTTGATGTTCACAAGTTGTAGTTGAGAGTCGAGAGCTCATGCAGTCGTTGTCTAAGATGCCTCCTAGCTAAATGAAATTACAAATCACCCCCCAGGCCTCTACACAACGCCCCCAGTTTTTTTCTGAGTCTCTTACCGCCCCCCTTTAGGCCTGCAGCGCCCACAAGGGGGCGTTATCGCCCACTTTGGTAAAGGCTGATCTAGGGCATTGATCAGACTAAATAAAAAATTTTATTAAAAAAAATTAAACCGCCTTCAAAAAAAACACTGAAAAGTATAAAATAACTATCTTTTACTAATCAAAACTCAAGTACAATTAAAATAACTTTATAAATAAGATACACATACCTACATAATAAAATTTGAAGGTGGTTTAATTTTTTTAATAATTTTTTTTATTTCTTCCTTTTGAGTGGTCTTGACCTAAATAAATATCTACGGCAGGTCTGCAATTAACTTCATTCTAATTCCGGAACGCAACGATATACAAGAAAATCGTCAATATAAATAAAGGTTATAACCAGGCCGTGTTATGTAGTGTATCTTCGAAGTACAAGCTCCAATATCGGTGAAATTTAGATGGGACCACCTCTAAAGTATTATCTACCAAAGGAAAAAAAAAATTTCGAAATCGGTTCATAAATTATGTAGTTATGAAGTAACAAACATAAAAAAAAAACAACAGACGAATTGAGAACTTCCTTCTTTTTTTGAAGTCGGTTAAAAATGTGGGGCGCGTGAAATTTCTATCAACAGTCAACCACTCATCATTATAAATGCTATTTACATATTTACTCAGGTAGAAATTTCATGCGCCCCACGATTTTATTTTGCCCTAGATTGATGAGGAGAGTAATGTGATGACTGGTACCTAGGACCTACTTAATTATTTTTTAGCTTTTGGTACATTATCTACATCATTATTATATTTCTTTTCAATAAAAACATTTAACATAAAAATTTTTTTACAAATTTTTTAGTTCTTAAAAAACCTTTCTTGCGCTCCCAAGAGTTAATTGTGTTGTTATTTTTTAGCTGTGAGTGAGAAAGAGATAAATGATCAAACAAAGATTTAAATTGAAAGTTGCAATTAAATCCATGTATATTCACCAGAAACATACCGAGTACGTAGAGGTACATATAATAGTAGTATTATTAAATTTTTCGAGCACATGTTAGGTAATTGATAAAAAAACATCATTTTTATAGCAGATATTTCTGTAGAATTATTACTCATATATTACTATAGATATATCGTGAGCGTTGGTGAATAACGAAATAAGTACCTGTAACACTTAAAGAACTTATTTCGCTATTTTAGGTTTTAAGATTGTTTTTATACAAATACATATATAACATGAGAAAATATATTTCTGTATGATAATATTGTAACCAGTGATAATGAATACTTAATGCAGAGAACTCGGGAAACAGGTAATTTGAATTTGTTGAGGGTCGAAATAAATTTTTAAGTATAATAAGTAATCTCTCCCAGTTCCCAAGTTGTCGAGTAAAAGTCCTCTAAGTGGGCTGACCCGGATGAGGTTTACATAGAAATATTTATAAGGGTTAAAAACAAAAAGTATAATAATCTTAACATAATACACATTTATAGGGAAGTGTCCCTTTCTTTTAGAGTGCGTTAGAGAAAGACAGTATCTTTGTCGTGTAAATGTGAGTAATGAAAAGGGATAAACCTTGTTTACTGGAAAGTTTTAAAGCTTTTCGCTACTGAATAAAGTTTTAATCTGTATTGAGTTTGACGTGTTTATGTGTGTGTAATCCTTTTTAAATTTATCTGCGGTAGAGATACGGTGGCCTACATTGCGCGTGTTTTCATTTCGGATTTTCTCCAAGTTCGCGCCAAATCCTAGCAGCTGCGCTATATTCTTGCTACAGGATATTTTCTTTTCCTCCTTCGACATGCGATCTTGACGACTGGCTTTTGTGGTTTAAAAAGGTATTACGCTTATCACAACCCCGAAGCACATTGAAGTCGATAAACGAAAATGAGTTTTCTGTCTAAGCAAATAGAATATTGTGGCATTAATATGAACGTTACACGAATGTATTTATTTCGTTTTCTTGCACTGACTAATAAAATATAATTGAAATGAAACATAAATACGCGGATGTATGTATACTAAATATGATGAACAAGCTTTTGTTTGCATGCTAAGTATAAAAGCATCTAATTGGATTGCAACTGTAATACATAGAAGGTAGCATTAGTAGTTGCGTTAGGCAAACAGAACTAACCATACATACTTAAACAAAAGGCTCTTTTGCACTCGTCATTATAAGTTTAATGCACTTGTAATCTAAATAATGAATTATGCAATTTTCAAAAAGTAATATAGAGCTTAGATAAGATATCTACAATCAAGATGTTAATTAAATAATAAAATTTTTATATTACAAATTTTTTTTGTAAATAAAATTTTATTGTAAATTCGAGTCATCATAAGACATTTCTCATACCTTTCGAGACAGAAAACATGCCTGATATCTTCAGCCTTGGTACAAATCCCACTCGCTAAAATCCACTTAACGGACTAAGTTACTTATGTATGTATAATCATTAAGACACTTAAGTAATTTCACATGTTTCGGAACACCGCTTGCGCTAACCTATTTTATAATATTTACATTCATTCAGTATCCAAACGTAAATATTGATAAGTCACCGTACACGCGCGAATAATGAATTTAATTCACAATGGCCGCACGTCGACACGGTCACTGTAACATACGATTTTACTTCTTAACATTCAGTTATAAAATAGTGTTGACGAAATTATTGAAAGGTTTGGTATCCGTTTGGATTACACATAATGCGGAAAACAGCGACGTGGAGCGGCTGCGAAGACTCGGTAGCGACTGGCCTGGCCGGGCGGGGGCAGACTGCGCGCCGCCCGCCCTGCCGGGACGCCGATACAACATTAATACTTGTTTTGCTAAAAGCGATTTCGATTTGTCGGCCTCTGAATTGGCAAAGTTAGACGGATCTTGTTAGCGATAAAGGGTTCGCTAATCAACACATTTCAACTACTCCACTTGTTTCTTGTAAAGTGCTAGTCGTAGCAACAATTCTAATCAAAGCTTAATTCGAAAACACCATTATTAGTGAGAAAACCCTTTGTTATATTTTTATATAAAATCAGAATATTAGCACTACCAATGTCTGCTACTGTTCATGTAATAGTGCATAAGCCTAAATAATTTAATGCTGCCAAATCTTATATTGTGTTTGTGCAGATGTTGGCATGGTGTTCAACGACTATTACGTAACTACTGTATTTTTTAAAGTAATTTTTTATTAAGAGACGAATTTCTATTAGTAAGCATTATTCATTAAGAGGAAATTGTCTATGTCTAAATAAATGGAAATAGACATAGTAAATAGAATTGTGTTTGTCTAATTTTTATTGTATTTTACAATAAAACACAAATAGCCAAATATTTATATCTTTATCAACAACTATTGAAATTCTTTGGTTATTAATAAACAATTGACTGGCCCGTTGGCACAGTGGCAGAGCATTTGTTTTCCAACCTGTTCCAAAATTCGATCCACGGTCAAATTTATTCTGGAAACCAACTTTCCTAAATTGGCTTGTCGTTTGAGTTTTTCTGAGAGCTACCTCAGTTCATTATGTGGTACACATAGCATAGTAAAAGCCTAGCACTTAGTTTTGGGGTTACACAATTTGTGTAATTATCTATAAAAATAAATTAATAAATGAAATTATTTTTATTTTGAAGGTCACATAGAACGATATATTTGTATCGTTAACTTTATACTTACAATCACATTAGACAGTTCTGAAGATAGTTAAAAGTTAAACACGTAACATTAAAGTGGAAAAGCGGATTATTCTCCATGAGGGCATGGTGTGTTAGGTGTATAACACCGAAATCCTCGCCGAGTTCAGAGAAGACAAATATTGTGACAAAAGCTCAGCAGACACGGCAAGTTTGAGGACACGGGACACTGCAAACATAACGTGAAGGACTCTCGGACTATGAGTTAGGTTTGATTATATCACCATAATATACATATATTTATATAAGAAATTGGAATGCATGTTTTTGGAATATATTATGTATATAATGCGGAGATGTTTAAATGTTATTGTTTGATATGTAAGCACCTACCCATGTATTAAATGCTTATAAGATGTATCATCATTAAGGGACTAGTCATCCACAGCACAGGGAATCCTAGTGTGGGGATTGGAGCTTGTAACGCGTTGTTTTTGTTTTTTTGCATGAAGTATATAAAAAATAAATAATAATAAATAATATTTATGTCAGAGAAATCTTAATATGTAACTTTTTAAATTCAGTACCAAAACAGCAAAATTTCAAATTGAAATTCAGATATTTGTTTGCGTAACGTGTAGTTTGACAAAGCTTTTACATGCTAACATACATAAATACACAATCTTTCACACATTAACCAAATTATTGGCGTGCAAAATTTAGAAAGAAAAATAATAATAAACAGAAAAAGAACAAAATTAAAATGTAAATATTTATTATTTAAGTACTCTTGGATCGAATAACATTTAGTAAGCAACCATTCGTGCAACACGAGTCGAAATTTATTGGATGTTAGACTTTTGATACAATCCGGTAAAAGATTATATTATATGCGAATAAGCATTGACGTACAATTTTTATCACATATATCAGTTTTTATGCCAGGAAGTACTAGTCTATTGGGATATCTTACATTAGTCATACAGCTAGATTTTTTCGTTTGAAATAAATTCGAATGTGTTTTTATTAAATTACAAGTTTCATATATATATAAAGAAGCTAGTTAGTACTTTAAGTTCTCGAAAAAAAGGCTCACAGGTTGTCAAAGAATTTACATTGCACTAGGCTTTTATATAGTGCTTATGTGCTATAAATAATCTACTTAGTATAACACAGTTTCCCTACAATATTATACCATTGCACAGAATCGAACTCACATATTCATGATTATGCTTTTAGTGCAGTTCTCTTATTAGACGTTTTGATTAATCTCCATAACCCATAAGCAAATTTATTTATTTTGTTGCATAGATTGTTCACATGTGATTTCCAGGAACATTTGTCATCCAATGTCATACCTAAAAATTTAATTTCATTTACCTGTGTTAATAATATATTATTATATGTAAATTTAAAATTATTTTTTTTAAATTTTTATTTATAAACTGAATATAATTATTTGCTTTTGTTAATATTAACGGTTAAATTGTTCCTTAGCCACGTGACTATATTGTGTATAGTTTCATTAATACCTTCGTTGTAACTTTATACGTTATTGGGTATAATTACAAAAATATCATCAACATATAGAGTGCACGTTCATATTTAGTAATGTTGGGGAAATCGTTAATGTACAGTAGAAATAGCAGTAGGCCTAGAATGCCTCCCTGGTGTACTCTAATCTCATTACATTTCATATCGGATTTAATAACCCCGTTCAAAATGTATGTATGGCCAGGACTTTGCCTGTTTTTTTTGTATGTTACAGCTGCTTATTTCAACTATCAATACTATCAACTTGTGGAATAGTTTTAAATAATGCTTGCCCACTTTATTGTGAATGAAAAAATTTCAAAATACTTTTATTTTTCGGCTGAAAGCGGGGTTAAAGTTTTAAAGTGGATTTACTAGGTATCAGATTACGTTATCGCTAGGTATCACGTAAGTATTACGTATCATATGGAAAGGCTGTTGACTTCATTTACATATTATGAAACATCATATTTTCAATTACTTTTATAATTTGAAAACTCAGCTAAGGATTATTAGGAGTATAGGTACTAACCTTCGCTATTGCAATATCATATTTGTTTCCTAGAAAAGGATAAGTTGCGAACTTTTAATAACTTATCTATGAATCTGTCTATAAATAAAATTCTAATCTTACTTTAATTCCAATCGTTATAAGATCTTACATTATCACATCTATGCGAAAGTGAGATAACCAAGTCATATGCATTGGAAATAAATTTTAAAAATATCCAGTAAAAGGTGTCTGCTCATACTGTAGTAGACTGAAAATGAAGCGACAGGCGCATTTCATCAAACAAGTGACCCGATTCGCGTCCAATATTGCTATGCCAATATGACGCGGTCAAAACTTACTGCTGCCCGACACTACCTGCATATACTAAATAATCGGATTTTTAACTATCCGCATGACAATTTTGAATAATTCATAATACGATATGCTATTATGTGTGCTCATGAGTGTAATTACTGCTTCTTTCAATGCACTTAGTTATAAAAAATTGATTGTGCAACTGATAAAATAAAAGGCTCAGAATTATAATACAGCAGTTACCCATAAGATACAACTTTTTTTCTTACTGACTTCAGTACTTGTCAGAATTAATGATATAGGTATTAGTATGGTATTTGTAAAGTTATTTTTGTGCTTGAGTTTTGATTAGTAAAGGATAGTTCTTTTGTACTTTTCAGTGTTTTTTTTTTTAGTCTGTTTAATTTTTTTAAGTAACTCTTCATACTGTTGTTAGTCATCACTTACTGGGATAGAAATAACAGGGCAGATGACTGCTGTTAAATTTAGTATATTTAATATAGTAAAAAAATGAAACGTTTTCAATACGATTGAGATAAAAGTAATTGATATTCACTGACTAAAATTGAGTTATCTAGTTTTAAATTTGACTGATTTTTACATAGCTGTGACGTCACAAAATCGCAATGATATTGCACAGCGCTAGAAGTGACAGAGATGGTACTTATCGCCACTCTGTTCCTACTACTAAAGTTTAAAAGCAAACAACTTTTATGTTTTTTTACACTATTTCGAATATTTTTCACAGTTCTGTATACGATTACTAAACCTATTGATAATATATAGTGATCTAGATATGTAGTAATATTTCTAAAAAAACAACACTACTGTCAAATATCTGTCTCTTTATTTGGTAAACCTCAAGATGTTAGGTATAAAAAATAAATAAGTCTTGGTAATTATTAATCAAACAGTCTTAACAGAAAGAGCATTAACGATGGTACATTGTTATTTATTATTGACTCATAAGATTGGAAACTCCAAGGGCTCTTTAGTACATAAAGACATCATAAGGGTAAATGGTTTTATTACATGAGATCACCTGTTTTCCACAAAATGCACATTGCACAAAATACTAAATGGGGTAACTTAGTACAATATTGTATTTATTTATTTATAGCCTTATTAACTGAAAGGAATAATAATTTACATATTTCTAAATCCGTGTTGAGATTCCCATTACAGATTTAGATATATGTAAATAGAAATACATTTCTCAGCCTGAGAAACGTATTTTCATAAACAAGGATTATTATAAAATTGAATAAACCCAAAAGAATAGTAAAATACTCCCTTGGACAACTGAAAATGCTTTGTCACCTGGACAACCACTAAAGTAGAGAAAAATATCGAAATAATGTTAAAAGTTAAATTGACATATAATATACACATACATAGTAATAGCTCTATGATTAATGCAATAGTTATGTACAAAATTAATATCTACTACATAATATTGTATAGACTCAGCTGTTACTTTGCGGAAATCCACTTCACGTGATGAATTTTTACAATTTTTAGCTACATTCAGCCAAAATTCCGAATCAACTCATTTGTTAATTCTGTGCTGGTTATGACCGAGTCTGATCACTGAAATATCCTGAGCATGCTTCGTTGAGAAACGAAACATGTGTCGAATGGTGGTCTTGGAGTTTTGGCCGGAAGATAGTTAAAAATAGTAAGAATTCATCACATAATGTCTAACTATATTTTCCGAGTAATTTTTGTCAGACGAGACAAAAAATAGCGGAATGTAATCTTATAATATGTAATCTTCTAGATATGTTTATTAAAAATGATTTTCTTCGTCACGCAATCACGTAAAACTACTGAACATATCGATATGGGACTATGACCATTCAACGCAGAATCGTTAATAGATAGTTTCATGCTATTTATTTTTTGAACTCCATAGATCCTTCACCATTTTTCAAACAAAAATGAATTATTAGGTACAAAATTTCCATAGACGCCCAGGCCCAGCAAAGCAGGCGAGTAACGGCTTGTTTATATAATATAATAATTATAATTGAGAATTAATGTGAGGGTCGGAGACGTTATCGTGTTCGTAGTCTCTTCTATACGCTGAAGGACGATACATGTATTGAATAGAAGACCCAGCAGTGGAAGTTATAATAGAAATTTACTTGACTATATTGATTTTGCGTCTATAATGGATTTAGTCAAACGAACACCTGAGAAATAGAAGCAATAAGCACAATAAGCCCGAGCCACGGAGGGCAAATAGTTTGCATTGGAACAAAAAATCAACCGATATCTATCATCTATCGAAATCTGAAAACAAAAACAATATCGGTAGCATGATAGAGTCCTTACACGAACACGGCCATCTCTCCCAAGTGACCCCAATCGCTCTACGTCAGTCCAATATGACGCCAACAATAATGCGGCCGGCACCGCCTTCCTACACGATTAAATATCCAGCATTTTCTCACATAACGTTAAAAAGACTTACAAGGACAAATGGCTTATAACACTACTGAATGTTATGTAGCTTATCTTTTCTACAATACAATTAATAATAGATACATTTTTCTATAATATATAAATTTTCTGTAATATATATTCTATAATTATATTGATTGTGTAACTCGAAGCTAAGAACTAGACTTGGGTTACGGATAACACCCAAACTTCAAGGCAATTCAGAAATATTTGTTTCCTAATACGAGAAATCAAACCCGAGACCTTTCGTCTTGGTAAGTAGACGCGCTAAACACCGCGCCATAGGCCAGTCAAGCCAAATAAGGTAAAAGAGACAAGTCATATTCTGTTTGTATCCAATGTAGGTTGCCAGACTTATGTTTAAGGTTTCGAAGCCACTTACACAATCTCAATAGCGTGACTTCCACTGGTTTGAAATGAATATAAAGTTAATTCATACATACATACATATCTTCACGCCGTATCCCCAACGAGGTAGTCAGACAGGACGGAGCGCCAAGCGTCGCGATCCTTACATAGTTCTTTCGCTTCCTCAAATCTCATCATTCTTCTCACACATTTTCGCCTGGGTATGCGAGTGTATTTTGACATTTCCGTCGACTAAGACTCTAGCTATTTAATCTTCAGTCAGCCCTTGGTCTGCATTGGCTTCTTTTACCACTCACTTTCCCTCTATAGATTTTCTTCGTCAGTCTTTCATCACTCATTCTTTCCATGCGCCCGAACCATCTCAGCATTCTTTTTTCATTTTTTCAATAACACTGTCGTGCAAGGCTGTCATACTGCGTATCTCTTTATTGCTTATTTTGTCTGCAAGGGTGACACCGCACATATTTCTAAGAGATCGCATTTCTACTGCATTTATCTTACTTTCACTCGATTTCGGGCATATCCAGGACTCACTACCCTACAATAAAGTTGGCACCAACACCGCATTATGTATGGCCATATTGTCTGAGTTAGATATATTAATACTGCTTACTAATGCGGACAGAGCACCGTTCACTTTATTGCCAGCTGCTACCCTTCTCTCCACATCCAACTCACATCTTCCATCCCTCAAAAACGCACTCCCCAGTTATACAATTTCGTTCACCTGTTCTAGACATTTTCCATTTACCCATATTTCACACTTTGTGTGTACATCTTATCTTTCAAACACCAGAACCTTAGTTTTATTCACATTCACATTCAATCCTTTCACTTCACAGTTTTCTTTCATGCACGGAATTAGTGTCTGCAACTCCGCTTCAAATGGTGCTATAAGCACAGCATCTCTCAGCGTACAATAGGCAGTTTACCACTGTACCATCACATATCATACCACTCATACTACCTTTCAATGTCTGGAGGCAACTGTCCAAATAAAGCACGAATAGCCAGGAAGACATCACGCAGTCCTATCTGACGCCTGAATAGACTTCGAACCAGGGCGACGTGTCACCATCTATCCTTACACAGGCTCTGTGGCCACGATATATTGACCTGACAGTCTGCAGTAAGGGGCCCTCCACGCCATATTCAGGCAGAAGACCACAATTTCTTTCGCACTACTCTATCAAATGATTTTTCTAGATCCACGAATGCGCATAAAATTTTCTGACCTATGGCCAGAAACTTCCCCACGATAACGCGAAACGAGAAAATCTGATCCATACAACCTCTACCGTTCCTAAAACCACCTTGCGCTTTCCACAAATATCTTTCAGAAACATCTGTCATACGTTCAGGCAATACCTTGATTTTTACTTTAATTGCTAAGCTGACCAAGCTGATGGTCACATGGACGCACATTCAAAATGAGAACCTTTCCCTTTATAAAGAGGCACTACGACTGCGGTGCGCCAGTCCTCTGGCACCTCTCCCTTCTGCCAACAAAGGTTACACAGGTTGTGCACTGCACAGAAGGTATCCCAGACCCTAAAACCACCATACTTCTACTATTAGGATCACCTCATCATTTCCCGCAGCCTTTCCATATTTCAGACTTTTCATTTGTTCGATCTCTTTCATACTAATGGCATCCTCCAGTCCCTGGCCCGAGTGTGGCAATTCATTAGAATCGCTCTCAGTATCAGAGACAGAGTCGCCACTCTCATACAGTTCTCCATAGTGTTCACTCCATTGCTGCAGAACATCTTTTTTATTTGTTAGCAGGCGGTTTTCTTTCGAACGCACTTTATTCATTCTACGAGGTGTCGGACCACTTCGATACTTACGTACTTCTTTTCAAAATAATTTGGAATTTTCCTCGAAGTTGTCCGACATCTTGTTTTCGTCTAATACCCTAACCTTTCACGCTTCTCTTCCACTAGTGCCTTCGTTTCTGCTTTCTGCAGCTTATATCTGTCTTTAATCAAATTCTTCATACCGCAGTCATTTTTAGTAGCAAGGTAGTACCCCCATACTTTTTTCTTCTTATACACAGACACTTTCATCTCATCATCCCACCACACATCACGCTTTTTACCATTACCAATCTTATTCGTTCCACGCACTTCTTTCGCAGCCTCGATCATAGTATCCCAAAGGTTCTGCCGACATTCTTCAACATCCTCGCTCATCTCTTTCAATCTATCATCAAGCTTACCGGATAATACCCTTTCAAATTAATTTCTGGTGGTCCCATCTTGGAGTTTCCAGCTTTTAATGTGACAAACCGCTGCAGGCTTGGACACTAAGTGATGTCGCCATGACACAAACAGATCCTTTATTCTAGTTACCACTAGAAAGTGGTCTGTTCCCAGTTCGCCTCCTCTGTGTGTTCTCGTGTACATAACCTGCTTTTTGAGCTGGCTGTCTACCAGGAATAAATCAATCATACTTCTTTCATCCTTCCTTTCCCACGTGTACTGATGAATCCTTTTGTGCTTAAATAAGGTATTAGCAACAAAAAGATTATTTTTCATACACAGTCCTAACGCAATCCTACCAGCATCATTCACTCTCTTATGTCCATACTTGCCTAGGAAAGACTCAAATCCTGTTTGAGCTGTCCCGACCCATCCATTCATGTTTCCACACACTATAATTTTCTCATTCTCTTCAACCGTCGCCAGAACTTCCCTAACATTCTCCCACAACTGCTCTAGCTCGCCCAAACCGACAGAGGACACAGGGGTAAACACCACTAAAACAAATAACCTCGTCAACCCTGTCTTGAGACGCACCCAAAGCAGTTTCGGGTTTACACACTTATACTCAGTTACGCAGTTAACCAAACGAGAGAACAGTAAGACGCCTACCCCTTGGCATCCCCTTTCTTCTTGTGGTACGCCTGACCACAAAGCGATGCCCCCTCCAGGCAAGTCGACAAGTTCACTGCCCTTTCGCTTGGTTATTTTTAATGAATGAATGAATGAATGATGTTTTTTATTTATCGCTACAGAGACTATATCAACATTAAAACTGAGCACAGCGTGTTGAGTGGCGGTCCCCAGCGCCGAACTGCACTCTGTTCACACCAGCGTGGACAAACCTGTATACGTCGCTTTTGGGGACGCCCTAGCATTCATATTTACACTGTCCCGCATGGTGTGCACAGGAGAGAAATTGCAGCCCTGAAAAGGGCTGGCAGGGGTCGCGACGAGCACGCTTCTTCAGTTGACCCCCAAAAGGTAATTCATACTGGTGTATCCACTTCAAAAATATATCTATCATAATTAAGGTACATCGAGTTTAAACGTTTCCTAAATTAAACATTACGTAATAAGACCCTAGGGCTTAAGATCTACCAACATATTTTATGCAATAGACTAACGACTTGAACATATTACACGCAGTATGGAAAAATAAAAATAGTGCTATGTAAACATAAATAGCTAATTTCTTAACTGATTCAAGAAAGATTCAAACTTGCTATTGATCGTATCAACAAAGTATGCAGACTTCAGCAACCTCGTAGTTCAAGACCGTTTTCACATGATAAGGCATGTCAGGACTTGAATTGACGGTACATCAGCATAACGAGCGGAATCCCGGGTTGGCACTAATGAATGGCCTTGCAATTGAAACAATAGTGGATTAACGCCGGGTCCCTTATCTGCTTATGTAAATCAGACTTTGGGCAGATCACTTCAGTTTAGGTTAGTTTTTTAGTGATACAATAATTCTGAATAAAAGTGACTTAAGCGTACTAATTTTTGAGTATATTTGTATATTTATTGGAGATTTTTTCATTCTTCAGTGATTTTTTGATTCCTCAGACTTTCATATGTTGAGTCTCATCACTAATTTTAGTTTTCTTAATTTTAATTCACTATTATATAGAAGCTCATATAATTATACACTTCATGTGCTCATAGAATATATTTCAAATTTCATTTATATAGTACCAATAGTCTCAGAGTAAAATGCATGTGAAATACAGACAGACGCACGGACAGACGGACAGTCTTTAAATATGAAATGCAATAATATTTATGTTGGTCTAAAAAAATTATAGAGATTTCAAAAATACTTTTTTATGTAAATCATTAGTTGTTGGGATAAGCGCTTCTAAAGTAGTAAAAATTTTCTGATGGATTACAAACATATTACCAATCAAAATAAAATATAAATAACTGTAAAAACCAGGCATGTAAATAATGCTACGCTATAAATAATAATGACTTTACATTTTCGTAGACAATGGAGTATGTTAGAAATTTCATATACACATAAAAACGTGTAGAAAAACATATCTACATGTTTTATCCCTAAAAACGGGGTTTTCAGAGGATGGAACGCCAAGTATCGTGATCCTTGCATACTTCTTTGCCTCCGCAAATCTCGTCATTCTCCAAAGAAAAAAGAAAGAAGTTTTATGTTTTTTGTATTAATTAGCTATAAGAATTAATGTTGTATTCACAAATATTTAGATATTTCAGATCTATAAAAAATAATGTGTTATATTATTTAATCATCTTTTTTGTAATTATGCCAGCCATTTGATACACGATTTGCTTTATTTCGTTGCATCAAAAAAAATTCAAACAGTCGTCTAATTTGTAATTTAAATATCATCATACAATTTGAGTATTGAAATATTTCTATTACAAAAACATTCAATGGGTGCGATATTGCTGTTAATTCTTTTTAATTGAAAATGCATTTCTTCAGGTCTGTAATATCTACAATCGACACTCGCCGAGCCCATGCAACATTCTTCGCCCTCTCAGATTGTTTCTGCGCTTGGCAACCCTCGCTTTATTAGATGAGTGAACTGAAGATAAAATATAAATCGTCTGTACATCTAAATTACGAGTAAGTGTGATAGAAACCCACATAAAGTTAACCACTTTCTAGTTCCTACGTGGTTAACGAAATGTTTATTGCATCTGCTCCTTAGCCATTAAGTTAGTGTTGTAAAGTAAGGTTTAAAACAGCGAGGCTTAGTGTCATTAAAACACGGTAGCGTCTTTCTCGTTTGTTTATGGAAATTGAGTTGACAAGTTGAGACTGATTTTGTAGGAGCAGATCCGAGTACGCCACGCCTAAAGTTTGCTTTGCGACGTTAACGTGCGATCTTTAGTAAAACTCTGTTACGCTTCTGTTCACATTATAATTAAAAGTTGGTTCTAATAGAGTTCAGCGCCTTTTTTGGTAGCCAAGTAAATTAACTTCGTTCTACGGAAACCCAAACAATAAAAATAAAATATACTGAATAAAATACAGCATTAAATAAAATAGAAAACAATGTAACAAATTGTGATCAATTTTCTTATGCATTTAAAGGTTATTTTTTTTAATAAAAAATAGTCATATTCACATCATAAATAGTCATACTCATAGTAAACGTAAGTACATAATTTAAATGCATATAAATTATTTTACAAATAGATATAGAATTTAAGAGCGCACAAGAATTGCGTTACCATTCATATAACTAACAAACTAAAGTCATTCACAGCTGCACTACTGAGATAATATAATTCACTAGCTATTGCCTATGACTTCGTCGGCGTGGAATTTAAAAGAAACCTAATCCTTTCCCGTGACTTCTCCGTTCTATATTTCATCAATTTTAGTTAACCGATTAGGAGGAGACGAATTACGAGCACGCGCATACCTGAATTTTATGTATAAAGATTAGCACAATAATTTTTTAAACATTTTTAATTATACAGTTTTGGAGGTTCCATGACCTAATCAGCTAAAGTTGAATCCTTAGCTGTAGCCGTGTCATATCTGTCTGTCTGTTCATATCCTCTTCTGGGTCCTTCTAACATACAGACAACATACAGACGAATACAGAACTTCCTCGTTTTTAATAAAATCTGTTAAAAGTGGAATGAGATCGAAGTGTAGTTCGTATTCCTTCTTTTAGCCGCGACAGTAATCCCAACATTGATTAAGACTGCGCTGGCAACCCCTCACCGAACGCTTTGAATACAATACAAGTTTTAAACGAATTTTATTAGTCGAAATAATAAAAATATATTGCTGTCAAATGTTACATTTTTTACTTTTTGATGTTACTACAAGTCGTATTTTATCCCACCAACGGTTTTCTTTTTGGGATGTTCAATGTGAATTTATGATGGCTGGGAAATTTACGGAAGTAATCCATTAGCTTTTGAACCGAAAACAACAGAATAGTGCCGCTTTTGTATCGAGTCCCCGATTACATTTCGGACACCTTGATATAGGTAGTTCCAATGATAAGGGAGAGGTGCGAAGTTTTCCAATTTATTGCGGTAAGCATTTCGTTAGAGCTTGTGAAACTTTTGAGCAGGAGGTCAAGAAATTTCTCCCAGATGGATACTTATAGACAACGTTATTCGCTTGGTAATACATCTTAGCAAAGGGAGGCTCACCCGGTGTGCCCGTGGGCGTAAATCTTGCCTTTACGGCCTCACCTGTCGATGGAATAATTTACTGCCAGCTTAAAACTTCCTATCGAAAACGAAATCCCAAACACTTCTCAAGAAATAACTGAATAAGAAATTTTCGATTGTACGCACGACACGACTCTGACTCCACGTCTCGAATACGCGAAAATTCGAGCTTAAATCTCCTCTTATAATAGAATACATAGAATTCCAAATGCCTCAGATACGATCTGAAGCCTCGAGCAAAGATTTAGAGAAATGTAAATGTCACTTTAAAATCCCACTTGATTTTCCTACTACCTACTTTACTCGTAAATTAGATAGAACCTGAAAAATATCTATATTATATTAAAACACCTTACCTAAAAAATATGTAACAGTTGATCTATATTATATTAAAACCCTTACCTAAAAATATGAAACAGTTGGGTGTTAATTGAATGATATGAAAATGTAATTAAGCCATGCTATTGAAGGCAGCTTTGAAAAGCTTTTGATCATTTCACGCAGTTAAGTATAAACGTAACTGCGTCTGATTTGATGTCATATACTTTACTTATTAGGTAAATACCTGTTAAAATCTCTAATCATAACATATAGATCATATCATATATATAACTATATAAATGTACATATATGTGTCTAGAGGTGAGATTCGTCGGCATCCCTATATCGATGGATAAGCAATTTGCAAGTAAAATGCGAATGTCGGATGCATGGACGACGGTATGGCGAATATTTTTTTTATTATTTTCATATTTTCATGCATCAAGTGGTACTAGACACAAAACGTATTTCGATATAAATAACGAAAATCTTTCATTTTAAACAACATATTTTAAAAAACACTGACTGTATCATAGACAATAGTATAATTTTTTGAAATCATAATAAAAAACTTTATAAATGTCATTATAGTTGATATTATTTACCTAACTTTCAAACTTAAGTGTTGACGTAAATTCAATAAGTCGAGGACTTTCAAGTTAAGAGATGCGCTCAGCTTAGTAGATTATCTTGGCTTGCGCCTAACCGCTTGTACGTATAGGCACTAGTCCAACTGGCACAGTAGGGGCTGAACTGGCAAACAATTCATTAACACTGAGCATTTCGTACTGATTTATACAGGGCTTTATTTTCAATTTAATTTATTAACATTTTACCTTATATATACAGACATATCTTCACGCTGTATCCCTAACGGAGTAGTCAGAGAGAACGGAGCGCCGAGCGTCGCAGTCCTTACATACTTCTTTCGCTCATCTCATCTCATCATTCTCCTCACACATTTTCGCCCACTTTTGACATTTCCTTCGGCTAACACTCTGACTATCTTCATAAGTCAGCCTTGGTCTTCCTTGGCTTCTTTTAGTACTCGTTTTTGCTCTGTAGAATTTCTTCATCAGTCTTTCATCACTCATTCTTTCTATGTACCCGAACCATCTAAGCATTCCTTTCGTCATTTTTACAATAATACTGTCGTGCAATCTTATAACATTAGGAATATGTTGATTTTTAGTACTATTAACATATTCTCACGTTGTATCCCCAAGGGGGTAGTTGGAGAGAATGGAACGCCCAGCATCACGGTCCTCTCATACTTCTTACAACTCCTCAAATCTTATCAGTTTCCTGACATACTTTCGCCTAGGTATGCGAGTGCATTTGACATTTTTGTCAACTAACACTCTGGCTATTCGAACTTCATAACTTCAACCTTGGCATCTGGTACCACTTACTTTCTATGTGCTTGAACTGTGTATGCATTCCTTTGTTCATTCTTACAATAACAACGTCGCCTTGTCCAACCTTGTCATATTGCGTATCTCTTCCTTGCTTATCCTGTCCGCGATGGTGACACCGCATATATTTCTAATTTCTATTGCATTTATCTTACTTTCTTTATTCAGACTTCGCTACCATATATACCCTTGGGAAACTTAATTGAACTTTTACAAAACTGATAAAAAAGTATCGATCACGTCAAAACAAGATTAGTGAAAAATAACTTCTGTCCTCACTTAACCTTCCTGTACCCACCTCAAATGGAACAACATACATAACCGCGCCCTATGCGTGGGATCAAAAATTTTAAAGCTTATTTTATAAATTATTAATTAATAAAATCTTAGTAAAACCCTGCTTATTATTAGACGGGAATGTGTTAAAGCATAGAAAACAAAAGTTTGTAGAATATATTTACTTTGATTTATGATTAACACTTAACAGTCTTGTATTGCAGCCATTGGTAAAAACTTATTGTAGGATTCCAAGCCATCTTTATTGTAAAAAATCAAACGGATCTATCTGATCCTCGTTCATTTTGAGGTTGAAAATCCTAACCTACAAATAATTTGCAGATATATTACATGGTTTTAACTCAATAACAATAAAAAATATTACGTAATAATAGGAAATATTAAAAATATTACTTAGAGAAAAATTGTTACACATATACCCGCGTCGATTTGACAGACCGATCGATGTCGCGTATGGTAACACGTGCTGTCAGCATGAGCGCTTACGACACACTTGTAAATTGATGTCATTTATGAATCATGCACCTAGCAGTAAGCCCAATGCGCTGCCGTTTTCAGTTAAAAAAAAAACATTACCAATGTAACTCGTCGGTCTCGCAGACCAATATACGGGCATAGGAAGGTTAATAAGAAATAGCTTACTTAGAGCAACATATAAGAGTATTCTTGGTTTGTATTGCAGTAGTTACTACGATATAAATCGGGAAATGAAAGATCACAAAGTTAGATATCTAGTCACATATCCAATTTCACGATCTTTTATTACATTTCATAACTCACAATTACTCTGAACTGATTATGCGAATTATGAAGTAGATCTGTAGACAATCACACTATTTATACGGCTCCGAACTAATCAGTTAGATTATTATACGGGTGTAACACAATAATTGAAATAAATTCACTAAATAAAAATCATTGAACGCCAGAAAATAACAGCAAAAGCAAGATCGTATTATTATAATATTTGTTCCTTATAGATACAGTGTAATAGATAGATGAAAGCGCTGTACATTTAATGAATGATGAAAATTCAAAACACATTTTGAAATCTGAATCGTAATAAACGAAAATGACAGCAAATTGAAAATAAATCTACTATTAGAAATAAATGGAAATAAAGGGAATCTGAGGAAGACATCTGGCACACTTTAATTTGTTTGCCGGCATTGTTATGCGAAATTAATATTCCAATTTATTCCATTTCTGTATCGAGGACCGTAAATCAATATTTGGTGGCATATCTGTCACGTTGAAAACATGTTGTCTTAAGTGCGGCCTTAGATAATTGGTAAGTTACACTCAAGTGATTATATAAACTGTCTGGACTAAGCGTGGCTATAAAGGGACGCATATTAATATTAACAAAATAAATATAAATATCTAGACTCCAGATCTTGCTTCGATGCTGGCCTAGAAAAGGAGCAAAAATATAGAAGGGCCAGTTACTTATCTACCTCAGGTTGTAAAAGTCGTGCTTTGAAGATTTTAAGTTTATGTTTAACGTTCTATAACCAAAATTATTAAAATGAAACGTTTACAGTTTCGTTATATCTGTTTATCCATCTGTCCGTCTGCTTTTTTATTTTTTTAATGTAACTTCTATTTTATCCGAAATTACCAATGAACTGTAAATACATATACGCTCTTAGCCGGTTTTTTACGAATACGCTAGCCCAAAACTTCTTTATATTATAGTAATTGTAAGGTTTATTAAGAGCGAATTACATACAATTATGTAGTATGAGATATTGTGTAATATAAAATATTGACTAACAATCTGTCGATATCTTTTCTAATCGCACTTCACTATCTGTAAAGTCAAATTTTTATTGACACCAATAAATAACAGTTTTAATAAACCATTAGCAGGCTTTGTACAAGCTCAGCAAAATTTTAATTTGGCATCCCCAATTAAAATTGGCAGAGTCATGAACCAAAACAAAATACGTCCATGCATATAGCCCATTAAGAAAAACCGGCGAAAGACGACCACTTGTTTTACAATAAGGAACTATTGGAGGCATTTCTGAATCAATGTAATGATTAAATGTCGTTTGGTGTGTCGAAATCTATGCTTGCAACACAGAAATGATAGAAACGCAAACCAACGAGGAACCAGGCGAAGTTTGCAATATTATCTAGATTCAAATAGTGCTGAAAATTTTTATATTCCAATTCAATTCACAGCGGAAATAATTCAGATCAATTGTGATTCACTTTTAAAACTTCCACACTTCCCTGAAATTAAATCCAGTTTTATGGTAGATACAGGGACGACAAGGTCATAAGCCCTGTTAAGATGAACGAATGTTGTACACTTTGTATGTATTGTACGAACCTTTCCAGGTGATTAGCATGCATGCTCATAATCATTTAATTTAATTTAAGACCTGGATCTCGATATCTAAGAAGACAGATATTTGGATACAAATAATTTCAACTTTTTATCTTGAAATCCTTAAATGTGGAAACATGATTGGATAAAAAAATCTCAATAATAAAAATCCAGAAAAATCCCTGTTTTGCAAAAATATTCAGTTGCACCTCCGAAATTCTACAGAATTTTAAAATTTTTTTTTTTAAATGGATACGTAACTTTAATATCCCAAATCTTAAAACCAATTTTTTAATGTAAATTAAATTACCTTATTACCTAAAGATTAGGATTACCTAAAGATGAAGCTAACCAGAAGCTAGAAATAAGTAAGCTATACATTACATTCGATATACGAGTATACATTTCATTGGAGGCAACTTATAGCGCTCCATCCAATCAATTCGATATTAATTTAAAAGTTATTCCGATATACAAGTGTGTGGTATCATTATTTTCGTGGCAATTAGAGCTATTTGATGATTTGAAGATAGGTTGGAGAATATTAAAACCATTGACGGAAAACTAGTCGGAAACCGATAGGCGCGTGCGCCGTGAAAACTAAATCGGAAACCGGCCATTTTTTGGATTGCAGTGCGTGTGTATGGTAGTATTCTACCTGCGATGGTGAAATCAGAGTGTTCTGATGACAAATTCCAGTGCTAAAGAGATAAAAGTGATAATACGTGCCTAATTGCGGGCGAAAATAAAGGTGCTTGGCTCCAGCTGTTAGTACAGAGATTAAGGGAGCATTTAGGAGAAGGCTACAACAAATAGCTGACAGAGGAAACCGAAGGAATAGACGAGAGAAAGGAAAATTGGTGGAGGAAACGTGGTCGATGCGGAGAGATAAGTTTGCAGACGCTCGGGAACATCAAGGAGACTTATAGACTTATAGAGGAGAGAAATATTAGAAAACTAAGACTTGAAAAATTTGTATAGATAGGACAAGTAGAAGTAAAGTTATAGTGTACAAACTTGCAGTGAGTAGTTGAATTTGAGGTTATGAATTACTTTATTGAAAAAATGTAGTTAAAACAAGGATTAAATAATTAGGAAATCCCGCGACGTTGGAGTATTGCTAGTGTACTTAACATTTTATTTTATTAGACTGTGATTTTTATATTACAATTAAGTACCTAAATGTAGTGACTTGGAGTAACTTTACATATCCCTATTTTCAATTGTGTAATTTTAATTTGAATGTTGACTTCGAGGTACCTATACATACCTTGTACTTACTATTCTTATTAATTTAATTATTGAGATTGTTGATTTATTTTCCTTTTATTCTAGGAAAAGGGTGATATGAATTTTTAATATTTCTGAAATTTGTATAAATTTGGTAAAATGACTAAATAACTTATTTATTTTAATGTGTATTTCGAGTCAATTTAATTAATTTTTATCTTTAAATAAGTTCCACGCTATTTATTTTAGTGAGTATTTAGAATTTTTATGTTTACTGATGAAATAGTGAAGTGTTGTTCCGTATTAATCAATTTGAATTAGTTTTGGGTTGAGACCTCTCGTATTGAGAATAACAAGGCTCCCTCTTTTTTGCTTCGACACACATATTTTGTAAGATACTATGAGTGGGCCTTCTATTGGGTTGACATGTCCCTTCTGCCCCGACTCGTCTCGCACGTTTGGTGCGCACGGCCTCGGTGTTCACATAGGGCGCATGAACGGGTCTGTAGTAGATTTGGGTAGGCAGCACGCGAGTAAGCACAATTGTGCCAGCACAGTTTTGGAAAAGAGGAAGGGCCTCGTTAGAATAAAATTGTGGTAGCACACTAGCACAGTTACACAATCGAACCGGCCGCGAACCGCGATGCTGTGAGGAGCGAGTTGAATGATCATTCGAACTTTTATTAACTATGGCTAACGACATAATGATTAATTTCGTAAGAACAGATAATTTAAGCTGGTGAATGTGGTGGTATACTTAGATAATGTATACGTTTCTTTAGTACTTGTTGCGTGTGAGCGAGGGAACGTATAAAATTTATTTTCCCCTTTTGATTGTGCTCGCTACTCACGAGTCGTCGCCTCAGGCACACTCGCACCAGGGTTGCCAACTTAGGGGTTTTACCCCCAAATTTAGGGGTTAAAAGAGTCGAATGGGATTTTTTAGGGGTATTTTCAGGGTTTTTTTTTAAACTTTTTTATTATTATAATATTCATTTTTGTTAACTGAAAAATATGAAGATGTGATGTCAAAGGCTCTGAAATAACCAAATCTAGCCAATTACATTCATTTTTGACATAGCGGCTTAGTGACATCTAGTACGGTTGCTTGTTACTAAGAGTGCAGAGTTGAATAAAACGCGAATGTCACTATGCTGTTTACCTTTCTTTTTTTTTACGTCAGGAAATGCATCGCATCCCGTCCCGCCTAGGGCGGTGGCAGGGGGGTATGTGGGACTCCTCGACATTAGGGTGCTAGGTCGAGTCTACCCACTAAAATCTGACGGTGTTCCTTCACGGGGCCAAAATTCCGGGGCAACGGGTGCGCGTTTCAACTCTTCTGCGGCTCCGACGGCCATGCCCAGCCTAAGCCGGGCCCTCCTCCGTGTGTGGGCAGTTTGACCTGCCCGCTCTCCTAGGAGGCGCGCGGGAACATCGCGCGCACCATCCCGAGGCCATTGGATGAGGCACCTTCCCCCGAAGGACACCCCAGGCCTCCAAAGTGGCGGCTTCCGCACCCCGCCTACACCACGGTAGGGGCATCCGCACGCCCACCTGATTTTTACGTGTTTACTTACGGGTTTTTACAAGTTTTCCTTCTTCACACCTCTGATTTTAACGTGTTGTCTCACAGATTTATTTAGAGTTTTCCTTCTCTCCACTTTTGATTTTAACGTCTTTTCTCACGGGTTTCATTTTGAGTTTTCCTTCTCTCCACCTCTGATTTTTACGTGTTTCCTCACGGGTTTTTAAAAGTTTTCCTTCTTTCCACCTCACGTCTTCTTGTCTTTGTGCCCTCCGCAGAGGACACAAAAACACAAACAAGCGCACAACGACCATTCCCCTCTGAAAGCAGAGGGGTGAGGTGCCGACAACTACACAACGAAGTCCATCAACGTGCATACTTCAGGATACACGCGGTTGGACACTCCTTACGGGGTGGCCGTTGGTCGGGCTATTAGCCACCGCCCAGTAACAACCCATTAAACAACAAGCAGTTACCGGTCGGCGCCCAGGATGCACCACGTGGAGGTTGCCCAACCCAGAACCCCCACTATGCTGTTTACCTATGTCAACCACAAATGTAAGCATACCTGTGAGAATTAGTGGTTATACTGTGGTTATGATTACTAAAAATACGTTAATCATTATTTATTATTATTTATGTTTTTGATTTGTTCGTGTATCAGCAAAAAATTAATTAAAATGCCCAAAGCTACAGATAAAAAATAATATTTTCTAAAATATTCTAAGAATTGGGAAACAGATCCAGACTTAAATGGTAAAGTTATTAATAATATTTATTTAGGGGAATTTCCTAGTAATTGTAGGGACTTTAGGAGTTTTTGGTTGGAGCTTTAGGGAGAAAAATTTTTTGAGAGTTGGCAACACTGACTAGCACAGTGCGTGCGACGTGCACCGTGCATTCCAACACTCAACGGACACCTCCTCACTACTCTAACACAGTTACCCAGTCTCTCACAAACGTGCTACCACAGTGTGCTAGCACGTTTGCAAAAAGAGGCCCTCGCACGATACTCATTTTTAAAGTGCGTGCTGCCCAACTGCTGCTCTAGTCTGTAGCTCGTCCCTGCGCCCGACCCCCTCCTGCTCAGGATGCTCCTCATGGTTGTCGTGCCGAAAATGTCGGTGCGCGCCCTCGGCTTTCGCGACCGGATATCAATATCTTGGCTTTGCTGTGAGGATCAGCGGCGTATATTAACTCCATTTTTATTCCACAAAAAAGAGCAATACGTGCCATCTACAGTATGAATGCATGAGAATCACTAAGAGATCGTTTTAAAGACATTGATGTACTACTCACCTTGCCGCCCTTATACACCTTTGAAATTATTCTATATACGAAGAAAAATATAGATCTATTTATAAAGAAAGGCGATATTAGTGGTATGGAAAACCGAGGTCGTGATAAATTGCTTATTCCAAAATTTAAATTACAAAAGTCAAATATTTCATTTTTGGGTAACTGCATTCGTTTATATAATAAAGTTCCTCAAGAAGTCACTCAATTAACAGAAACTAGATTTAGATTAGTTATAAAACGTACATTGATTAGACAATCATACTATGAAATAAACGATTTCGTTGAAGATAAAATTTGACTTTGACTTGGATTCTAAAGTATTGGAGAGCCGTTTATCGGTTGTGTATTCCGGTCGACTATCGAGAAACTAGATGCTACTCAGTAGCTTTACCGTCATGTCTGTATTGTCATTGTATCATTCTTTCTACCAATATGCTTAACTAACTATTAAACTTTTTATTAAACTAATTATTTATACTATCGAAGCACAGACTTCTGCTACTTACGTACACTTGCGATTTACATAAAATAAATTACTTAATGTAATGTACAACGTTAACTGTAATATGCGCGTCGGCATACATAAGTCGCCTCAATTATTTATTTATGTAGATGAGAGAGCTTGTAACACGTAACACTATTTTTAACTAGAACAAATTGTTTCACGTAAAAGTAAGTTCGCGTGATATCTCGAATTTACATTGAACCTTATCAAAATATGAATGTACTAGTTAATATTCCATCAAACCTTTGTTTTTTACATGAACGCATACATTCAACGCGTATTTGTATGCAAATCAGTACTAAAAAGAAATAAGCGAAATAATGAAATAATTATAATCGACAACTGAATCTTAAAGCATGTCGAATCAGAGTATTTGGTACAATATCGTGTTTTATTTTGTGCTGTTATTTTCTACAAGGTTAAAGTCTACTTTTAAGTGTCAAATAACGGTTGGTGATTAGTGAATTTATTACTGTCTATTAAGATTTTTCAAATACTCGTCTCCACTCTAGATCTGAGAGCTCCCCTATGTAACCAATATGTGTGATATGTGAGGGTTCCAAGGGAGGTGGCATCACCCTTTAATAGGTACCTATTGAAGCTGAGTGGGTGCCAGAATAGTATCGGACAGTCATATCAGTTTCCTGGTACCCTCAGAGTTCCGCGTGGTCAGTGCTCCACGTTAAGTAGATACTGTCCATTTATTAATTTATCCTAAAGACTTTTTTGCTGATTTTTTTTTCTTTTTTGCCCACTGGCTTTTCTGCTGCTGGTAGAGAAAAAAATTTACAGTGTCGCGATTTTAACACTATTATTCCTTATTTATTTTGCAAACTCATCATGTTTTCCGCAATTTTTATCCTATAACTGATTCCTATGTTACTACATGTTACGCACTTTTGACTTGGCCTACAATCCATTCATTAACGAACTTCCATAGCATCAATGTCTTGAATGGAAAGAATTTAAATAACTTAATATTTTGTTACAAGTGATATTTCAATATTCAAAGAATTTATATTAGCAATGACCTCATTCTATCGGGCTCGACTTTCTTAAGGATAGTTCATTTAATATAATAGCCAGTCATAAGTCCTTTACGCTTCAACTTTGTCCTAAGGCCGTTACAGAAGAATGCATTTTCGCTTTAACTTTTTATGTCTTCATTATTTATGAACTAATAAAAAAATAAGGTACTGACCATAACCCACATACCTAAATCGTTTACTGGTAACTCCGCGACTTTGATCACTTATCAACTTGTGCCAAAAATACACTATAATAAAATAAATAACAACAAAGTTGGATAACGAAATCTTATTGCAAAATTTCAATCTCCAGACTTCATCTGAAACATCTAAAACGGGAAATTTAACGCGATTTCCTTTTTGGTCTTAAGTAAACAGTTTGCTTGAGACCACGGCCGATGCAACTCGGTCGAAACGTCAAGCCAAAGTAAAAAGGTAATCGCGTTAAATTTCCCGTTTTAGATATTTTATAATGCAATACGAAAGTTTAAAAGTTTATATTCATCTAATTCATTTATTACACAGGCAGGTCACGTTGGCTTTATGTGTTACATATCTACACTTTAAATTAAATATTTAATAAACGTTACCAAAATCTCGTAAATACAAATACATATTCTTAGCATCTACGTAATACTAAAGAACATTTCATCACAGTGGTTGTATTATAGACTGATTTTATAACGTTAGGTACTTATTTGCTCACACTCACGGGTTTGGTCCTACAACGCCAACCCTCACACTGCTTGCCGTTATCACGCATCATAATTTTTATGTATGGAAAACATTCAGCGTCGAACCAGAGATAGACTCAGCAAAAACTTTTAGAACATGCAATACACCTAGTCAGAACAAACTAAGAGAAGTAGGAGAAGTATCCTAAATCCATAAAGACGATAAGGAAAATTAGAAAAAAACACTGAAATACAATCTAAATTATACATGCATTTAACTGACCCATTAGTATTTACGAAAGCAAACTTTTCTATATTGTATTATACTCGTATAAGTTACTAGGAGCTACTCCGTTTTCTTACTTACTCCGATCTTTTTATTTTTCCACTTTTCATATTTATTTTTTATAAGCGTTGCCCTTGATACAATCTTAGTGCTTACTTTTAGGTCACATAATATGTTGATGTAGTTACCTAGAATATTATTGCTAATTATAGATTTATAATAAAGTAGCTGTGCAATAAATTCGATATTTTTCTAATATAAAAAGTAGCTTAGTTTACTCCCTGGAAGTACCTCTACTTGCCACTGAAAGTCTAAATCGATTCAGTCGTTTGGGTGATTAGCTCCATCAAACAAGCAGACAGACAAAAAATTTAAAATAGCGTACAGAATAGAATAGTGTTTTGGGTTGTGGTTATGTCCAAATAACCATTATGGTTAAGCTTAAGAAAAAACCCTTATTTCGAAATCACAGACGGGAACTTTGATTTTATTTATATATATACATGTCGGAAAAGACACGAGGCAATTCGTGCTTTTGCAACTCGGCCATTAGAAATAGGTTCCTAATCTTACAAGAGGCAAATTACTCCATAAAATACAACGTTAAGACAAACTTAATGTGCAAACGACCGAAAACTCTTCGTAACAATTATTACGTAGGCAATTGGAAATTTAATAATGGCAAACGATCCGTCGGAGAAATGCTATCGCACCGACCGCCGTAGTCTAACAGACTCATCGCCGGCCCCGACGTTCCGTTAGTACGTCATCGGAAGTCGCGCTTTGCCATGATATAGTCAAATGAGTGCCTTTTATTATTTCCACCGACACGGCCTTCCTGACAACACGCACGTCCTCGTGCGTTCTTCATCTCATTCTCATTCGAAAAGAAATAAAATGAAATCTGCACGTCTCTGCAACAAACATCTCTTCATTCTATCACAGACACCCCAAAACGTCTTCGCAAACACCCTAAACATTTTCACATACACCCTAAACATCTTCGCATACACCCTAAACACCTTCACATACACCCTAAATATCGTCACATACACCCTAAACATCTTCACATACACCCTAAACATCTTCACATACACGCTAAACATCTTCACGTACACCCTAAACATCTTCACATACACCCTAAACATCTTCACATACACCCTAAACATCTTCACATACATCCTAAACATCTTCATAAACATCCTAAACAGCTTCATACAAGGTACGCAATCACAAACACCCCGAACACGCTAACACAAGGTACCCAATGACGAACACCCCAAACACCCCCATACAAGTTACGCGTATAACACTCGCTACAGACCTACGCCTTGCAGTCTGTCAACAAGATGCTACTTAACGTACCTTCATCACGTCGTCACAAATTACGCGTATAGCACTCGCTACAATCTGCGCCACACGCTGGGGACCAACGCGCATATAGCACGAGGCAGGCCAGCGGCTTGCAGCTAGTCAACGAGATGCTACATAACGTACCTTCAACATCTCACACGCCGAATGGTCCCACGACCACAGCGTCACTCTCGGGCTCTATCTCGCCCATCAACTCCTCTCTCATCAACATCACTATAGTTGACGCGAACTCGTTTTACTCTAAAGCAGACTACATAGTGCTTTCATCGTCACCATGAGTCCTTCACTCCCTTTAGGTATCTTATGCAAACTTGTGGGGTACACGATACTTCAAATTCTTAAAGTTAACCCTTAAACACTCATCGTACACTTCATTCGCATAGTAAGTTTTAAATCAGAATTTCCAGCTCCAACTAAGTCAAAGTCACCCAATCCACTCAAGCAAACCCAGCCACAAGGCGTTCCCGAACGCCAGATCCACTCCGGCTCGAAACGAAAAGAAAACCCAGATACCGTGAAGAACCAATAAGAATCTCGGCCAGGCACCACTCTTTCAACATCATTCCACAACAGGTCTACCAAAACGCAACGTTCAGGCCAGTGACTCTCTCGTAACTATAGAAGACGTAGTTGTGCGGCGTATTGAGAATTGATTGGATAATAAACACAACTGCCTACCTAATGTAATTAGTTTATTTGACCTACACCCCTAGTCTATACTTTACCTATCTATCTGTTCACGGGGTACCTAACCTATCTACCTACACGATCCTTCGTGACAACGGAGTGAACCGACAGTATGTCACGCAAAGACACTTTTTCCAAGGATGTCAAACAACCGAAAACGAATGATCGCTGCCACATACAACAACTCTGTCTACGCGGCCGCCATATTAATTGACTCATTTTCACAAACCAGCATTAAGCAGCAAATTTTAACAATGACGGTAACATAAAAAAATCAATTAGATTATAAATTTTCGCTTAATTATCGCTCGCTACTACATAGCCATACAGACGTATCACAGAACTTCATGTGTTCCCGTGAACATAACAAAATTCAACTGCAGTTTGAGTGTACCTGACGCACGTTGCAATAATAAATCGGAATGAGGAGGAAGAAAGCAGAGAGCGCAGTAAGCTTTTGGTAATCTTTAACAACTATTTACACAGACTTATCAACCATCAGTCGTGAGACTTATCAACCATCAGTCGTGAACACACACACACCAACAATCATGGCCCAGTTGCTACCAGAAACGTAGTGACACATGTCACCCAGGTCATCGTCACATCACGAGCCGCCCAACGCACTCTGAACAATAATTAAGAGCGCAGTTACGACTACGCTTAGTGTGTGTATCGCGGCCAAAGTAGTCATGGTATAACATAAGCTCCTCCACTCTCATTAACATCGCACGAATCTAACTGAGAATTTTACCTCGTGACGTTGTACGAAAACGTTCATGAGCGTAGGTACTTGTAGATTCGACTACTAATCAAAGATTTCAAAACTTAACGGTAACCTTCAAGCAACTAACTTTAAATGGACTCCCAAACGGAATATTGCGTTAGCTTCAATTAATCTCGTCGTTATTTTTCAACACAAAACCACCAACGTTAAATTTAATAAATTTAGATTCACCACCATCAAATCTAATGTCATAACTAGCGTTCTCTTCAATATTCGTTGCCACATATTCCGTCGCATTCGCAACATTGGGTTCATTCCCTAGCCGTATTCAGTTTCAAACACTTAGCTACCCTACTTTAAGAAGAATTCAAAAGCGCTATCAATGTTTTAAACTTGTTTCGGTCATAGTGATAATAAAGTTTTAGAGTTTCACGGTTATTAATTAGATCACACCTTTACAACCGTCGGGCTCGACATGAAATAAAATTTTCGCACCAATAACTTTAATCATAACCTCCCACGACATTTGCTCGGTACTATACACTCCTGAATCACGAATGCCAGTAAAAGAAAATCAACAGACAGGTCATTGGGCGCTAGAAACTTAATAAAATTGTAACGACTCACCGGGTATGTAGTATCTGAAGTTTACGTAATTCCTGCATCCCGCACGGGTCCACATGTCGCTCAGTAGCCGAACCTCCTTTCACAAAAGACCGTGGATGCGACTAGTAAGGGCGTTACCAATGTGGATAGGCATGTTTCTGCATTTTGTTCACTCGCGATAACACCTCAATCAGACTCACTGGTCCCGTAATCCCACTTCTGATGTCGGAAAAGACACGGGGCAATTCGTGCTTTTGCAACTCAGCCATAAGAAATAGGTTCCTAATCTTACAAGAGGCGAATTACTCCATAAAATACAACGTTAAGAGAAACTTAATGTGCAAACGACCGAAAACTCTTCGTAACAATTATTACGTAGGTAATTGGAAATTTAATAATGGCAAATGATCCGTCGGAGAAATGCTATCGCACCGGCCGCCGTAGTCTAACAGACTCAGCGCCGGCCCTGACGTTCCGTTAGCGCGTCATCGGAAGTCGCGCTTTGCCATGATATAGTCAAATGAGTGTCTTTTATTATTTCCGCCGACATACATATATAGACATATAGATATACACTCGCAAATGATTAAAAATCTTACTCTCCTATCAAAGTAGGAACGATTGTGTTCGTCTTATATACGTTCGTGCATAGTCATTCGACTGTCTTGAAACTTTGGTGAGTAGTTGTGCGTATCTCTAAAAGCTTTCCGAAGTAGTTCAACTACCACCCAAAAAAAGTCGCAGGTCAGAGCTAGTATTTCATAAATACTTTAATGCAAATGTATCTTGACAATATACAGGTAAATGTTTCAAATAAAATATATTTTTCGTCTGCCGTATTAATAAGCATCTCTATAAATTTCTGGTACTCCCATTGGGCGGTCATTTACAAGAGAAAAATGGCCGCGTAATAAAACACGATACGATAAACATTAACATTATTACTTCCTGTGATTGTTCCTGAAATTTGTTAGTGCACGTTGTAATAATATGTATTTTGTACGTGATGTACCTAATATTCAGTAGTGAGTTTAATCAGTCGATTCTTAGTTTCATAAATATTGATTGCCTTATTCATATTCTTATGACCATTGTCAAAATATGTATTCTACTAATGTATAATTACATACATTACAAACATACATACTTTACGTGCAATGGTGTGAAGGCGATATATTCGAAACATGTCATTACTTGGTTGCACTTTGCGCTTTGCCATATGTAAACTCAAATATATTTATCGCTATATGTGGTGACTGAGTATGATTCTGGCGATTCTCAATTCTCTCTCCACCACGAATGGAAGATAGCGTGAAGTTAATATGCGTGCTCATTTACTCGTCCATCTCCGCTTAAAGCGGCCAAACCTTTTACGTGAACGTTGTTTCATGTTTGAAATTCTTAGTTACCTTTTACTATGTTTTCATGAAAATAGGAGATGGTCCAATTATCAGCGGTACTCAAATAATTATCAAATTTTTATTACAGCCTTATTTTCAACGGGCATTTAAAACTTCGATACTAGCTAAATAGTGTAATTAATGGGTAACATGTAATAATGTCTGTCATCTCTCTGGCAAAACCCACCGCCAATTTCTTCCATGAACAAGTATTTCTATGCACTCTCGTCCATATCTTCCCTCTGTACTGATCAATTCTACGTTATATTATTTCATGTCCTTCTTAAGCTATACCATCCTGTAATAACTTTTTTCTAGTTATTATACTCTTTGTACTCTCTTTGATATAGATAGTTTATTCTTTTCGACTCAGACCGGAACTTTTTGATAACATGTTAATAAATAAAATCAATTCGAATCCATTTTTTTTTAAATCAATGTCGTGCGTATACATCATTTGTTTCCTTCTAATAGATGGAGTAATCTTCTCATATAAAATTAACCAGATGATTAATAATTAAAATTTAATTACGTTCTCCGGCCCACAAAGGCCATTACAATGAATAGATAGGCAATTAGGTGGTATTAATCTAAAGACTATTCGCACAGTCGAGTCGGGAAAAAGTAATTATGAGAAACGACAATGACTCCAGAAACAGAGGCATTTATTATGAAACCGAATGAAATACTGACGAATAAAAGAAACAGAAAATCGTAATGGAATAAAAGTTACCTTACGGGCTATGAATAATTTTTAAAAACAAAATTTGTTATTTTAGATGCATGAACTAAAAAATTCTTAATTCAAAGAATTATATATGTATATGGTAATCAAATAGTCAGAGTGTTAGCAGACGGAAATGTCAAAAGCACTCGCATACCTAGGCGAAAATGTGTGAAGAGAATGATGAGTTTTGAGGAAGCGAAAGAGGTGTGTAAGGACCGCGACTCCTGGCGCTCCGTCCTCTCTGACTACCCTGTTGGGGATACAGCTTGAAGATATGTTATGTATGTATAACGTATTTAGTTTATGAGTTCCACATAACATTTAAAAAACGGATATTTATTTTAAATATATCGACTTCGAATGAAATTCTGTAGAGAAGTAAAAGAGTATAAATTAATATACATTCACCTAATCAACTTTCACGTTTCTAAATTATAACATAATCACTCAGTTGTATTCATTGTCATGTAATAAAGTCCAATATTTATGTACATAAGTCAAATATTGCGATACGATGAACTTTGCCTTATATAGGATTACTTGAACAACTGGAGGCATACAACTTCATATAACGTCTCTATCGAATGCTATATATTTATAATATATATGTATATAAAAGCTACAGTGACGGTGGAGCAATTTTTCTAATGTTTATATGAAGACCTGTAGTTTTTCTATACACGTAATTGTACCCTCGTTGAAGACGGTCAGCCACGTCCTGAAGAAATCATAATTAATCGTTCTATTCCTCGCCCGCTCTTCTTAATAGAGAGCTATCCACCGCTTTCCATGTTTTCTCAGAGACGTAATAAATTAATCTCCATTTCCGGCTCGCCCCTCCAGTCGGTCATCAAGAAAGAAGGCAACAAACAAAACAATGGATGGACGACTTTCATGCTACCTACCACCAACTTTGGCGAGTTTTCCTTCCGGACGAGAACACATCGAGGTAACTACCAGTCGTTACATATAATTTTCGTATTACTTAGGCAATGAGTCAAAAAAATGTGTTTATATCTAATTTATTAACCACTAACACTAGAATAAGTTTTCTTTGAAGCAGTTTTCGTATGTAAAAAGTTTTATAATGAAACTTTGAAATCCTGTTGATACACAGTCAATTTAAATAAATTTATATTGGAGATTTCGATTTGATTTCGGTTTTATGAGAATTGTTTTAAGAGTATATTATTACATAATATTAAATGTAATTTAACTGCTCGCAATTTTCACTTAACTTGAATTTTGTTTTATTCGTTTTCTATATCTTTTATTTTTAAAATACGATAATAATTGCCGGATGATATTTTATTTTTTAAACTTCCGTTAAAAAGTTTTACATAAAAGACCTATTCCAAAATTCTGTTGAAAAAATAATATCCGACTGAATTTCTTGTCAGTTCTCAGTGCAGGATGTCTTTCTGAGTTGAAGGTAGATTTAACGTTCAAAAATACCTCGTATTTGTGTTTACATGAATAAATTGATTTGACTTTCACTTTGCTTTATAAATCAGAATGTAATATTTATACATTCCTAAAAGTAGAGTCGAGGTGTGTTTGTAACTCTTCTGCTGTCTGCCCGATGGAAAATAGTGTCGCTGTTATATATCTCTTAGTTATAATATTATTACAAGCAGTTATCACTTTACTTGAAACTTATTTCAAACAGTCGAACAATTTCGATATCATTTGATTTTAAAATACACTAATAATAGTGTCAGATTATATTTCAAAAATTAAGCAATGATTCTGCAGCGACATCTCTCGTGCCAGTTATGGACCGAAGAGTACATTCTCATTTAGTTGAATTTGTTACTCGTGCATGTATAAAAGTACCTACGCATCTTTTTAATTAACCCAAAGGCATTTATTATGCATATTGTATAGTATATATATGTATATAAAAGCTACAGTGACAGTGGAACAATTTTTCTAATGTTTATATGGAGACCTGTAGTTTTTCTATACACGTGGTACATACCACTACCTAGCTATTTACTACACCAAAGTACAATACATCGCAAAAAAAATAGATAAGATGGAAACAAAAATAACCCGCTGTTTTATTACTAAAGGAAGAAACTTACCAAGTAACCAGCAAATGAAACAAGGCTTGCTAACTACTTAATACAGTCGAGAGCAATTTGTTTCCTAGAACACAAGTAGTGTCATAAAATTTGGCCCAACCTTGTAAGTTTTTGCTGACTAATAAAATGAAAGGTTGAGTATATGTATTACATAACACGAGTTCTTGAACTCAAGCAATTATAACGATGTTTATTACCCTTTGTACGTATATTTAAATCACTATCTAGACATTCTAGACCAAACTTTAATAGTGAAACCTGTCGAAGTTTTAAATGAATACGACTATATAAATATTTTAATGACAATAACTACAGAAGTATTTTTGTATGATAGAGCTATGCTGCATTGCAACACGAATGGGCCGGCTCGCCCGGTGATACACTGTCTCACAGAATATCAGCGTGAAATACCAGCATCTATTGCTGTTGTGTTTTGTTCGATGAGTGCGAGTGCCGGTAACACATCTCCCTCCTCCCCTCCTTTCCCTCCTTTCTCTAAGGACCGGCAACGCACCCGTGAGTCCTCGGACGTTCCGGGTATTCATGGGCGGCTGTGATGACTTTCCATCGGGAGATCGCTTGCTCGGTTGCCTCCTCTTTCATAAAAAAATAGTACTTTAATATATAATTTTGAAAAAAACGAAAAACCGAACAAACAATGCGTTTTGCGAGAATTCTAGCACCTATACATGATATAAAACAAAAGATAACTTTGTGCTCTTTCTCATTCGGAATGAATGGAACAAAAATTATACCTCGACGCCACTTACCTTTCTCGTCACAATAAATATTTGGACTACAGATAGCAAAGCCAAGTAACAGGTTGAAATTCCACCGCTTAAAGCATTTACTTATACTCCGTGAAGTAGCGCTACATTTGAACGAGTCATTTCATACCGACTGAAAATCATTATAGTAATTGTTTTCCCCTAATATTATGAAAAACTGTTTTTTAAAGTATTAATTCCATAAATTTTAAAATATATTATCGTATACTTACTAATAAATTATGTCAAAGTCAAATCAATTTATTCAAGTTAACTCAATTACAAGGTATTTTTAACATCAAATCTACTTCAGTTCGGTTCGAAAAGAAAATCTGAACACTGAGAAGTACCGACCAGAAATTAAGTCAGGTATCATTTTTTCAACATTATTCTGCAATAGTTATTTAAAATACAATATTCATAAAGTCAGTAAAAGCCTGTGCAGAGAAGATTTTTTCCATACTATTTTTTTCTTCATTGAAATCGCTAATTGTGTGTGTGTAATCTCTTCGAATCAGTGTGCGTTTAATAACAAATTTAAATCTCTTACCCGTTAATTGAGTAATTTCGTGAAGAATTTTATTATAAAAACAAACACAGTTGCCCAGAAACGACCCAGTTTACTTTTGTAATTTAAATGAAATAACTACCTGATCACGACCACGAGTTTCCATACCACTAATAACACCTTTCTTTTGAAAAAATATTCATATTTTTCTAGTGTACATTATGTTTTCAAAGATGTATAACGAGGGTAAGGTGAGTATGTTAATGCCTATAAAACGGTCTCTCAGCGACTCTCGTGCATTTATACTGTAGATGATATGTATTGCCATCTATTGTAAAATAAAAATTCATATGCGTTGCTGATCCCCACAGTAGTAGGCCATAAGACATAAGACTATGGAAATATGCAAAATACACCAGCCTAGCCGTGGCCACATCTGTCAACTGTCTAATCCGTCTAATAGCAAATATTTCTGAACTGAGCTTATTAGCCAAAACCTTGATACGGTCCGGCCACTGTAACTTAATAATTATTATCTACTGTTAAACCAATAAAAGTAGTTGATTTCGCTAATTCTAATTGTTTCCAACACTGTTCTTGTTTATTATGGATTCTGGTTACATTGTATCGGGAAAGCTTGACACAACTGGTTTTTTGTGCATTCAATAGTAAATGATCAGCAGCAAACCATCTCGAGACATCTGTTAAAGGTCCTATTAGGTCTGCTAATATCTATGTCTTTTCTATTTACTTTAGACAATAATGATGTGTCATCAGCAAATAATATTAAATCACATAGGTCTTTAAGCATAAATAGGAGATCATTCATATAAACCAAAAACAGGAAAGGTCGTAAGATTGATTCTTGGGGAACGCCCATCTTTAATTTAGAACCGACAGATGTAACCCCATTTATACTCAACGCTGGTAATATCGACACCGGGCGGTAGTTTATAGGATCTGACTTGCAACCCGATTTAAATATTGGTATAAATTTACTATGCTTCATCAAATCGGGAAACACACCCTGATCAACACATTTATTAAATATGTTAACTAAAATCTTAGGGGGTCAACTGAGGAAGCGTGCTCGTCGCGACCCCTGCCAGCCCTTTTCAGGGCTGCAATTCCTCTTCTGTGCATACCATGCGGGACAACGGAAATGCTTATGTTAGGGCGTCCCCCGAAAGCGACGTGCACCGGTCTGTCCCCGCTGGTGTGTGCAGAGTGCAGTTCGGCGTTGGGGACCGCCACCCAACACGCTGTGCACCTAGCGGCGGGAAGTGGAGGGAGGAGTGCAGAGTAGCTGCGTGGAATGTGAGAGGTGGGATTGAGGAGAAGATGAATGAAGTGATTGATATTATGGAAGAGAAAAGATTGGATGTGCTATGTTTGAGTGAAACCAAGCGAGGCGGCAGTGAACTTGCCGACTTGCCCGGAGGAGGCATCGCTTTGTGGTCAGGGGTACCACAAGGAGATAGGGGATGCCAAGGGGTAGGCGTTTTACTGTCCTCTCGTATGGTTAATTGTATGACTGAGTATGAATGTGTAAATCCCAGACTGCTCTGGGTACGCCTCAAGATTGGGTTGACAAGAAATTTTTGTTTTGGCAGTATATGCCCCAGTGTCCTCTGTCGGTTTGGCTGAACTAGAGCAGTTCTGGGAGAATGTTAGAGAAGTTCTAGCGACGGTTGAAGAGAACGAAAGAATTGTTGTGTGTGGAGACATGAATGGATGGGTCGGGACAGCTCGAACAGGATTTCAGTCTGTCCTAGGCAAATATGGAGATAAGAGAGTGAATGATGCTGGTAAGATTGTGTTAGGACTGTGTATGGAAAAGGATCTTTTTGTGGCTAATACCATGTTTAGACACAAAGGGATCCATCAGTACACGTGGGAAAGAAAGGGTGCGAGAAGCATGATTGATTTATTCCTGGTGGATAGCAGACTTAAGAAGCAGGTAATGGACACAAGAGCGTATAGAGGAGCCGATCTCGGGACGGACCACTTTCTGGTGATAACCAGAATAAGGGGTCTGTTCGCAGCATGGCGACATCGCGTAGTGTCCAAACCTGCAGCGGTTAGCCGGATTAAAAGCTGGAGACTGCAGGATGCGGCCACCAGGAATGAATATGAAAGGGTATTATCTAGTAAGCTTGATGATAGATTGAAAGTGATGAGCGAGGTTGTTGAAAAATGTTGGCAGAACCTTAGAGATAGTATGATTGAGGCTGCGAAAGAAGTGTGTGGAATGAATAAGATTGGGAACGGCAAAAAGCGTGATGTGTGGTGGGATGATGAGGTGAAAGTGGCTGTGTATAAGAAAAAGTGGATGTGTATAAGAAAAAGAAAGCATGGCGAGACTACCTTGCTACTAATGACTGTGGTATGAAAAATTTGATGAAAGACAGGTATAAGCTGCAGAAAGCAGAAACGAAGGCACTAGTGAAAGAGAAGCGTGAAAGGTGTAGGGTGTTAGATGAAAACAAGATGTCGGACAACTTCGAGGAAAATTCCAAATTATTTTGGAAAGAAGTACGTAAGTACCGAAGTGGTCCGGCACCTTGCAGAATGAATAAAGTGCGTTCGAAAGAAAACAAACTGCTTACAAATAAAAAGGATGTTTTGCAGCGATGGAGTGAATACTTTGGAGAACTGTATGAGAGTGGCGACTCCGTCTCTGATACTGAGAGCGATTCTAATGAATTGCCACACTCGGGCCAGAGACTGGAGGATGCCATTAGTATGAAAGAGATTGAGAAAGTGATAAGAAGTTTGAAATGTGGAAAGGCTGCGGGAAATGATGAGGTGACTGCTGAGATGATCAAGTATGGTGGTCCTAGGGTCTGGGATGTCTTCTGTGCACTCTGCAACCTTTGTTGGCAGAAGGGGGAGGTTCCAGAGGACTGGCGCACGGCAGTCATAGTACCTCTATATAAAGGGAAAGGTTCCTACCTAGACTGTGCGTGCTATAGGGCCATCAGCTTGGTCAGCTTAGCGAGTAAAGTCTATACTAAAGTATTGACTGAACGTATGAAAGGCGTTTCAGAAAGATATTTGTGGGAGGCGCAAGGTGGATTCAGGAACGGTAGGGGTTGTATGGATCAGATTTTCTCGCTCCGCGTTATCGTGGGAAGGTTTCTGGCTTTAGGTCGGAAAGTTTTCTGCGCTTTCGTGGATCTAGAGAAAGCATTCGATAGAGTAGTGCGGAAGAAATTGTGGAGTCTTCTGCCTGAATATGGCGTGGAGGGCTCCTTACTGCAGGCTGTGAGGTCATTATATAGAGACCACAGAGCCTGTGTAAGGATAGACGGTGACATGTCGCCCTGGTTTGAAGTCTGTTCTGGTGTCAGACAGGGCTGCGTGATGTCTGCCTGGCTATTCGTGCTGTATTTGGACAGTTGCCTCCAGAGATTGAAAGGTAATATGAGTGGTATGGGATGTGGTGACATAGTGGTAAACTGCCTATTGTACGCTGACGATGCTGTGCTAATAGCACCATCAGAAGCAGAGTTGCAGACACTAGTCACGTGCATGAAAGAAGATTGTGAAGTAAAAGGATTGAAAATGAATGTGAACAAAACTAAGGTTCTGGTGTTTGAAAGAGAAGCGGTACAAACGAGATGTGTGATTTGTGTAAATGGAAAATGTCTAGAACAGGTGAATGAAATTGTGTACCTGGGGAGTGCGTTTTCGAGGGATGGAAGATGTGAGTTGGATGTGGAGAGACGGGTAGCAGCTGGCAATAAAGTGAACGGTGCTCTGTCCGCATTAGTGGGTAGTGTGAATATATCTAACACTGCTAAAATGGCCATCCACAATGCGGTGTTGGTGCCAACTTTGTTGTACGGTAGTGAGGCCTGGATATGCCCAAAATCGAGTGAAAGTATGTTAAATGCTGTGGAGATGCGGTCTCTCAGAAATATGTGCGGTGTCACGCTTGCTGACAGGATAAGCAATGATGAGATACGCAGTATGACAGGGTCGCACAACAGTGTTATTGTAAAAATGAAGAAAGGAATGCTTAGATGGTTCGGGCACATGGAAAGAATGAGTGATGAAAGACTGACGAAGAAAATATACAGAGCGAAAGTGAGTGGTAAAAGAAGCCAAGGAAGACCAAGGCTGACTTATGAAGATCAAATAGCCAGAGTGTTAGCAGACGGAAATGTCAAAAGCACTCGCATACCTAGGCGAAAATGTGTGAGGAGAATGATGAGATTTGAGGAAGCGAAAGAGGTGTGTAAGGACCGCGACTCCTGGCGCTCCGTCCTCTCTGACTACCCCGTTGGGGATACAGCGTGAAGTTATGTTATGTTATGTTATTAAATATGTTAACTAAAATCGGTGTTACTATTGCTATTATATTAGCCAGTACATGAACTGATAGTCTCCACAAATCTCCACTTATCTTTTTTTTTAAATTGTTTTTTTTATCTCAAATAAAAGCGTGTGCCTGAACTGAAAACTAGGAAAACACTTTCTTATATTTTGGCTTAAGATTGCCCGTGCTGCATGTGCAAAGGATACTAGACCACTAGTAACTTCTATAGGTGCATTTGAAAAAAAATTAACGAAAACATCAACAACCTGTTTTTCATTTGCAACAATTTTATTATCTATGCATAGTCTCCGTTTTTCTTATTTTGTTTACTCATTCCTTTTTTTTTTTTACGTCAGGAAATGCGTTACGCAGCCCGTCCCGGCTAGAGGGGTGGCAGGGGGGTATGTGGGACTCCTCGACATTAGGGTGCTAGGCCGAGTCTACCCACTAAAACCTGACGGTGTTCCTCCACGGGGCCAAAATGCCGGGGCAACGGGTGCTCGTTTGAACTCTTCCGCGGCCCCGATGGCCGTGCCCAGCCTAAGCCGGGCCCTCCTCCGTGTGCGGGCAGTTTGACCTGCCCGCTCTCCTGGGAGGCGCGCGGGAACACCGCGCGCAATATCCCGAGGCCATTGGGTGAGGCGCCTTCCCCTGAAGGACACCCCAGGCCTCCAAAGTGGCGGCTTCCGCACCCCGCCTACACCACGGCAGGGGCGTCCGCACGCCCACCTGATTTTTACGTGTTTACTCACGGGTTTTTACAAGTTTTCCTTCTTCCCACCTCTGATTTTAACGTGTTGTCTCACGGGTTTATTTCGAGTTTTCCGTCTTTTCACCTCTGATTTTTACGTGTTTCCTCACGGGTTTTTAAAAGTTTTCCTTCTTTCCACCTCGCGTCTTCTTGACTTTGTGTCCTCCGCAGAGGACACAAAAACACAAACAAACGCACGACGACCATTCCCCTCTGAAAGCAGAGGGGTAAGGTGACGACGACTACACAACGAAATTCATAAACGTGCATCCTTCAGGATACATGTGGATGGACACCCCTTACCACTCCGTTGGTCGGGCTATTAGCCGCCGCCCAGTAACAACCCATTAAACAACGAGCAGTTACAGAGAGGTTGCCCAACCCAGCATCCCTGTTTACTTATTCCTGTGTTAATAGTGTTACATACCGCTTTAACTGTGTTCTTAATTACATAAAAACTTACATAAAAACTACGCATGCTTGATTTTATTTTTTACTAATTTATATTTAATTGTTATCCAAATGAAAATACGAAGCGATTCATAATCGCGTTAAGAAATTACCAGATATCTGACGATTTTGCGTGAAAAAAGTAGTATTTTCTGTTGATCCGATCGCGGGTTTCATACGAGATTTATACTAAACTAAACTTAATTTCTAGATAGCTTTCACAGCCTTTTTTTATTTTTATTTTTATTACGGAATTAAGGGCGAGAGAGTGGTTGTATTGGAGTACTAAATTTTCCCCTTTTTTAATTTTCGTATAAATATTTTAAAATAACGAAATGTATCACTATTCGTATTTCAAGTTTGTACGTCACATAATGAGAGATTCGACTTCGACCGACAGATGGACACGGACAGACATACTGACACATATTTAGTGATCTTAAGCGGGTTCCGATTTTTCTATTGAGACATGATCCCTAAATCGCAACATATTTGTATTTGATAATACTTAATGAATTCGCAGATAATAATAAAATTATTATCCTCTGTACCTATCGTTCATAAATGAAATGGCAGGCATCCAAAAGCTGATTTACACGTTTTAAGTTGATAACTAACTTTTAATTTAACTTTAAGTAAATTAATGCGAAAAGAATTTGGTAATAAGTTGAAAGTTAAAATTTAACATGCAAGCACGTGTAAATTTATGTATAGTATATAATATATATCTATGCATGTAAAGTTGGGCATTTTGTTTGTGCAAGAACATGTTAAGAACGATTTTTCGTGGAATATAAAGAGCTTGAATTATAGAAATAAGTAAGCAAAATAAGAAAGGCCCATCATATGGACAAAACAAATGCTGACTTAAAATTAAATTGCTTGAGATTTTATTACAGTCCATCAAGCGAGTACATATATATCTTAAAGTAAATATTTACAAAATTGTAACTAAACATTATCTTAAATAATAAATTTCCTCAAAGTTGCCGCTTACAAAGCTGTCTCTTTGCTTAGGGTGCCCAGCAGACTGACAGCATTAGCTCTTTGAATAGCCAAACTGATTCGTTGGCGAAGAAGCTGTCAGCCCGACGACCTCTTGAAGCCTCTACGAGTCGCTTACAAATATCAGAAACCAGTCGATGGGCTTCAGGGTCCCAAAGTTTCAACTGCATATGGCGCAAACATGAAACTCTCAGAGAGAGTCGCATGAAGAAAAATAGAAATTACTTGACTTAATACGTGTAAATTAGCCTTAATTCATTTCAACCTTGTCGATGATATTAGAGATGGGCGCCCACACATCTCATTGTATACCATATACGATACGTTCTCCCTGAGGCCTAATACTATCAAGCTAATAACTTGTTATATTTTTGAATTTAATTTTGTACTTAGTCATTATGTTTTGTACTAAAAGCTTATATCTTAGCTCTCAAAGAGTTACAATAAAAAAAAAAGTGCAAGTAATTTTTACTTGAACTAAATATCGTTATTTTAGAATCAACCATTTTCGTATCAAAACTGTTTCTACTCTTTTAGTTTTAGTGGACAAATATTACTTATACAACATCCAAAGGGGGATATCTGATTGAGTTGTTATTCTGTAACTTTATAAAAGTCTCTACTTTACCTTATAAATCGAAGAATTAGTTTATGGAATAAAGTTGGAACAGAATAGAAAATGTTCAACAATTTGGCACAAATTTGTCAATACTGTTAATGTAAACTTATGTAAAAAAGATCTAAATTTATTTATCCAATGAACAATAATTTTACCGATAGAATTCATAAAATCACGACTCTTCTTTTATTGTAGTCTCCTCTCTATCTTAACGACGTAATGTGTGCGATTATAATTACCTATCAGTATATTTACCTAATTATGTCCTCATATACTCGTTATCACTTTTGTCCACAACGATAACCATTTCAATATTTTTAGATAGATTCAATATTTACAGCAACAAATAATAAATAATCGAACTCTGACACAAGTATTAAAGCTTTTAATTTTTTTTATTGTATGAATTTTTAATACATGGCTTCCGAAAGCCGCAAACCGCATTGCTTCCTAAAATTACCAATAATTATTTATTTATTATAGCAGTTATATTATTAAATATTATTAAAGGTACAGGTAGTTTATAAATACTACGCTTTCATTAAAAACCTTATATTTATTCATACTGTAACAGAACTACATTCCACAGCTTCATTATACTATTTTTCCTTATAATATTATTAGACGGTTTTTAACCGACTTCAAAAAAAGGAGGAACTTCTTAATTCGGTTGTATTTTTTTTAATGTTTGTTACCTCTGAACTTCGTCATTTGTGAACGGATTTGTAACTTTTTTTTTTATTTGAAAGAATATACTTCCAGATTGGTATAGGAGCTTGGACTTTGAAGATATACCAAATTACACCAAATAACGCAAAAAAAAAAAATTAAACCGACTTCAAAAAAAATCACTGAGAAGTACGAAATAATTATCCTTTACTAATCAAAACTCAAATACAAAAATCGTTTCATAAATACGATACAAATACCCATTTAATTAAAATTGACATTTATTGAAGTTGGTGCCAAATCAATGTGGAGCAACAAAAAGTCTATTAGTTTAGTAGGCTTGGCATCGACTTCTGTAACTGAAAATTTAATTATATATAGTTATTTGTAATTAATAGTGGACAAAAATTATTTCACACTTTTCAGTGATTTTTTTTTGAAATCAGTTCAATTTTTAACCGACTTCAAAAAAAGGAGGAGGTTCTCAATTCGTCTGTTGTTTTTTTACCTCATAACATTTATGAACCGATTTCAAAAATTCTTTTTACGTTTGGTAGATAATGCTTCAGAGGTGGTTTCATTTAAATTTCCACGATATTGGGGCTTGGACTTCGAAGATACACTAGATAACACGACCTGGTTATAACCTTTATTTATATTGATGATTCTCTTGTATATCGTTGCGCTCCGGAATTAGAATGAAGTTAATTGCAGACCTGTCCTAGATATTTATTTAAGTCAAGATCACTCAAAAGGGAGAAATAAAATTTTTTTATTAAATAAAATGAAATCGCCTTCAAAAAAAACACTAAAAAGTATAAAATAACTATCCTTTACTAATCAAAACCCAAGTACAATTAAAATATCTTTATAAATACGATAGATAAATCGATACGATACAATAATTTGACAGTTACTGAAGTCGATGTCAAGCCCACCAAACTAATAGACTTTATGTTGTATAGACTTGGGTAACTGTCAAATTTAATTATATAGGTATGTGTATCGTATTTATAAAGTTATTTTAATTGTACTTGGGTTTTGATTAGTAAAGGATAGTTATTTTATACTTTTCAGTGATTTTTTTGAAGGCAGTTTAATTTTTTTTTATTAATTTTTTTTTAATTATTTTTTTTGTTATATTAATTAAAATCTTACATAATTATTTGATAATATTTATGTTTAAAGTAATATTTAGTAACACACGAAAATGCCACAGTTACGTACATATTGTATTAATTATGAGTTTGCCTATTGTCTATAAACTCAAATGTAATGGAGCAGTAACACGCAAACACACAACATGAAACATGGCATGATTGTGTTTCTATCACGTACATGTATGCAATTAATATGGACATGGCTGTTGCCTATATCTTACGGTTAAATTTAGTATCACTGTCTTGATTGACGGAAACAACAACAAGCGCTACACGAAGTTTGATTTCAAACTACTCACATTAGTGAAGGTATTAATTCACATTGGACCGGACTAAAAGTTGTTTTCTATACAAACTGATGATAAATGACAAAAATATCGATTGACTCCCAAAACCTAGGATCTATATATGTAACAACAACAGTACTCATATGTCAACAAAAATAAGTTATCTGATTCATTTTGACATGAAACAGTCTCATTATAGAAATGAAATTATAAATGTATCATCAGTGAAAAGGTTGAAGTCGTATTAACTAAAGCTCTACTTTTCTAAAAATGTATCATGGTTAAGTATGTATATGCATAAATATTAACATATAGGTGTTTGTTATTATATATGTTTATTTTTAACGTATATTTTCCAGATTTGCGAAACTCCCCTTACATATACCAAATATTTTTTACCTGACTCCAAAGGCTATGGTTTTTTGGGTGTATGTTCTATGTATGTAAGTGAGTCTGATCCTTTAGTGCATTTTATAGCCTGAACAGCTTTTATGAGGTTTATGAGGTTTTATAAAGTGTCTTTAGATATAACTTAATTGTGGATGTGAAAAAATTTAAAAAGTTACCTGAAAAATTGGAAAATTCAGGAAAAACTGAAAGCGCTATACTCAATGGTCTCTATTCTTATTTATTTAAACTTGGACAGGACAGCATCTGTCGGGTTAGCTAATAGGTTTTATATAAGATTAACCCGAGTATCTCAGGAGGATAATGTTTTTGAGATGTTACCTATCTAAACACCAAAGTTTATTTTTATAGAGTAAAACTAAAAAAATGACTATATTTATGTATAAAGTTACTAAAAGGCGTTTTCACATCTTTGCTTTTACACTATACTACCTATATACAGTAACCTATACTTACTTTCATTCTCTTGAGGTTACGTTTATTCTAACAGTAGTAACAAAACCAAACATTTTACTGTAAGTACAATACAATGATAGATATTCTAAAAAACGTACCTATTCCATGTTCTGTACGCGGCTTATGTTAAGAATATAAATTTTTCATGTACATCTATGATCAAAGAGCCTTCGTAAAATGTTTTCTAAGTAAATTCTATGAGATCCTATTCTATAAGTAACGACGTTTATAAAATTGCTTACAAAAATTAATAACAAATACTCTTTTCAATAACACAGTTCAACTCACCAAAATCATTGTGGAATAACTATAATTGGATATATAAGTTTAACCCGATTATCTCAGACGAAGGATAATGCTAATGCAAAAACATCCGGTAAAAATAACCGTTAAAAAATGAGAATACTTTAAAGTTATTATTATAACATTATAATATTCAGTACTTATTATTATAATATTTAGTATGTTTTTTAACAAAGACGAAAGAAAAGAATTAAAAGAAACGGTATGAGTATGACAAGGACAGGATCCGCTATATATCCGTTCTCTCAATTTGTCGTGAGTCGCCCGTGAGGCTGGTACTAAAAAAGTTTTGAATCGATCACTAAGAGCAATAAAAGCGGCAGAACAGCGTTGTCGGTGGTATGCCGCCAAATCGGTCACGCGACCTTGATCGCGGGCAACCGGCGACCTTTACAGTGACAACAATAACTATGTACAGGTATTTAACGTGTACACTCAGAATAAATTAGTATTTACCCATTTACACTAATAATAAAAAAATATTTTGAGGAAGCGAAAGAAGTAGGTATGTAAGAGCCGCGACGCTTGATGCTCCGTTCTCCGTGACTACCCCGTTAGGGATACAGTGTGAGGATATGTATATATGTATCTATAAAAAAATATATAATATTGGAATACATTTGAAAATTGTTTCGAATACATTGTGAAATAAATGAAATTGAGTTCTTTAATAAATGACGAGATCCAAAACGCATTATTTATAAACAGCCAAAGTATTAGTGGAAATGTAGAGTACATTAGACGAAACAAACTGGGTTATCACGTAAAAAATTGCATGCAGCAATAATTGCGCGCAGTCGCGCGACAGTTGTCTAAGATTAGTATCACTATCACGTGACATGAATTAAAGATTACTGTGACATGACGTTAAAGTGAGCTTTTTGTAGCAGTAGCTCGCTAGTATTAATTTTAGATCACTGATTGCTCAACCAAGACAGCAAGTGATGAATGCTGAATTTTGAAGTGCCTTTAAATGTATCCCTATCACAAACTATGCTGGCTATTTTTTGTTTGCCTGTTGGTTATTTTCAGAGACATAACTATCTCCATTAATAAAACATTATCTTAAATTAATTTGTAGATGCTACAAAATGGTCCATCAAAAAATTGAAACAATTTAATATATTAATTATAATTGTAGGTATAAAATTAACTAAATTTCCAGCCTAAATGAATAAACATGACAAACTATCAAATTGTCATCCTGAGAATGAAATCTGCTATAAGGTTTACGAGCATATTGCAACAGTTCCAACTTACTTGCCGCTGGGAGATTTTGAAAAAACTAACAACGAAATTTAAGGCTTCAGACTTAACCTTAACACCAGAAGCTGTTTTTGGGTAGAATAGTGTTCCTATCTGCAATTGCGGCAGCCAAGTTCGAACTGTCCCGGAAAGTTAGAATGTAAAAATTTTACATGTAAGTTTAAAACAAATTTATGGACATACATATTATCAAAAATTCAGCTTTATTGCCCAAATTCCGATTTCAATCGTTATTTCATGGAAATAATTCACGTAATAATTATCTAAACATTAATCAGAGTAATAGCTGAATGAATAGTTGTGACAAGGTCGGCTTCCACCACGATCCACGTGCTTGAAAATAAACGACTTCAGTTTCTATTTTTTATGTATGTATAGATATGTATATATAACACCTAGTTACCTAATGAAAGTAGTCGTTCACAAGAATAAAAAGATCATGAACAAGAAATAAAGTTGTGACTGTGTGACCCATACTTAAGGTAACCAGATTTTAACATTAGCAAACCAGGACACCATTGACTTTTCTTGATTAATAAAATAGTATTGTAATACATTTTTATAAATTTCAAAATAAGTACAAGTACAAGATCAAGGTCATCAATGCGCATTTTAATAAGCAGTTCTATTATTAAAGTTTTACATTATAAAATTAACAAAAATAATATAAACTATGATAATATATTCCCTTCCCGTTCTCTCGCCGTTCCTTCGTTAGCTTGTTGTGCATTATTTCCAAAAAACGAGACTTTTTTAAAAAGCCGTGGGACGTGGAACAAATTATTAAAAATCCAAAAGCGGGACGTCTTGTCTCACTTTATTCGTACCACAGGTCAAAATTTGTAGAATACTTAATAAGATTAAATATTATAAAGAAAATTTTAAAATATAAATCTAAACTTTAACGATAAGAAATGCTTTAAACTAATTTTCGTAGGTTATAAGAATCGGTCAAAAGAAAGTGAACATTATAAGAATTTTTACATGCGAGGAGCTGTGACCTGTCACTATATGTTTCCACTTTGCCATTTGTAAGTGTAAATACCTATTTAATGTCAAAGTAACTCGAATTTTGTACCTTATGCACCCCAAATGGAAAATGGCGTGACATTATAATATGTAAGAAAGGAAAAGGAATTAATCTTTTCTTATCTTATATAAGATTTTAATATCTTCTATCTTATCTTATAATCTTATAATACTATTATAAAACTATAATGAAACTGTGTCTGTACATCGAAGATATTTAAAAAAAAAAATTATGATAGGGTTTAGAAGCGTATTTGATTCCAAAATAACCATTATTATTATAGAATATTCGTCTCTGGTTAAGTATTTCTTTACTCAAGCTTCAATTAAAAACTGCTGAAGAAATTTCTTTGCAAATTGTACTGTTTAGTAGACTAGAGCCGCTGTTACTTACTAAAATATATATCATTACACATTTAAAGAAAAGTGATTTTCTAAACTATAATATAATGTTACTTACATTTGTTTTTTATTAATTTCATATATTTTTTATATATTATGTATTATTATAAAGAGGTAAAGGGGTAATATATCTAACTCAGCCAAAATGGCCATACACAATGCGGTGTAGGTGCCAATTTTATTGTATGGTAGTGAGTCCTGGATATGCCCGAAATCGAGTGAAAGTAAGATAAATGCAGTAGAAATGCGATCTCTTAGAAATATGTGCGGTGTCACCCTTGGGAACAAAATAAGCAATAAAGAGATACGCAGTATGACAGAGTTGCACAACAGTGTTACTGAAAAAATGAAGAGAGGAATGCTAAGATGGTTCGGGCACATGGAAATAATGAGTGATGAAAGACTGACGAAGAAAATCTACAGAGCGAAAGTGAGTGGTAAAAGAAGCCAAGGAAGACCAAGGCTGACTTATGAAGATCAAATAGCTAGAGTGTTAGCAGACGGAAATGTCAAAAGCACTCGCATACCTAGGCGAAAATGTGTGAAGAGAATGATGAGTTTTGAGGAAGCGAAATAGATGAGACAATTTCTTTGAAATCTACGTCACGAATTCATCAGCAAACTTACTTAAATATATTTAAAACAAAATTTACTGAGATTTACTGAGAATTACTCCACAATTCCAGATTACGAACGTGTGATAAGCCATAACAATATAATTACTATTCCAGTAACCAATGTATGAACTAACTGAGAACAAAGCATTACAAAGAAATACCGAGATGACATCGACAAAGTAGTTTACGCAAACTCGCTGTGAGAATCAGCAATAATTTAGTTTGCAGCACAATATCTTTTGACATTTTACAACGCAAAATTACTCATAATTGTAATCTAAAATTATCTTTTAAAAAGAACAAAATGTAGAACATAATAACAATTACATACTACATTAACGTTTAATGCTTAGTAATGCTTTTATTATCAAAATAGAAATCATGTTAGTTATATTAGAGGATATTACTTCTACTTTCATTACTTTCGTCAACTTTTAACTGTCATTCGAAATTAATATTAAAAACTCATTTTCGTTACATCTATGTCGTCTGCAATCTTCACTATAATTAATAACTTCCCTGATGTGTGGCACGCATCATATGCGGGCAGGAGCTATGTACGCGCAAGATTTTCGCGGTCGTATCCGTAGGCCCTTCCAATACACGTCAAGGCTACCGCTGTCCGTATAAAACGAGTTCACCCGCCCGCAACGATACACTTTGTTACTTTCACGCGAGCAGTGCACATTTTGAACACGAAATGTACAGGCTCATTATTATAGCCTTTGTGATCGCGGTCGTGACGTGTCAACAGCGTGAAGGCGGTAAACGCGTCCCGAAATATGCAGGGGATCCCAAAACGGCAGCTATAGTTCAAGAAGCACGCTATCTCAGCGGAAATGGAGCTTTCGGTGCCGCATACCAACAAGAAGACGGTATCGACTTCAAAGAAGAGACCGATGCTGACGGAAACAGGAGAGGAAGCTATTCGTATATTGATCCCACTGGTCAAAAGAAAACTGTGAACTACGTCGCCGGAAAGAATGGATTCCAAGCTAGCGGTGATCACATTCCGACCGCGCCTTTGCCAGTTGCACCAACTCCTGGGTACACCCCGGAGCCTCGCTACAATTCACCGGATTACAAAGCCCCTCAATACAGCGCCCCTCAACAGTACACTGCTCCCGCACCCACCCGTAACTACGGTGGGAAACCCAGCGTAGACGATGGACAATACCACCCAGAACTGTACGAGCAAGAAAATTATGTTGCATCTCAACCTCGATATCAACCTCAACCACAATATAAACCTCAACCACAATATCAACCTCAAGCACAATATCAACCTCAATATCAGCCTCAGCCACAATATGAACCAGAGCCTCAACCTCAGTACCAACCTAATAACATTTATCCTGGTGTGCAACAAGCTCAGTACAGTGGAGTCCAAAGTCAGCAATATAATGCTCCGATTGAATCCGGCCCTCGTCAACAATATTACGACCCCACGACGCCGCCTCCGACCCGATTCTTCCCTCCAGGCAAATTCAGCCTCAACCGTGCCCCGGATGGTTACAGCTACTCGTTCCACAAAGTATAAATCTAATTTATAAAGAGGGCCTCGGCGATTTGTAAAGCCTCGTACACGTAAAAAGCATGCATCAATTAACAATTCGCCGAGTCATCGGAGGGCGGCCGTATAGTCGGCCGCTCGAAAGCATTTCTTAATTGTTGTTTGCTGTGATATTGTGAGTTAATGGACAACTATGGATATATGTTGATCGTTTTTGTTACTCGTAAAGGTGGAATTGTGGTTTGGTACGCGTCGGTTGACAAAACTTGTAAATAAATATAGTGTAATATTTTGTATTTTCTTAATCCTAAGCAAAGAAAATATACGGTTTTTTAAATGAAATATTTTAATTTCCTGTAGGTATATTGTTTAATAAAAATTTAACCCGATCTCTATTAGCTATGTCACATGTATGTTAACATAACATAACATATAACATATCTTCACGCCGTATCCCCAACGGGGTAGTCAGAGAGGACGGAGCGCCAGGAGTCGCGGTCCTTACACACCTCTTTCGCTTCCTCAAAACTGTATGTTAAGTAGTAATTAATAAAAAAACTTGCACCTCAAGATTTCCGCTGCATCAAATTTAATATTAACGGGTGTGGGTTGTGTCCGCATTCTAGCTTGCATAAACTACTGTACTGTAACTACGAGACACTAGATCACCTTATTTAAGCACAAGGATATTTCAACTAAACTGGTTTGGCCCTGCCACGCCCTAGCTTTCCACTTACCTACGTTCTTAATAGGTCAGATATCGAAAGCACAAATGTTTGAACAATGACACGTTAATATTTATAGTACTAAATTATTTAGGTATTATTTACATATGTACATAATATGTATCATCCTGGACTCTTATACTGTTATAATATTAAAAACTAAGAGAAGTTATTTGTAACAACATACTTATCTAAGAATCTATCGTGAGTACATATTAAAACTATATTTAATCTATTGGTAAAAAATCAACAAAAAACGGTCAAGTCAATGTAATAAGTCTTTGTGGATTTTCAATTCGAAATTAATTTCATAATTAAATGTGAGTTTATACGTTTATGACATACTTTCAGCTTTTATTGTTAATTGGAATGTAAAAGTAAGCTAATGTTTAAATTTCGTTAACATTGCATATATATTAAAGTCAACATTCTGCACTACATATATAAAATGTATACAGTGTTTTTTCGAATGGTTTATAGCACAGGTGTTGCATAACATTACCATCAAAACTGCAATAAAGTAATCTGTTATTAGATCTATGTCGACCTGCCAATTTATACTGACATTACCTTTGGTATATTTCAATCATTTCATTGTTCTATTACTTACATTCGCATAACTGACGCAACGATGGAATGGATTTATTATGGGGTTACCAAAATGTAGAAAATTGTTATTGATCGTATTGAAAACCAACCGTATCGGAAACAATTGTTTTTAATCTAAAAGTCGAAACAATCAACATTTTGTATTGTAATTTCCAATGTATTTATCTATTTCTGTCATAAATACACAATAAATACATACCGCTGCATAAATTAACAAACAATGAAAACTTATGCAAATAAAGAAAACATATTGCTTTCATTCTTAGTCGGAGAACGAAAGCAACACATAATTATGCCAGCTGCTTATCTTACTGTGCAAGTTGCAAAAATGAGTCAAGGCTTTGATAAGGCTTATTACTTACAAGGAACTTGCATTATGTCACTCTAGCTAAGCTTTGCCATCTGTATGACGAAATGTCAACCCGTTGCTACAAGTGGCGACTCTGATCAGTCAGAATGCGAAGTGAAGGCTTTGTATATCTATATAAATGTTTTGTGGAAATAGTTTTGTAAAAAATAAAGTTCAATTTACAAATAGACACTTAACACCTTATCAACATTTAAAACTAAGAATTATACGTATAAATTATTTCGCAACTATTTTAGTTCCACTCTAAATATGTCGTAACCTTTAATGTTATAAAATTCTCGGTATTTCACGACCTGAGGTTGCAATTCTCTTCATTTGATACTATTTAACACGATAAGCATAAAATAAATTAAGGAATGTATTATTCAAGTTAGCCCAAACACAATAACTTTTAATTCGGTAGAGTGATTTGACGTTTTAATGTGTTAATGTGCCAAAATTCTAAATAATGTGGCCAGCTAAAATAGTGATGTCAAGTGATAGAACTGAGTCGATATTGATTCAACTAAGTCCTAACGTTTAATTCATTTAATTTGGTACTGACATGAACCTGTAGCGTCGCCATTTCATAATGTGTTAAATGATTCGAATAAATAAACATAATATTTTATTTTTCCTTTTTTACTATTTTCCTTATAGCCACAAATATTCATACATTCCCGATGCTACCGCTATCTCATGAAAAGAAATGCCCAAAAAGAAGATTTCACATGCGAATAATGCCGCAGGGCAACCGCTATAGACTAATAATAATGTAGTCGACATAACGGAACAACATCATTTAAAATTTACAAATATTGGTTACCATGGCAACGTCAAATCACTCTACCTAATTAAAAGTTGGACTATAGGTAAGCTATTAATGTAACTATCATCTAACTTAGGTATCAATAAATACCTCTTTTGAGTCGCCAGTGATTTATCCCAAATCATTTCAATTTCCCATATTTAATATTTCAATGGTCAAATATTATTGATCCTTTTTAACGAAAATAGGAGTTTGATATTTATCATAACCAGATTTGTCTCTATTTGTACAAAATATAAGAACAACATTTTGTTAAATATAGATTAATTACTATCAATTAATTAATAGCACACTACCAAATAGCGCCAGCATCTTATCAAACCGATACTGGGAGGTGTTATTATAGCTGTCTCTTAATTAGACTACAATTAATCAACCGTCAACTACCGGCTTGCCTTATTCAAATAGACTTATACCTACTCGTAACTACAATCACATCACAATTTGTATTTCTGTTGCACAATGTGCGAATACTTTGTCAATTAGGATATGCTAATTTAATTTATATCTTAAAATTAGTACCTACATTAATTTGATAATATTCTTCCGTGTCGGTCTGAGAAAAACACAGATATAATACAATCGAGAGTGCGACATCTGAATTTCTTCCCACGCCACTAAGCCACGCAGGTCGTAAAAATCAAACAAGTAATAGGGTTTACTCATACAAAAAACTAGTATTATAAGCGACAGACTAGCAATCAGTAATAAGTTCGCCATGTATTTTCCCAAATACGGCCAAATATAATGGGTAGGGTTTATTTATGCCTCGATGCTTTATTTACCCCAAATGATAAATGTAATGCTATGTATATATAAACAATGAGATATAGTTAGCAGTTACCCTGAGAGAAGAATGCCCTGGAATTAAAAACAAACGCCTTGGAAATATAGGCCTCGAACTTATGCACATGCATAAAAATTATGTTAAGAATTGTTTTAATAATAAATACATGAAGACTTAAAAACGGTCATAATTGCAAGAAAACGATCAAGCGCTAGTCGGACTCGCGTGGAATTTGTTGGTGGGAATTACAAGCACAGGACTTCATTACTTAAAAATCTTCTTATCAAGTATGTCCAGGTAATAAACAAGTTGAGTAGTTAAGTAAGGAAAGAGGATTGAAATTTGTAAAGTAAAATGTGAGCCTTTAGCATTTGGACAATGAACAATTTATTGAAATGTCGTTCGTTAATTTTAGGAATGATATTATAAACTTAACAAAAATAGAATCGATAAATCATTTATTTCAATAATATTTAGTTCATGTTTTAAAACAGACGTACAGTTACCGCCTGATTAAACGAGAACTTCGAAAGGAAACTTTATTTTCAGTTATGGACATATTTTGTTTTTATTCACCTAATGTTTTCGTAAATTCCGTTCTATAAAATGCTTAATAGAATATTTTTTCTTTGTGCATGTTTTTTTCCGTGTTTATAGCTTCAGTAGAAGCATCGACTTTTTATTGTCAAAGTAGTATCTCTCACTATACGGTGATTCGATTAACCTGATCTTAACACTCTTTTAAGAACAAAAGTAAATCCCTACTACAGTGTAATCCGGTTCTGTTCCAAGTGAATGATCAAGTTTGTCATTACCGTAATACATAACATCAACTTTAATTAAATTTGTGAGTGTATATAGCTGTAAAATAGTCATTCAATTCGCAAATGCATAGCGATAAACTTATTGTAAAACAATTCAGTAATTCCGCTTGTTTGACCATAAAGTGAAATAGCTCTGGACAAATTGCTCCAGTTCTCAACGCCGGCTTTAGCGATTTCACGTCTACTTTCGCATCTTACCGCTTTCATATTTTTTCTTTTCCTTTCTTGTTTATTATTTTTAATTTGAGATCGACTTAATTGAACATAATATTGTAAAGAATATTTAAAAATCACTCAGTAAATAACACAAGCTCCATAGGTTACGATATCATAGCCTTATTTGTAACAGCAGCATTTAAAATAACAGTTGTAACCGAAACTATTTTAAATTTCTTAGGCCTACTGATCACGAGACGTAACTACATAGACATAATAAACGTATAATACGTATTCGTCATTATATGCTCGGTATACCTATGTCTGCTTGCTGCTTACATTGTAGATATAAATTCCATGTTGCGAACGTCTCAGCTAGGCTGCAGACTGGGTTGAAGCTTCAGTTACTGCTGCCTGGTGGTCCTCCCTCCTCTGTTTCATCCGTGAATTTTCCAGTTTTTCTACAAAACAGGATATATCGGCGCCTCCACTCTCACGTAAGTCCTTTAAGTCCACTATCATCTTCTGAAAATTCTTCATGCAGCTACAAATTGTCTACAGTTGATTTATCTTTCCATGTCCAATAAAATCGATCTTCATCGACTTTGATTGTAGTATTATGTTAAAATTACGACTCCATCGTTCAACGGCATTATCGCATTATAGCATTATTACAGGTCATGGTTAACGTGACCATACGTCCCGGATTGTCCGGGACTGTCCCAGATTCAGAGTGCTGTCTCGGTGTCCCGAGTAAATCCAAAAAGGTCCCGGATTGAGAAAAATGTTCTAAATGGGAAAAATTATAACAACATAGAGTCAAATTATTTTTAAATTTAGCTATAATAAATCATGTCTCCAACTGCGTACTTAAGCTAAATATTTAGGTTTCTTTTGTTGTCTTTGTAAACTTCATTACTTACTTAATCAAAATATTGTTACGGTTGGACCTTATGCGTAAGGAATAAGGTCGATTTTTAATGGAACTAAAAACGTAACTTTTAGTGCTTATAACTCGAGACCTAGGCTTTGCAGAGTTATGACCTAAAAACGCATTGCTAGGTTTAAGGTCTACTATCGAATGGTATAAGTTAAATTAAGAAAGAAGAAACAAGTTGCACCTCGAATATTCCCGAGCGATGACGTGTCATGTACCTATGACTAATGCAAACAGGCGGCGTCGAGAACAATGTCGAATTACTGTTAGCGAGCGTAATTAACTAGAAAGTTCCACCCTCGTTTTATCCGACTATAAATAGAGCTATAATATATAATAAATTGCCGGAGGACACTGATGTAGAGGACATCCGCGGAGAGCTGAACGACCTCGGGTTTGAGGTGGCGTACGTGCGCCCTATACGGGCGCGCGGGGGCAGACCCGGGGGTTTATTCTTCGTGGAGGTCAAAAGCGGACCGCAGACGACCCCAGCGATCTACAACATCAGCGAACTGTTATGTATACCCGGGGTCCAAATCGAGGCCTGGCGAGGAAAGCGCGGGGTGGCACAATGCCACCGGTGCCAAGGTTTCCGCCATTCGTCGCATAATTGCCACCGTAAAGTAGCCTGCGTTCGATGCGGCGGCCCCCACGCGGCAAGGGAATGCTCCCGGCCTCGAGAGGACCCGCCGACCTGCGCAAACTGTGGTGAGGCCCACACGGCTAACAGTCCTACGTGCACAAGACGGCGACAAGAACTGAGGAACTCGAAAGCGGGTACCGTGGCCTTAACTCGGCCCCAGAGTGTTCCTCTTGATCCCCAAGCAACGACACCTCCAGAGAGGAAAGATGTCGAAGAACATGCGGAGGCCTCACTCATGGCCCCCGCAAACGCGGCCACCAAGAGAGGCGGGCCCTCACCCCTCGCCCAGCGACAAACCAAAAAGGAGAAGAAGAAGTCGAAGAAAGTGAAGCCAGCGGATAAGCCGATGGAGGAAATTTCATTATCTCCCCCACCAGAGCCAACCGCCACCACTACAGCTTCCACAAAAGAGTGGAAGGGACGACCCTCACCACCTGAGCCGATTGCCACCACAACAACCCCCATAAAAGAGGGGAAGAGGGTGAAAATGAGCCCGCGAATCCGAACCAAGGACAGCCCGGAAGCAGCAGCGGGGAGGATTCTCCAAATAGCCCTAGAGGCTATGTTGAGAATCCTTGAAGCTATATCAAGTAATGAAGACCCGATTCCTGCCGTCAGGGACGGCATAACAAGATTGCAGGAGATCAGCATCAAGATGAAAACACGCCACCAAAGGCAAGACGACATCGCCGACGACCAATAGGAAGTCACCCCCCAGTGACCCTCCCGCGGAGGCGGGAGGCGAATGATTACCACCGCCAAGAGGCAATAACGCCTCGAAACGGTTTCCCCGCGACACACACAAGTTGCGAGAAGAACCGCGAGAAGAACCGCCGAGTCAGTACCCACGAGACAACTCCCTCCGCGTGCATCAAACCGCGCGGATTCTCAATCTCATTTTTCAACGCGGACGGACTTCGCAGGCAACGCGACCTCCTTCATGAGTTTACGCGAGTCCACCAAATAGATATAATGCTAGTGCAGGAAACCTTTTTGAAACCTAGAAATCGCGACCCCGGCCTCTGCGGGCTTAACATCGTGCGAAACGATGGGGTGCCCGCCCCCAGAGGCTATTCTACAGATCTACCTTCTACAGAAGGTCCCTGCACTGCATTCCGATCGATACAACCGCCCTCACTAACATAGAGGCGTCGGTGCGCCAGGTGGCCTTCACGGGACACGCGCCTGTCACACTTGCGTCTGTTTATCTCCCTCTCGGTAAAGCGCTAATAAGAAGCGATCTAGAGGCCCTCCTAAACTTGGACGATTCTGTCATACTCGCCGGCGACCTCAACGCTAAACATCGTCGCTGGAATTCGCACACCACCTCGCAAAATGGCAGAGCTTTAGACCAATTAACCGATGTCCTTAACTTTGACGTTATCGCCCCCACGACGCCCACCCACTATCCCAGAGTTACAACACACAGATCGGACGTACTCGACATAGCGCTTCTAAAGAACGTAGCTCTAACGCTACACTCAATAGAGGCGTTACACGAGTTAGACTCAGCCCATAGGCCGGTATTACTCAAACTAGTTCCTATAATAGACACTAGAACGCTCACAAAAACCGTGACGGATTGACAGAGTTTAGACGAAACGCTAAACTCTAAGAATTCGCCGCGGCTTAACGCGATACCGGACATATCCGTTACGCCGAGGACGCGACCGCGGCGATAGACACGCTCACCGCCCACATCCGCGAATCGGTCTCCTCGTGCTTCCGTGAGGTCCCGGCGGCGAACGACCGCCGTTGAGAGCTCCCTGGAGACATCCGTCGGCTGATCAGAGCCAAGAACGCCGCGACCCGCGCTTACGACTCGTTTCCTTCAGAAACGAATAAATGCAACTTACGCGCCCTCCAACGCTAAGTCAAAGACCGAATTTCCGAACTTAAGGATAACAGGTGGAGCGTTCTCATGCGAGAGATCGAGCCGACGCACCAGGCTTACTGGAAGTTGGCTCGATCTCTCAAATCGGACACGTTCCAAACAATGCCGCCTCTGACGAAACCGAACGGACAGACAGCTTTCGACGATGTAGACAAAGCCGAACTCTTGGCCGACACTCTGGAGGCCCAATGCTCCCCTAGCGCTCGGCCTGTAGATCAGAACCATTTAGACATGGTCAATCGCAAAGTAGGCTCCCTACTGCCCGCGACCGCCCCCTGCCAACTCAGACCCGCGACGGTTAACGAAGTTCAGGACATCGTCAAGCCTCTCAAACCTAAAGCCCCGGTAGAGACGGCATCTCCAACCAAGTAGTCAAACTTTTTTCGATGCGCCTTCTCGCGCTCTTAGCAGCTATTATCAATACCGCCATGGCGAACCGCGTCTTCCCAGCCGCCTGGAAGGAAGCGATCGTCATCGGAATCCCGACACCGGGTAAACCCCGCAGTAGCCCCAATAGCTATCGCCCAATCAGTCTCCTTAGCGTGCTAGGGAAAATTTACGAACGAGTCTTTCTGGCTCGTCGCAAAGCCCACTTAGACACTTGCGGTCTCTTCATAGACGAGCAATTTGGCTCTCGAGCCAAACATTCGTGCATACAACAAGTGCACCGCCTCACGGAACACATCCTGGAGGGCCTTAACCGCCCGAGTCGCACTATAGGCACAGGCCCCTCTTCTTCGTTGTAGCGAAGGCGTTCGACAAAGGCTGGCACGCCGGGCTAGTGTACAAGATGCGCTGGCCCGGCGTGCCCGATGATCTCGTACGCATAGTACGGGACTTTTTGTCGGACCGCTCCTTCCGCTATAGAGTCGAAGGGGTGCTCACCTCTCCCCGCCCCATCAGGGCAGGCGTCCCACAGGGCTCTGTTTTATCGCTCACGCTCCACTCGCTCTAAACGAACGACGTCCCCAAAACCCCCGGTGTAGAGCTCGTCCTATTCGCGGACGATACCGCACTGTTCACATCAAACCGTAGTCGCCTCAAAGTCTCCCAACTCCTCCAAGTCGCGGTCACGAGCCTAGGCGAGTGGTTCCGTCTTTGGAGAATCGAAGTCAACCCCGAGAAAAGCGCCGCCGTGTATTTTTCGAGAGGCACGACGACCAGCCGCGCCCGCCGCACTAACACTCTCCGTACTATCACGCTCTTCGGAAAGTCAAATACTTAGGAGTCACCCTTGATAGTGCCATGACCTTCGGCCAACACATCATAACGGTCCGCGACCGCGCCGCGTTCGTCCTCGGTCGTTTCAACATGCTCATTTGCTCTAAAAGCAAAATGTCCCTCAGACATAAAGTTACCTTATATAAGACGTGCGTCAGGCCTATCATGATGTACCCCAGTGTAGTATTCGCTCACGCTGCGCGCTCTCACATCAACTCCCTCCAAGTTATTCAGAATAGGTTCATGCGCAGGGCCACCGGTGCCCCTCCTTACGTGCGCAACGTATATCTGCACTACGACCTAGAATTGCTCTCTATAACTCAATATCTAAAAGAGGCGTCCCAACGCTTCTTTTACCGTTCCTCCTTACACCTGAATCCCTTAGTGGTCAGGGTGTCATCGTACACCCCCGAAACCCGCGTCCGCAAACGCTATCGTAGGCTTAGACATGTGTTAGGCGACAGCGACGACGACATTACACGTTCGAACTCGAACATGCCAACCTACACACTACGACCGCACCGCCTCCACCGGCGGAGGCGAGGACGACCCCTGCGATACCCGTAGGGTCTCACGTTTAGAAGCTCGATCACGTAGCTCTACACGCACACACGCGGGCCTTAAGCCACATTGTAAACTGCCACGCGGAACACTAGGCACACTAACCGGCCTTCAGCCGTCTCGCCAGCCGGGTCCGCTAGAGGCCCAGCCCTCACCCGAATAGGAAGTCCGTCAAGATGCACGCAGGTGCGGAAAGCTCCCCTGGCGACGCCTTGAGCCCGAGGTCCCCCCTCCATACCAGGCATCCCTCGGCTGGAGGAACCCTCAGGGGGTCAACCATCTGGCAGGACGCCTTCAGCGCTCACCCCAACGCGACCTGTGACGCTGTAAAAGCCACTAGGGCTAACAGCAAAGAGGTGTTTTGTTTAGTTGGTTCGAGTGCGACACTCCCCAATCGGTGTAGAGTCCGGCTGGGTAGTCCGCGGGGATTTAATTTCGCCTCTCAGAAACCAAAAAAGAAAAAAAAACTCTCCACACAGTTACACCAGTACATAATTTGCCTCAAAAAAAGCACTAAGCTTATACTATAGATATCACACAACGAACTGGAGAAGCAAGAGATCACACCCAGACTTCAAGCGGAATTTGAAAAGTTCGTTTTTTAAATTGGTCTGACCGTGGATCGAACTCGGCTCCTCAGCTTTAAATGGAAGGCGTTCTGCCACAGTGCCAACAAGCCAGTCAATGTACATATAAATATAATTAAGTAGAGCTAAGAACCTCGACATTTACAAAAACTCCTTCTGTAAACCGAAGCTGATAATTAATTGAACTCGACACACAATTTGAAAGGGAGATGCATCAATCACCAGGACGACGGGTCATTCAAAAACTTTAAAGTTTTGACAGCCTTTATTTTCTAACACAAGCTTTTCTTGCACTCACTCTTTTAAATATAGAGAATCGCTCTCGACGCCTACGATATCCTTTTAATATTTATTAATAAATAAACTGTTCAAGATAAAATATAACTACTGTACTTTCTCAGAACTGTACACCTTGTTATTGGTAAAATCATGTTCAGCTTGTAGAAGAACAAAGGCTTTAAATGCCTCTATAGATTTTCTCTATTAATTTTACAAGGGGAACTAGAACTCTAAATACATCCAACAAGAAATAAAACACTAAATTCAATACAGGCTCTCAGCAATAAAAAGCAGAAAGTAGGTCGATCTATAACCTAATATTTCATTGGTTAGAGAGCACTGCCGTTTTAACAAAATAGTTGACTACGCTTTTAAAAATATATTGTAAGTACTGATAATAAAAATGTTTTTAAGCTAATTGATCTATCCAGTATTATATTAAACGAGCAATCAAACATATATTTGATATCCCTTTCTCAAAAACGGCTCTAGCAATAATTAAATTTAAAAAAAATCTAAACATGTTAAATATAAGAAATCAAAACACATAATTTAGTACACAATAATATAAAAAGTATTACACGAATAATTTAAAATAAAGGTAGATTAATGAAATAGTAATATAGATTTTAAAATGACTAACAGAATAAACAGATGTAAGCGTATAGTAAAACAACAAGTGACAATGTAAACGGAAACTTAACACCGTATTAGACAAGGTAAAGACTATTATTTATTATACATTATAATATATATATCAACAGATAAGAATTAGAGAAATACATATTTACTTACTTTTTCTGTTCTCTTTGAACCGAACTAAAGTAGATTTGACGTTCAAAAATACTTTGTAATTGGATTTACTTGAATAAATTGATTAGACTTTGACTTTACTATAATACTTAGGCGAAAATGTGTGAGGAGAATGATTAGATTTGAGGAGGCGTAAAGAGTATGTAAGGACCGCGAAGCTTGATGCCCTATCCTCTCTGACTACCCGGTTACGGATACAGCGCTAATATATGTATGTATGCATGTATCGTTTGTATAAGACAAAATAATTAATTAGATAACATGCTACTTTACAAACACCTTGCACAATAAAGAGAAGCGAAAAAATCCACCACTTTTTTCTCTTTATCGATCATTTAGTACGCAAAAGTCTAACGAAAAGTACGAGTTCGACAAAAGAAAGACGTAAAAATCGTTAGCAACGTTTCATCGCATCGAAGTTTGTTAAACGGAACAAGTTTCAAATTAAAGAGATAGATAGAACAATGTATTATGCATTCTTACTAACTCTAGACTTAGTTACGGAAAATATTTTAAGTGAAAACTTGCTTCGCTCATGCAAAGCGAACTGTAGAAATAACAGTTTTTATATAAAATTCAATGAAACACCAGATTATCCATCTCGCTCATTAAATAAAGCAATTCATTATGTTTGCCGCAATTCATAAATAAAAACATGAAACAAAATGAATTCGTCATTTTAACAAACGACATTTTAATTTGGGTAAAAAAAATCCTGAGGAAGAAACGTAAATACCTGCCTATTCTTTAGCGTCAATTAAAGGAGACGTCTACAAAGCGGTATGCTAAAGAACTCGCTTAATTGAGCAAAGAGGTTTACGAGCAATAGGTATTCTTTTGTAAAAAAATTAATAGCTTTTATGATTTCTTTTTCTTTAAACAAAACTTTGCACTTTTTCAAATTTAATATCAAAATGTGCGACATGAAATATATTATATGGCATACCTACGATATGCCATCGCTCTGATTATCTAATCTCACAAGTACTTCTCTCAACATTGTAAAGTTTGCAGATTCCAGATATGATGCTTTTCGTTCTTCTAAAATATCGACTTGGGAAACCAAGTCGATATTTTACAGATAAATAAAAATAATGTTTCTTTGTATGTCTGTCCTCTATGCGGTCCTAAATCATTCAACCAATAATGATGAAACTTTGTTGAGTTGTTCTGCGAACGCCTGTGAAGCTTTCTGAATTATTTAATTTAGTAAATAAAAGACTACGCGAACGAAGTCGCGCGAAGTCGCGGGCAATAGCTGGTAGGATTTTCGCCAACTTATATAATTTTCGAGTGACTCATTCACCTTTTAACATTAAAAAATACCAACTAACTAAATCACAATTGAGTATTTAATAGGAACCCCCTCAAAATGACTGTGGAACATTGACAATAGCTAACAATATGAACACAGAACTGCTTTATATTCATAGTACTACATTTTATACCAAAACGAAAAATGCGATGCAAGCTCTAATTTCAATTCTAAGAAGTAGTAACAATTGAAATTGAGAAAGTATTACAGTGACTTTGTTCTGTAAAATGTTACCCAAAATTTGCAACAAAAAGAGTACGTTCCTCTTCACTGTTTCATGTTGCTGATAATGTTTTAAAATAATGTAGGTAGATAAGGCTAAGTCTGTAGTACGTAGCACCTTTTACAAGGTCAAAAAAATGCACTTTACCGAAATTTTACGAGATAGAGTAAACTTTAGGAGCTCTATTTTCATTACACAGTTATAAACTCCATGGTTACAAATTATGCTTTATTTGGTCAAAGCTTATTAAAATATAATATTTACTTAAAAAGTATTTTGCAAAATTATTTATTGAAAAAACAAAAAATTCCTAAACCGTTTTTGTAATACAAGTCACATAGAAAATAATCTCCATCGCTTTTGATGTTAAGTAACTTTTTGTCACGTTTTCGTAGTTAAAATTAAAACAGATCGACGATCGAAAAAAATAATTAAGTAAGAAGAAAAGAAACACGGAAAAACGAAATTCAATTTTCATATATTCTATTGCTTGTATTATTTTTCTTTGCTTTGTACTAAAATAATTTTTAATTCACAACTATGCAAGTTATTTGTGTACATATTTGAAGTTCAAGATATTTATCTCTATTTACAACACACCTCAAATAATTAATTATTTATCAGCATTTGATAGGAAAACAATGTTTTATTATTTGTTCCCATTTTAATGTTGTACGTTGATGTTATATCTGAGTTTCATTCTAACGTAGTGCTTAGTATAAAATCGGGTTCAAAGTTACTTATTCAAATTTTCAAACCAATCAGTCTTTGTCATATGGACGCATCTTATCTAAAGTCAGGATATAGGAAAACGAAAAATCACGGCTGACTGGATTCACAGTTCACTTTGTATGCATTGTGCACACTTTCCGATGCATTCGACTGCAGATCACGGCGGAAGAGCGCAGATTCTCTACACCAATACGACAAACATTCGCCAATTGGCAACTTTAGAGTACTGATTTTGTTCCCCTTTTAAATTTATTTACTGTTGGAAACAATGCGATGGCGACAATTTTCTGCTAACGTTTTCTGCACATTTTAAGGGCCATAATACTCTTAAATTAATTTTTACCAATGAACATGAAAACAGCTAAGTTTTCGAATTATTTTTTTTATTGGTGCAAAAATATTTTATCTTTAAAGGGCAATTTCTAAATATTTTTTAATACGATTTTTCGTAACACTCATCGAACAAAACCTTTGTAAATGATTTTTTGTAATACTCGCTACAGGTAGACAAGTAGCTACCATCACTCACTAAACGATAATTCACTTTTGCATGCATTAAATATTTATTAGGGTCATTACAGTTAACTACAGAAATCTCTACTTACTACGCCTAGTAATAATGATCTCTGAGAAAAATGCCTGTAACAATAAAAATGGAAGCCTTAGTCACATGATAAGTCAACAATCATATTACTGGTTTTAGTCAGAAAAATTAATAAATGCTTAATCAATACTACGTAAGTACTTTTTCACAAAATATTTCAATATTTCGTTTTTTATAAAAAGTATTTACTAAAATATTAAAACTATTCTAACCATTATTTCTTTTATATGTACCCAAGTACGTAGGTATAGATTTAAGGCTAATATTAAATGTGCACGTTTACGTAATACTACCAAGACTTCAAGTGAACTGAACTTCGAACGCGAAAATCAATTTAACCCTAACGGTAAAGCCGTTTACCGACTAGTGCAACGTTACTAGATCCTATGTAATACGAACATAACTCAGTATCGTGCACCCAGGGTCCATCCCGGCTATCCTATACCCCACTCTCTTCTTGTCCCGAGGGAGCTCGCTCCGATAAATACGGTTTTCTACCGGAATAATAATATCGGTTACTTCCAGCAAGATGCTGTTAGAGTGGATAAAAACGATGAATTTATTATGAGTTTAAACTTACTTGGTACACCTGTCTAGGAATTTTATGAGAATATCGCTTACATTTGACGTTCAGGTATCTTTTTAAATTTAATTTATATGTTATATAGATATGTCCACCTATATACATTAATATTTCATAAACATAGACATGAATGCATTTATTTCAATTAATAGGTATTCATCATTTTCAAAATTACATATATTTATAAAGAAATGGCTTCGCAATTTTATACACTTGGTCACTTAAATTTAAATTTACCCATTAGTAAGCATTATCTTACAACGGTTCTTAAGTAACTTTTATTGAACTGAATTAAACGGTATACCTAATTTATAAATACTCTATTACAAAAGCAAAACAAATTTAAAATTTATCTGACAAGACAGCAGTGTTGATATACCAACATTTTTAATATTGACTACTTGTTAATTTATTCCTTGAATATGGAGCTGACATAATATTATGTAATGTATGTAATAACACAAAAAAAATAAAAACAACTAGTGCTCCAGTACCTCAAATATACAACGATATATTTTTCGGAACATGAAAAACCCATAACTTTAGCACTCGGTAACAAAAATCAATAACAATAAGTACAATATTCTATAAAGTACTTAGTAGCAGCAATACAAACTATTTCTGTCTAATGTTTAAACTGTATTAACTTTAACAGCAAACACAATTAAAGTAAATATTGAAGAGAACATTGTTCTGAAACGTTTAACAGTCGTTAAGTGAACTTGAGTTTAGTGCCCATAAACGCGTAGGCTGTAAACGGGACCCTCCTGCAAGGCATAACAACTGCCAACTTCATTACTCACACATTACTCGACACGCGAACTAGTGAGAACCATGGCTCTCAAACTGACCTCTTCATATCTTTCCATACATAATAGTTTATTACACATCTGTTTATGGTCAATAAAAGAAGATAGAATGCATTGACATAATATCGCCCTAGGTATAAAATATCGTAACTACTCGTACATTTTTTTCCAGTAATACTATCTCAAGTGGTAGAGCCATGCTGCATTGCAGCACGAATTGGGCCGGCTCGCCCGGTGAAATACCACCCTCTCACACCTCTCTATCGGCATGAAATATCAGCATCTATTGCTGTTGTGTTTCGTTCGGTGATTGAGAGTGCTGGTGATCCATCTCTCCCCCTCCCCTTCCTTTCCTCAAAAGCCGGCAACGCACTCGCGATTCCCCGGACGTTGTGGGTGTCCATAAGCGGCGGTGATCACTTTCCGTCAGGTGATCCGCTTGCTCGTTTGCCCCCTCATTTTATAAAAAAAAAATCATTTCAAGTAAAATTGTTGCTCAAGCAAATGGGAACACTTTCGCATTCTCGTAAAATAATAAGTTACTCCGATAAAAGGTTGTAAGTTTTCGACTATTCAGCGTATTAATTTTTAGAAGATTTGGCGTCTATCATATCAATTTTATAAAACTGTTAATAATTATGAAAACGTGTTGTAGAACGCTAACAATTAACATTCCATTTTTCATGCAAATTCATGGTTTAACTTTACATTTTTCATGAAAACGAAGACGTCCGCGCGGTACATGTATCTTATGCCTTATAGTGATCGGAATCACGGGTGTGATTACTATAAAAAGTATGGATGTGACTACTGAATAATGATTGTTTTATAACCATTCTGTCGTTAATTTTTATAAATGTATCATAAATTTTATAGGGAAAGATATTTTAAATAAACATTATAATCATACTCATTCGGAATCCTAGTAATGTACTAAGGTCCGTTACTAAGGTACCGAATTTTAGGCCATATCCTATATTTTTGATAATAATCTCACCCATGATTCTGATTATTGTTTATTGAATAACTCATACCTAGTACCTAACAATGTTTAAGTAAATAACAATGAATCATTTTGGAAATAAACAGAAAGCTTTATTTCATTTCGTGTAGAACTACAATGGTAAGGCAATAAAAATAACAAAATGTAAGAACTCCTTACAAAGCGGCATTCAAACGTTTGTCTATCAAGAAGAATATAACGGTCAGTAGGGCGATTTTATTGTAGGGTGACAGTGCGACCGGGCACGAGCAGGACATAAATCCGGCGGCACGTGCCTTACCACACGAAAAATTAACTTTCAGCTATGTTCCGTTTTTATAGCGCAGCAATATTGCAATTTAGGGGTTCATTTCTTTGCTACCACGATATGAAAAGGTACATGAGTAAATAAAATTTTATTGAATGTAATCATAATTTCGTTTAGTACCTAAGTCTAATTTACTTCTGTATATAATAACTGCTGCCGTGCTGCTTTAGGAGATAAAGTAATTCATGGAATGTGTCAACTGCTGTACAGCCGCACAAAAGTAATAAAACTGGGCCAAGGGATGGAGCATATGGTTCTTCTTATGGGAAACTGGTATCAACTGGTATCAGCGATGAGTTAAAATCCTATCATTCTCTAGTTCTGTTTTGCCGAATACTTATAAACTATTACTAGAAGTAGAGTCATGGAAATTCAAACGTCATAGGTATAATTTTGAAAACGATAAATACCCAACTACGGGAATAAATGCGGGTATCTATGTTCGTGAAGTTAAGTTATCAAACAAATCACGAGGATTGTAAATATTTAAAACAAAGGGCTAAATCTTTCACGAATTTCGTATCACTTTGTAAATGCTTCACACATGCAAGTTATATATTATAAGAGTAACAATAGTAATAAGATATCACGTCCGTCGTCACAATGTCCACTGGTTGAGATTCTAATGAAGATTGTTTGAGTAAGCTATGTTTAAATTAAACAAACAGACAAAAGCAAAGGATAGAAATTCGAACTGTCCTCGTTACTCGAGTCCAAAACTTGTCACTTCCAGATGTAAACCCGTTCAATACGTATGACAGCGATTCCGAAAGTGGGTTTTGCGGAACCCAAGGATTCCGTGTAAAAGACATCAGGGTTCCGCGAATGTTTATCAGTCGTTGAATCATTGGAGTACTTTTGCTACCGTCATCTGTAGAAAAACTATTTTTTGCGCGGAACTCGATCTAAGCATACACATAGATAAACATTAAACCATTCTTATTCTGTAGTAGGTTCTACACAACAAAAATGGTCGTTTTTAGACCTATTAATGGATTTCACAGGAAGCAGTAAAAGTACATACATATCCTAACGATAATATTTACAAACTTAAAAGTAAACATTATCTTAAATAATAACTTTTTGAATAGCCATAAAAAATAATATAGTTATAGCAGTAAAATAATTTCATTCATTCATAATCTTCATTTCAAGTATTTGTAATAAAAGATTTTTACTCTTATTTTAAATTGTGGTAGGTATCTTTTATTTGTTATAGTTTGTTATGGGGGTTCATAGAAAAAGAGATTTATTGATTGTTCCACGACTTCAAATGTTTAGGAGCCGCTGACATAAGGTATGCACTCCAAGTGCAAGTACGTCCAAATAATGTTTATTGAACAAATCTTGTTAAATAAAAAAAATATCAATCTAATGCCGGCTCAAGCAAATTTGACGCCCTAGGCAAATGATCTGAAACGCTTTCTGGAACAAAAATTTTGCTACCAAATAAAACACAACTGAAAAACGACAAATTATTTTTTATTGAAATGATTTAGGTACTGGAATTATTCAAGCCAAGAAAAACAGATATTAACAGAGTCCGAAAGCAAAATTCTTTATCGTTCAAGAGGGCAGCGCGCTAGTGTTGAACGGATCAATCAACTATTGTTTGTCTCACTACTGTCCCTGAATTTCCGACAATAATTACTCAGAAAATATAGTTACGTATTCATTTCATACATAAATATTATGCTTATCATAAACCTAATGTCTAGATATTCATTAATATAACAAATTGACTTTTCACAATATTTCGATATTATCTTCTACTTTAGTGGTTGACCAGGAGACAAAGCACTTTCGGTTGTGCAAGGAACAATTTTACTATTCTTTAAATCTTTTTCGATTTTATAATAATTCCTGTTTACAAAAGTACGTTGCTCAGCACAGATTTACAAATATTATGTAAATTATTATCTTACTTATTATTATACCTTTAAGTTATCAAAGAAAATAAATTAATTAAAAAAATATTTGTTCTATTAACCGACCATTACAAATAAACAGTTGATAGATAGATATTTTTGATAATTACGTCTCGTTTTTAATTTAAAAACTTTTACTAAGTAAACTAATTATTCTGTGGTTTTACTATATATTTTCATTACATATGTGTAATTTTTATTATTTCTTATTTTAATTTAAAGTTAAAGTAAAACAAGAAATAATCAAAACCAGCCAAGTGTGATAAAGATGCTGAACAGTCACAGTAAAAACCTAATAGCTCTGTTACTTTACTTTTGAACAATCTAAATAACATGGGCATTTTTCTTCTAATATAACAAAAGAGAACCATGTTATAATATATTTATCATATCGAAGTCTTAAAATATAAAGTAGTCCGCATTCCCGTTAATTTTTATTGTGTCAGTAAAGAATGTGGCCCACAGGTATAGAAGGAAACGGTCGCGACCCGGATCGTACATATCCGGCCCCCGGGCGTTATCCGGATAACAGGGAAATTAGCAGGCCGTCCGAACGTGTTCTCTCGCCTGTGGTGTGTGGTATTTTTATTATGATTGTGTCGGTACATCATGATATGTAATATTATTACATTACGTGTTATTACCTACGTTACATAATAATACAATACATAATAACAATGTAATTATGTTTTACTGACATCGGTTTTTATTGTTATCGTTTACTTTTATACTTGTTATATAACTTATTTATTTCATTATTTGGGAAACCAACGGTACTTATGTAAAACATAGACTTCATATATTAACATATCTCACATACCAACACAATTTCCACCATAACATTATTCTTATTATAAGTACATACAAACAGAAAAAGCATACAAAAAACAGGAAAAAAAAATAAAGCGCGACAAAATGAAGAATAGACAGCTGAAATTGATATATTATATTGGTAATGTTATAAACTGCAAGCCGAAATCATTCACGAGTTTTGGAAAGGGCCAGTGGATGATATCGGCGTCACTACGTTCAACGTTCTACGTTCAAACGTTCAAACGTTCGTTTCAGCTTTTACAGGCTCAAGGAATAAAACTATTTCAAGCATAATTCACCCTAGTAAAAGGGATGGAAAACACATTGCGAGATCGAGAACTAGCATGGGGATAACGAAGGCTTATATGTGTTAACAGCTCAGCAGAATCAATTTTAATATTTAAGATTTTATATAGGACATTTTGTCTCTGATAATACGTCGTGAGCATAGGGATAATATTCGTTCTTTTGGATAGAAAGGCCACCTAAAAAAATAAATGTTGTAATTTTTTTATAAATTCTTTAGATATTATTAATATGATTATCATATTTAGGATTCGGCACTGTGGAAGCATCCAATATGGACTGTAAAAGCTATTGTAAAGTAAAATTAGTGTTGCTACAAAATTAAACTAATTCCCGAACCTTTGAATAAATTCAAGCAAGCGATACGCTCTCTACAATATGTTCTACGTGTAAGTTAAAACTCAATTTGTCGTCCAATAAACACCCAGATCACACATTGCCCACTTAATTTTAATATAAGTATGATGCTTCGGTATGACGATATAATAAATATCTAACAATGCAAAAATAATAATAATAATATCCTACAATCACACATAAGTTGCCCAAGCCGTGAAAGCCTCGTTATAAATCGGTTGGGTACCCAGTAACAACCAGATTTTCTAACTTTAGAAATATATTTTATTGAAATTGATATGAGAGCTCATTAAGTAACTTCTATTGGCAGGAAATCTATTTCATTACATTTTTACAACGGAAACACCGAAAACAGTTAATCATTATGTCCATTTCGAGCTAATGAATGTTACGTTAATTAGCCCTTAATCAAGTCAAATTTTTTGAAAGATTTTGGTTAACTAGTTCATCAAAATCGCAAAAAAAATTACTTAAGTTTTCACAGCTCATATAAACTTTTAAATTTTCGCGTTGCATTACTAAAAACGGGATGTTAGCGCGAACGTTTGCTTGAGACCACGGCCGATGCAACTCAGTCGAAACGTCAAGCCAAAATAAAAGGTAATCGCGTTAATTTCCCATTTTAGATATTTTACAGCTCATGTTGTTAATTCCTCATCCAAAAAGTAAGTACATGGATTAAGCTAGCTGAAAGAATTTACAATAAGTTATCTACGTTAACTAGTACCTACTTCGAAGTTGTCTTCTAATTCTCGTCAAATTGAAGACAATGACACTATTAACATAATTATTAGACACTTCTAACATCTAAAATATTTATTATATAATTATTTTATTTTATTTTTAATTGTACATTTGTATTTTTTTATTCAAATACGAAATAGTTAACTCGAAGGTTATTAGCTAACTATAAGATATTCTTTTTGAACTTAAAATCACTCTCACTTCGAAGAAGAACTTTAAGAAACACTGTTTAATCATATGAACGTAAAATATTAAAGTAATTGTATTGGATGATGAAACGAAAAATAGAAAAAAAAAAACAAATAAATAAATATTTCACGGATGAAACTTTAGTAATGCAGTCGTGTCCGATGCAAATACATTCTCTCAGTTCAATAAGTGTAGAACTTATTTATTTAAAGAGATTGTTTCCGAGTACAAACACTATCACATTGCACTTAGTAAACATTCGGAAACCCCGTGGAATTACCCGAGCAGTTCAGTTCACTAGTTTATTTTCTTATACAACTGACATACGGTCACTGAGATTACAAAACCAAAGAAAGATTAATTTTTTTTTCAATCTTAAGTCAATTGCAGAAATACATAGAATTCTCTAAAACTGGTTAAAAATATATTATTAATATTTTCACCACTTAAACGGTTAGATTATAAAATATAACATTTACCACGCAGAATCTCAACGTTGCCAACACTTTCATTTGCATGCATGAACTTATGCCTTATGTTTATGTCTTATGAACTTATGTTTACCGTTAACTTCGTCAATTGTAATTGCGACTGTGACATCTGACTAATTTCAAAAATTATTTTTTATATTTTTATCAAAAATTAATTTCACTGGCATTAAATCTTGGCCTTCGAAAATATATCAAATAACACCAAATAACGCTAACCGCTTAAAAGCTTTTTAAATTGATGATTCTTTTGTATGTCCTTGAAATTAGAATAGAAGTTAATCGTAGAACTACCCTAGATATTTATTAAGGCTAAGGTCACTCAAAAGTGAGAAATAAAAATATTTTAAGAAAAAAAAAACCGACTTCAAGAAAAAACAATAGATCAAAGTCAAAGGCAAAGCCAAATCAATTTATTCAAGTAAACCTAAATGCAAGGTATTTTTGAACGTCAAATCTACTTTAGTTCGATTCAAAAAGGAAACCTGAATACTGAGAAGAACCGACAAGAAACTCAGTCAGGTATCATTTTTTCAACATCATTCTACAACAGTTATTTAAAAATACAATATTTATAAAGCCAGTAAATGCATATGCAGAGAGGATCACTTCTAGTCTATTGTTGTGTCTTCAATGAAATCGCTAATTTTGTAGTATGCTTTTCCAATCAGTGTGCGTTTAATGACAAGTTTAAATCTCTCTCAGATATTAAGGTATAGAATAACTATCCTTTATTAATCAAAACTCAACTACCAAATTAACTTTTTAAATACGATACGAATACCTATGATATAAAAAAATAATAATAATAATAATTCAATTTGACAGTTATTGAAGTCGGTGCCAAATCAATTTGCAACTATAGAAAGTTTATTAGTTCGGTAGGCTTGACACCGACTTCAGTAACTGTAAAATTTAATTGTTATTTTTGTACTTGAATTTTGATTAGACGTAAAGGATAGTTATTTTGTACTTTTCAGAGTTTTTTTTTAAATACTTTTTTTCTTAAAACTTTGTACTTATTTCTAGTATACGAAACTCTCTTTCAACATCATTGTTTCCTATTTCGTACACCTCATAGGAGTTTATTTTAAAAATGAATGAATGCTTACGGAGCAAATCTAGTTAGCATTCGACCTAGTGCGCCGTGTGCATTTTCATTTAATATAGCTGGTGAGCAAGTGCTGGGACTTCCCACAATATTTAGTTTGTTCCAGGGGCACCACAGCAAGAGAACTCACTGCACCTGCTGTTTACTACTTTAATTGCTTTAACTATTAATCCTTGTCTACTGGGAACCAACTACAGGGACGGATCATATCGTTTGTATAAAATTGTGCTAAATAGTAATTACCCAAGTGATAAACTGTCATGTGAAAATAACTATTTAGAATGACTCAAATCTGATTTAAAGCATTAACTTTTGTCATTATTGTACTTGAGTTCCTATGTCGGTTTTTTGACCCATACACAAAATCATTGTAAAAAAATTGAAAATAAAAGTGATTTTTTGCGCAATGTAGGTATTATAATTAATAAATAATAATAATTAACATGTAAATTCTCTTTGCCGTAATTGTGTTATTGTTATAAAATCACATTCCGCCTAATAACGTAACTATTCTGTTTATTTTATTATTATAGGTATTTATTCCTACAATAATAGGAAAAGCCTGAAATAAAGACTATGATGTGTAATCGATCTAACACATAAATTAAATGAAAGAAAGAAAATTATATAAGTACCTACATAGTACCATTGAATCATTACAAGGAACACAAAGAGAACCTAATCTTAATTCGGCACTGTGGCCGTCAGTGTAGGGGCAGCTGTCGCATTCCCAGAACGTTTTTGCACCTCCAAACTCGCCGGCTGTTTCCTTACGTTCCTCCCTCCAGCCGCTAAATTGTTTTCTTGCAACACTTTGGTATTACACCATTTGTATCCACTAACGACCGACTAAAACCCTACATGGCTAATTTTGAATACCTATGTATAGGTGTACTTAGATGTAATTTTATACACAACGAAATATAAAATGAAGTCACAAAATAAATATCAACAGTATCTTTCTCACACTTACATTTTATGTTCATAAATATGTTTTTTCAAAAAACGTTTGACACATGAACATCTCTTAATAGTATAAAACAAAGTCGCTGTCCGCGTTTGTTTGTTTCTCCGCTTACTTCTTCTAAATCACGCAGTGGGCATCGATATGGTTTTCAAAATGATTTAAAAAATTTCTTTCGGAATGTTTTTGTATAGGTACATTATAATAGTTCCCACTCGGGCGAAGCCGGGTCGGGTCACTAGTAGGTACATAAAAGAAATTTTCTTAAAACCAAGACTCACTACGATGATCTTCTATCAGACAGAATGAAGAAGTAATTTAAAAAATTAAACCGTCTTTAAAAAATAAGCGGTGAAAAGTACAAAATAACTATCCTTTACTAATCAAAACTCAAGTACAATTAAAATAGCTTTTTAAATACGATACACATATTTATATACTTAAATTTTACAGTTACTGAGGTCGGTGTCAAGCCTACCAACCCAATAGACTTTCTGTTGTTGCACATTGATTTGGCACCGACCTCAGTAACTGTCAAATTTAAGTATATAAATATGTATGTGTATCGTATTTAAAAAGTTATTTTAATTGCACTTGAGTTTTGATTAGTAAAGGATACTTATTTTGTACTTCAGTGTTTTTTTTGGAGGCGGTTTAATTTTTATAATTACTTTTTTATTTCTTCATTTTTTTAACTTCAGTTAACTGCATGCAAACATTGAAAAAAAAAACAACATGCTTAATGACATGTTTCAGAATTACGCTGTTAAGCCAACGACACGTTTTCCTAGTGACTGATACACACTCTCAATCTCAAAAAGTACTGAACCGATTTTGATGAAACTAGTAGTTTTCTCTAAGTTGGACTCCAACTAAAAGGAATTTTGGCAATCTGACTTATAGTTTTTGAGATATGGGCGGACAAACATACAATCATACATACATATAAACATAACATACTTATGAAATTTGGCACACATGTTTAGAAGCTGGCATAGGCATACAACATATACATAAACTGTACAATTCTGACAATATTACATACATAAGGGTCTATTGATAACTTGCTTTTTTTTTTAAATCGGTAAAAAAGACGATGATCATTGATAGTACAATGGTTTAAGGATGAGAGTACGTATATTTCACATCATGCAACATAGACCTTTGTTCAAACTTCGTTAATATAGTCTCCTCGAGATATTCATACAATTCCAGAAAAATCGTAAAAGCTAATTAGTCGAAGAAATCTTTTCTTACTTGATTATTAAATATCTTTTTTAGTTATTCGATTACAAAATGATATCAAAATAATTTAAAGTAGAAGCTTACCGACACAAGGATGTTATGGCCACCCGTTGCAACAATTAAACTTTTTATGCCAGTGCGATACACGATTGCATAGCACGTTCCGGAATTATGAGATGATCGTGACTCTGTGCTACTGACGTAAGAAAACAACAGATGTTATTATTCATACCAGAGATCTCTTTTCAAATAGTTTTATTTAGCTTGCCTGTTTGGGTCAAATCTAGTAATTAAAATTTTACCCCCTTTCTGTTGACCGATTGATCTGAAATTTGGCACACACCTTTAGTTCTGATGACAATATAATTACGTATATTCAGTATCATTGCAAATTCAAGATGGCAGCCGCCACAAAATGGCGGATTACATATCTTTACACAACCCCCTGAATATGGTATCAAATGAAACGGCTTGACTAGTAAAATACATTACACCATGCAAAATTTCAAATCTAAGATGGCCGCCGGTACAAAATGGCGGATTTTATACTTGTATGAAAGAGATTTACAAGTAGAACACAGCGCATGGCGGATCATAGAGTTTAGGCAGTCTATACACTAAATAGAATTATAAATATTAGCTAAGTAACTAAATAAAAAAGAACTTGAAAATAAAATAAGTAAAAAAATTTTTTAAGTTAAGTAAAGCTAATAAGACCGTTTAAAAAATCGTGGGACGTGTGAAATTTTATTTTTTAAACGGTTTATTAGCCTGAAGAATGCCCTATTTGACGAGGAGAGTGCTGTGATAACAGGTACCTAGGACCTATCTAATTATTTTTTAGCTTTTAGTAAATTACTTACATCATTGTTACATTTCTTTTCAATAAAACCGTTTTTTTAATTTTTAAATCATTAAATTAAGAGCTTATTTTGGGTCATTATATACTTGTAGGCAAAATAATCGGTCAGACTGACTTTTCCTTTTTGGTGTGACAAATTATAACTTAATTCTTTCGCGCATTTAGGCCTTCAAACCCGTAGGCCTCTTCCGCGTCCTTCAAACTTTCCTTCTAATGTATTCGTTATCTAACTGTTCCTCAAGTCTCAACAAATGCCCCATAATGTTTCAAATTAAGACCCAATCTGATTTCAGATAACCACAATAGTAATCGCAACATCGGAAAGCACATTTAAATTGTAACGTTACATTTACTTTTATCAACACATAGTGAATCATATGATGTAACAGATCAATCAAATAACAATCAAGGGAGGGTAACATATCTACAACTTATTTGAACCACTGTAAATTCCAGTTTCAGGTCTTCGAATATTATTCAAAGCAGTTATTGATTGTGTACGTATCAAGAAATATTGCGTCGTAACAAGTTTCAAGGAAACATTTTGTCCTGATAATAATCTATTCACATATCTCGGAACCATCCATATCATTTATTATATTACATGACAGTAAATATTACATTTATCTGTTGTCATTTTCTTATATCAATGTCCTGCAGCAACCACCTTTTTTATATTTCCCAGACCTATTTATCTAATTCGTTCGCGTTTAGGAGTCTTCATAATAAAAACGAGAACTTTAATAATCAATAATATTCGACGGAAAGCGTAGTTTTGAATTGATATGAAGTTCTTAACGTAAAATTTTTGTTTTTTCGCATGAAGGAAATAACATTAAAAAAAGTCAAGTGCAATTCGTATGTAGATATGCAATGTAAAGATTCTAATGAATATACGTTACATTGAATACCAAAAAAATCCCATTTTGGATGATAATAACAATATTATTTAAAATATAATTAAGTACCTAATATAATAATTTAAAAAAATCGAGTCATTATTGTAAAATAATATTGCATTACTCTAGTAATTAAGTAATCTGTTACTTAATCTAAATACAATTTCCTTAGAGAACCTGCGGTTTTATCCCTTTGAAATTATATACGAGTGTACTACGTACGTTACAATAGTACATTGTTATCCTAGGGCTGAAAGTAACTTATTTAGGCCCGAGACTCGGTTTGGAAAATTAATTAAAGAAAAAATTAGTGAATTTTATTTTACATAAATCGACAACTTTGGTGAGATATTTATTTAAAATTTATGGTCAAATTAGAGCAATTAGTTATAGTTAGTGAAAGGTTTTTTCCAGGTATGTTGATATTTAATATTTTCTGAGAAACTTGTATCCAGTATCCAGTAGTATCCAAGGATTCTTGGGGGGGATGTTGGGGACATCGGTATTTGTCTATTTTTTTCAGCTGTTACAGCAATGTTGTTGGATTGCACAAGATAATCCTTTGAAGTGCTTGGTTGTGGAGAGTTAGTGGAAAGCAGATTTATCATTTCTGTTACTCTATGCGATATCTTAGTTTTATTTTCCACTGACTCTTCTGTGTAGCCTTCAGCTACTTTAGTTGACTTTGATGATAATTTATGAAAAAAACAGTTTGTTTCCATTCCACTTGGTCGAAGTTTTTGGTATTTTTATATTATATTTACAAATTCTTTTTTAACAACGAAGGTTCGGTCAACTTTGGTTTTATGGCCACGTAACTTCACCAGTATTATATCACCTTGTTTCTCAATATCATCAACCTTCATATTTACTAGTTCGATACTTCTGCAAGCGCCAATTACTGCCAATATAAACATTACCTGAAAAGTAGATATATCTCTTTAATATGTGTATAAAAAATAGAACGTTACAATTTAAAAGAAGAAGCTACAATTAACAATAAAAAGATTTGCTTACCTTCATTGCTAGGTATATTTCATCAGGCGCTTGGTTTAAGAAGGTTTCTGCCTCTTGATAAGTGAAAACTTTGGATTTTTTCGATTTAAATCTATCTGATTGCCTTTTGAGAAACGATGTTAGCCTCTCGAAATCCTTTATATGTACATTATGTTTAATATTTAACGTTGTCTAACATAGAATACACGCTCCATAATGTTGAAGGTTTGTAAGTCTTTGATAATTCGTTGAAATATATTAGCAAAACGTTTTCTGATAACGATTTCACTTTTTTCTCAGCGCACCATTTCATAAAATCGTCGTAAGATTTTAGGTATCTTTTTTTTTATATAGGCGGTAAAAGGTTTTCCACTACTGCTTTAGCCTCTTCTTTTATGAAATCAGGCGTTAAATCCATATTTGAAACTGATGAACTCATTGTGTTAATACAAATCTCTGCTATACGGAAGTATAAACAAAACTCTAGAACTCGAAAAAACAAATGAAGATAGGATTGTCGCTTTCCCGCCTATTTTGTTTTTTTTTCTGTGGCCAGCCATTGTTATAATTTACTAACTGATTTGCCCAAATCTATGTTATTTTAAAAAAGTAGTTGAAAGTAAATTATAATAGTAATTTAAAAAAATATATTCTTTAATTAATACTTATCTCTACGTTATTTCAATTTCACATTGCGCTGTAATTGAGTGGCTGTATAGAAAGTTGGGACATGATTCAATAGAAACGAGAAAATAGAACTACTTACTTTTTTTATAATTTGACAGCTGTCAGTTGAAAACGATTCTCCCTAGGGCTGAAAAGTACTATTTTCAACCCGCTTCTCAGACAACTTCAGGCCTACTTTCCGAGTACTTATAAATAATGAAAAATATATTATTTCACTCATATGGCAAACGTGCCATCAAAATATTTATTTTTAATCGTGGTAATATTTTCGATAATATGAAAGTATTGCATACTTCTAACAGACATATTTAAAAGCAATAGGAAGCTAACTTTCTAAGTATTTTATAGGTCATTAGCGAACATGAAAAGACGTGAATAGTCCTCACACTACACTCGATTTCTGTTTGCCTTGCAAACATTTGAGAGCGTAGACGTAAAAGAAATTCATAAATGCCTAAGCTAATTAGTGCTGGCACAAATCTTCCGTTTCGAAACTTTTAATGACGACGAATGAAAGTTTACACGCCTCTTTAAGTTCCACCACTTGCCGTGCACGAATTTTCTTGGCCTCATTAAGAAGTCCACGTTCAATTTTCAACAAAGTTGCCGCCATTATTGATAACTTCATGTTCGTCAAACACAATCTACAATCCTGTAAAAGTCATGCGATTTTCTTAACATTACGTTAGAAGTATGAATAAGCTAATAAAAACGTCTACCTAATGTCTATTATATTTTGAACGAGTTCCAATCTTTCATGGAAAAAAAATTTTGAAAACCGAAAAGATTTTGAGTCTGAAAACGATCTTTGCAATGTTCTCAACCTATTTCGTAAAATATTTAATGTAGATACATAATATTTACTGTCAAAAGAAACTTTTAAGTATTTATATCACTCGTTATCAATTAACAGGTGATCGAATCAATCTTTTATAAAAAAAAGTCTGTTATCGTTGAACAACTTGCAAATCTATAAATATTAAGTTTAGATATGTATGTACTGATTTATTTCGAATTGTTATTGCCTAATTAAGTAACAATTATATCCAACAATTCCTTACAGCAATGTAATTATATAAATATTTAATATTTTACAATGTCCTTTGGTTGATGGTTCGGGCACATAGAAAGAATAAGTGATGAAAGACTGACGAAAAAAATGTACAGAGGAGTAACGAGTAACGAATAACGAGTGGTAAAAGAAGTCAAGGACGACCAAGGCTGACTTACGAATATCAAATAGCCAGATTGTTAGCTCACGGAAATGTAAAGCACTTGCATATATAGGCGACAATGTGTGAGGAGAATGATGAGATTTGAGGACCCGTTAAGGATACAGCGTCATATTCTTCATATTTATGAATGTATGTACGTTGATATTGTAAGTATAAATATTCGAATTCACTAACATTTTTATTGACATGGAAATTATTTGATTAAATACGTTGTTTACATTCGTTTCTTCCTTACACCTAATTGAGACTCCCTGAATATAAAACACTTCATTTATTGTGTCTTTGGCCTTGCTCGTATTTTGTACACATTTTTATATAAGTATCGCAATGGCGACGTACGTACCTAGTCGTAAAAAAATGTATAAACTTTTCCGTGTTTTGCGTCACAAGTCATAAAGTGACGACATGTTTACGACCCATAAATTTTCAAATATACCGTAAAATTTCATTGTCTTTTGAGAGTTTTCTTGTCATTTTCTTAGAGAAAGGATAATTTTTTTTAACAAATTGAATAAATAATCTTGACTTGAATGATGAAAGATAATTTACAGTTAATATACTCGTACAAACAAAACAAAACGATGATAAGGTCGTAGATGGCATGCAAATTGAACGTTAAAGTTTCTGCGGCGCGGGAATAGAAAACGCCAGCAACTCACAGAAAAGCTATTAATTATGAGAAAGGAAATTGAAACCCCAGTGGAAATGGAAAAGTAATAAAATGCAACAGTGATTGCAAGATGAGTGAGAACCCAATGCGGTGCGCACGATCGTTTCAAACTAGGGCAATCTCGCTCGGCATTCACCGTTGCTATTATTATTAAATTATTGTGGATCCAAAAATATACATAAACGTCATGTTATTTTGTTTTTATTAATGTATAGAGACCGAATTAAAAATAATTTTAATTTATTTAATTTAAATTTAATTAACATTTCAAAGTAAGAATACAATATATAACAATGAATTTTTGAATTTTTCCAATTTCGTAGACGAAGTACTGTATTCAATTTAAGACACTTTTAAACGAGTCCCAAAATAAAAACGAAATATTTGAAGCAGATATAAAGATGGAATTGCCCAAACAGTATATTTGGAAATATAAAAGCATTGCTTAAATTACGTCACGTTCTATATTAAATTACAGAAACACTGAGGAAGGAATCGTGTAACAAAGCGACAAGGACGTCATTCCCAAAGGATAAGCGGCGGCTCTCTTCTGGGTCAACACTGCATTTTATTATTTGTTTATTTTCTTAAAGCTGTTTTGTCGTACTAACAATATTTTTATTACGTCCGAGTCCATGGTCATTACAGGCTTTGCTGAATAAAACTGGATACTGAATAAAAATAACAATCACAAATTTTGTGACCGAATTATTGCGGCATGTTTTGTGTCGGCTATAATTTGAAGGAATATTTTAAGCCTGCTTATCCTCCAAGGCATTCAGAGCATTGACGTTACCGCATATCTATGATTTAAATCATAATTTCTATGTTTGGTGTTTTATCTGACAATAACAATTTTATAAAGCTTATCTTACTTTTTCTGCTCACACTTAATTAAAAAACTATAAATGGGCGTTGTCTCTAATCTTAAAACATATGTCTCTCGGTTTTGACGTTAAAAAGATAAAGAGAAAGTTAAAAAATCATTTTTAAAGTGCTTTGATATTTACTTTTCTATATTTTACAGTTTTTTACTTATTACAGTTTTATTATGAGCAAACAGAAATTATCAAAAGTTACGCCTAACGACTTCTAAACGTTCTTTGCTGTATGTCAAATGTATGAAAGAACAACGGAACATATTTGAATTATGGAAACCACAAAAGTAACTCTCGAAGTACTACGTAGTTTAATATAACTATGTGATAGATTCTTATAAAGCCATCGAGTTAATTATCTTACCGCGATTTATAAATTTTGAAGGAAAACCGGGATTCTAAAAAAATAACAATAGCTTTTGGGTTAATTTATTGTGCAGTGAGTGCTACTCGTAAAGAACACAAGAAAAAAGTGTTTTCACTTTATTAGAGACCATAAGCATAGTATTAGGTACATATTTTCAATTATCGGTTTAAGTGAAATCAAGTTTCTTATGTTTTTAGGCAAATTTTAATCTCGTAGGTAGGTAATTTGGGTAACTTTTTTTCTTATGTAGGAGAAACTTGCACACAGGCACCAATCCCCCTGGGGAGAGACTGAATTATATGGCGCTTTTATCCACCAAAATTCCTGCAATGAACATCTTCGGCGCGTTGTCGAGGGGCTCCGGGATCTTCAACGGAACGCGCCGGAACTGTTATGGCCCTGTGCCGCTTGATGGGACTTTTCAGGGGCAGCGACAGTGAGCTTTGCAACCCAGCGCGGACCGCACGCAGTGTTGTCCTCTTCGGGGTCGCATGGATTGACAACCGGAGCCTCCACTCGGATCGGTCACATTACCAAGGCCCCTTTAGTCGCCTCTTACAATAAGCGAGCAACACCGAAGCTTTATTCTCTAGCCCAAGTTATAGGGCTGAACTGGATTCAGACACGTCAATAACAAAAAAGAACTTCTTTAGTAGTACGTACATCTTAAGCAGCGGTGGAAAGCGTAACAAAATTTATCCAGTGCTTAGTTTCTAAATAGGTATTTCCAAAGAAACCGATAGAAGAAGCCCAAGTCAGTAAAAGTCAAACCAAGTTAAAGCCAAACCAAGTTTGTTTGTTTGTGTCATTTAGTAATCCATGAATACTAACTTACCTATTATTCCTTTTCATGCAATTTAAGAGTACCTACAATCTTCTTTGTAAAACCTAATATTATAAAAGAAACAGCTACGAGCGTGTTGGACATGCAAGAGTTCCATAGAAGTTTTAAAAAATAATGTGTCCAAAGTAGACATTATTTTAAAGAAAAAATTAAAAAGTCCAAAATACTTTTTCTTTTTTTTTTCATTGGCATGAGGAAACTATAAGAATTATATTTTATCCAATTTAGCTGTGGAACCCTAAAAACGAAACAATATCTATTTATTCTATTCAAGCTGGTCTGAGAGACAAAGGAAAACAGTTACGTGGCAGTTTACTTTTGTTCCCGCACAGATCGTAAAATCGGTCAAGAGACAGGACTTATGACAAGGAACTTGTACGAGCATAGATAAAAAGAAGTGACATTTCAATTTTGTTACACCTTTGTCACCGGTCTGTCACCTCGTATGGAAAATGATGTGAAATTAGGTACGTATACAGATATCTGCTCACACGAAAGCTACCAATCACCCTAAACATCCTTAAATTATGTATACAGAATGATTGTAGCTATAGGCGAAACATTGGCTACCATTCGCGATTACCACGGCAGCGAAGCCATGCGCAAAACTTAGTAGTTTATAAATGTTATGAAACATATGTTTATCAAGCTATAAAAATAATACTTAATAAAATAAATAGCTACATTTTGCTATTTACTTAAAATATTGCTACTTCCAATACCTGCTGTGAAAAATCCTGCATATCATACCTAGTTATACTTATGTGTATTCAGTATTCACACATTGCCACTAGTTATCTTTTCAAAAGTTTGTTTTTCATGTCTCAAACAGTTGCGATATCCCGGATCAAAGTTCAATTAGAACTGCATACTGTTTAAGCCGGATTTGCAAACCAGGTAAAGGGTAGCAAGCATTATTAGGGATTTACATGCTTAGATGCTTGTGTTATTCGACTTAACTTCGTTCCTTGAAAAATAACGCTGCTTGTATCTATTTTTGTATACTTACATGATAAGTTTTACTAAGGTAAATATATTTCCTTAAGCCGTTGACTTAATTGACTAGGAACGTATTACGTTGATTTACAACCCTTTAAAATTGAAGTTTCCCCCAAGCAGCGACGCTCGCCGCAGCCCAATTTAAATCTTAACTTTTAGTTAAACTCCGCCATATCTTTCTCGCCAGAAGATTTAGATTATAGAATTATTGAAGTAGCATTATCCTATTTGAACAATTTACATTGGATTATGAACATCTCAAATATGGGACTTACTAAAACAACAATCAAAAGAATTTCCATTAAAAAGTTACGAGATGCCAAATTATATCTGGCACTTCACACATAAAAAATATACTACAGTGACAGATTACTAGCTTATCACCTACGCCAGTTCCTTATAATATGTAAGAAAGTAAAGTCGTATATCTTGTACGTGAGATTTTTTATATTATGTAGTTACAACGACGTATACATGAACGTATACGTACGTACGTGTAAGTACATTCAGTCAAGAAAGTATCGGGAATGGATGATTTGTTTATGGTTCCAAATTCAATTTTTTTTGTTGTTGTAAGATTGGCACAACTGTTTTCCATTTTGGTGCGAAGTTTAAGTTGCATCGGTTATTTAGATTACATACAGTGCTGTTTTTAGTTATATCATTCTAGTGTATATTGCGAATTTCATAATGGACAAAAACATCGAACAAAGAGTTAAATTTTGCATCGCCAATGGAATTTCGTGTTCAGAGTCACTGAAAATGTTACAGAAGGCTTACGGTGAATCGACTTTATCAAAAACATATGAGTGGTACAAAGCGTTCGAAAGCGGTCGAGATGTGATGGAAGATTTGCCTCGCTCTGGTAGGCCATCAACGTCTGCAACTGAAATTAATATCGCAAAAGTGAAGGAAATAGTGACTGAAAATGCTCATTCAAGTTTGAGAGAGATAGCCGCCGAACTTTCTTTGTCTCACGAGTCGATCCGTACCATTTTAAATAATCACTTGGGTATAAAACATGTTGCCGCTCGGCTAGTCCCAAAAGACCTGAATTTTCTTCAGAAACACAATCGCATAAGAGTCGCTGAGGACATGCTAGAACGAGTCAATTCCGACCCAACATTCATGAAACGCATTGTTACTGGTGATGAGACGTGGGTTTACGAGTTTGACATGCAAATTAGTCAACAAGCTTCGGAGTGGCGCCTTCCAACTGAACCGAAACCGAAAAAACCACGCCAAAGTCGATCAGAAGTCAAAGTCATGTTGACTGTTTTCTTCAACTATCGCGGTGTTGTGCACTCGGAATTCTTGCCGGAAGGTCAAACGGTAAATAAAGAATATTATTTGGGCGTTATGCGGCGTTTAAGAGAGCATATTCGACGAAAAAGGCCAGATTTGTGGAAAGAAAGTTCTTGGATTTTGCACCACGATAATGCGCCTTCGCACAAGGCCATCATTGTGAACGAATTTTTGACCAAAAACTCAACAAATACCATCGAGCAACCACCTTATTCACTAGATATGGCTCCAGCCGAATTCTTTCTTTTCCCTAAACTCAAATTACCACTTCGTGGCACCCGTTTTCATTCGGTAGAAGACATAAAGGAGAATTCGCGGCGAGCACTGAACTCAATTCCGGAAAAAGCGTTTAAAAAATATTTTGATGATTGGATTATTCGTTGGCGTAAGTGTATCGTTTCTGAAGGAGCATACTTTGAAGGTGATAAAATAAATTTGGATGAATAACTAACATTTCGTGTATTATTGATCTTTTCCCGGTACTTTCTTGACAGAGTAGTATATACGTATGAACTGTGCGAAGAAGCGCAATAATCGCAATCGCTTTTATTCGTATTATTGATGTATAAGACTATTTTAAAAAAATAGTCAAGTTTGAGTTCGATATGCGCACAGATGGTTTCCTATGATATTTACGAAATTATGAATTTCGAAACTTGATTTCCGAAAGTCTTGACAGGTTATAATTTTCCTGTAAAGTTTTCTTGATTTCTTCCTAGTTCTAAATTCAATAGATTTGGGGACAAAGGATTTGGATCAATAATTCTCTTACGGATATTTTAAAATCTTAACTACTGCGACATATTATGTACGTATATTATTATGTGGCTTAATAAAATATATCACATTATTGTTCGTATGTCATGTAGTTTCCGAGAAAAGCGATTGTAAGTAACATACAGACGGACGGACCATACAAGAGTTCCGCTTTAGTTTACGCACCTTACATACAAACCTTTCTCACGTCCCTTATTTGGTTTGATCATCTATTTTTTTTGTACTGGTTGGTTAGCGTTGTCATTTTTTTTAATTTGTTATTCTAATAATTGATAAATTAGGTATCAAATAATACTAGTCGGTTAGTTAGATATTTTTATTTTTTATTATTATTATTTTAGTTTTATTTTAAATTTGTTTTTTGTCTTAACAATTGAAAAGTATAGATAATAATTTGCATAATATTTATTAATCCGTACTAAGCAACGTAGTTTTATGAATTATTTAGTAATTATTATAAAATCGAAAAGAACTTTGAAGAATTTGAACCCGCGTATTTCAACTTGGTAACGTTTACGATTTAGCCTCTGTACTACTGAGAAGGTAAACACTGTTGTGGAAACAGGAGAGTTTGAGGTTTAGAAGTTTTAAGTGTGTGAAAACATAGAGAAAACGATTCTCTCAGAATTGAACCCTAACTAGATTGATTTTTAACCACCATAAAGCTCTATATTGTATATTTAATCGAAATCGTTAGAGCTGTTTTCGAAAACGCGATTATAAATATACAAATATTGCTTGTATAATACTACTCCTTTAAATAAGATAGTATCTTTAAATAAAAATGTCAATGAAATTTGTTTAAATTTATTGTTCAGGAAAATAAATAATATGTTTTCTCCATTACTTTTAACCATAGACTATAAATAACTCCAAAGCCATATGCCATGTCCGAACAGCAACGGTGATCTAAATCAGATAACCTGACTCACCTGTTGTACATACGACACACATTTATTATCAGATAAGCTGATCGGTCGCCATTTCTTTGTAAAACAGCTGGCGCACTACTATATTTTATCTGATGTTATTTGCCTCACTTCATAGTACGGGACAGGCAGCCTGAGCGTAGCAGACCTACGCTCGGCCACTGTGCTATTGAGAAGGTAAACTTACTGCGAAATGTAAAAAGTTTAGAAGTTCAGAAATTTTGAGTGTGTGAAAGACGGAGAAAACGATTTTTCTTAGAATTAAGACCTAGCTTGATCGATTTGTCAGCCTTGATAGGGTAGATATTAGCTTCATGATAAATACGGTATGAAATAAACACGAAATATATTTTCAGAGTAATTTATGTCAGGAATTCAAAGACAGCAGTGAGACAAAAAATAGTTGATCGATCCATTTGCGTACCTTGGAACGGAACCCTAAAAAGAACTTTTAATTAATTTGTTCTTAAAAACTTTTATATTCATAGTAGTTATCGTAACTGTTTATCCATAAATACATTGTACGAACAGGTACCTCATAATTTTAATAACTTTTATTACATTAAAATCTTGTTTTTATTTTCGACTCTTAAGATATTTTGTTCTCATTTCAAGTAGAGCTGGCGGCCAAAGTATGAACATTACTCAAAATTAAAGGCTCGTATAAGACTCCCTTCGCCGCATTCACAGAAACATTTAAGACCAACTTTAACGCTGTGCTTAGCATGTATTGTAAGAAGCGGATATATTTCTCAATAAATAATTTTCGTAGAATATTTTGTATAACATTAAATCTGCATTATACGAATTTTACGTAATATAAATCAAATATTTCCAGACAATTATAACAAAATTGTGAAACCAAACTAAGCACTAAGAGCACTGAGTAAGTTCCAGATTACAATTCAGTATAAAAAAGTTCGTTTTCTAAATTGACCTTACTGGAAATCGAACGCAGTTCCTTCGGATTGGAACTAATTTATATACATAAAAAAAAATGTTAACCTAATTATAATCATCACCTCAGCCGAAAGACGTCCCCTACTTGACATAACCCTCGCTCATCTGATAAATATGTCCAGGGCTGCCAGTAATCAACCAATTTTGTACCGTAAATTATATCTCATTGCACAAACCAACAAAATTATTGGGAAATAGTCTTTATCACATACGATTATTAATTCCTTGTCATTTTGACTTACCTTGAATAGAAAAAAAAATTATATCCTTCATAAGCGATCAGTCTAGCCTCAAGAAAAATTTATAACATTGGCGGTAAAATTAGAATCTAAAAAAGAAGTTTTTATTGGGTTCCACATTTCCAAATGACAAAAAAGAACCCTTATAGTATCACTTTGTTGCCTGTCTGTCTGTCTATCTATATGTCAGTCAAAACCCTTGATCTCAGGACCGCGTGGAGGTGTCAAGTTTAAATTAATATCGAATACTTATGTTTGCGATCCCTTGGAGTTTAAAAAAATCAAGCTTCTAAGTCAATGCAATCAAAAATATGGACATTTAAGCCTTGTAATTTGACACCTGCAAGTAAAACAAAACCTATGTGGTACTTCCCATTGACCTAGAATCACGAAATATGGCAAGAAGCATAACACAAGCAAAGGAAAAAATACGAAAATCGTTAATTTGTAGTTATATCACATGAATCGCAAAAAATTTTTTTACGATTACAAACTTATACTTGCAGTTGAGAGTTGAACTCTCGGTGCGAGAGTCAGGCTCGCACTTCTTGGTTTTTTTAACAATAGCGAACTACGGAGGGTGTGCAATGTAAAAGTGATGTTATCGCAAAGTTTACATTTGAATTCTTATTTTTGTATCCAATTATATGAACTGGCAGCCCTGAATATGTCACTAAATAACGCTAGATAAAACAGTGGTTATAAAAGTTACCTACGTACTTCAAAATACATTCAATTAGCTTCAATGTAAAAAATATATTTCCGAGTTCTATAGAAGTAATGCTTATCGAGAGAGCAGCGTATTTTGTCTGCGAACCTGACCCAAATAAAATGTCGTCCTATCGGTAGACGTGGATTTGTAGACAAAGTAAAGAATTTAGTGCTAACCCCGTCGCGACACAACCTTTTCGCTATGTACCAATGTTGCTGCTTGAGCATCTAATCTTAATTATGGTAGACTTTACTATTCTCCTTAGGAATATTTAAATCAAATACGATGTTTATTTTTTACATTAACAATACATTCCTCTCAAAAAGAGTTCCCTATTATTGCGCCCCTATTATAGTGACACGTGTCCTTATTCAAATGCGTGTCCACTTACTAGGTATATATAATAAATTCCAACTGCAATAAAAGTCCTCCCGGAGAGCCCTCAATAAAAGAACAGCGATATTTTCGCTGTAAAACGACACGCGCTTGGTCTCCTACAGCTAGCCCTATTTCAAACACGTCACGGTATGTTTACAGCGCTCGAGCCGAGTGCGAACAGTTAGCGGTTCG